>JAUPMV010000009.1:6806250-8006250 GCA_030848855.1 Branchinecta sandiegonensis
CATTCGACAAAATTTTAGCCACATAGCAGCCTCTAGAGATGGCCTCATTGATTTTGTATATATTTCTACATGTATGCGTTATCATTTATGATAATAAATATCGTCTTTTTCACGTTCTGAAAAAGGGGGTACGCAATCTTTTCGAACCTTGATTAAGGGTACGCGGTACGGAAAAGGTTGGGAACCACTGCCCTAGATGACGTATTTTAGGATTCGAACTGGATCCGACTACGGTGGGGAAGGGGGAGACGTACCGGAAGTTCCCCAAAAAAGCTCAGATTTGAGTGAAACTTTATAGGCGGTAAGAGATAATGCTTCAAATGATCGATTTAGGAGTCCGAACCAGATTCGGCCGCAGTAGGAGGATTTGGAGGGGGGTGCCAGAAATCATGTGGCACGTCTAGGGACCAAACGGGTGGATCTACTGGGTTGAAACTTAGAAGGTAGAAAACTCATCTGCTCTAGATGATCCGACGTGATGCCGGTAACGCTCAGACTTGAGTGAAACTAGATATCCTATTTCTAGGTCCGAATCACATTTTTGGATGGCAGGGTATTTTGTCACGTTCTCGTCTTCTTTAGTGTACCGTCTACTCGTATCAAGTGCCATATGAGCTGGCCTCAATGGGTCGAGGATCAGCTGCTAGTTTTTCCATATTTGTTGCCTGATATTCTGAGTCACTTTCATCATGTTGGCTTGAGGCGTGTACTTTTGCTTAGACAACCATCTTCTGGCTCCAAGCTGATTGAATCACGAAAGCTTGTACTACAATATCGCTACGGGCAGTGGGAACTTACGACAGAGAAGCCGCGTTCGATTCACCCACAAGTCTACTACTTTCAACGACACGAACTCTTGTTCTAAAAAGGACTCCTTCGGATGTAGGCTAATATTCAAACAATTTTGTAGACAGAGCTTTGGAAGCTCAAAACATAAAAGGCCCCTTTCTTCGATGTTTGTGTTTAATTTCTTTCCGCTTTTCATCTTTGGATAAACAGCGATGACGATGGGTCCTATTCTTTGCCCATCCTTAAGGCAACAAATAGAACAGAGTACGTGAGATGAAAAATAACAGACACGGACGAAAAACATGAGCGGGGATTTGAAACAGGCCTAAAGGACTTAAAGTACCTTAAAACAGACTAACACCTGAAGGTTTTGAATACAAGTTATAAATATACTAGCTGCATTTTCTGATCAGGTCAGGTCGAGTATACAGAACTGCCAGAAGAACCGTGAAGTCCAGAAAGCGAGCATTGACCTATTATATAGAACATGACCTATACAGCATTAACCGAACATTGAACTATTTTTGCGATCAATCACGTACATGCAATCACGCAACGGGGAAACCAATTAGGGGAAAAGTATTAGCTCTCTAAGTCTGTAGCAGAACCTGAAACAAATGTGGGAAGATTGAAGACTAAGCGGTGACCTTCGCCCTAGGCAAATAAGCAGCTGCCTATAGGGCTCCAGTATCGGAAGGGAATTCGGCCTGGGACCGAAAATCATAATTTTAGTTTAGTTGTATGGTAAATGGTTTAGTTGTATGGTAAAAGTTATACTGTGTATTTTGTAAGTTATTCTCTCTCGTGCTTTCCTTTTTTTTATCTTTTTTCCTTATTACTTACTCGGTCTTTGTGCCTTGTGTTTATTTTGACGGGTCATAAATAAAATCATCATGATCACAGAGCATGAACAGGAGATCGACCACGCCCTTTCCAATGGACACCGTCCAAACTACATCTTCAAATCAGCACTGGCGGAACACGTTTTCGAAAACCCATCCCACGTTGTACATTTTGGAAAAGCCCAGATTCTTGCGACATGCACCGGACTTCATCAAACTATAAGAGAAGCCGTTGAAATTATGAAAAACCGTTCAGGGATCAACAGAGACACAGGCGAATATTCACTACCAGAAACATGGAAAGGCATCATCAGTGAAAGCAGGGACCCATAAATTTCATGTAATGACTCGCCATTCAGGGGGCTTGTCATTTCCTATGCTTCTATGTTGCTATGTTGCCCGAGCCTCACCTAGTTTCCAAAAATTCCGCTTGGGTCGAATCGGCGTTCTTGCTCAGATAGACGAAATTTGTTGGGACTATTCAGAATGCCACCAGGTACCTAAGCTAGGACAAAAGATCCAGGATACTCTTCCGTTACAGAGAAATATTCCTAATTAAACACAACAGCTGCGAAAAAATTTGTCTATCTGGATAGTCGGGTATTTTATCCCCGTGGGTATTTCTCGAACTATCTGACGCTCGGTCAAGAGCGCATCAAAAATATCTTATTGACAAGCCCCCTGAATGGCGAGTCATTGCAGGAAATTTATGGGTCCCTGGTGAAAGGAAGTTCAGACCCCAAGCTCTTCTCTACAACAAAACGAAATTCAACCCAAATGCAGAAAAATCTCTACCCGACCAACGACCCAATCGAGCAGCAAAAACAGCAGCCGTGTCCAAAACCAAATCACAGCAACCTTTTCAACTCCAAGCAAGACTACCGAAGGAATCAACGAAGTTAAATATTTAACGCTAGGCTAGAATCTTTAGTTTTGTGTTTCCCACAAGTTCGTTTTTCCAACTTGAGCGGTATTGAGCCTGAAGAGGACCCTTGCCAAGAAGCGCCGAAATATAGCTCCAATAAAAATTCAGCTGACGTATCCGTTTGCACCATCAAATATCATCATCATCATCAATGAGTAACAAAGTTTAGTTGATACTTGTCTATTGTCTATTTACGTTAATAAATGCAAAAATAAATGTTTTTTTTTTGCTAGTACCAAAACTCTTCTGGGTTCCGGCCTGCTATCGCGGAAAGGGGAAACCAGTTAGAGAAAAGCATAGGCTCTAAATCGGTAACGGAACCAGCAAACATAAAAGACATGTGACCTTACAAACACTGCCCTCTTTGGGTGCGGTATACAACTATTTAAACAAATATTCGAAGAACGTAAAATGTTCATTTATTTTGGTTGGTTGGTGTTTCCATTCTTGCCTTTTACTTTGTTTTCTGTTACTCCGCTATCGGTTCACACATAAATATACACATGCAAAAGAAGTCCAATGCACGGTTCGGATGCACACTTTAAGGGGGCCAGAAATTATTTTATAAGCAAAAACCTGAAGGTACATGGTCGTTCGCCCTTAGGAATCATGCAAATTTTTTGGACTGCGGTTAAGACGCACAGTTTAGCACAAGTTCGTTCATAAGCAAAATTCTGGAAGCACAAATGACCATGGAACCTTTGTGAACATAAAAAATGGTTCGCTTGGCCAAAAGTATTGTTGCATCGCGCGGTGAAGACGTACACTTTAAAGGACCCCTCTTTCTTAGTCTGTCTTTTATAATATCTCTAGCTCCCTTAATTATACGCTTCTGAAATTCCCGCCTTTTGTCATTGTTTCGTTCTGTACCTACGACTATCTGGTGGTTCTTCGACCGAACCGAGTTCTGCTAGCCACGCAACACAAAATTCGCCGAAAGCTTCAAGATCCGCCAACAACTCTTTCACACATAAGGGTATGCGAAGCTTCAAAGGGTTGGGGTTTGGGATCCAACAACATAGGTGGAGGAATACCTAGGCATGCTGAATCCATATATGAAAATTATTTTCTCTTCGGACAAATAGTCCGCCCGGAAACCGGCCATGACCTAAAAATTTGTTAGACGTCAAAGTTTTATCTGAAGTTGATTAGAGGTTCGATACAGGGGTAAGGAGATACGCTGAAATCATTTTTGAGATTTAGGTTTTTGTCGGGTAAGTAGTTCGTCCGGAATCCTGCCGAAACCGGAAATTTGGCAGACGTATTAAGGAAGGAAGTTTTGATCATTTTCGTCTGACGTAGCCTAAACACACATGCTGAATCCATATCTGATCTTGGTTTTCTCAAATGATTAGCCACTGGCCTTAATCTGTTTCTAAATTGTTCAAGGAGTCTGGCGAGGAGAAGACCGGATATAACTGTCTTGATCAAATATTAAAGTTTTGGGATCCCATCGAAACCTTTGGTCTTGTCGTTTTGGAAGACAGGGTAGACAACCAGGCATGTCTTCCGTTTCGGAATTCTTTTGTTTTGCTTGATTTTCCAACTTCCTAACTACGGTGCGTTCAGTTTTCAAATATTTTGCGTACAGCCGCCGCGGCGGAGAGCGGGAAAAAGACTGGATAGAGTTGACAAACGCTAACAAGAAAATCGCTTACTTCACATGAAAACAATGGTATTTTCGAAAAACGATATTTCTAATTCATTTCCTCGTCAAAAGTTCATTACTTGTAAGAGTTCTGCTTTAAGAGTGCTAAGAATTCATTTGTAAGCAAAACGCTACGTGGACCCTCTGTGAACGTGAAAATGTATGGAAGTGAAACGGAACATCTGGGACATTCGATCTTGTCATAAGCCAAGTTTCACCAAAAACGATAACTCGTCCAAAAGTTATGCGTGTTAACCTGCGACGACTGTGGGGGATGTCCGGTACAGGTGGCATGTATGACTAGAGAGCATTCAGGTTTAGCAAATCAGGAACTGCAGAGTAGCCCACGGTTACTAGGACACAATTAACAGAGGATGATCTGGCACACTACGCTTACCTGTTTGCCAGTCCGGAAACGTTGTCTAGACAGTCAATTATCCCCGGACAAACAAGACCAAAGGTTTCGATGGGATCCCAAAAATGTAACAATTGCATCTTGTAGATATCCGGTTTTCGCCAGACTCCTTGACATTTTTACTATTAAAATTTAGAAACTGTTAATGCCAATGGCTAGTCATTTGAGAAAACCAAGTTCAGGTATGGATTCGCATGTGTGTTTACCCCTATACGTCATATCTACTTTTACGAAATTCATCGAAACTTTCTGCCTTACTTCTGCCAAATGCCCGGTTTCGGCCGAATTCCGGGTTAACGACTTGTCCGGAAAAAAAAAACTAAAGCTCAAAATGAATTCAGCACGTCCCCTTTCCCCAACATCAGACCTCTAATCATCTTCAGATCTTAAACTTTTTAGCAAATTTTAAGACTTTGGCCGGATTCCGGCCGAACAGTTTGTCAGGCGAGAAAATAATTTGCACATAGCCTGCGGATTCATCACTACGGCCTGCGGATTTTATCACTACTTCAAACCTCTAATCAACTTCAGATAAAACTTTTTAAAATTTTCCGGTTTCGGCCGGATTCCGGGCGAACTATATGACCGGGAGGAAAATTATTGTCATATATGGGTTCAGCATCTCTTCTTACCCTTAAATAGAACATTTCTTTAACCTCAATTAAAATAAAACTTTTCTTTTAAACAATTTTTAGTGGAGTATTCCTTGGAACAATCCACTATTGCGAGCGCTGTCGCAGCTTTCGGTTTTCGGTTTCCGGTTTTCACCATATTTTGTGGAGCTCATAACTCGTGAACCAGTGCAAGTATCAAGTTCAAACTTGGTATACTGGTGGGTATTGGGGTCTAGTTGTGCCTTTCGGGGGTCCCAACCCCCACCCCGACCCCGTTCAGGGCAAAATGGGCCCAGATTGCCCAGTGAATAACGTTCATAACTTGCCCAGAACTGGACATGGGACGTTGAAATTCCTTGCACATGTAGATCCTACGGCTGAGAAATTGCTTTGAAAGTCGCCCCTCCCCCACCCACCACGTTCATGGGCAACTGGGCCTAGATTGCCCATGACTAAATTTCCTTACCCGTGACAGGAATCAACAGGTATCAAGTTCAAACTTGGTATACTAGTGGGTATTGGGGTCTAGTTGTGCCTTTTTGGGGTCCCATCCCCCACCCCAACCTAGTTCAGGGGCAAATGGGCCCAGATTGCCCAGTGAATTATGTTCATAACTTGACCAGGACTGGACATAGGACGATGAAATTCCTTGTGCATGTAGATTCTAAGGCTGGGAAATTGCTTTGAAAGTTGCACCTCCCCCACCTACCACGTTCATGGGCAACTCAGCCCAGATTGCCCAGGAGTAAAGTTCGTTACAAGACAGGATTCAACAGGTATCAAGTTGGAACTTGGTAGGATTGTGAGCATTGGGGTCTCTTATTACTTTTTGCGGATCCCAAACCCCACCCCACTTGGTTCAGGGGCAATTGGGCCTAGATGGCCCATTTCTTAATGTTTTTAACTTGACAATAACTGGAAATAAGGCAATAAAATTCCTTTTTGCTTTTGGATCATAGGGGATGGGGAGAGTTGAACCACCCCCACACTCCCCGTTCATGGGCAAGTGGGCCCGAACTGCCCATTCAAAAAGTTTTTGACCCGTGACTGGGATCAAACTCTGAGGGAAAAGAGGTGTAAATACGCATTTGACGGGTCACGACCCCCCCCCCCCCCCCCTCTCCCTTTCATGGGCAGCTGGGCCCAGATTTACCATGAGTTAAGTTCGTCTATGACAGGCCTCAAGTCTAACTCTTCTGTATATGGGGAGAAATATCTATGGGTGAGGATTTGGTGTGACAGCACCAAATAAGACGACGCGACGTACTTTATTCTTTAATGAACAGTTGGAAACTGGACTGTTTTGTCATATGATCGATGATATCCCGTTCTTAATGAATTGTGACAAAGGGGGCATTAGACTGCTACGATTTGGTTTACTGCACTTGTTATTACCTTGGTAATGGAAAAGAGGTTAAAAGGGTGGAACTGGCTGACAGACCATTCAGTGTTCGAACTCAAGCTATTCGTGCACGATCTTCAACATTTCTATGGATTTATACCGGCGGTTTGTTTACTTTTAAAGGTTTTAAAGTGAGATGATTACAAATTAGGTTATTTCAATACTTGTTTGGTTACTGGGGATGAGAAATGTCTTGGTTCTAAAGCTATTTGTATATAAAATGTGATAAACATTTTACTTTTACACTCCACGTCTGAGCGCTTGCGCACTTGTTTGGTTTTGGCCGGATTCCGGACGAACTACTTGTCCAGGTAGAAAATGGCTGTCTTATACCGATCCAGCATGTCTTTTTAGCCCTAAATCGAACATTTAATCAACATCGAATAAAACTTTAACTTTTAAGACATTTTCCGGTTTTGACCGGATTCCGGACGAACTAATTGTCCGGCGAGAAAATAAAGTTTCAGATACAGGTTCAGCATGTCTCCTTACCACTAGATCGACTATCTCATTGGTTTTTTAAAACATTTTTTTTCGTCCCTTAATCTGAAACCCCTCCCCTACACCTAAATATGGGGCTACAGGGCTCATTTACGAATTTGAAATGTAATTTGACTCAATGGATCCTCATACCAAGCTTGAAGAAAATATCTCTACCCCTTCGCGAGTTATCGTGCTGACAGACCGACAGACAAATGTACAACTTTTACAAAAATTTCAGCCAAAATCGCTGCTAACTATCCAAAACAAAAAATAAACAAAAAAAGACCTGCCTTAGACCTGTTGTCTTCATAGCCATACGCTGAGAAAAGCGGTTTGTTGCGGTTCGCTCACTGAGATTAACGAAATTTCGAACCTGGTTTAAAGGGATGTGTACTATTTACAGAAATAAGAGATGACTCTAAAGGAAGAAAGTATTTTTGACTATTGGGAAGAAACATTATCTAGTATTGTCCTTGTCTCTTTGGTTTTATTTCATCTCATGATATATTATATGTCTAGTGACTGCAATAATGCATATATGCTGTCAACAGTATGTATAATGCAGATAATATACATCGCCTAATTTCGTATCCCCCGTCGGTTGGATACGTCGCTAGATCGACAGTATCGTAAATATGTAAACCTCTCCAAACCATTTATTAGTGGAGTGTTCCTTGGAACAATCCACTATTCCGAGCGCTGTAGCAGCTTTCGGCTTTCGGTTTTCTCTTTCCGGTTTTCACCGTATTTTGTGGAGCTCATAACTCGTGAACCAGTGCAAGTATCAAGTTCAAACTTGGTACACTAGTGGGTATTGGGGTCTAGTTGTGCCTTTTGGCCCCCAACCCAACCCGGTTCAGGGGCAAATGGGTCCAGATTTCCCAGTGAATAATGTTCATAACTTGACCAGAACTGGACATAGGACGATGGAATTCCTTGTACATGTAGATCCTAGGGCTGGAAAATTGCTTTTAAAGTTGCACCTCCCCCACCCACCCTGTTCATGGGCAACTGGGCCCAGATTGCCCAGGAGTAAAGTTCGTTACCCGTGACAGGAATCAACAGGTTTCAAGTTGAAACTTGGTAGGTTTGCTTTGAAGAAATTGCTTTGAAAATCGCCCCTCCCCCACCCACCACGTTCATGGGCAACTGGGCCTAGATTGCCCCGAACTAAAGTTCGTTACCCGTGACAAGAATCAACAGGTATCAAGTTCAAACTTGGTATACTAGTGGGTATTGGGATCTAGTTGTGCCTTTTTGGGGTCCCACCCCGCACCCCAACCTAGTTCAGGGGCAAATGGGCCCAGATTGCCCAGTGAATTATGTTCATAAGTTGACCAGGACTCGACATAGGACGATGAAATACCTTGTGCATGTAGATCCTAAGGCTGGGAAATTGCTTTGAAATTTGCACCTCCCCCACCTACCACATTCATGGGCAACTGGGCCCAGACTGCCCAGGAGTAAAGTTCGTTACAAGACAGGATTCAACAGGTATCAAGTTGAAACTTGGTAGGATTGTGAGCATTGGGGTCTCTTTTTACTTTTTGCGGGTCCCAAACCCCACCCCCACTTGGTTCAGGGGCAACTGGGCCCAGATTGCCCATTTTTTAATGTTTTTAACTTGACAATAACTGGAGATAAGGCGACAAAATTCCTTGTATATATGTCGAGTTGAACCAGACCCACCACCAGTTGGAAACTGGACTGTTTTGTCATATGATCGATGATATGCCGTTCTTATTGAATTGTGACAAAGGGGGTATTAATTTGGTTTATAACCTTGCTAATGGAAAAGAGGTTTAAAGGGTCGGACTGGCTGGCAGACCATTGTAGGAACTCAAGCTATTCGCGCAAGATCTTCAACATTTCTTTAGATTCAACTTGCGGTTTGTTTACATTTAAAGCTCTTAAAGTGGGATGATTACAAATTAGGTTATTTCAATACTTGTTTGGTTACTGGGGATGTGAAATGTCTTGGTTCTAAAACTGTTTGTATATAAAATGAGATAAACATTTTTTTTTCACACTACGTCTGAGCGCTTGCGCACTAAGTACTTCATATTCGCACATAAGGACATGCATCCACAGACAGTGCAGAATAAGACCATCTCTCCCTGTTCTTTGCTCTAAACATTCTCTTCTTGCACAGAACAGCAAACAATCAGCCTCAAATACTCTTGATGACTAACTTCCTTGCCGATGCAAAATCGCCGGGTACCTAGCGGAAGAGCCAGAAGCGGTATCACCTCGGGTATCACAGCTGCTCCCGAAGATCGCCATGATTGTTTGATACAGGATTTGAGTTGTTGAGTTTGAGTTGTTACGGAGACGTTTACTCCTTCTTCCTGATGAGGAGCAATGGCGTGTTTAGGACTTAGTCATATAGAGTATTAAAACCAGACCAAAGGTTTCGATGGGATCCCAAAAATTCCATATCTGATCCAGACAATACTCTTGATGACTAACTTTTCTTGCCGATGCAAAATCGCCCCGTACCTAGCGGAAGAGCCGAAAGTGGTATCACAAGCTGCTCCCAAACATCGCCGTGATTGGTTAACACAGGATTGAGTTGTTGAGTTTGAGTCGTTAGTGCTACGTTTTTTCGTTCTTCCCGAGGATCACTGGCGTGGCGTGTTTTGGTCTTACTCATATCGAATACTGGATCTTGTAGGTATCCGGTCTTCGCCAGACTCCTTGAAAATTTTTACTATTCAAATTTAGAAACAGATTAAGGCTGATGGCTATCATCTGACAAAACCAAGTTCAAACATGGATTCAGCGAGTGTGTTTTACCCTATACGCCGTATATACTTTGGACGAAACTGATCGAGACTTCGGAGCTGCCTTACTTTCTGCCAAATTTCCGGATTCTGGACTAACTACTAGTCCGTAAAAAGCTCAAGAATTAATTTAGCACATATCGCCCTATATATATCGAACCTCTAATCAACTTCAGATACAACTTTTAACTTTTAACGAATTTTCAGGTTTTCGCCGGATTCCGGGCAAACTATTTGTCCGACGAGAAAATCATTTACATATACGAATTCAGCATGCCACCTTACCACTACATCGAACTTCTAACTTCAGATAAAACTTTTACTTATAACAAATTTTCCGGTTTCAGCCGGACGGATTCCCGGCAAACTATATGTCCGGGCAGAAAATGATTGTCATATGCGGATTCAGCATGTCTTCTTACCCCTGAATTACCCCTGAATCAAGTTCAAAAAATTTTTTACTTTATATTTTCCGGTTCTGGCCGGATTCTGGGCAAACTATTTGTCCAGCGAAATAATAATTTTCATATACGTGTTTAACATGTCTCCTTACCTTTAGATTGAACCTCTAGTTAACTTCAGATTAAAATTTTATTTTAAAAAAATTTCCGGTTTTTGCCGGATTCCGGGTGAACTACATGTCCGACGAGAAAGTAATTTTCGTATTGCACTATGTCTCCTTACCCCAAAAATATGCTATCTCATTAGCTTTCAAAAATATTGTTTTCGTCCCTTAATTTGAAACCCCTCCCCCACCCCTAAATATAGGGCTACAGAGCCCATCTTCGAACCCGACCTGTACTTTGACCCAAAGAGTCCTCATGCCAAATTTGAGCAAAATACCATAACCCCTTCGAGAGTTATCGTGCTAACAGACGGACAACTTTTACGACGTCATAGGTATTCCTCCACTTACGTTTTGGGATACCAAAAACTTTGTCACCCGAAATAGCAGCACCTTCTGTCAACACCGCGAAACAGTTTCCACAATTGTTCGGCTGACGGATTACTTGTAAATACAGACCTTTCTTGGGACAAGAGAAATTCTCACATGAATTCGCCGATTTGTCGGAGAAACAAACAAAGAGTTTCTGAGAAGACAAGAGGTAACAAGACCAAAGGTTTCGATGGGATCCCAAAATGTAATATTTAATCCGGACAATTGAGACTTGTAGACATCCGGTCTTCGCCAGACTTCTTGAACATTTTTACTATTAAATTTAGTAAGACCAATGGCTATTCGTCTGAGTAAAACAAGTTCAAATCTGGATTCAGCATGAAATTTACCCCTACACTTTGGATTGTGATTCTAGAGGAGTTATAAATATAGCTAAAAACATTGCGTTATTATACTTAACTTATTTTCTTTAGAGTAGGGGGGAACAGAAAGGACACCTCCTAAACGTCGAATATCTTGAGTACCAGCAGAAGCGAAATTGATCAAAACTTAAACTGTTAGAGTGCCCGAAGATAGGAAGGTTTTTAAAAGAGCTCTTAAAAGATTTATGATTTCTAGCAATTATATTTCTTCTGTCTGATTTAATTGATTCATTTTTGTTTGTGCTCGGAGGAAGATCAGACCCATGTCGCAAACCTTTTTTATTTTTAATTTTTTCTTTAGTCATATGTCTGTTGTCATAAATTCTCGTGTTGTCCTTAAATTTTAGTGTTGATGTGTGATAGTTGTTCGTTTGTTTTTTCTTTACAATGCCTTAGGCTAGAACTGTATTAATAATTTTTACAAACCCATTAGAATTAGTGAAGCGTCGGTTTTTATGCCACTGGCATGTCTGATGCTTTTGAGAGACACCAGGTTTCTCTGTATTTGCCATTAAAATTGTACCTTACCTTACCTTACCTTCTGCCAAATTTCCATTTTCGGCTGGATTCCGGGCAAACTATACTTGTCCGGCAAAAAACAAAAGCTCAAAAACTGATTCAGCATATCTCCTTACCTCAGTATCCAACCTCTAATCAACTTCAGATAAAACTTTATAACTTTTAACCAATTTTCAGGTTTTGTCGGATTCCGGGAGAACTATTTGTCCGGCGAGAAAATAATGTTCGTATACATAATCAGCATGCCTTCTTACGACTACTTCGAACATCTAATCAACTTCAGATAAAACTTTTACTTAAAAGAAATTTCCCGGTTTCACCCGGATTTAGGGCGAACTATTTGTCCGGGTGGAAAATGATTGTCATATTCGAATTCAGCATATATGTCTTCTTACCCCTAAATCAAACATCCAATCAACTTCAAATAGAACTTATACTTTTATCAAATTTTTTCGATTTTGGCCGGATTCCGGGCGAACTACTTGTCCGGCGAGAAAATGATTTTCAAATATGCGTTCATCACGTCTTCTTATCTCCAAACCGACTATCTCATTAGCTGTAAAAATTGTTTATTTGAACCCCCACCCCTAAATGTAGCCCATCTTCGAAATCGACCTGTCCCTTGTCCTAAAGAATCCTCACACCAAGTTTCATCAAAATATCTCATTCCCTTCGAGTTATGGTACTGACAGACGAATGGACGGACGGAGACGGACAGACAGACAGACGGACAACTTTTACGAAGTCATCCTTCTACTTACGTTTTGGGATCCCAATAAACGGACATTTTGGTGTTGCTCATGTTTGTTGGTGTTGCTAAACAGATTACGGCTTACAGTTTCATACAGCGATATTTAGGCCCTTCCTAGCCAGGTTCTGTTCAATCCGTATCCGTAATCCGTATCCGGAATCCGTAAGAGCAGACAACCACTGAAAACAAATTTCAGAAAAACTCTTTCCCATAAAAACGTACCCCTAAAGAAGACATAATCAAATTCTACTGATAAGGCAAAAGTATCGGACCTTACTTTTGTCCTTTGTGCGATATGAAGTGTAGTTCATTTGGTGCTCGAGATTGAATTAATGGAGAAACGTGGTTTTTGAAGAGTGAATTACATGAAAGCTTAGTTCATTTTGTGTGTGAGTGCGTGGAACTGAAAGGAGGTATCTGAAGAGAGTGAATATAATGAAGGACGGATGACGGAAGGATATTTTTTGTTTTTTAGTGTGACAAATGGGGCGTTGCTTGAGGCTTTAGATGGAACATGGAATGAGACTCTTATATTAGATCACGAACAAACAACCGAACAGAAGCTGTCTGCGCTAAACGGATACATCAGCTCACTCGAGCGAAATTTCGGACCTTCTTGACACGGGTCCTCCTCGGGCTCAAAGCTAGAAAACTGACCTGTGATTCACAGTACGATTCGCGATGGATGTTGTTCAGACCCAATGACGGGTTTCCCAATCAAACCACAAAAACCGCGTGCAAAGAAACTGCGCAGTCTTTGTCAAACTTCGATTATTATCGTTTAATATATTAAGATCAGTCACGTACCCTATGGTTATATTTTATGGTTATATTTTAATGCCACGCGAATCAAGGTCCGCCACTCTTGCCCTTAGATGCCTACACTAGTAATACTGAAAGAAAAAAAAATCGGATGATTTTATAGTTCTATAAGATTATATTGCAAGTTTTGATCCGTCATGATTTCCACGACTGAAAAGGATGCAGTTCAACTGGCAGCAAAGTCAATGTATTTTTATAGCACTTGCAGCCTCTGACTCAAGTGCCATATACCGATCACAATTCCGTCTGTTGGTCTGTCGGTCGGTCCGGATTTTTTGTCACAGTACATCAGGTACTTCCAGATGTGCTAGGACGATGAAACTTGGCGGGCATATCAGGGACCCGACCAAACTAACCAGGAAACAATCAGTTTCTCGATCCGACCATCTGCGGGGGAGAAGAGGGCGGAGGAATCAAATTTAGGGCATTTTGTCACAATTTTTCTAGTTAGGGTACTTCCAGATGTGCTAGGAGGATGTAAAGTTGAGTAGTGCGTAACTTTTGAACGGGTGATCGGACTGAAATGAAACTTGATAACCGGGTAAAGGACATATCACTGATGTCCCATTTGAAGCCCGGATCGGATTAGATAGCTGTGGCGGAGTTGGGGGGGGGAGACCGGAAATTTCGAGAAACGGTTAGAATTAAGGGATCGGAGTGAACCTGCTGGGAAGAACAAGCATCTTCCCCAGATAAATCGTTTACACAGTTTGACTGCATCCGGACCCTTGGGGGCAGGGGGGTGGAGGGGAGATTGCCGTAATTCCGGTGATGTCAGTTTTGGGGATTTTCGCGACGAAACTTGGGAGGCATATCAGGGACCGTAACAAACTAACTTGGAAACAATCAGTTTCTCGATCCGACCATCTGGGAGGAGGGGGGGAGGGCGGGGGAATCTGGAAAATTGAGCAGTGTGTAATTAAGCTTTTGAACGGGTGATCGGGTTGGAATGAAACTTGATGAGTGAATCAAGGACATATCTCTGATGTCCCATTTGAAGTCCGGACCGGATTCGGTAGCTATGAGGGAGTTGGGGGGGGGGGGCGGATATTTCGAGAAACGGTTAGAATGGAGGGATCGAATTGAAACTTGCTGGGAAGAACAAGCATCTGCCCCAGATAAATCGTTTACATAATTGGACTTGATCCGGACCCTTGGGGGTGGGGGGTGGAGGGGAGTTTCTTTGAATTCTGGTGATGTCAATTTTGGTGATTTTCGCGACGAAACTTGGGAGGCATATCTGGGATCCGATCAAACTGTCTTGTAAATAAAAATTTACTCGATCCGATAGTCATGGGGGGAGTGGAGGGAGGGGGAACCCGGAATATTGAGTTATGCGTAAATTTGGAACGGGTGATCGGATCTGAGTGCAATTTAATAATTGAGCAGAGGACATTTCTCTGGTGATCTTTTCATGTCCGGACCTGATCCGACAACAGTTGGGGGGGGGGGGGGAGGGGAGGGGCGGAAAATACGTGACTGGATGATACTGGAGAGATTGGGATGGAACTTTGTGGAAATAACAAACAAATACTCTGGACAAATCTTTTTCAGAACTGGATTGGCTCGGGCGACTGTGGGGGAGTTTGAGGGGGGGGGGGGGGGTCCGGAATTCCGGTGATTACGAGTTAAGGTACTTCTAGATGTGGTAGGACGATGCAAATTGGCTGGAATATTAGACGTTCGACAAGATTTGCTTAGAAATCGCTACTTTCCAAATCCGACTATTCCTTAAAGTACCAATCTTGACCACAAAGTAAGAAAATACTTTTAAGCGAAATATACATTTTCATGACCCCCATGGACCCATTATCATTTTTGCCTCAAGGGTTTGCATACAAATGAAGTTAAAGCTCCCTTAAAGTGCACATGTTAATTGCAAAGTCGGAAAGTACTCTTTTTCAAATGATTCATCTCACCTTATGATAGCGGATTCAACAGCTATGGGGGAGCTGGAAGGGGGTGATCGGAAATCTTAAGAAACGGTTAGACTGGATGGATCGGAGTTAAACTTGCTGGGAAAAACAAGCATTTATTCTAGATAAATCGTTTGCACAGTTTGACTGGATCCGGACACTTGGAGGGGGTGGGGTGGGGTGGAAGGGGGCCTTCCGGAATTCCTGTGATGGCGTTTTCAAGACGAAACTTGGCAGGCATACCAGGGACCCGATCAATCTGACAGAGCCCTTACCCACTACATACAGTTGCAAGTTTCATATGAGCTTACAGCTCTTGTTTAAATCCCTTCTTCCAATGTTCCATTTTAAAAATGTCAAAAGTTGAAAACTTCATTATTATGAACATAGTAAGCCGAAGTAGCCTATACCGATGAAAAATAGTGAAACACAGCTAATCACTGAAATAGTTCATGAGCGAAAAAGACACGGGCTAATATTATAGAGCACAAACTGACCGTTAAAACGATTTTCGCCGTTAGGTCATCATGGGAAAGTAGAAAATAAGAAGAAAAAAGAAGTTATTGCATGGATGGGAATAAACAAAAGTGGTGCTTCAGAGCACTTTGGTCGACGAAGTTGAATCGCGGTTAGGAAAGCGATCTGCCAACACGCAAATCGCTAGCCCTAGATAATGGGTTACCTGGGCACACCCTTTCCCGGCACTGACCAGGTACCAGCCATGACCAGCCGAAACCATCGATACCGGCGATAAATTAGGCCGATTTTAATATTCTATGTAATTTATTCTTAATATGCCGATTTAGTATTCTAACAAGTGGGAAATGTTGTCGGCTGAAGCCAGCCGGTGCTGGGCACTTAATGTACACCAAACTCGAGAGCGGGCAACCCCTCGGACCCCGGGTATCCTTTGTAAGTATATGATTTCCCGACTCCCGATTTTTATTCGTCTGTCAACAAACTGGAATGTCTTTTGAAACTGTTCTGGTTAAACGAGTTATATCCTAAGCATTCTAGCATTTGCAACGTCTAGAACCCCCCCCCCCCCCCCCCCTCCCACACCTAAGACCCAAGATGAAGCCACAACTCCATCCGACCGCTGGGTCTTCTAGCGGTGCGGGTCCGAAGCGCCCGATATGGGGAGGATGGAATCATAGTTTGACTTTGGATATAACAAAATTGTTTTATTGTAGCAGGCATATGGAAAATGTGTAGAAAAATTAAACTAATTATTTGCATTATCTGATTTCTTTAGGTATTGTGTTTTCTGCGTTTTCTTGTTAATTCTAGTAAGTCCAAAGAATTAAAGGACACCTGAACAATGAAACCATACTTGAACACACCATGGAAAATGCATTTACAGACATGGCCACGGAGAGCATTCTTCTCCTGGGCGTGACGTTTTCAAAATAGGGATGTTCATTTCTGGAGGTTTGCACATGCAGACTCCAAGACAAAAAGCGCAAGTCATTCAAATCTTGTACAGCGCTGGCCGGATCGTATTGGAATTTCTTCTAGACATACGTTTGGGCTTAACTGGTTAAAAAATATTCCAGAAGAAGGGTTGATTGGAGACATTTGTTCATTTCTAAAATTGTTCGGTACTGAAATAAGGACAGATGCAAAATGGAGCAAAAATCATAGCTTTGAAACACTATTTCATATTTGGATTGGATTTTCTGCAGGCAATGTTAACGGAAGTCATACAGATAGGGATGATACTTGGTACTCTTCATTCAGGTGGCCTTTAAGGATGTAAACTAGATCACAATAAACAAAAGTCGTAAATTATAAATATATTTAACTCGTTATAGTGATTTCTTGAAGATTCTACAACTGAGCTAAATAATATTCAGCTTCCGAGACAAAAAAATGTCACTGGCCGATAATTTCTTCTTCCGACATTTCTAAACGTTGTTTTAATCCTCTTACACGCCACTCGATCTTCTCGAAGGTTCTAGTAATCGTTTGACCAATGACAGGAGATCAATGTATAGTTAATTGGCAATGGCGGATTGGCGTTCAGGGGTGAATTGTGTTCAAGTAATTTGTGGATAACGTTGGCTACCGTGAGGATTTTGGGGAAAACAAAGGTAACAGCGTGTTCGTGAAAATCCGACCCATCGAAAAATTATTGTGTCTCCAGCCTTCTCTGCCCACATGAATCAAAGACTTTAACTAAGGGGCATAAATCGTAATACGATTGCAAACGATAACCTGGATAATATTTTACATAACGCCTTGGGACTGGGGGCAATAAAGCATACGCTAACCCTTAAAAAGCGAAATGGACTACAACTGGGCGAATGAGACTTGTTAATGTTCGCCCCCTCGAATGGCATTTCCTCCTCAACAGAGAAATATCAGGGACTTTGGACAAAAAAGCAATATCTCGACTCTCTCACCATGGGGCTCATACAGCACTGATTGCTTCGGAAATGCAACTAATCAACTTTTGACTTAAGAGTTGACGTTGCTTTAGGCGTTAGATCGGAAAACTTCCCGAAGGACCAATCAAGGGAGCGAGGATACAAGACGGATGAATCCGACCACCCCAATAAATAGCCTTTCTGAGAGAAAAAATCCCAGGACTACTACACTGTCAGAAGTTACATAACAGATAACACGAAGATGCGCGGTTTCAACAGATAATGCGTAACAGATAACACTTCGTATGTTTTTTAAGTATTGTGTTTTCTGAGTTTTCTTGTTAATTCTTCCTTCTCTGCTTGCCCACATGAATCAAAGACTTTAACTAAGGGGTATAAATCGTAATACGATTGCAAACGATAACCTGGATGATATTTTACATAACGCCTTCGGACTGGGGGCAACAAAGCATACGCTAACCCTTAAAAAGCGAAATGGACTACAGTTGGGCGAATGAGACTTGTTAATGTTCGCCCCCTCTAATGGCATTTCCTCCTCAACAGAGAAATATCAGAGCCTTTGGACAAAAAAGCAATATCTCGGCTCTCTCACCATGGGCTCATACAGCACTGATTGCTTCGGAAATGCAACTAATTAACTTTTGACCTAACAGTTGACGTTGCTTTAGGCGTTAGATCGAAAAACTTCCCGAAGGACCAATCAAGGGAGCGAGGATACAAGACTGATGAATCCGACCACCCCAATAAATAGCATTTCTGAGAGAAAAAATTCCAGGAGTACTACACTGACAGAAGTTACATGATAGATAACACGAGGATGCGCGGTTTCAACAGATAATGCGTAACAGATAACACTTCGTATGTTATCTTTTGTGTTTCAAAATGTTATGCATAATAAGCAGTACCATCAAGAAGAACCGAAAAACTGCCAAAAAAGTATCAGCTGAGTTTTCCGAAATCATGACGATAAGGAATAAAGCCAGTAGATGCTTTTTTGGCTCTTCCTAACAAAGCTTGTTATGCATAACGTTTCATACATAACGTTTTCAAACACAACAGATAACATCCGAAGTGTTATCTGTTACTGTTTTACTGAAAAAAATCAACTGTTTTGGCGAAAAATAGCGGCGCTTCGTGCCGATTCGGTTATTTTTTACCGACTGGCCGACGACATTGGGGGGGGGGGGGCATCCCCCCCCTCCCCCACCGGTCGTGACGCCCCTGACAGGGACAGTTGGGAAATTTCCACAAGATTTCTTTAAAAAGCTACAAGTTCCTTAGGGGGTAAACAAAATCTGGGATATGAGAGCATTAGGACGTACAAAACTTTCCGCCTTTTACCTGAGCATTGTCTTTTGTTACCAAACTGCCGACTGCTGGCATATTTATTACACTTACCGAGAGCGATGATAAGTACCAGGAGATTGACAAAGGGGAAGAACCGGATCTTGAAAACGAACGTGTACACGAAGTACGCCATTCCGACGGACATCAGAATGGAGAGAAACACAGCCAGGGTTGCCAACAAGGACTGGAGGAAAATCCACATGAAAGTTCCCACGAGCACTGCACCGATTAGCAACAAGGTCAGGTCGCGTTTCAGGTACAGGTTGAAGATGTCCGTCTTCACACCTGGAAGAGACAGAAATTGGAAGGCCCCCTATTGCTTATTCTGCCTTTCATATTATCCCTAGTCAGAGGCGCTACTAGTCAAAACGTTTGGGGGGTGGGGGAAGGAGGGAAAGGAATTTACCGACTGGCTGGTAATTTTTTCCGACTGTTTTGCAGAAAAAACGATTATTTTCAAGGAGAAAAACGACAATTTCCATAAAACCGACTGATTTTCAGAACAAGAGGTACGAGCTCATATGGCACTTGGTACGAGTAGGTGGTACAAAAAAAGTAGATGACAAACCAAAAGACCCCGCCTTCCAAAATGCGGTTCGGACCTAGAAATACGATATCTAGTTTCACTAAAGTCTGAGCATTTCCGGCATCGCCTCGGATCACCTAGGGCAAATGACTTTACTACCTCCCAAGTTTCAACCCAAAAGATCCACTCGTTTGGTCCCTACACAGGCCAGACGGTTTCCGGTCCCGCCCCCTCCAACTTCCCCTACCGAGTCCGGATCTGGTTCGTACTACTAAATGGATCGCCTGAAGCATTTTCTCTTACCACCTATCAAGTTTCACTCAAATCTGGGATTTTTTTCGCCAGACTACTTGAACACTTTTACTATTAAAAACTTAGAAACGTCGATTTTTTCGAAATTGTCGTTTTTCTCCTTGAAAATAATCGTTTTTCTGCAAAACAGTCGGAAAAAATTACCAGCCAGTCGGTAAATTCCTTTCCTTCCTTCCCCCCTCCCCAAACATTTTGGCTAGAACAAGAGCTACGAGCTCATATGGCACTTGGTACGAGTAGGTGGTACAAAAAAGTAGATGACAAACCAAACGACCCCCCTTCCAAAATGAGGTTCGGACCTAGAAATACGATATCTAGTTTCACTCAAGTCTGAGCATTTCCGGCATCGCCTCGGATCACCTAGGGCAAATGACTTTTCTACCTTCCAAGTTTCAACCCAAAAGATCCACTCGTTTGGTCCCTACACATGCCACACGGTTTCCGGTCCCGCCCCCTCCAACTTCCCCTACCGAGTCTGGATCTGGTTCGTACTACTAAATGGATCGTCTGAAGCATTTTCTCTTACCACCTATCAAGTTTCACTCAAATCTGGGATTTTTTTTGGAACTTCCGGTAACTCTCCCCAGCGTGGTCGGATCCAGCTCGGACCCTAAAATATGTCATCTACAGCATGTGATCTCTCTGCAGTTTAAGTTTCATTCGCTCCACTTGTTTAACCCCTATGCGAGACAAAATGTTTCCGGGAATCCCCTTCGAACTCCCCCCAATGTCGCTGAATACGACTCGGAAACGTCACCGTCGCATCTCTTACATCTCCTATTCCCTTCCATCAAGTTAGACTGGAACCGGAGCATAGCCCGTCCACAAATTTCCAGTCCCCACTTCACCCCCATTCCCACCGTGGGCAGATCCGATCCAGACACCAAATAGCAAATCAAGGCCGCATTGACTCGGAGCTGTCCAACTTTGCATCCCATCCTAAATATTCTTTGAGCCCAAGCTGACTTTGAAACATTTCTTCATGATGAAGAATCGTAGCTGACGTACCCGTTGTAAACATTGTTTGAATAAACATCCCATCCTGTCCCCCCACCCCTCATCCAAATCTCCCAACCGTGGCCGCATGTGGTTCGGACGAATGTTTTGCTTGTCTAGGTCACCCATAAAGTTTCACCCGAATGGGACCACCCGTTCGCAAACCTGGGGAAGCCAGTGATTTCCGGATTCCCCTTCCCTCAACTCCCCGAAGATGGTCGGATCCAGGAACACAAGTTTTCCAACGGCATTATGTCGGGTCCTTAAGTCATTAATACGCCTGCAAAGTTTCATCGTCCTTAGAATAGCTGGAACTATCCTAACTGGCGATCACCGGAATTCCGGGAAACACCCTCCAACTCCCCCCCACAGAGCCCCGATACGATCTGGTTCTATCAATTACGTATCTAGGGCTAATACTTGTTCTTCCCACCAAGTTCAATCCCAATCCCTCAACTCTAAGCGTTTTCTAAGATTTCCAGTGCCCCCCTTCAACCCCCCCCCCCCATGTATTGGGTTCGACCAGGATCAGACATGGAACATCTGAGACGATAGCTCTTTCCACTTGCCAAGTTTCATTCAATTCTGATCACTCGCTCAAAAGTTATGCGTGCCACCAGATTCCGGGCTCCCCATTCCTTCACTCCCCCCACGGTGGTCAGATCGGGGAAATGACTATTATCAAATAAGTCTGTTCGGGTCCCAAACATGCCTTCCAAGTTTCATCGTACTAGCACATCCAGAAGTACCGAACTAGCGGGATCACCAGAATTCCGGACCCCCCCCCCCCCCCTCAACCCCCCACAGTGCCCGGATCCGGTCCGGTTACGTCAACAATGTATCTAGGACTTGTGCTTGTTCTTCCCACCAAGTTTCATCCCGATCCCTCCACTCTAAGCGTTTCCCAAGATTTCCGGCTCCCCCCAAAGTAGTCGGATCTGGTCCAGATTTTAAGCAGGTCGTCTGAGACATGGGGTCTTTCCAAATATCAAGTTTCATTAAGATCTGATCACCGGTTCAAAAGTTATAAATACCTCTAGATTCCGGATTTCCCCTCCCTCCACTCCCCCACGATGCTCGGAACGGGGAAGTGACTATTTCCAACTTAATCTTTTGGGGTCCCTGATATACCTGCCAAGTTTCATCGTCCTAGCTTATGTGGAAGTGCCCGAACTAGCAAAACCTGGACAGACCGACCGACAGAGCGACAGAGCGACGGACGGACAGAAATTGCGATCGCTTTTTTAGAAAAAGACCGCTTTTTTGACAAAAAATTTACTGATTTTCATAAAACGGTTTTAATGAAAAAAAAAATCAACTGTTTTAGCGAAAAATCGCGCCGACTCGGTTATCTTTTAACTAAGGTGTGAAAAAAATAGAGGCTAAAAATGAATTCAGCGTATCTCCTAACCCCTATCTGCAACATATAATCAACTTCACATAAAAATTTAACTTATACAAATTTTCTGGTTTAAGTCTGATTCCGGGCGAACTATATGTCCGGTCAAAAACTGATTGTCATATCCGGATTCAGCATCCCTTCTTACACCTGAATCGGACATCTAATCAACTACAAACACAACATTTGCTTTTAACAAATCTTCGCTTTTGGCCGGATTCCGGGCGAACTACCTGTCCGGGTAAAAAAATGATTTTCATATCAGTTTTCAGCATGTCTTTTTACCTCTAAATCGAACATCTAATCAACTTCAAATAAAACTTTTACTTTTTAGAACTTTCCGGTTTTGGTCGGATTCCGGGCGAACTACTAGTCCGGCGAGAAAATGGTTTTCATAATCGTATTCAGCATGTCTTCTTACCCCTTAATCAACTATCTCATTTGCTGTTTAAAAATATTTTGTTTGCCCCTTTATTTAAACCTCCTCCCCCACCCCTAAATGTAGGGCTACAGAACCCATCTACGAACTCAACCTTTCCCTTGACCCAAAGGATCCTCACACCGTGTTTCATCAAAATATCTCGTTCTCTTCGAGAGTTACCGTGCTCACAGACGGGGACACTGTCAGACGGACAACTTTTGCGATGTCATAGGTATCCCTCCCCTCCACTTACGTGTTGGAAACTGGGATCCCAAAAACCTGTGAAACACCTGGCATTCAACATCTGTAAAAGCCGGTATTTATTAGCTCGCTACACTTGTGGGAAAATCTGATAGCTATATCTCGGAACGCCTCAACGTTCTTTTTATGACCCCCACGCAAACCAAAAGACCCAGCGAAATAACTTGAAACAGAGGACATGATTATTTATCTATCTGCATTGCAATCGGGATAGTTATTTTTAGATAAATTATTTGCATTTCTATCTGTGATGTTATTTCGTAAAGCCGGTTTCCGCAATGCTAAAAATGATGTACACTATCAGGTCGAACTTAGATGTTGAAAAGTTTTGTTGTTGTCAGGGTTGCATGTGACACTGACTCGAGTGGCTCGAAATCTGCAGTTTCTGCTTAAAGGACACCTCGCACTGTATAGTGTTTCTGCTTGTTAACAACTCAGCTATGCTTGCAGAATTACACACGGCTTCGGCTGTTTTTAGCCTCTTTCCATGCCCCTTGCCTTGGTTGACAATCTTGGCAAAATTTGCAGAACCGGGAAAACCTCTTCGGAAACAATGATCGGTCGCCCGGTATGTCACGCAAAGAGCACAAATCGTGGCAAGGGTGATAATCAGTGCTTTCCTACTCAGCGTTGCCACATGTCGCACGATAGTGTGAATTGTCACTCTATTTTGTTTTTGTCACTCTTGTCCTACATAGGACATGACAATCACTCTATTTCAGAAAATTACCATATGCTTCATTTTTACAGAGGCGATTCCGACCAAAAGTGAACGTTTCATGAAAATAAATTTCACTCCCAGTTCACTCTCTGTTTTGGGCCAGTCACTCTCTAAATATTTTTGATGTGGCAACCCTATTCCTACTAGAGGAGATAGTATATACTTATGAAGTGAAGAATCTCGGAACGAGAATGGATGGTAATACTACTGAAGTAGAGCTAATTACTATCATAAGTACGACGTGTCCGTTAAATTCATCTCTGTATTTCATGATACCTACAACCCTTTCCTTCCAAGAAAATGTCATGTCCACTGACACCAATTTACACACGTTCGCTTTCTTCAGGTTGATACTTGCAAAATGTCAAACTCCTCTGCTGGCCCCCTGAATATAGCCAGGCACGCCGAGATTCTTAATTTCATTGCACATAATGAATCATTACTGAATGACTAACAATATCACAACAAAATCATTTCATTTCAAGTTCGTCTTTACGGGACTTAACGCGAGTTTCCGAGCTTGCCGGATTCTGGGTTCAACCGAGTTTCCGGGTCTTTTCCTGGTTCCGTTCAGACTACTGGTCCGCTAGGGAAATAAGCAGAGATCAATGCGTCAATGCATAGGCTTGGATTCACAGTTCCTGAAATTCGCCTCGCATACCTTACCCACGTGCGCCCCTGTTTGGAATACTGTTGTCCGGTATGGGGAGCCTAAGTACAAAACACGGTTAATTTATCGAAAGAGCTCGAATCCGTACAGAAACGCACATCGAAAATTACAATGGGGCCTGGCTATCAGTCATACGATCAGGCACTGTCCGTGTTAATAATCCCGAGGCTCTCTAACCAACGAAGAGAACTGACACTAAACTTTGGGAAAAAACTGTTGGCAAATGAGAACTCGATCCTTACCCCTCCCCCCCCCTGGTGCCCCGAAAAGTAGCAGAAGTTTGGCAGGAGAAACAAGACCAAAGGTTCCGATGGGATCCCAAGAATATAATATTCGTTCCAGACAATTGGGTCTATTCTTCGCCAGGCTAATCATCGGAAAAAAACAAGTTTAGATATACCTCTATAAGCCATATCTATTTTGACGACACTGACCGAAACTTCCTGCTTTACTTCTGCCAAATTTACGGTTTCGGCCCAATTCCGAGCGAACTAATTGTCAGCGTATATACTTATCTCTATAAAGAACATCTAATCAACTTCAAATAAAACTTTAACTTATACAAAAAATTCCGGTTCCAACCGGAAATCCGGACGAATTATATGTCCGGGGAAAAATGATTGTCATATAGAGACTCTTCTTTGAGACGTGTTTTCTTACCCCTAAATCTGTCACCTAATCAACTTCAAAATAAAACTCATGCTTTTAACAAATTTTCCGGTTTTGGCCGGATTCCGGGCGAACTAGTTGTCCGGGTAAAAAATACTTGTCATATGTGTTCAGCATGTGTTCTTACCCCTAAATCGAACATTTAATCAACTTCAAATGAAACTTTTACTTTTAACCAACTTTCCGGTTTTTGTCGGATTCCGGACGAACTACTTGTCCGGCAAGAAAATGGTTTTCACTATCGTGTTCATCATGTCTTTTTACCCCATAATCGGCTACCACATTAGCCGTTTAGAAATATTTTGTGTGTCCCTTAATCTGAACCCCCTCCTCACCCCTAAATGTAGAGCTACAAAGCCCATCTACGAACTTGACCTTTACCCTTGACCCAAAGAACTCTTACACCAAGTTTCATCAAAATATCTCATTCCTTTCGAGAGTTATCGTGCTCACAGACAGACGGACAACTTTTGCGATGTCGTAGGTATCCCTCCACTTACGTTTTGGGATCCTAAAAAGCAGGAACAATAAACGAGTACCTGCCAGAGAACGAACCTCAAGGTTCAGAAACTCGTTTGTGCCCTTTTTACAGAAATTTTTAACAAAGTGAATAGTGAGTGTAATATATTTTATTCAATTACTGTAATGACCAGCGTAATTTAGAATCTTCTGCAGAAGAAAGCTACGAAGCTGGCTTGTCAATAAACGATTTGATTTGAGATATTAATGTGATTTCGACTGTGAACAAGGAAACCTAAAACAGGATTTCGACAGTTGACATCCAATGCACGCAAGCAAAAATAACTTTGCATCTCAACAGCTAAAGCGCTCACAAAAAATCAACGAAGAAACAAACGAAAATGGGGTTTGTATAGGCAAACGAATATACTGAAATAAAAGGCGTATATTTCGTATAATTTTCGTAATAATTTTCGTATAATTTCCCCAATTTTCGTAAGTATAATTTCGTATAATAATCGTATAATAAAAGGCGTATATTTTTATACAAACCCCATTTTCGTTGGTTTCTTCGTTGATTTTTGTGATATGTCAGGCCAACGTGGTTTACGAAATTATCTTTAGCTAAAGCGCTTTCCGAAATATTCCGCCCATTTGTATTTGTCGGATCCGAAATCATTTGATCCCACTCCGGAATCCTAATTTTTCTTACACAAAAGTGCTTTCAAACTTCCATCTACTTCTCCCCTCAAACTTCCAGCCGTCAGTTCAAGGCTTTCAGCCGATTGTTAAGGAATACGAAGGAAGAGCATTTGTATTTCTGCCTGTCTGAATTTTTCCGACAGAGGCGAGTGTTGTTTCGACAGTTATCAATAACATATTGCCTATTGATCCTCAGTAAAAATAAACTTTTCAATAAGAGGAAAGCTGGCACGGGAGAGACTTACCTTTGCCCTCTTTGCAAGTTGCAGGAGGAGGATTTGAACCACTTCCTCTTAGAGTGCCAAGAGATTTCGCATTCGAGAGTAACATTTGTTGGGGTGGGTTGGTATCGTTTCCCAGTATCCTGAAATCTACGAACCCCAAATGTATCGTAGATGTTTGTAAATATGTGACTAAAGGATTTAGTCTCAGGAATGAAAGTTTAGCTTAGTTTACGTAGCATAGTATTTATAGAGGTGCAATAGTTTATTTGTGAAGTGTATTAAATCTTGTATGGCCTTTTGGCTCAATAAACAGGCATTATTATATATTATTTTGTGAAGCTGTTTTTGTTCCCTCAAGCCTTGACAGCCCCTCAACTGACAATTTCACCATCCGCAGGCTATTTTTGTTTTGTTCCACATTTTTATGGCACTTGCCCTTCGGCCAAGTGCCATATAGCGATTGTAATTTCTGTCAGTCAGTCGGCCTGTCGGTCCCGGTTTTGCTAGTTCGGTCACTTCCAGATAAGCTAGGACGACGAAACTTGGCAGGGGTATCAGGGACCGGGCCAGATTAAATTAAATAGTCGCTTCCCCGATCCGACCATCTGGAGGGGAGTGGAGGGAGGGCGAATCCGGAAAAATTAAGAAAAATTATATATTTTTAGCTAACGAACGGGTGATCGGATCTTAATAAAACTGGAAAAATATGGAAGTACCTCGTGTCTCAGACGTTCCATTTTAAATCCAGACCGGATCCGGTGACACTGGGGGGAGCTGGAGGGGGGAACCGGAAATCTAGGAAAGCGCTTAGAGTGGACAGATCCGGATGAAACTTGGTGGAAAGAAAATACACAAGTCCTAGATACATGACCGACATAACCGGAACGGATCCGCTCATTTTGGGGGAGGCGGGGGGATCCGAATTTCTAGTGATCCCGCGAGTTCGGTGCTTCCTGATGTGCTAGGACGACGAAAATTGGCAGGCATGTCAGGGACCCGACGAGAATAAATAGAAAATAGTCACTTTCCCGATCCGACCATCTGGGGGGGGGGGGGGGAGTGGAGGGAGGGGGAAGCCAAAAATGTAGGTATTTTTAACTTGCGAACGGGTGATCGAATCTTGATGAAAGTTGATATTTAGGATGACCTCGTCTCTCAGACGTCCCACTTTGAATCCGGACCGGATCCGATGACACTGGGGGGAGCTGGAGGAGAGAACCGGAAATCTTGAGAAACACCTAGAGTGGAGGGATCGGGATGAAACTTGGTGGGAAGAACAAGCACAAGTCCTACATACGTCATTGACATAACCGGGCCGGATCCGGGCATTGTGGGGGAGTTGGGTGGGGGGGGGGTCCAGATTTCTAGCGATACCGCGAGTTCGGCATACTTCCTGATGTGCTAGGACGATGAACCTTGGCAGGTATATGAGGGATCTGAACAGATTGACTTGAGAATTAGTCGTTTCCCCAATCCGACCATCGTGGGGGGAGTGGATGGATGGGGAGTCCGGAATCTAGTGGCATGCATAACTTTTGAACGGGTGATCGGATTGGAATGAAACTTGTCAGGCGGAAAGAGCTATCGCCTCAGATGTTCAATGTCAAGTCCGGGTCGGATCCAATACCTGTGGGGGGATTGGGGGAAGGGGCGGAAAACTCAAGAAACACTTATAGCAGAGGGATTGGGGCGGAACTTAATGGAGAGAACAAGCATTAATTCTAGATACGAAATTGACGGAGCCAGATGGTTTCAAGGCTCTGTGGGGGGATCTGGAGGAGG
This sequence comes from Branchinecta sandiegonensis, assembly GCA_030848855.1. Classification (NCBI taxonomy): domain Eukaryota; kingdom Metazoa; phylum Arthropoda; class Branchiopoda; order Anostraca; family Branchinectidae; genus Branchinecta; species Branchinecta sandiegonensis. The sequence goes on from JAUPMV010000009.1 coordinate 6,834,359, forward strand.
TTTCCTGGAATTCCAGTAGTCGCGAGTTAGAATAGTTCCAGAAGTACAAAGAAGACGAAACTTTGCAGGCATAATAATGACCCGACCTTATTGACTTAAGAACCTAAAACAACATACCCACGGAAACTTCCGTTCCTAGATCCGAGCATTTTTGGGGGAGCGACGGAAGGGAAGTATGGAAATTGACTTATGCAAATTGCGAACGAGTTGTCCGATTCGAGTGAAACTTATTGAGTGATAAGAATCGATGACCTAAACATGTAAAACGTGTGTTCGAACTATGTGCGACCATGGTCGGGGGTATTGGAGGGGGGGAGGGACTTTTGACATCCACAAAAACCAAACGGATGGACCGAATGAGATGCAAGTTCGACAGTGCCGAGTTTCTGCGGCCTAGATTTGTTATTTGGCGTCCGGGCCGGATTTGGCCAAGGTAGGGGGGGGGGTACCGGAAAGTTGCAGATAGGCCATGCTCCGATTTCAGTAAAACTTGATGGACGGGAAGAGGGGATTAAGAGATACGACGTTTATGTTCCCAAGTACCGGAAATCGTGTAGCAGGTCTAGGGATCAAACGAGTGGATTTATTGGGCTGAAACTTGGAAGTTTGAACAGTCATGCGCATTTGCTACAGATAATCCGAGATGATGCCGGAACTGCTGAGAATTGGGTTAAACTAAATATCCTATTTCTATTTCCGAAACGCATTTTTTGATGGCGGGTGTATTTTGTGACGTTCTCATCTACTTTCTTGTACCGCCTACTCGTAACAAGTGCCATATGAGCTCGTAGCTCTTGCTCTTACATATACCTATGACATCGCAAAAGTTGTTCGTCTGTCCGTCAGTGAGCACGATAACTCTCTAAGGGAATGAGATATTTTGATGAAACTTGGTGTGAGGATTCTTTGGGTCAACTGTTCGCAGATGTAGCCCTATATTTAGGGGTGGGGAGGGGGTTCAAGTTAAGGGCAAACAACATATTTTTAAACAGCTAATGTGAAGAACTAAGAAGACATGCTGAACACGATGATAAAAACCATTTTCTCGCCGGACAAGTAGTTCGTCCGGAATCCGGCAAAAACCGGAAAGTTTGTTAAAAGTAAAAGTTTTATCTGATGTTGATTAGATGTTCGATTAAGGGGTAAGATGACATGCTGAACACTTACGTGAAAATCATTTTCTACCCGGACAAGTAGTTCGTCCGGAATCCGTCCAAAACCGGAAAATTTGATAAAAGTAAGAGTTTCATTTGTGGTTGATTAGATATCCGATTAAGGGGTAAAAAGAGATGCTGAATCCGTACATGACAATCACTTTTTACCCAGACATATAGTTCGCCCGGAATCCGGCTGGAACTGGGAAATTTGTTATAAACTAAATTTTTATTTGAAGTTGATTAGACGTTCTGTATTGGGGAAAGAATATACACTGAATTCGTTTTTTAGCTTTCTTTTTTTCACCGGACATCTAGTCTAGTCCGAAACCGGAAAATTAGCAGAAGTCAAAATAGATACGACTTATAGGGTAAACACACATGCCGAATCCATATCTGAACATGGTTTTCTCAGATGATTAGCTATTTGGTCCAATCTGTTTCTGAATTCCGATATTGCAAATGTTCAAGGAGTCTGGCGAAGACTGGACCTGGCGAAGACAGACCCAATTGTCTGGAACAAATGATGAATTTTTGGGCTTCCATCGAAGCCTTTGGTCTTTTTAATGTAGCGGCTCCGTTGGCCTTTTTTTAGATAAATAAATTCACAGCCATTTTATTGATATTTAAGTATTATATAACTTATGTAACATAAGAGACCCTGAGCTTGCTATCTCTAACTCACAAATCCAGTCCCACCCGTGGAGCAAAATTCTCAGAGTCTGAGTGTATAGGGTTGTGTATACGTATGTCATCGTGTTCAGTTATTAGTCAGTCAGAGAGTCTCAGTTTGTAATTGTCGATTTTTTGTGCGGTTCCTATGAAAGTGTTACGTTTTGCTTTTGTTTTGTTTTTCTTTTCACTTTTACTTCACTTTCCCTTCCGTTCTCTTTCACTCCCAGATAGTGTTAAGGCGGCTGAACACCAACATTTGTTTAAAAATAGAGTAAAGAAATTTTTATTGGAGGGGTGAGGAGTCACGATTCAGAGAATGAAGGTATAAGTTATTATTTCTTTTTTTATTACCTTTATTTATTTATTTTTTTCTTCTTCTTTTTTTCCAAAAATTACTTCCGGATTAGTTCTTACCTAGATGAGCTAGTGTAAAGTAAACAACGACCCATTCCTTCTTGGTGGACGTCTAACCAGGTTTGTTTTGTTATTTTCGTTTTTTCATTTTTGCCTCTTATGTCCGGCCATGTCTAAAACTGTAAAAGATGCATATGCCTCTATGTTTGCTCTACCCAACTCTTATGTCAAACTTCATCAAGTTTGTCAATCCTAACTTCCGACTTTAGTGCTAACTGCTGACTAACTTTTTCACGGGGCTACACGCAACTCGGTATATATGGAAAGACTAATCGCTTATTCCCCGTCCAGAAAAATCTAACGTGTGATTGTTCTTGTTTCTCTAGCGTCATCTGGCGGCAATTCGTCAGTGGATCTAGTATCTTAGGAAGGGCGTATGCAGAAGCTCTATGGTGCTATGCAAAACAGATGGTATGATTTTAGATTTATTAATTGCTAAGCACCCCGAGGGCCATGGCAACAAAAATCACAAAAAAAAGTATCAAACATCAGAAGAAAACGCACAAAACAAAAAAGCAACACAAAAAGAGAGAAAAAGTTCCTCAGTAATCTTTCTCTTCTCTAGTAACCATTTTCTACATTTCTTTGGTATTTGCCTAATCCAAAAATCTACTTCTGTGTTCCATCGCTGTCCTCAAGAATCGCCCCAATCTCTTAATCGTACTAAAACATTCATTCCTAACAACTCTGATTAACCATTCTTCATCAAACTCACTCACACCATACTGTTCTTTCATCCATTTGGCTCCATTCACTCAGCCCCTTGCACTCGCAAACCATATGAACCAAACTCTCATTCTCGCATCCGCACATCGGACAGAAGTATGGACCGGATTTCAGCCTAAAATTACCAATATAACGTCTTCTAGCACCAATTGGCAGGGTATCCGCCAACATTTCAATAATTATTCTCAATTCCTCCCGCTTAAGACCCGCTTTAAACGGTAGCAGTGTTCTAACGCCACCGCGGTTTTCCGCCACCATATGTTTTCCGCCACCTTTTAATTCAGGTAGGGCAGGTAGTCTGTGCAGGTAGTTTCAGATTTAAATCTTTAGATGTGAAAAGGGTGTTACCGCCACCCAGGAAATCTTACGTCCCCAAGAGGATTGGTTCCTCTAGAGGGTAGCGTCAAATCTTGTCAGGCCTAATATTCTGATGGGGTGTCGAGCGCCAACCGGATTAAGTATCACAGCGGTTAAGGGCTCTCGGCCAAATCTGCTCCAAAACGTCGCAAAGTCTACAGAGAACTGGAGGAGAGGCTACTAAAGTTAAAATTAAGTATCAAGAAGGAAAGTCTTCAAGAGAAGCACTTCTGCGGGCGATTTCTCACCTTTTGAAATCTGAATAGTTTTGGGGGCTTGAGTAGTTGAAGTTGTACAGTTTCTTTAGTTGGACTTAAATAAATAATTATCTGAAACGTTAAGCTCTGTCTTCGTATTAGCTAGGATTAATGTAGAGTTGGCGTTGGTGGCGGTAAACCACTCTTCGCATTTAATGATTTAGATATCGGATTACATGAACCAGCTACCTGCGCTACCAGCACTAATGAGTTGGCGGAAAACATACGGTGGCGGTGCACCTACCAAAATATTTGACCCTTTCATCTGACCCAACTAATCTAAAAACATACGGTGGCGCTAAAGCACGGTGGGGTTAGAACACCCACTTCGCTTTAAACATTATACCCTCACCCCATGTCTCCCTTACCGCGGCATAAAGCCTCAGGGATTCGGATTGATCCTTTAGGCATGCCAAACCTGTATTTCCTGGCTCTTCAGTATTTCCTGCACTAGCTTAGAACTCCTTCCTCATTTCCTACTCCGTTATTCCACATTTCACCAATTCGACAATCTTCCAATCTTTTTTTTACCAAATATGGCCAGGAATTGGAAAAATATTCTATGTAAGATTACGGGTATAGGCATCCGCACAATATTTTTGGTGAACTTCGTCGGTTCGGGACGCTCCTCAAGCCGGCTAAGGGGCATCGAAAGCGATTTTGGTGTGTGGGTTTTCTTTTTGTGTTTATATTGAGCGTTTTACTGAATGAATGAATGGATTTATTATGCACCACCCTAGGGCATAAGTGCAGTACAACGGTAAAAAGAAACATAAGAAAACACTAAACAAAACAAGAGCTGTAAGCTCATTTGGCACTTGCAAGACTTGGTAAATAAGAATGACGATGGATCCTTGGAAATCACGAGAATGTAGGCTATAGTTTGGTAAAAAATAAAAATAAAAAGTCTTTTTCTTTGCACCTGGCTGTGATGATACGCACATTAAGGGCGCTAGAAAATCATCTGTAATAACCCTTGAGGCAAAAATGATCATGGGCTCATGGGGATCATCAAAATGTAGGTTCTGCTTAAAAGTATTTTTGTACGTACTTTGCGGTTAACCCCTTCCGTCAACAATTATTTTTAACCGACAAAAAAATTATTTTTTCATTGAAACTTACTAGTTAGGGCATAAGTAAGCTAGTGTTGAATTGATTCGCTTGGAATCGTTTATTAAGTGGAAGAAAACGGATGTCCAGTTAACTGGATAACGTGACCAGGTTAGCATAAAAAACAGCATTTCAGCCACTAGACCTGACATGAAAATGTTTGGAACAAGTTCGTTGACCCCTGAAACACATCTCAACTTGTTATTTTTTACAAATCATCGTGGCTTTGAGCTTGCAGACCCTCATCTAGCGTCTCGCTCAAAGCTTTTCGCCCGTTTTCACTGGCCAGTGGTAATAGCCATCACATCGTACGTCAGTACGTATTTGGGGCTTTTTTTTTTCCTGGCGTCAATTGATCCTCCATGCCTCCATATGGTCGACTCCCTAGGTTGACTTGCTACTCGTGAGGTAGACGAGATAGATTGGTAAAGGGCAGTGGCAATCTCCTTTAGGCATGCAACGAGATCCAGCTTCTCGTTCCTGGCCAGTGATAGAAGTTGCAGTGTGTGATTCAGCAAGATCAACCATGAAAAATCTGAATCACAGTTGCCACTCGAGACCGGATCGAAATACTGTACAATCTCACAAGCTTTGAGATTGTATTAACTCCGCATACACTGACATTGCGTCGTCTGGTGACATCAGGTTGTCAAATTTGAATTTAGCTGTAGACCACCTTCGCGCATTTACAATGCCCCTGATTGCCAACCAAGCCCGAAGCCACATAAATGGTGTTTTTGTCAAGCTACCTGAAGTACAACTGGCTTCTCTACACCTAAGAGAAGCCTTTCGAATGCTCCTCGTCCGTATTTCTTCATCTCTTTTTCCTTCACAGAGGGTCCCAGCTATGCGCTTGGCACAGACGGTGCCAGTTCCATTCCACCCATTCTGTCTCTGGGTCAAACTGAAGAAATCTCCCTCCTTTGGGATACTCCCATCTGTCATTAGCTTCATGACAACACAACATCCAAGTCCCAAAGACTCCTGTTTGACAGTTGATGGCCTTCTGTCAGAATTTGGGAGTACATAAAGCTTGAAGTCCCATGGACAGTGCTTTTCTCTTTGTAATGTTTTCTGTCTAGTGAACGGTCGCATTTGCTCGTCTGTCAAATCGTTGTCAAGAACGTTGTTACTCGTCTGTCAGAACGTTGTTTCTCGTCTGTCGGAACGTTGTTTGTAACGTTTTAGGAAAGTGTGGACTTGCGTGGAAAGAGCGCGTGTCACGTTGTCCACTTAACTGGACTATAAATAAGAAGGGCATGCAGCAGTGACATCTGGTACAATATTCTGACAAAACAACGTTCTTCAAGACCTTAGATGGCATCAAATCTTATAAGAAATTCAGCAACGCTTCATTTATTTGTCTAAACCTAGTCGCGTAGTCCAGTTAACTGGAAAAAATTTCAGAACAGAAAAAAACACATACCCAAAGTGATATTGGCATAGAAAAAAATACCTATCTGTTCTCAATGATTCATATTTTGACGCTATAATTTTTTCAACCGCCGTTTCTCTTTTGAAAGTACAGAAAAAAAAAATTATTTTAGGCGTTTCCTCCGAATCAGTATTTTTCAACTTAGTCGATGTTCAAGGTCTCCTAACATGAAAATTAGTCGTACAATGCAATATTTGAAGCCTCTATGTTGTAGCCCGTAAACAGGAGAACACGCCAGTTCAATCAGATTCACAAAATTTCCCATAGGTAGGGAGAAAACGGTTTTTTTAATTTTGTCTAACTAACTGGTCACGGTGACGGAAGGGGTTAAGATGAGTACTTTAAGGGATGGTCGGATCTGGGAAGTGACAATTTATAAGCCAATCTCTAATGTTCCAACCCAAGTTTCATCGTCCTAGCATATCTGGAAGTAGCCTACCTTAAACTGCGATCACCGGAATTCTGGACCCCCCATCCGACTCCCCCAAAGTGACCGAATCTTGTCCGGTTCTATCACTGTTGTATCTAGGGCCTACGCTTGTTCTTCCCACCAAGCCTTATCCGAGTCGCTATATTCTACGCGTGTCACAAAATTTCCGCTCCCCCCCCCCCCCCCCCCCCCCCCCGACTCCCCCACATTGGTCGGATCCTGTCCGCACTTGAAATGGGACATCTGAGACACGAGATCTTTCCAAATATCAAGTTTCATTAAGATTTGATTCTCCGTTTAAAAGTTATAAATACGTCAATATTCCGGATTCGCTCTCCCTCCACTCCCCCCACGGTGGTCAGATCGGAGAAGTGACTATTTCCAAGTTATTTTGGTCGGGTCCCTTATATGCCTTCCAAGTTTCATCTTCCTAGCACATGTGTAAGCATATTAAGTCGGGATCAACGGAATTCCGGAACCCTCCCTCCAACTCCCCCACAGTGCTCGGATCCGGTCCGTCCTTGATAACTATGTATCTAGGGCTTGTGCTTGCTCTTCCCACCAAGTTCCATCCCGATCCGTCCACTTGGAACATGTCACACGATTTCCGGTTCCCCCCTCCAACTCCCCCCAAAGTCACCGGATCCATTCCGGACTTAAAGTATGACTTCTGAGACATGAGGTCTTTCCAAATATCAAGTTTCATTAAGCACCGACTCCCCGTTCAAAAGTTATAAATACGTAAATATTCCGGATTCCCTCTTCCTCCACTCCCCCCACGGTGGTCGGATCGGGGTAGTGACTGTTACTAAGTTAGTTTGGTCGGGTCCCTAATATGCCTGCCAAGTTTCATTGTCCTAGCACATGCGTAAGCATCTTAAGTCTCCAACTCCCCCCACAGTGCTCGGATCCGATACGGTCTTGTCAGTTATGTGAATGAATGAATGCTTTGTTTTACCAAAATAGCGTTAGCTAGCGCAGGTACGTCAAACACACGAGTCAATACATAAATCATACCACACTAAATATTTCAACGCAAATGTGTGTAACTACGAAAATACATAAAGATTAAAATAAAATATATCAGAATTCTTCATTTAGCGTTGCTTGGTTAAAATAATCAGTAAAGTACGGAACGAATGACTTGATGTAACGTTGAGTACTAGTCGCCGGGTAAGACGATATCAGTTGACAACTCTTTGTCTTTTCTCGACGCCTTGTCCTCGGTCCGTCAACAATAGGGTTTTCGAAGTCTGGCAGTAGTCGACGGTGGAAGGGTGAGTCAAGACATTTCAGTCCAAATCTGACAGTTAGTTCATGTCTGCGTTTTTCCAATGACAGTAAGTCAAGTTCTGTTAGTGAGCTGTCATAGTTCGTGTAGTTGGGGCCCAATATTATTTTCAGAGCCCTTTTTTGAACCGACTCAATTTGAGCAGATTGTTCCTTGGTCAGACCGGGGTGCCAAACGGGACAAGCGTATTCTAGGCAAGGTCTAACATAGCTACAGTATACAACTTTAAGAATTTCTTTTGGTATTCCAAACCTTTTCAGCTGTGAAAACGAACGAAGCAGAGATCCACCTTTTTTCGTCAAATTTTCCACATGTGTATTTCATTTGAGGTCATCGTCCAAGTAAATACCAAGTATCCTAACAGTTTTAGTTACATTTAGTCCAGTAGGGGTCACAGATAGGTTGTCAGTTTTCAGAAACGAAAAAGTCATGGATGTACTTTTTGTTTCACTAACAGCCAGTTTCACTTGAGCTAGTTCAGTTTTAAGATCATTAAATATGCCAGTCAAGTCGGTTAGTTGTGGCGTTTGGGTTTTGAGTCTTAAAGCTAATGCTGTCAGGTCGTCTGCAAACTTAAAACGCTCACGTACGGTGACTAAAATGCGGTTAAAAACTATGAGAAATGAAAGGGGCCTAGCTTTGTGCCTTGCGGCGAACCACAAAAAATATCTTGGAATTCAGACGTCTCTCGACCAGAAAGTTGCACACATTGCGATCTACCAGTTAAAAAGCTTGCTAACATACGAATTATGAACTGGCGGGAACCCATGAGCTTAGCTTCATCTAATGCAGTTTTATGGTCTAGACTGTCAAACGCCTTTACAATGTCAGCAACGATTGCCTGAACAAATGTATCTGGGGCCTGTGCTTGTTCTTCCCACCAAGTTTCATCCCGATCCATCCACTCCGAACATGTCACACGATTTCCGGTTCCCCCCTCCAACTCCCCCCAAAGTCACCGGATCCATTCCGGACTTGAACTGAAACATCTGAGACAGGAGGTCTTTCCAAATATCAAGTTTCATTAAGATCCGATTCCCCGTTCAAAAGTAAAAAATACGTCAATATTCCGTATTCCCCCTCTCTCCACTCCCCCCATGGTGGTCGAATCGGGGAAGTGACTATTTCCAAGCTAGTTTGGTAGGGTCCCTAATACGCCTGCCAAGTTTCATCGTCCTGGCACTTCCGGAAGTATCTCAACTCGAGATGAGTGGCCTGACCGACCGACCGACCGATAGACCGAAAAGTGATTGGTATATGGCACTTGCCATAAAAACAAAAAAATAAAGACAATTTCTGATAAATTTAATCAGAACACCTACACCTACGTTGCCTGGACAACGTGAAGTGTTGCAGCAACCTTTGTTCGACCTCGCCGACGCATCACTTTGGTTTTGTTTCTTCGCTAACGGTTAAATGCTGAATTCGTCAACCCATCTAGGTTTTAAAAATGGTACGTTCCAATCCAAGAAGAATTTTTTTTTCTGAACTGATGACACAATCTGTAATCACGTGGTTATCCTTCAGCGTCGAAAAACAAGACATAAGGTTTCGATGGGATCCCAAAAATCTAATATTATATAGACAACTGGGTCTTGTCTTCGCCAGATCCAGTCTTCGCCAGGCTAATCATCAGAGAAAACCAAGTTCAGATATACCTCTATAAGCCCTATCTATTGTGACGACACTGACAGAAATTTCCTGCTTAACTTCTGCCAAACTACTTGTCCAGCAAAAAAATAAAAATTCAGAATCGAATTCAGCGTATCTCCTTATCCTTAGAAAGAGCATCTAATCAATTTCAAATGAAAATGCTTTAGCAACCGATTCTTGAACGACGACATGAACCAAACTTTCCTTATCATAAAAAAAACGGAAACAAAATAAGTACACAAACTCGGAAGCCCCACAACACCAAAGATGATTATGGTGTAACAGCCGATTGTTACTTACATGTCCCTGACTTGTCTCACAATTGGCTTCCACCTATTCTTTCTTTGAGTGTACCACTAAAGTTGTCAACCCCTCAAAGACTTAATTCTAAGTTACAGTGAGAAACCATGGAGACTAATTTTCTTACCCTGAGATTTATAGAGATAAAATAAAATGTGCACCAATTTGCACTAGTTTCTAGTCCCTCATGAACCCCAAGAGCAACCGATTCCTACTTCCAAGTCCATCTCCCCGTGATAAACATATTACCAAATGTTCTCACGGTCAAATACACCGGAAACAAACAATAGGACTAATAGGTACAAAAACAAGCAAAAGTTGCTACACCTCATAGCCGAAGATGATTATGGTCTAACAGCCGACTCTTGCTTACAAGTCCCTACATGTCTCAGAATTGGGATCGGAATCCATCCTTTTTGGCAGCAGGTAAGAGCTCTACGAAGCTTTCCAAAATGTAATGTCATATTCATCAATCCGGCCAGAGGTCCACACTTTCCGTAAAAACAGCACACATGAGACCCTTACCATCTTCTAGTAGTGTAAGATGAAATCGGAGGACTAGGAAGAAAGAAAAACAAGACCAAAGGTTTCGATGGGATCCCAAATTTTCAATTCAGATCTATTCAGATATCCGTTTTGCGCTATCAAATATTCAGATATGGATTCAGCATAGCCTATGGTTTACCATCTAGCCTACGTCGTATCTCCTTCCTTCCTTACTTCTGCCCAACTTCCGGTTTCGACCGGATTCCGGACAAACTACTTATCTGAGAAAAAACTAAAGTTTTAAACGAATTCAGCATGTCTCCTTACCCCTACATCCAACCTCTAATCAACTTCAGATTAAACTTTCACTTTTAACAAATTTTCCGGTTTCAGCCGGATTCCGAGCGATCTATACGTCCAGTCAGAAAATGATTGTCATATACGAATTCAGCATATCTTCTTACCCGCAAATCGAACATCTTATCAAATTTAAATAAAACTTTTACTTTTAAAAAATTCTCCGATTTTGGCAGGATTCCGGCCTAACTAATTGTCCGGCGAGAAAATAATTTTCATATTCGGGCTCAGCACATGCCCCTGAATCGAACCTCTAATCCACTTCATATTAAACTTTTACTTTTCACAAATTTTCCGGTTTTTGCCGGATTCCGGGTTAAGTATTTGTCCGGCGAGAAAATAAATTTCATATTCAAATTCAGCATGTCTCCTTACTCCCAAATCAACTATCTAAATAGCTTTCAAATTTTTTTTTTGCCCCTTAATTTGAAATCCCTCCCCCACCCTCAAATATAGGGCTACAGAGCGCATCTTCGAACTTGACCTGTACTTTGACCCAAAGGATCCTCCCACCAAGTTTCATCAAAATATCTCAATCCCTTCGAGAGTTATCGTGCAGACAAACGGACAACTTTTGCGATGTCATAGGTATCCCTCCACTTACGTTTTGGATCCCAAAAACACGACAAAGCCAAAGTGTTGCTCTCGCAACACAATAAGAACTAAGCTAATTATTCCCTTACCATCTTCTTGTAGTATGATGAAATCGGAGGACTAGGAAGAAAGAAAAAAATACACAACAAAACTAGGCTAATTATTGTATTTCTTATTATTATATTTTGTTTTCCCGCCATGGCCTCATGGGATTTTCTGGGACTAAATCCATTCATTTGTGGAAGACGGTCGGGAATTTCTGTTCGGCACAGTGGCTGAGATATCATCTTATCATCTGATACGACGGTCTAAAGTCGTATTCGCAGTTACCGTAGTATTTGATACTACGGTCAAAAGGCGTTTTTGCGGTTACCGTGGTATCTGGCAACGTACAGTGTTATCTGATATTCAGATACCACGGGTAACTGCAAAAACGACTAATTGCAAATCCAGCTACCATGGTACCTGCAAAACCGCAACTAATGTTTCTTATCAATTTGTTCTTTGGCACGTATTTTCCTAATACATCACTCTCTCCCTAAACTACGAATGTCCAAGGTTGCAGGTGATTTCTTTAGGATGAGGAAACAAACTTCTTTACAGGTTTTAGCCTTTCGTAGCAAAGGTCCTCATCAGAATCTCTTGGCACAAGGAAAGCTGACTAAAGAAAGGGTAACAAGACACCTCGGGTGCGAACCTGTAGAGGAGACACGACGTAGTGTTTCAAACACGGGACCCCAAACAATTACTCTCTACAACCAAAGAACAGAACTGATCCTTAACTTTGGAAAAAAAACTGTTGGCAAATGAGAACAACCGATCATTACTCCCCCTTGATGCTCCGAAAAATAGCAGGACAAGACAGCAAAACATACTAGTGCCTGTCAGAGGACGAACTTCAAGGTTCATGAACTCGTTTGTGCCCTTTTTACATAGATTTTTAACAAAGTGAATAATTATGTAATATATTTTTATTTTATTTACTGTATGAACAGACTAATTTAGCATCTTCTGACGAAGAAAGCTACGAAGTTGGCTTGTCAATAAACGATTTGATTCGATGTTTACTGGCACACGAAAGGCTGGAAGGATGTTCGTAGCAGAAACTCCAGAAATGATCGATTACGGTTTTAGCCTCAGAATGACGGTTACAGAACGGTTACAGTTTACAGTTACAGTTTTCGTCGGATTCCGGCAGAACCATCGAACTGGTAGAAAATTCAAAATTCTAAATTTCATGTCTGGTCCACGCTAGGTTAGCTGCCCGCCCGCCGACCGTTTCGCAAAACTTGCTTTTCGGAGCACATCGGCCAGAACACTTAGGCAGGGTTGCCAATAGCTCAACTCGTAAAAGTGTCAAAATTACCGGCAAAAAGGTGGTTTCTGACACCTCGAAATATCTTGCGCATTCCGCTGCGCAATACGCAAAATGCGAATAATTGGTATTTATTCTGGATTTCTGAGAATATTTTTAAAAACATTTCTTTATTGTTCACATTTTTATGACAAAATGTAATCGGAAGTGAGCTTCATACGGCTTCAAACTGTTTTTGTGTACTAAATCAAAGTAAAGTATACGTTTTTTGGGGCGGTAATTCGTAGCTTTATTAAACTAAATGAATAGGTGCTTTTTCTGACCCAAAAAGTGTCATTTGTATAAAAACTTGTCATTTTCAGAGAAAAGGTGTCCAAAGGCAAAAATTGTCAAAAAGCACCAAAAGTGTCACACTTGGAAACCCTGCACTTTAGGTCAAGGTCGGAGAGTAGCCTCCGCCTCCATCTGAATCAATCTCAGTCATGACCGGCGGAAGTCTCCAGTGTCCGATCCGCTTTCCCATCAACCTCTGTTGAAGCATGTCACGTCCCCCTTTTCAGAGAAACCATTCCCAGAAACGACAATTTTAATGCAGTCTCGATCCCAAGTGGAAAGCTAACAAGACTTCTCACTCTCGTAAATTTCGTAATCCCGACGAGTCACACAATACGTGGCGATCGAATTTCTAGGGTGGAAATAAGATGAAAGACTGGAGCAAGGAAGTTTTGCTCAGCAAATAATCCAGTAACATAAATAGCAATGTCTTCGGGACTCTTGCTGAACAGAACTTCTACAACATAGTTCTGACAGTCAGGAAAGTACCATCAATGCAAGCAGAGAACTGAAAGATGACATGTGTGTAAAGTCTGTCTTTGGTTAGGGCCTACTTGAATTTCTAGTGCCCTTAGCAAAGGTTTCTTCCTTTGGAATATGTGTTTTCTTTATTGGCCACACTTTGGGATCAAGCTTGACGGACTAATGTGTCCTGTTCCGGTCAACATCTGGGGATAGAGGAGCAGGGTCGAATTGCTAGTCCCGAGTGTGAGAATGTTTCTTTTGCCCGTTTTGTTAGTTAGTCCAGTGCCTACGTTCGCCACCTATACATGTATTAGTCCTTAGAACCAATATAGAACAATCGTCTACTAGTCTTGTGTACAACTACTAACATTAATGTGAACACAGAACACCAACACAGCAGTGTCCACATGTGCGCAAGCGCTCAAACGTAGAGTTAGATTGCATGAACCAAGTTCCGGTGTCGAGAATACACTGTATAAACTCATGCATGGCCTAACCCTTCATTAGTTTACTCTCTAATTCTAAAACCTTTACTTAAAGTGAAGCCATAAATTCTAACCCTGATCTTAGTCAACTACTGACAGTGGAAACACACGTTAGGCTAATTAAGAAGACCTTCAAAACTTCTCCACAGCGACCTTTGGAACATACACGTACGTCTGTTCAACGTTGTCGCGGGAAACAGGCTTAGGACAAACATACAAATAATGTCCTCAATGTCCGGATTTATCTTCATCAATTTTAGGGAAACCAGGCCCAGTTGCCCATAAACCAACTGGACGGGAAGACTTGGAATCCTGTCGATCCATAACCACCTTCAGTCAACACTCAGCACAACCAGAGCGAAATAACACTAGGGAGTAGCGCCAAGACTTGACAAGATTGATAGAGAACGTCCCTACTGAAACTCATTCAGCAGTTCACCAGCGCTAGCTCCGATAACTTCATATTCTGAAAAAGCAAAAACGATAGAGCCTATATTGTTTCCTTGGTGTGTGCAGACCGCACCTCTCCTTTACTAGAAATTTCTAAACCCGCAAGTTTGTCTCGCGTTAAATGCCGCAAGCGTAGTGGGCGGCGCTACGAATATGGCCCGTTTGCAAAGCATGGACAGCATAGGTCTTGGCGCTACTTCTTAGTGTTATTTTGCTCTGAGCACAACGACCAAACACGTCGTTCAACCAAACCGTTGTCAAGTTGCTGGCCATTGTGGACCAAGTTGCCAGCAAAACAGGAGGTGGGGATGACAAAAACCTCCAAAAGGTGCTTCCAGATCCTATAGTCGCTATAAATTTTCATCGTCCTACGTACAACCGTCGTCAACTCTCGAACTTAACTGTCTGGGCAGTCTGGACCCAGTTGCCCCTGAACGAGGAGGAAGGAGCCGATGATGCTTCAAAAGATGTTTCCAGACCCTATGGTCACTAAATTCAAACATTATAAGTCCCTTGCACTCCGGGCTGTCTCTGGTGTTTTGTTACCGGTGTCCGGTTCTTCTCTTGTAACGCGTTTTTGGGTTCACCGGCGGGTAGTCACCGGTGAGTGCAAAAACGGCCTAAATTCTGGGTTTTGCACAAAACCCCGTCAATTGACGAAAAGTTGCGAACTTCTCGGTAAACCCGGGCTCCCGAGCAGATTCTGGTTAGTCCACACCGGTGAGTTAAAACTGGACACCGGTTAGTCCAACAAGAGCTGGAAGCTCATATGGCACTTGCAAGGCTGGGTCAGATGGAAGTGACGGTCAAAAGCATTTTTTTCCCCTTTTTGGTTAAGATGCGCCAAACTTGCAAGGCAGGGTCAGAGGATGGAAGTGATGGTCAAAAGTTTTTTTTCAGTTTTCGGTTAAGATGCGCACTTTAAGGGTGCTAAAAATTAATTTCCAAGCAAAACCCTTGAGGCAAAAAGGATCATGTACTCAGGGCGATCGTGATAAACAAATTTTGCTTGAAAGTATTTTTTGTATTTTGCGGTTAAGATTAGCTCTTTAAGGAATGGTCGGATCGGAGAAGTGACGATGCCTAACCCAATGATGTCAAGTTTCTAATGCTCCAGCAAAGTTTTATCGTCCTAGCACATCTGGAAGTATATTAATTCACGATTACCGGAATTCCGGACACCCCCTACAGCCCCCCCCCCCTTGGTACCCGAATCCGGTCCGATTCTGTCACTGATGCACCTAGGACTTGTGCCTGTACGTCCCCCCAAGTTTCATCCTGATCGCTCCACTCTAGGCGTGTCACAAGATTTCCGGTTCTCCCCTCCGACCCCCCCCCCCCCCAGTTCATCGGATCTGGTCCAGACTTAAAATGGAACAGCTGAGACATGAGGTCTTTCAAGATATCAAGTTTCATTAAGATCCGATAACCCGTTCGAAAGTTATGCATGCCACTAATTTCCGGATTCCGCCGTCTCCCCCTCCCCCCGCGATGGTCGGATCGGGCTAGTGACTGTTTCCAAGTTAACCTGATCGGGTCCCTGATATGCCTGCCAAGTTTTTAACGTCCTAGCCCACCTGGAAGTACATTAACTACGGATCGCCGGAATTCCGGAACCCCCCTCCAACTCCCCCCACAGTGTCAGAATCCGGTCCAGTTCTGTCATTTATTTATCTAGAGCTTGTGCCTGTTCTTTCCACCAAGTTTCATCCCGATCGCTCCACTCTGAGAGTTTCACACGATTTCCGGTTCCCCCCTCCGACTCCCCACCAGATTCATCGGATCCGGTCTGGACTTGAAATGAGACATCTGAGAAAGGAGGTCTTTCCAGATATCAAGTTTCATTAAGATCCGATCACCCATTCGAAGGTCATGCATGCCCCTATTTTCCGGATTCCGCCACCTCCTCCTCCCCCCCCACGATGGTCGGATCGAGCAAGTGACTATTTCCAAGTTAGTTTGGTCGGGTCACTAATATGCCTGCCAAGTTTCATCGCCCAAGCACATCTGGAAGTACCCTAACTCGCAAACACCGGACTGACTGACCGACGGAAAAGTGATCAGTATATGGCACTTGGCCGGAAGGCAAGTGCCATAAAAACGGGTTATGAGACTGGTGAGTAGTCACCGGTGGATGCAAAAACGCCTTATAAGAATAACCGGAGACCACCGGTGAGAACTCCCGTGACAAAGAAACGCACCTCTAACCGTTGTCAATTCCCGAACTTACTCACTGGGAATGGGTAGGTTGGTGGGGGAGGTGCAACCGTGCAACTCCAAAAAGTAATGATTCTGTCAGTCAAGATATGCCGGACTCAGATAAAACGATGAGAATTATCGACCCGGACCTTAATATGAATTTAAATACTTCAATAGGGTCCAATCTAGAGCCTCAAGAGTACTGAGTGTGTTTCCTTTTTGCCCTGGAAAATTGGCTTAGACCGGGAAACGTAATCATTCTGGAAAGACCAATCTGAAGCTCGGAAAACGAACATAGGAACAAAAAACACGGTGGGATACCAGACTGTTATGTTTGACACTGATTAAGTTAATATGCACGTTACGGAGCCGATAACATTGAGTTTAATAAAAGATAAAATAAAGGACGCGCAGTTTCAATAGATAACACTTGGGATGCTACCTGTTATGATTTGTAGACTTTAGCAAAACAAGCATTGCCAGGAAGAGCCGAAAACGCATCTCCTCACTTTTCCGATATCATGATGACAAAAAAAAAGTCAACAGAAATTTTTCCGGCGTTGTTCGGCTCTTTTGGATGCACAACGTTTTAATGCATAACGTTTGTAAAACACAACGCCTAACATCCTAAGTTTTATCTGTTGAAACCGCGCATCCTTGTGTTATCTGTTATGAAACTCATGACAGTTTTGTATTGGAGCGTGGCAGCAATGGGAACTAAGCGCATCATTTTGTTATCCGTTACGAAACTTGAAAGTATAGTGGTGGTGCGTAGCAGCGATGGGAACCACGCTACCTAAAGGCATGTCTTTACTAACGTTGCAGACTGGGAACGGATCTCCAACACTCTTAAAAGACCTGTCTTACCTATAATGCTAACGCAACCGACTTCCATAATCACTCCACATATTTCTAAACCCGGAGAACTCAATTTAGTGCTATACATTCTAACCCCTCTAACAAAACCACGCAGATTTTCTCACTTGCCGTGTTTTGCTACCTTCGATGTGTATCACGCTGTCGACGGTTGTCTGCGAGAAGGTTTTCCATCAGAAAAACCGGTTATGCTAATTGTTTCCCTGTTTTCGCTATAAGTCAACGGGTCTCGGAAAAGGCTTAAAACAGCCGTGACCAGGGGTTATTTCTTGAAAGCGCAGCCTAGTTTTAAAATATTCAAATATTTAAAAATACTGTAAGTTGAAGAATACATAGTGCGAGGGGTCCTTTAATGAAGCCGCGAACGAGCGAATACCGATGTTCTACTTACCAAAGTCGTATCCGACAACTTCTACTTCTTTTACAGGCGGCAACACCAAATCTTGATAGAACGTCGTCAACCCGGTGCTCTTGGCCAATGGTAGTAAGATACCACTGTATTGAACAGTCATGTTGTCACAGCGTTCCTTTAAAAAAAGAAACAGTTAGGAAAGAATAATCGGCAACATCTGATTACTTTGTAATTAGACTGCTGGTTCTTTGTGATCAGATTCTTGACTTGAATCTGACTTGATCAGATTCACTTGCACTTAGTCCAGAGCTGGTGGACTCGGACTCTGGACTCTTGTCGAGACGGTCTCGAGACGCCTTTTTCAAGGACTCGGACTCGTCTCGGACTCGGATTTCACGGAGCTCTCCGTCCGCCAGAGCTGGACTCGCAGCAGGACTCACCCATAAGCGGGTGAAATATGTATGAATTTATTTGAGTCAGTCTGGGCGTGCAGAGAGGTCAAGCCCCATTATCATTGTTATTAGTGGCAAAAAAGGGCGGGAGCCTCAACTTCGCTTCGCACACCGTCTGCTCTGGCTCGAGGACAAGCAAAAACCATCCTTTTTGGCCCCAGGCAAGAGTTCTACAGAGCTTTCCAAAATCTAATATCATGTTCATCAATCCGCCCTAAGGTCCACAATTTCCGTAAAAACTGCACAGGTTAGACCACTTTCCCAATAAGCTGGAATCGGCGGCATAGAAAAAAAAAACTAGGACAAAACCAAAGTGTTGCTCTCGCAACACAATAACACCAAGTTGTGGCCTACATTGGACTGTTACATAAAAACAAAAATAATAATTAAGGGTTAGGGGTTTACCGGGATAAGATAAAGGGAAATGTACCATATTTTTAATAGTTTTCCGTCAACAGATGATTTTTTGTTTTCTTTTTCAAAGTAAATACTGCTACGTCATGTTCAAAAAGGTCTTTATAATGGTTCCAAACTCCAATAACGCTACTCCTTACCGACAACCGAGACTTCTCATTGATGATTAGAGGCACTGAATTGCATTGAATTGTTTGCATAAATGACCAAAAAATTAGCTTTTTATTGAGGTCAAAAACATTAGATGAAGATAGAGAACATGACCCAAGTTTTTCGGTGGGATCCCGCGGGGGTATATTGTTGGGGTCTCGGGTCTAGTGGATTTCCATAAATCGTAAACTTGCAATAGATATATAGATCGATAGATAGATATTCAATGCATAAAAGCCAACAAGGGTCATCGCACCAAAACAACAAAAGAAAAAATATATAAAAACAAGAACACTATACCAACATTTAAATTTACAGGGATATACAATTTTCCCTGTGTGCTAACCCTATCCGGAGGAACCTTCCAAACAGTTGAATAGCCTGGAAACTTTTCTCTTTCATTTTCTCAATTATCCACTCACTCCCACACGCTCTCACTCCAAACAACTCTTGTCTCAACCCATTCAATTCCTCACACTCTCCCACAAAATGACTCATAAATTCATTATCGCATCCACACATAGGGCCAGAGTAAGGACCAGTTTTAACCCTAACTTTACCCAAATATTTTCTTCTTTTACCAAGAGGTAAACCATCCCCTCTCAAACCAATAAATAACACAAGTTCCTCATGGGACAGACCACACTTAAGGTAAATTTCTTCACCCAGCAATCTTTTGCCTGGGCGTCATCCCCCAATCCTTAAATACACCCCTTAGTAAAGTCAATTAGGTAATACTTTTCATAGAAACGAACATCAGATAACTAAGTTCATTCGTAAACTTCCGGCTTTGACCAGATTTCGGCCAGACAGTACGTCTGAGAAGAGAATAAATAATGTTTCCCGACCCCCCTTATTTTTCTAGTAGGACAACCTTCTTACCAGGTTAGATTTACTGGAGAACTCTTTGTGTCACAACTTTTAAAGTTTAACTGAAAAGCCAATTTGTTTTTCTATCATTTGACCGAATCCACCGAATTATTTGGATTCTGCTAAGAGATTTTTGATTTTCCACTATTTGCTCTAGTAGTGACGTTCAGAATATCTACAGCCGCCCTCACAACGCAAAATTCTACTATGACGCGGGAAATTTGAATCTCAATACAAACTCGGCTTTTCAGTGGCCGGTGACCAACTTTCGGAAGGTAGCTAACTGCGTGCACACTTATTTTTCGTAAACCGTTTTCGTCAAGCATACAACACGGGTGCAAGCGCACAGAGGTACCACAAGTCCGACAGGGAAGTTCCACTATATGAAAATTGATTATTCATGAATAGCGAAGCAATGAAGTAACGCATTGTCATCGGGTCTTCAAGCCTCTTTAAGTGAATAAGTGATAGGTAATGAGACTGCCTTATCTCAGCCCTTTTCAGTTCAACTTTAAGCCCCTCTTTCCCCCCGACTACGGCAAAATGACTGATCCGCTGAGAAAATCAAGAACATATGGATTAGTCTACACACATTCTTATCCCCAAACCAAAGCTCCAATCCACTTCAGCATTAAATTTCATTCTAACCAAATGTCCCTTTTTTGCCGGATTCCGAGCGAATTCCTCGTCAGGTGAGGAAGTAAACTTCAGATGGATTCAGCACTTATTTTAACTCCGACATTACATCTTTAATCAACCTCAGAATTTGTTTATTCCTTCAAATGAGTTTCCAGTTTGGACGTTGTCTGAGTAAACTACTTGTCCGGCAAGAAGATTGCGCTCAACTCGGATTCAGCTTGTTTCATTACCCCAATATCCAGCCTTTAATCGACCGTATAAAAAACTTCACCTATACCGAATTACCGGTTATGGCCGGATTCCGGGCTAAATATTTGTCCGGCAAGAAAAAAGTTCAGATGTAACTTCAGCATGTCACCTTACCCCTATATTTTGTAAAGTTTACGAAGCCATAGGCCTGATAATCCTATCACCACCGTTTTGGGTCCCAAACACTTGGATTGCATGCCGCGACTGGACATTGGCGATGGGACATGCAGACGCGAATGGACATCCCGTAGTGCCGGAGGTACTAATCTCCTGAAATTTCCAAATTTCTTGCGAAAATTCGCCATATTTGCGAATATTTAATTTTTCGAATTTTCGCAATTTTCGAGAGGCCTCCGAATATTTCAATTCTGTGAATGTTCGATTCAACTTTCAGTTGCAAAAATTCGCTTTTTACATCTATAACCCGCTGACTTTTTTTTTCTTTTTTTTATCAATCAATCAATTTTATTTTCAACCCTAATAGCACTAGGCTAAAATGGGCGGGAATTGGAAAAACAAACACTCACTAACAACAAATAAAACACAAACTAACAAACAATAAATAAGAAACGAACATGAATCATGAACAGTTAAAATGTTTAGTAAAATACGGAACGAATGAATTTAGGTATCTTTCTGAAGATTTCATAGGTGGGGGAACAAGCTTGGGTTTCGGGTCGTCCTTGCTTCGCATGTTAGGTCCATGAGGAGGGTGTAACGAAGTCCGGAAGGATGGTTCTGTGGTGTTGAGAATTCAAAATTTGGTGGCCAAAACGCATGAGAAGATTGTGTCTTCTTTCAGACAGTTTTTTCAATACCGAGGATTTGAAGGCTTTCGTTGTAAGATGTGTAATTGTGACCAAGTATTATTCTGCAGGCTCTCTTCTGCAGTCATTCGATTTCGGCATCCTGAGCTTTACTTAAGCCAGGATGCCAAATTTGGCAGCCGTACTCTGAAATGGGCCTTCCATAATTTTTATAAAGTGTCACTAGTTCATGGCGTGGAACCCCAAACCGCTTCAGGTATGAAAATGAACGAAGGGTAGCACAGCTATTTTTCACTATTTTTCCCACTTCACTTTTCCATTGGAGGTTATCATCCAAAATGATACCAAGAATTTTTACAGAATTTTCAGTTTTCATCGACGATTCCGACTGGACTGTTTGTAATACTTGTTTAGTGAACTTAATCCTCATGACGTGACTTTTGGAGTTGCTGAGAATTTGACATCCGAGCATTGCTGATGGAGATAGGCGATCATGTCATGGAGCATCAGATCTTCATTGCCTCGAATCTCACGCAGAAGAGGAAGTGTGAGGTCATCAGCAAACTTTAAATGGTTTCCCATGTTCATCACGAGTTTGTTGACTACCATCAAAAACGCCAAGGGTCCGAGACGAGTCCCTTGCGGTGCCTCACAAGTTATCCTAACAGGCGGTGAAATGGCTTCATTGTTGAGCTGTACAGTGTGATCTGTCAGTCAGAAAACTAGCGATCATCCGAACAAGGAATTTACGTGCACCCATGTCTAGAGCAGCAATTACAACTTTTCTGTGATCGAGGTAGTCAAACGCTTTAGTGAGGTCGGCGATCAGGAGGTCTACGTAAGAGTTTGCCTTTTCAAGATGCTTAAGGACGTCGTCAAGCAGGAGTGCGAGATAATGGATTGTGCTGTGGCCAGGCCTAAAGCCAAATTGTCGAACGTCTAGAGAGTCTTCTGTGTCACTGTACAGCCAGCGAAATAAGAAACCTTCAAAGATCTTTGAAAAAATCATTGTTTTAGAAATTGGTCTCAAATCCGTGAGGCCAGTAGGGTTCGACGTTTTTGGAATGGGGGTGATGAAAGCTTGTTTAAAAGCTGACGGGTAAATTCCTTCTATCAAAGACTGGTTGAATATAGCAGCAAGCGGAGCAGCCAATGCTTTTGCACAGGGGACGATAATCTTCGCTGGGACTTCATTTCGTGTGCTGGCCTTATTGAGATCAATCTTACTTAGCTCATCTTTCCCCTGCTCTGGAGAAATCGTTGGGATTTGAAGTACCTCTTCTTCACGAGGTGGAAGCTCGGTGAGAGGCCCGTGTTTCCGGCAAATATCAGCAAAGAATGAGTTGATCTCTTCAGGAGACAACGGTTCACCATCATCCCGAAGAAGCTTCTTTTGCTTAATGTTTCTTCCCATCAATTTTTGGATGCTGCGGTGAAAGTTCTTGGGATCGCTTCGGAAAAGTTTCTCAGTAATGCTGATACCGTGTTGTTTACGGGCATCCACTTCCTGACTACTATCTTGCCTATTTTCTTTGCCTCTTCTTTATTCCCGTTCGCATAGAGACGATCCCTCTGTTTGATAAGGCGTCTTATCTCATCAGTTCCCCACGGTTTACCGCGAATATTTACAGTTTTCAGTTTTTCAGGAAAAAAAGCATCGTATCCCTCCCACAGCAACATTAAGAATCATGGTTCTTATTCCAGCAACATTTGGGTGCAAATTTGTTTGGAACTCAAATTATGATATTTATAAATAGACTGACACACAAGAAAAATATGATACAGGGTACCCCCTCGTTATTTTATTACTTTCTTCCGCATCCATTTAGATGAACTATTTGATATGGGTTCGAACATGTGAAAGAGCGAACTTTTTTCACCCATGTAATCTAAGAAAGTTAGTTTTCTGGGCTGTAGTTCCTTTACATTCCAAGCAGCTCTGGGTAACATGAAAAGAAAAAGTTGGAAATTGCTAGCGGCAACAACTTGAGTCCCTTCTTGATTATGGCTTCCTACCTATACAATAAAGAGCTGCGCATCCCGAGCTCACGCTTCGAACAGGGATTTTCAGATATCCAAGCGTTTCAGAGTAACTTCAGGAGTTTAAAGTTCAACCTAAAAGGGCCGACATAGGCCAGTGACCGATGCAAATGCGTTACTTCATTGCTCCACTATTCACGAAATAATCAGTTTTCATATAGTGAAATCCCCCTGTTCGATTTGTGGTACCTCTAAGCGCTAGTACCTGTGTTGTGCTTGACGAACACGATTTACGAAAAATAGGTGTTCACGCAGTGAGCTAACTCCCGCCAGCTGATCACTGGCCACTAAAAAGCCGCGATTGTATTCAGATTCAAATTTTCCGCGTCATGGTAGAATTTTGAGCTGTAAGGATGGCCGTCGATATTCTGAGCGTCATACTAGCTTTGGGAAATTTATACAGCACCTTCTGCGCTCCTTCTATACTATTTCGCTCTGGTGTCACTCATGTTCTGCGAAAGAAGGAGATTAAAAAGATGAGACCATGTTATTTTAAAATGCAAAGCTCCTGCTCTACTTGTCGAAATTATGTCACAGCCATACATTGACGGAGAATATTCAAAATTTAAGATGTTGTTACCCTTACCCTTTTGGATGTTTCCTCATCGCTTTAAAAAATCATGGACAGCAGGTCCAAACCAGCGCACGACGTTTGCACTGCTTCCTGTCCGAAGATTGAAAATTAAGTGTCTTTTTCTGTGTGTTTACGTGTTTTATTAGTTTCTTTCATTTACTAAGCTTTTTCAAAATGGCGGGTTATAAATAAATTTTGAAAAAAAAAAAAACTCTCAACACAATCCAAACGGTTAAAGGATACAGAAATAAGTTGGCTTTTCGGTTAGACTTTAAACCGGAAGAATTTTAGCACTTATAATGTCTCTATCACCAGGGACCCATAAATTTCCTGTAATGACTCGCCATTCAGGGGGGTTGCCAATAAGAGATTTCTGATGCACTCTTGACCGAGCGTCAGATAGTTCGAGAAATACCCACGGGGATAAAATACGCGACTATCCAGATAGACAAAATTTTTCGCAGCTGTTGTGCTGAACTAGGAATATTTCTATGTAATGGAAGAGTATCCTGGATCTTTTGTCCTAGCTTAGGTACCTGGTGGCATGCTGAATAATCCCAACAAATTTTGTCTATCTGAGCAAGAACGCCGATTCGACCCAAGCGGAATTTTTGGAAACTAGATGAGGCTCGGGCAACATAGCAACATAGAAGCATAGGAAATGACAAGCCCCCTGAATGGCGAGTCATTACAGGAAATTTATGGGTCCCTGCTATCACCCCTATCCGAGCCACGTCTTCAAACTGGGACTCGGTACGACCGTCGTATCATCTAGCGGCGCGATTGGAAGCAATCACATGGGCAAGCTCAAAAGAGATCTTAACAAGAAAATCAGACAAAAAGGAAAATATTTCACTCGTATATGGACAAAAAGTATGGTTAACTATTTTTGAGTATCTCTTTCATTCAACAATTTGTTTGAGGATTTTATGTAATTTCTGCCAAACAATCAGCCATGTTTTCATGAAGAAAATGCGTGTCGAGTAGTCTAGCGGATGCAGACTGACCACTCAATAATCTATAGGCGGTTAGGATCAGAGATGGGCGAATCCGATCATGAAAGGATTCGAATCCGAATCCAGGGCTAGGTACGCATCCGATTCCGAATCTGAATCCACCCTTTCATGTTGAGGATTCGAATCCGGATTCGAATCCGACCTTAACAAAAATATAATGATGTACATAGGTCATGGCTTAAAAATCAGAAGTGACAAAAAGCAGTGATATCTAACGTATCAGATAACGTGATAAATTACTGAGGATGTTTGGTGGTGGAGACCAAAAAGTTGGATTGCCTAAGCACACTGTGTAAAAGTTGGGAAAACAAAAACTGGAATGATGAAGTCTAGGACTTGGAGCGGATTCGTAAGATTGAGCGTTTGGACCGAATCCGAATCCAGCCTGACAAGCAAAAGATTCGAATCCGGTTTCAAATCCGGCCAAAAGGACGAATCCTGGATACGAATCCTGGATTCGAATCCGAATCCGGATTCGCCCATCTCTGGTTAGGATTGACTGAATCGTTGTCATAAAGGGTCGACTCAGTTTCTCTTAGGTGTTAGAACTCCTTTAATTTGTCGTAAAGCCATCTAGTAGACTATTACTGTTTTCTTCAATAAAACGAAAGTGAGGGATATTTACGACATGGTAATCTGTTTGTCCGTCCGTCTGCGACCAGCTAACTGAAGAAAGATATCACAGGTTCTTTCTCTTAGCTTGAACCCGAAGATGACCTTTTCCAATAAGGACAGAAATGTCACGTACTAGAATACACTTTAACTGTCGAATCCGTTTAACACAGTCAACTATGATGTCTCGACAAATGTTTGTCTCAAGCAGGGTTGCCAACAGCAAAAATATTTAGATAGATTTTTTAGACCCAATTAGTCCATTTTCTTTTTTTTCTAATCTTTATTTTTTTATCTTGTGAATTTACTACATTATTGAGAGCTCAGTGTATTTTTTCCTTTAATTTGTCTGTACTGCGCTATTTTCCTCTTTTTCAGTACGTAATTAAAATTTGACCATCATCATCATCATCATAGTGACTTTTGGCCAGAACAGAGAGTGAATTGGGAGTGAATTTTATTTTCATGAAAAAACGTGAAATGGTCACTTTTGGTCGTAATTGCCGCTGCAAAAAATGAAACTTCTTAATGTTACTTTCATGAAACAAGAGCCGGAAGCTCATATGGCACTTGAAAGGCTGGGTCGGAGGATTAAAGTAGGTGTTCGTCGATTCGTGGCCTTGTTGTGATCATTTGTAAGCAAAACACTTGAGATAAGAATGGTCATGGGTCCTTGGAAATCACGAGAATGTATTGTTCGTAAAAATTTTATTTGTGCATTTGGCCGCGATGATGCGCCCTGTAAGGGCGCTAGAGATTCATCTGTAATGAACACTCTTGAAGCACAAATGACGAATAAGCTCATTGGAATCATGAAAATGTATATTTTCCTCAAAATTATTGTTTGTATTTAAAAAAAATCGATTGTAAGCAAAACCCTTGACGCAAAAATGATCATGGGCCCTTGGGGATAATGAATATATATCGTTTAGTTAAAGTATTTTTTTTACTTTTCGGTTAAGAAAAGCACTTTAAGGGTGCTAAAAATTAGTTTTTGAGCAACATCCTTGAGTTAAAATGTATACTTTGCTGAAAAACATTTTTTGTACTTTGTGGTAAGTATTAGTACTTTAAGGTTAGGACTAGTACTTTAAGGGATGGTCGGATCTGAGAAGTGGCAATTTCTAAGCCAATCTTTCAATGTTTCTAATGTTCAAGCCAATTTTCATCTTCCTAGCACATCTGGAAATACCGTAACTCGCGATAGCCGGAATTACGGACTCCCCCCTCTAACTCCCCCCACAGTGCCCAAATCCGATCCGGTTCTATCACTGATGTATCTAGTTCTTGTGCCTGTCCTTCCCACCAAGTTTCATCCCAATCGCTCCACTCTAAGCGTGTCACAAGATTTCCGGTTTCCCCCTCCGCCCCCCCCCTCACATTGATCGGAACCGGTCCAGACTTTAAACGGGTCATCCGAGACACGAGGTCTTTCCAAATATCAAGTTTCGTTAAGATCCGACCACCCGTTCCAATGTTATATATTCCTCAAGATTCCGGATTCCCCCTCCCTCCACTCCCCCACGGTGGCCAGATCGGGAAGTTGACTATTTCCAGGTTAATCTGGTCGGATCTCTGACTTGCCTGCCAAGTTTCATTGTCCTAGCCCACCTGGAAGTAACTTAACTCCGTATCACTCGGAGTTTCGGAACCCCCCTCCAACTCCCCCCACAGTGCCCAAATCCGATCCGGTTCTGCCAATGATGTACCTAGGGCTTCTGCTTGTTCCTCCCACCAAGTTTCATCCCGATAACTCCACTCTAAGCGTATCACATGATTTCCGGTTCCCCCCTCCGACTTCCCCCCCACATTCATCGGATTCGGTCCGGACTTAGAATGGGACATCCGAGACAAGACGTCTTTCCAAATATCAAGTATCATTAAGATCCGATCACCCGTTCGAAAGTGATGCATGTCACTAAATTCCGGATTCCGGCTCCCCTCCCTCCCCCCACGATGGTCGGATCGAGCAAGTGACTATTTCCAAGTTAGTTTGGTCGGGTCCCTAATATGTCTGCCAAGTTTCATCGTCCTAGCACATCTGGAAGTACCCTAACTCGCAAACACCGGACTGACCGACCGACCGACAGACCGACGGAAAAGTGATCGGTATGTGGCACTTGGCCGGAAGGCAAGTGCCATGAAAACGTGAAATAATCACTTCTAGTCAGAGTCCCTGCTGCAAAAATTACGTATTAGACGTTTCTGAAATAGAGTGATTTTTATGTTATACGTAGGATAAGAGTGACAAAAACAAAATAGAGTGACAACTCACATTATCGTGCGACATGTGGCAACATTGGTCTGAAGCGAAGGTCGTAGGTGGGTTCTGTAACGTATACCTTGTCAACTTCTACAGACGTCACTTATAAAACCTTTTTTCTTTTCTCCTGGGTAATATTCATTTTTTTGTTTATTTGGTTTTATTCTTGTATGTTTCCTTCTGTTTTGTTAAATTGGTATTCCTTTTCGTTTCTTTCTATTTGACCTTTTATTTCATTTGGCATACGTGAAATACCGAATTTTTTGCATTTACACTGCCTGCGGAAACAAACCACTTTTAGCTAGGGATTGAAGATGACCCATTCCAAGAAGGGCCGAAATACTGCAGAGATGAAATCTCAGCTGACTTGCTTGTTTAAGGCCATCACAGGACCCATGGCACTGATTCCTGTTCACATTCAAGTATTTTAAAATAGGTGAATGCTTTAAAGGGCCCCTCGCACTATTTACTCTTCAACTAACAGTATTTTAAAATGTTTGGATACTTTAAAACAAGGATGTGCTTTTAATAAATAAACAACGGTTTTGGCTGTTTTAAGCCTTTACGACCCGTTGACTTGTAGCGAATACAGGGAAACAATTTACATAACCGGTTTTTCTGATCGAAAACTTCTCGCACACAACCGTTGACAGCGTGATACACATCGAAGGTTGCAAAACACGGCGAGTGAGAAAATCAGCGTGGTTTTGTTAGAGGGATTAGAATATACCGTACGAAATTGGGGTCTCTGGTTTTAGAAATATATGGAGTGATTATGGAAGTAGGTTGCGTTAGTATTATAAGTAAGACAGGTCCTTTAAACATAACTCTGCTTTCACAAATTACCCTTAGCTTTGGCTGTTATTAGCCTTTGTCCAGGCCCGTCGACTTAAAGCAAAAACACGGACACATTTACATAACAGATTCTTCTAACGACGGAGCTTCTCGCATAGAACTGTCGAGAATAGCAATAGCATCGAAAATAGAGAATAGCATCGAAAAAAGCAACACAAGGCATGTATGAAAATAAGTTCGTTGTCTTGAGAGGGGGGAATGATGTAGACTATCGTATAAATTCGGGTCTCCGGATGCGACGATCAGAGGCTTAACTAGCCGAAATATTTTTTTTTGTGGGGGGGGGGAAGTATTTACCGAGTAATGGCCATTTTTACCGACTATTTTTGCAGAAAAAAAGACTTTTTTTGACGACAAATCGACCAATTTTAAGAAAACCACTGTTTTTAAGAAGAAGTCGACTATTTAAAAATCTACTGTTTCCAAGAAAAAAATCGACTGTTTCCCGAAAAATCGCGGCGCTTAGCGCCGACTCGGCTATTTTTTACCGACTGGCCGACAACATTGGGCCACCCCCCCCCCCCCCCCATACATGACGCCTGTGGTAAGGATGGATGGAGTGATTGTGGAACCAGACTGCATTGGCATTACAGCACGATGGGTAGCCTACTTTAAAGACGATTCCCAGCAAGTTTCATGGAAGGAATATTTAGTGAGGATATACAAACCTTTAGCTTGTTGAGATCGTCTTCCCCCACCAAGAAATTTCTCAGTCCGTCTGCTATTACGGATGAAATGCAAGATGAGTTTTTGCACACCTTGCTTTTACTGTCGGTGCAATCAGTGAAACAGCTGCAAATTATATCTTTTGCTTCGGTGACGTCCAATTCCTGAAAAAAGGAGAAGTTACGAAAAATTAGTCTTGCTAACGTTTACTGCGGAGTTGCTCCCTCCTGGAAACCGGGTGTAACACCAGAGACCGACTGTCTGATTACTTCGTATGAAGGCGGACTGACTAAGTTTGGTGTCTCTATTATCTCTGGTAGACGTCACAAACTGACTATCATAAGTACCTGACCTTACTGACCTTCTGACCTTCACAGAACTATCTTGCCGGACTACGAAGTACCAAAAACCAACTCGAGCGAAAACCATACAGAAAGCAGCAAGTGTCAACTGTACGAAAGCTATACGCCCAAACACACATTCCACCGACAGGTACCTTAACTCCTTCGTACACAACTTCAGTACTCTACTGTCATTGACAAGGTAAATTTTATATCTTGTAAACTGGTGATCATCAAATATATAATTAACATGTTTTATATACACGTGCTAGTTGTTAAGTTTATGACGATCCAACGCTAGCGAATGAGTTTTACGAACTATTACGAGAATTAAAGGTTATTATGAAATAACTTTTCTCGAACAGGTATGAAGTGTATATCTTCCAATGTCACACAATGAGTTTTGTAGAGGTTGTTACGATATCGTATCAGCCTCCACAGAGGATGATACGATGCCGCATGAACCTCCGCAGAAGTTCATCGAGCACTTTTCCTCAACTACTGAAAACTAGAACCTGACCTCAAAAAAAGAAGTAAAAGACATCACTTTCAGAAAGAAAAGCAAAAAAAAACATTAAAAATAATCCCGAAAAATTCTGAAAAAACATTGGAGAAAAAATGTTCAAAACTGAAAGAAAATGTTGCTTTCCTAACTAACCACCCTGGGACATACCTTGTTACAATCACATTCCTAATGAAAGTGCAACTTGTCAACTGAAACACATTACTTCCAGCTTACTTCAGCTTATTTCTTCTACTCTTCACAAGGCAGCTATTGAGCAATTACCAGTCTTTTTTCTTGATTTTGCCCTGATAAAACAGTCCATTAATAAAAACTTCAGCGTTGCCACTTTTTCTGATCGAACCTGTGACTTTTGGCTGGAAAAAATAATGACATTCTGGCACCTATGAAACTTGGTCCTTTTCACCAACTATCAACAAGAAATCTCGCTTTATCATCTTCATAATTATACGCCTCAAGTTTTATGCTTCATTTTTGCATTTACTGGTAAGGAACCGGTCGCAAAGTTCTTGATCGCTTTGTCAAAGAAACGAAAATGTATGACAAATCACAGAATTCTGCAACCGATGGCAACACCGGTTTAAGGTTGATTAATTCTATCTCTCTAAGAGTACGCCTTGATAAATTCTATCGATCGAGTCCGCCGCTAGATGGCATCTGACTTCGACACAAATGAAAAAGATGGTGTATAAGTAGTGAACTGATAGAAAAAAATGCTCCTCAGCCGGGATTTGAACCCAGGACCCTCTGCTTACAAGGCAGCCGCTCTACCAACTCAGCTACCGAGGGGCTTGTGAACTGAGTTCGCAAACCACTACAATAGTCTGGTAGAAGCCGGCTATAGGAACAGTGATCCCGCCCGAAGGCAAATTCATCTAACCAGTTCACATCCCAATGTCACGGAATTATTAATACATAGATGGCACTTTACACAAGGGACTTGTACCGTGACTAATAAACCATAAACGTTTTTTTCGAATACAATTTAGAAGTCTAGGACTCCATTGTCGGAGCCACGTAGACATACCAGGACCCACAAGACGGTGTCTCATGGTGAAAACCAAATATATAATTTTAATGGGGAAGACGCCTTTGAGATGGAAACATTGTATAAGTAGTGAACTGATAGACAAAAATGCTCCTCAGCCTGGATTTGAACCCAGGACCCTCTGCTTACAAGGCAGCCGCTCTACCAACTCAGCTACCGAGGGGCTTGTGAACTGAGTTCGCAAACCACTAGAATAGTCTGGTAGAAGCCGGCCATAGGAACAGTGATCCCGGAAACTATGTTTCCCCAAATTATCGATTTGGGACTAGTAATTATCGAAATTTGTCGGGTGATGGTTTTGCACCATCGAACAAGGTTCAAACTCTGAAGCTGCTTCTGAAATTTTTTTAGCTTCACAGTATAGAAATATTTTCAAAACTATAGACGGCAGGACTTAAGTGAAAGCATTTCCGTGGCTCTTACAATTAATAGTTCGTTTTCCTGTCTCGAAACAAGCAATTAGGGAATAAGGTACCAAAAAAAAGATAAAAGGTTCAAAAAAACCGTTTATGGTTTATTAGTCACGGTACAAGTCTCTTGTGTAAAGTGCCATCTATGTATTGAAAAAGATGGTGTTGGAGAAGGACTGTACTGTTATAATTTGAAATGCACGGGCCACAACAATAGTCAGTTTCACATTTCTATAGTAGGCTAGAGTTGCTATTTCACTAAACAAAATTCCCCACAAAGGTCAAATAAGTACTACCAAGCAAAGAAGATTGAGTATACTACCTAAACAAAAATTCTGTTCGAAAAAGTTATAATAGTTAACATACCTCCATCTCGGCTCATATCAGAATAACAACCTCGACGGCCATTTATAACCTACCATTCATAACCTACCTCGCCTTCGGCTCGGGTAGGTTATTTTCAATGACCGTCCCGGTGTTATTTTCCGATATCAACCTCGATGTCTGAAGTTAACCTTTTTTCTATTACATATATATCCACTCCAGGGTTGGTCACCAAATGCATCTTCATACACCCTGGTAAGGTAAATATTCCAAAAGAACTTGGATGCATCCCAATGTAATACGATGTATCCCGAAGCATCTCAATGTATCCCCAATGCAATGTATCCCAAAGTAGTGTTGGGCGATATTTGGATTTTTCGACATATCGATATTTTCACTTTCGATATTCGATAATCGATATTTCGTTACCGTGTTTCGCTATCGGATACGTCTATTTTCGCCAAAAGTTAAGAACAAAATTGTCGTTAAATAGCATCTTGCATCATCTCAACTCTGAATAAATAAGAACTGAACTATGGATAGCATATTGCTCCAATTTCTGATGTATAAATGTAGGTTATGTTGGACTGTTTACAATAATGATGAATGATCAAATATCGTTTCGATATCGATATTTACGATTCGATATCGATATTTGGTCCGATATATCGATATCGATATCGAAAATCGCCAACACTATTCCAAAGTACCTTTAAAGTATCCCAAAAGTATCATTGCTAACAAACGTCGCTCGTACACCCTGGTTTCTTTTGACAGTAGTAGTCAGGGGCTTCACGTATGCGTGGAGGAGGGGACGCCCCCCCCCAATGTTGTTGTCTAGTCGGTAATCGGTAATGTTGTTGGCTAGTCGGTAAAAAATTGGACTTTTTCATGAAAACAGTCGGTTTTTCTGAAAATCAGTCGATTTTTCATCAAACGGTGTTTTCTTTCGTGAAAACAGTCAATTTTTCCGCAAAAACAGTCGGTAAAAATGACCAGCCAGTCGGTAAATACCTTCCCCCCCCCCCCCAAAAAAAAAAAAAACATTTTGGCTAGTAACGCCTCTGGTAGTGGTGAGTACAGTCGCAAGCTAGCCACGTAACGGAGTGAAATAATTATGTAAGGCCTACTGCACAAATCTCGCAGTAGTTGCTAGTAGGAATAATCTTGTCTTTAAAAAGATAATCTTATGTCTAATTCGGATTAATCTTATCTCAGTAGACATAAGATTAATCCCAGCAGTAAATACTGCAGTTAACTTTAATCCTTACTCGGAGAAACTTTACAGTGTAAATGAACTAACAGCAGAAAGTTGTTCCCATGATATGTCACAACCATTTCAGAAGCCTCTTCTGCAGGCGAATCCACAATTTTGATTCCCAATGGGAATATGTTTCCGAATAAAGCTATCGCGGAGGCGGTCAACCAAAAACTGGAGAATAGGCTGAAAGGACATGGCAGGACGTGGAGGTCGGAGAAAGTTTTCCTTTCAGATTTGAGAGACTGTAAGAATCTGAGAAATATCTTGTGAATCTTCGTTTTGAAGGTGCATTTTACCAGCTGCACATCCATTACAACTAGCCTTTTACCATTAGTCAAAAAGCCGAAAGTTCGTGAATGGTTAATCTCAAAGTAGATATTAACAACAAAATCAAACAAAAAGAAGAATATTTAGCTGTAGTATGAAGGAAAGGTAAGTGTTGACTAAAACCTTAGCCGATTATCTACGGGTCGTGACGTCACACAAATACACTGTAAAAAAAAATCTTGCAGTATTTGCTACTGGGATTACTCTTGTCTTTATTGAGATAAGAATATCCCTAATTCGGATTAATTTTATCCAAACAGAGGTAAGATTAATCCCAGTAGCAAATACTGCATCCTTATTCAGAGAAACTTTTTACAGTGTAGTCTATATTTTCCATTTACTAACGGAACTGATTGTACCTAGAATAGTTTATAAGTGTAAACACGTCCGGCGCCTCGCTGGTCGCTCGGCTCATTCCGGTACACAAAAAAGGCCCCAAAGACAAAGCTGAAAACTATAGGCCAATAAGTCTAACATCGGTGTCTTCGAAGATCCTCGAGGGAATTGTAAATGATGCAATCACCAAACATCTGATGGAGAACAACATCATGTCCCCAAACCAACATGGTTTCCGAGCTTGCCATTCCACGGACTCAAACCTCATACAGTCATACGAGGAAGTCACCAAGTTACTTGAAAAGGGAATATCTGTGGATGTGATCCTGTTAGATCAAGCGAAGGCATTCGACAAAGTCGCACACCTAAGGTTGAAAAGAAAGCTCCAAGCCTGTCACATCCACCCGGACATCATTGAATGGATCGCAGACTTCCTAGCAGAACGAATCCAAAGAGTTGCTGTCACTAACGACGAAGGAATCCGTGTACTTTCATCATTTGTACCTGTGTTGAGTGGAGTTCCCCAGGGAACTGTGCTCGGGCCAACACTGTTTAACGTCTATATCAATGATGCCCCTCAATTGCTTCGAAACCTTCTCACACTCTACGCAGACGACTCCAAGCTTATCGGAGCAGCATCATCGTCAAGAGAGGTTGACTCAATCCAAGCGGACCTCGATAGGCTAAATGACTGGGCGAAACAATGGCTACTGGAGTTTAACTCAAGCAAATGTAAGGTCATGCACTTTGGCAACAAGAACACAAAACATACCTATACCATGCTAAACCCAATCACTAGCCAAAGAGAAGCCCTAGCCGCAGTCACAGAGGAAAGGGACCTGGGAGTAATAGTTGACCACCAGCTAAAGTTTCACAGCCACACTGAAAAGATCGTCGCTAGTGCGAATCGAGCTTTAGGGATAATCAAACGAACATTCACTACGAGATCCCCAAGAACGATCACTAAGCTCTATAAGGGCCTTGTCAGGCCAAGGCTAGAAACTGGCATGTCTATTGCATCCCCCTTCTACAAAGGAGACAAGGACATGATTGAAAAGGTACAGCGCAGAGCAACTAAGATTGTAGATGGCTGCCAACATCTTCCTTATCAGATGAGATTGCGAACCCTGAACCTATGCAGCATGACCTACAGAAGAAAAAGGGGAGACATGATTCACACCTATAAACTCATCAGAAACAATCCAATCCATGACCTCTTCATCATCGATTCAGCACAGCGAACTAGAGGTCATTCCATGAAAATCACGAAGCTCAACGCCCAGAAGAGGGAACGCCACCATTTTCTTACCAACCGGGTTGTTGATCTGTGGAACTCCCTAAGCGAAGACACCGTATCCAGCAAGACCATCGAAGAGTTCAAAGTCTCCCTTGACAGAGAGTGGAGCAAGAAGCCATGGAGACTGGAATGGGATGCCCTGGAGTCCCAGACCAGAGCATAAGTTATCCACGTGGCAATTTCCGAAGAAGCGATGAGCAATGCTACAGGATGGAAAATCCTTCAATTGCTCCAAGCTGCAATTTAAGCCATTTTTAAGCCATATATATGCAAATATATATTCTGCAACATTATAATTTAACCGAATTTTCATATTTCTCCCATGACGTCATGAAACGTCACGGGCCGTAGATAATCGGCTAAAGCTTAGTCAGTACTAAATATTTGGTGGGATCGGGCTTTTTTTACTTTCTGCAAAACAACCAGCCAAATGCTCAAGAAGCCAAGTGCCATATACCGATCACTTTTCCGTCGGTCTGTCGGTCAGTCGGTCAGTCCGGTGTTTGCGAGTTAGGGTACTTCCAGATATGCTAGGACGATGAAACTTGGTAGGCATATTAGGGACCCGACCAAACTAACTTCGCAACAGTCACATGCCCGATCCGACCATCGTGGGGGGAGGGGGAGGTTGCGGAATCCAGAAAATAGGGGCATGCTTAACTTTCGAATGGGTGATCGGATCTTAATGAAACTTGATACCTGGGAAGATCTCGTGTCTCAGATGTCTCGTCTCAGGTCCGGACTGGATACGATGAATCTGAGGGGGAGTCGGAGGGGAGCCGGAAATAGTGCGAAACTCTCGGAGTGGAGCGATCGGGATCAAACTTGGTGGGAAGAACAAGCACAAGCTCTAGATAAATAACAGACAGAACTGGACCGGATTCGGACACTGTGGTGGGAGTTGGAGGGGGGTTCCGGAATTCCGGCGATTCGTAGTTGATGTACTGATCGCTAGCAAGGTAAAAATTGGCAGGCATATCAGAGACCCGACCAGATTAACTTGGAAACAGTCACCCGCCCGATCCGGCCGTCGTGGGGGAAGGGGGAGACGGCGGAATCCGGAAATTAGTGGCATGCATAACTTTCGAACGGGTTACCGGATCTTAATGAAATTTGATATCTTGAAAGAACTCATTTCTCAGATGTCCCATTTCAAGTCCTGACCGGATCCGATGAACTGGGGGGGGGGGGTGGAGGGGAGAACCGGAAATCTTGTGATACGCATAGATTCGAGCGATCAGGATGAAACTTGGTGGGAAATACAGGCACAAGTCCTAGGTGCATTAGTGACAGAATCGGACCGGATTCGGGTACCGAGGGGGGGGGGCTGTAGGGGGGTGTCCGGAATTCCGGTGATCGTGAGTTAAGGTACTCCCAGATGTGCTAGGACGATCAAACTTTGCTGGAGCATTAGAAACTTGACATCACTGGGTTAGACATCGTCACTTCTCCGAACCGACCATTCCTTAAAGAACTCATCTTAACCGCAAAATACAAGAAATACTTTTAAGCAAAATTTACTTTTTCAAGATCGCCATGAGTACATGAGCCTTTTTGCCTTAAGGATTTTGATTAGAAATTAATTTTTAGCACCCTTAAAGTGCGCTTCTTAACTGAAAAGTAAAAAAAAAACTTTCGATCATCATTTCCATCCTCTGACCCAGCCTTGCAAGTTTGGCGCATCTTAACCGAATACTTCCGTCTGACCCAGCCTTGCAAGTTTTTGTTTTCCTTCTTGTTTCCTTTTGCTTTCTGTCTCCTATTTTTATAATGAAAGTGAAACCATAGGTTGAATTTTTCAGCCCACTTAATTTTTTCTTTTTGGGGTATTACTTACTACATATGCTTGCAAGTGTCATATGAGCTTACAGCTCTTGTTTTTTCTGTCAGCTGCCTGGATACCGTAATAAGGTTTAAGTAAAAATTGTGACAAAAACAAATGACAAGGTCAAAAAGCAAACAAACATACACGCAAATTCCCCAAAAAGGAACACCTAACTGGACGGGCAAAATAAGAACAACCAAGTACGGGCAAAAAAACGTGAAATTCAACTAACTCTTAATGTGACTGGTGACTGCTGTGCTAACAAGGGTGTTGTTGTGTTGTGTGTGTGTGTGTGTTGAAGTGTATAAAATAACATTGGTATTTGACGGTGCAAAACGGATACGTCAGCTAAATTTATCAGAGCTATATTTCGGCCCTTCTTGGCAAGGGTCCTCTTCAGGCTCAAGCCGCTCAAGCTGGAAAATGAAATATAGCTCTAATAAAATGCAGCTGACTTATCCGTTTTGCACCGTCAAATATGATTCGCAGTCAGCTTGGGCTGAACGAATATCTAT
The DNA here is from genome assembly GCA_030848855.1 of Branchinecta sandiegonensis. NCBI lineage: Eukaryota > Metazoa > Arthropoda > Branchiopoda > Anostraca > Branchinectidae > Branchinecta > Branchinecta sandiegonensis. Next base: position 6,871,847 of record JAUPMV010000009.1, read on the forward strand.
CACCAAAGTACGGAACTTCAAATCGCCTATACATGCCGCCGACAAGTATCCATCTTAGCTGGAAAGAAGAAGAAGAAACAAAACCGAAATGCAGAAGAATCTCTACCCTTTCGACGACCCAATCGAACAGCAAAAACAGCGGCCGTGTCCAGAATGAAATCACAGCACCAGCTTTAACTCCAACCAATTTTCAGAGAAGAAGTTCACAAAATTGACTGTTTTTCCACAAGTTAATTTTCCAGCTTAAGCGGTTTGAGCCTGAAGAGGACCCTTGCCAAGAAGGGCCGAAATAGAGCTCTAATATGATGTAGCTGACTTATCCGTTTTGCACCGTCAAATATTATTCGCAGTCAGCTAATAATATTGGCTGATGGAAGGATTTTGCATAAAAAACGTACCCTAGTGTTCACAATATTATTCTTATCGACTGTACCTACTCTAACTCGCGATCACCGGAATTCCGGGACCCCCCCCCCCCCAACTCCCCCAACAGAGCCCCGATACTATCTGGCTCCGTCAATTTCGTATTTAAACCTAGTGCTTGCTCTCCCCACGAAGTTCCATCTCAATCCCTCGACTTTAAGCGTTTCACACATTTTCCGGTGCCCCCCTCCACCCCCCCATGAGTATCGGACCCGATCCGGACTTGGCGCGGAACATCTGAGAAGGTAGCTCTTTCCACTTGCTAAGTTTCAGCCAAAGCCGATCAGCCGTTCAAAAAGTTATGCATACCACTGGATTCCGGATTCCCCATCTCTCCACCCACCCACCCCCAAGATGGTCGGATCGGGGAAAAAACTATTCTCAAATCAGTCTGTTAGGTTCCCTGACACACCCACGGAAACTATTCTAAGTCAGGATCACCGGAATTCCCTGAAACCCCCTTCAACTCCCCCCACAGAGCCCCATACGATCTGGCTCTGTCAATTACGTATCTAGGCGTAATGCCTGTTCCCCCACCAATTTCCATCTCAGTCACTCGACTCTAAACGTTTCAGGAGTTTTCCGGTGCAGTATCGTGCCCCTGCGAGCATCGGATCCGACCCGGACTTGACATGGAACATCTGGGAAGGTAGCCCTTTTCCATTTGCAAGTTTCATTCAAATCCGATCACCCGTTCAAAAGTTATGCATGCCACTAGATTCGGGATTCCCCATCCCTCCACTCCCCTCACGATGGTCGGATAAGGGAAACGACTATTCTCAAGTCAGTCTCTTCGGGTCCCTGACACGCCTGCCAAGTTTCATCCTCCTAGCACATCAGGAAGTACCGAACTGGCGGGATCACCAGAAATCCGCCCCCCCCCCCCCCTGCAACTCCTACACAGTGCCCGAATCCGGTCCAGTTATGTCAATGACGTATCTAGAACATGTGCTTGTTTTTCCACCAAGTTTCATCCCGATCCTTCCTCTCTAAGCGTTTCCCCCCCCCCCAAACTCTCCCCAAAGTCACCGGATCCGGTCCGAATTTGAAGTGGGATATCTGAGACACGAGGTCTTTCCAAATATCAAGTTTTATTAAGATCCGATCACCCGTTTGAAGGTTAGAAATACCTCACATTTCCAGATTCCCCCTCCCTCCAATCCCCCCCCTAGATGGTCGGATCGGGGAAATGACTATTTCCAATTTAATCTGGTCGGGTATGCCTGCCAAGTTTCATCGTCCTAGCTTATGTGGAAGTGCCCGAACTACCAAAATCCGGACGGACAGACCGACGGACGGACGGACAGACCGACGGACGGACGGACAGACCGACGGAAGGACAGAAACTGCGATTGCTATATAGCACTTGGTCGAAGGGCAAGTGCCATACAAAACAAGCCCATGTCGGGCCATATCGTAGCACAAACATCGACACCACCATTTGAAATCAACCAATTCAAAAAAATATCTCGATGACCGATGTTCCATAGCTATCTTCGGAATCCCCTTATTTTCTCAAAAACAAGTGTCCTCATAATCTAAAGCACCCAAACCTCCCCATACCTCACCCTATTAAGGATGTCCCTCCTTACATCAAGCGATTCCTTACCCTCAAACATCAAGCGGAGAAGACGTTCTTGTCCTCCACACATCGGACAAAAGTAAGGACCATCTCGCTTATTCAATTTCCCCAAATGCTTTCTTCTCTTGCCCTGGCGCAACGGTAAACTGCCCACCCTCAAGAAACCACCACTGACGTTCCTCCCTACCCAAATTTGCTTTCAAATGAAATTCCTCTCCCAGGTCTCTTAGTGATGAAAGTTCCTTTGCATGCACAAAGACCTTACAAATTGATCACGTCGTTTTTATGGCACTTGCAGCCTCTGGCTCAAGTGCCATATACCGATCGCAATTCCGTCTGTCTGTCGGTCCGGATTTGTTTTGTCCCACTTGTTCGAGTTAGGGTACTTCCAGATGTGCTAGGACGATGAAACTTGGCAGGCATATCAGGGACCCGACCAAACTAACCTGGAAACAATCAGTTTCCCGATCCGACCATCTGCGGGGGAGTGGAGGGCGGAGGAATCTGAGAAATTTAGGGCAGTTTGTCACACTTTTTCGAGTTAGGGTACTTCCAGATGTGCTAGGAGGATGAAACTTGGCAGGCATATCAGGGACCCGACCAAACTAACTTGCAAATAATCAGTTTCCTGATCCGAACATCTGGGGGGGGGGGGGCTGGAGGGCGGGTCGAGAATCAGGAAATTGAGTAGTGCGTACTTTTGAACGGGTGATCGGACTGGAATGAAACTTGATAACTGGATAAAGGACATATCTCTGATGTCCCATTTGAAGTCCGGACCGGATTCGGTAGCTATGGGAGAGTTGGGGGGGGGGAGACCGGAAATCTCGAGAAACGGTTAGAATTAAGGGATCGGAGTGAAACTTGCGGGGAAGAACAAGCATCTGCCCAAGATAAATCGTTTACACAATTGGACTGGATCCGGACCCTTGGGGGGTGGGGGTGGAGGGGAGATTGCCAAAATTCCGGTGATGTCAGTTTTGGGGATTTTCGCGACGAAACTTGGGAGGCATATCAGGGACCCGACCAAACTAACTTGGAAACAATAAGTTTCTCGATCCGACCATCTGGGGGGGGGGGTGGAGGGCGGGGGAATCTGGACAACTGAGTAGTGTGTAACTTTCGAAAGGGTGATCGGATTGGAATGAAACTTGATGAGTGAATCAAGTACATATCTATGATGTCCCATTTGAAGTCCGGACCGGATTCGGTAGCTATGGGGGATTTGGGGGGGGGAGACCGGAAATCTCGAGAAACGGTTAGAATGGAGGGATCGGATTGAAACTTGCCGGGAAGAACAAGCGTCTGCCCCAGATAAATCGTTTACATAATTGGACTGGATCCGGACCCTTGGGGGGGTGGGGGTGGAGGGGAGTTACCCTGAATTCCGGTGATGTCAATTTTGGTGATTTTCTCGAAGAAAGTTGGGAGGCATATCTGGGATCCGATCAAACTAATTTACTCGATCCGATAGCCGTGGGGGGAGAGGAGGGGGGGGGGGGAATCCCGAATATTGAGTTACGCGTAACTTTGGAACGGGTGATCGGATTTGAATGAAATTTGATAATTGAACAGAGGACATTTCTGTGGTGATCTTTTTCATGTCCGGACCTGATCCGACAACAGTTGGGGGGGGGGGGGGGGCAGAAACCGGAAAATATGTGACTGGCAGATACTGGAGAGATTGGGATGGAACTTTGTGGGAATAACAAACAAATGCTCTGGATAAATCTTTTTCAGAACTGGATTGGCTCCGGCGACTGTGGGGGAGTTTGAGGGGGGGGGGGGGTCCAGAATTCCGGTGATCACGAGTTAAGGTACTTCTAGATGTGTTAGGACGATGCAACTTGGCTGGTATATTAGACATTCGACAAGGTTGGCTTAGAAATCGCCACTTTCCAAATCAGACTATTCCTTAAAGTACCAATCTTGACCACAAAGTAAGAAAAATACTTTTAAGAGAAATATACATTTTCATGACCCCCTATGAGCCCACTATCATTTTTGCCGTGAGGGTTTTGCATACAAATGAAGTTAAAGCTCCCTTAAAGTGCGTATATTAACTGCAAAGTCGAAAAGTACTTTTTATTAAATGATTCATCTCAGCTTATGATGGCGGATTCAACAGCTATGGAGGAGTTGGGAGGGGTGATCGGAAATCTTAAGAAACGGTTAGAATGGAGAGATCGGAGTTAAACTTGCTGGGAAGAACAAGCACTTATTCTAGATAAATCGTTTGCACAGTTGGACTGGATCCGGACACTTGGAGGGGGGGTGGAGGGGGGCCTTCCCGAATTCCTGTTATGGCGTTTTCAAGACGAAACTTGGCAGGCATACCAGGGACCCGATCAATCTGACAGAGCCCTTACCTACTACATACAGTTGCAAGTGCCATATGAGCTTACAGCTCTTGTTATCTTTATGTGTCGTGGAAAGCGAATACGGCTAGGAGAAAACTCTTAAGAGTCAGTTGCATGATTTACTTTACTGGGGGCAATCAGTTTGGTCCCTAAAAGCATGGCTTAACGAAACCGTGCTCTACCTGATCCACTGGGATTAGGGAAAGTAATTGTTTCTTAATCGCCGTCACGATCTACTTCATCGATCCCACCAGCAGTGCCCCTTTATCTTTTGTCCCCATGTTCTGAACTGGGTGATCTAACTAAGATAAGATCAATCCGAATTAGAGCTAAGATTATCTTTTTAGAGACAAGATTAATCCCAGTGGCAAATATTGCAAGAATTTTTTTTACAGTGTAGCGGGCCATCAGGACGAAATCTTTTACGGGTGGTTCAACGTTATTCATACTAAATCACAAGGTCCCAAAACTAATAAAATTTCTGGGCGATCTTTCAAATCTTTGTCATGGTATGGCACTGATTGACGCCTTTTTGTCAGGTCAGATAAAGGGGTTGTCTAGCTAGAGAACGTCTCGCCATTTTCCAGAAAGTCAACTGGAAGAATGTCCCACAAAAAGACCCCTGACCAAAGAACGTCCCAGACTAATGTTCCTAACCAAGAACTTGCTCGTCTAAAATAGAACGAAATCTACGTTGGCCGGCTTCACCGACTAAAGTTTTAAGTTTCAGTTCCACTAAAAGACAGCATGCCCAGTTGGCTTTTTGAATAAAATTACAAGGCCGTGTCCTGAGGGGGGGGGGTTAGGGAGTTCATATTATAATTAACACAACTGGACAAAATTGACTTTAACCAATTAAACAGTTTTGAAACATCCCCGACAGAAAACCAGGGGTGGCCCGAAGGAGGGGGGGACCCCGCCCCTGCCTTTTGTAAGTCATATCAGTTGTTTATTTTGGCCTCGCCGAGGTCACGGGCATTAATCTTAGCCAAAGAGAATCCGAGTCGTTTAAAATAAAATTTGTATCTTGGCATTGTCCAGCTTCAGTCGCAATCCCGTCCCTGTCAAAAGTAAGCCCAGTCGTTTAAACCAGGTTTCATAACCCCGTTTGGTCGGAGACATGATTCATGGCGGCAGCAACTCGCCTACCTGTTTTACTCCCATGAGATTTATATCTGTCTCACTTAGGTCTTTCAGATTTTAGCCTGTCAAAATTACAATACGTTAGTTGGTAAAGTGAAGTTTTACTGGATAACATGCTTATAGACCAAAAGCGAGAGACAATGTTGTGTGCATGGATTGTGGGTCAAACTTTGACTACAAGTGGAAAAGAAGGCACGGACTTTTTAAACATAATGGAAAAGCCATCGGAATTCAAATGACAGGGACCCGGAAAACAAGTGCACCCAGAAGAGTGGAAAATGCCGATTACAAAGCGAGGTTGAGGTGGGTACAACGCTTAAAAAGGACAAGGAAGATTTTAATATACACCCGAAATTCGTTTCCCAGGACAGGAGGGGTTCTGCAGACGCTGGTATAGCTTATTCAAGTCGGGAGGTAAATTTTAGGCCTCTATGCCTAACACACATCTGAAAAGCCTTCGTAAATTCCACAGTCTATCTTATCAAAATATCAGGATACTCCTACAACTCCAAAATGATTTCTTTTTTTGTTAAGTTATTCTGAGAGCGAAGTTCTCGTTCTTCAATTGCTATGTATAGTATCTTCTGTCGCGTATTGACTCGGACCTAATTTGGTGGTAAGGTCGCACATGAAGACAGAGGCAGATAGAAACCTTTCAGATGTGCTTTAATATGCTACACTGGGGAAAGATATAGTGTTTCTATCGGGCGAAGCCGAAAGTTTGTTTCGTTAATGAATCGGGTTTTTTTTTACACAGAAGGAATCAAATTCAGCAAACAAGCTTAAAGTTGCAGTTTTTCGGATGTAGTTTCACTGTAGTTTTGACTTAGTTTTGTTCTAGTTATGAAAGTACAATGTTTCGGATGGACAAGTAAAACGGTACATCCGACTCTCATAATTAAATAAAAGTACGTCAAAACTACAGTGAAACTACGCCCGCAACTTAAGTCTCGTCGGCGAACCGGTCCAAAGTCAAGTTTTCTTCTTTTTGTTTCTGAGTAAGCGTTTCTTTAATTTGAAAATTACTTTTTGTTTTGCTATAAATTCGGAAGAAACCTACTTTAGATATTCCTTTAGCCCCAGCTGACTGCGAATCCGTTTTGCACCGTCAAAAATAAATCTACTTTGTGTCTTCTTTAATTTCGATGGCTACTTCTTTGTCACTTTTTTCGACGGACAGATTTGTTATTTCATAGCTATTCTTTATGGGATCGCAAAAAGACGCTCGGCTCCTCGGCGTTTCTCAAAATTTCGCATGTGGCACATTTCGTATTATTCTCTATTCAGAAGAACGGTATGTCATTTGTTTGGCGATTAGGCCTGGAATTTGTGAAACTTGAAGCATACTGAAGGCTAGAATTTGTATGGTGAGTAGTTCAATCTTGCCAGACAAAGGCAGATTAAAAAGTTTCGACTGCAGCGCCTGCTTCAATTTGTCCTTGGTGCATTCTGAAAGCGAGCTTCTCGTTCTTCAATTGCTATGTATAGCATCCTCTTAGCGAAAGCTGACATGAAAAGCCGAGGTTGTGAATTTATGTACAAATAAATTTTGGTTACACGAATAATTGCAGCTGATGCATTGTAGTTAGTTTTACCAAGAATAAATAAGGGAAGAATTGAGAAGACTTGAATCATGGGACGTTCTTTTCTGCCCGATCCTCAAGTACCAGGGGTGGAGCCTATTCGGCGCATGTCGAGACCACAGAGTAAATATTGGCGCTATTTCTTCTGATCGCCGTGCTTCGCGTCAAGGAAGTGCGCCGAATTCAAATTAAACAGAAATAGGCCGACATTTTGCCCTTCTCCCTCCAACAAATCGCTGCAACCACTAGTTTAAAAGACGAAACAAGGGGCTAAAGGACAGTGAGATGATAGAAGTCGTGCAATCCTACATTCAAGGATGACGAAAATAAAGGCAGAAAAGGACCGATTTGGACTGAACACTATAAGTTTAAAGAAGGAAGGGACACGCTTTCAAACATTCATGCAATCTCTATGGCAGATTCTTAGTGATGAAAAAAAAAGACTGTCAATAGGATAGATAGTGAAACATTTAGTCAACTACCCGAGATAATGATATACATTTTGACCAAAATAAAAAATGATTATCTCAAATTTAGACGTTTTGAATGGTACCGTGTGGTACCAGTTTCAGTAATCAATTAAAATTTAAAATTAGGAAATACTTCAAGCCAACTGTGTTTCGCAACTAACCGAGAAATGTTATGAACTGAATTTTGTGCACAGAGTACAACTTAAAAACAAAACATAACAACTCTTTGAGTACAGTTCGCCAGCTATGCCCAAATTCCAACTTGAATGATGTAAAAACATGATAATGAAAAAAAAACGATTACGAAAAGGCATAGACAATGACAAATTTGGGCAGATGTAAAGTGCAACTATCCGAGATAATGATATATCTTTTTGATCAAGAATAATAAGTTGTTATCACAAACTGATACGTCTTGAAAGATATCCTACAATCAGCAATCATTAATTTAAAATTAGGACTTCATACTGTTTTTCGCAACTACAGGAGAAAATGATATGAACTAAATTTCGTGTAGAGTACAACTTAAAAACAAAACATAGCAACTCATTGAGTACATTTCGACAGCTAAATATTGTCCAAGCTTAATACCTTTTCTAGAAGCGATTCTTTACAGTCCTGAGAAGACCAAAATAAAATTACTAATGTTCACACCAGTCCTATTGAATCTGAACTGAATGCATGCGTGTTAGGTCTATGCTTCAGCGTTCAAGTTGCTTAATTGTTCCCCTGAGTCATCAAATGCCGCATTCCCTTGGGCTTCACCGTCTTTGTGAAGGGTGGTGACAACATAAGCTTCATATTGCAAATCTGACCCGAGATTGAAAAAGAGTTTCCATTTATATAATCCTCAGAATCTGCACTGTTCGAACTTCCCGCCTTTTCTGACTGCTTCATCACTTTTGCTCTGGATGTAACATTTAATACTGCAAGAGGCAACACGCGAAGCTCCACCCAGGCTCCACCCCCGGTAAATAAGATCGGACGAAAAGAGATCTAGGATGCTGACATCGGGGTTATGTGAGTTCTCAATTCTTCCCTTATTTATTCTTGGTTTTACACCAGTTCTTATTTATTGGCGGGGAAGTTTGCCAAGTTGCCGCAAAGTAGCAACAGTTCATTTTGTCTGTAAGTGCGAGTCGTATATTCCTAGCCAGAAGTCGCTGAAATGAGGGGTCTCCCCCTCCCTGTTCTGAGGGCTTCGGGCCACCCCTGCAGAAAACTTCCAGAGCGAATTATCCACTACTACTTGAGCATGTCCCCACGAAAAGCCGCCCCAACAAAGGACCTTCCCCATAAACACATTAGTCACTCGCCCTGTTTTTCAGGCATATAGATAGATAGATACATATTTTTTATTGATCTGACTCGTAGCGCCGACATGGCACTAAATACATCGACGATTATATATACTGTGTTAAAATACTTGAATATATACAATTATTACATAAAAGAAAATAAATCACTGCCCATATCTGTCGAGACACAAAGTAAGGATCAGTTGCATTTTTGCAGATAAAATAGTATCTTATACCACGGTCTAACGTTTTCGCAGTTACCATGGTACCTGATACTATGGTCAAAAGACGTTCTGCAGTCATCGTGGTATCTAGCCAGTTACCGTGGTAAATGATCGTGGTATCTGAAAAGGTCATCTCACTTTCATCTTCACCAACCACAAGAGCTTAAGATTTTGTCAAATTGGTTGGAAAGAAGTCTGGCACTTGTGATGTGAGTGGATATCAGTTTTTCTTTGGGGATGGCTTTTTAAAAGCGAACAATTCGGCAATTGTCGTTTTTGCAAAGCAACCGTAGTAGCAAATACCACGGTAACCGCAAGAACGGCAAAATGCAAATCCAGTTACCGTGGTATCTGCAAAACACAACTATTATTTACATAGGATACCATCGAATTTTCACATTACAGATTTTGGGACATGGGATAATGGGGAGAAATGGCTGATCCGGTACACGTGGTGTAGAACCTGGACCGTTGCCCCAAACTTCCAATGACGCCTGTGTTGTCTAGGCCAAATGCTTAATCCCCAATCACTTTATTCCTGTGGCGTCGGCTTCAATACTTTCAAGTTAATCTGCTTAAAAATGCGGGGTCTGAAGAAAGGATAGAAATCCATTCACTGCAAACAAAATAGAAACAAGAGCTGTAAGCTCATATGGCCCTTGCAACTGTATGTAGTAAGTAAGGGCTCTGTCAGATTGGTCGGGTCCCTGAAATGCCTGCCAAGTTTCGTCTAGAAAATTGCCATCACAGGAATTCCGGAAGGCCCCCCTCCCCCCCCCCCCTCACCCATGTGTCCGGATTCAGTCCAACTGTGCAAACGATTTATCTAGAATAAATGCTTATTCTTCCCAGCAAGTTTAACTCCTATCCATCCATTCTAACCGTTTCTTGAGATTTCCGATCACCCCCTCCCAACTCCCCCATAGCTGTTGAATCCGCTATCATAAGTTGAGATGTATCCTTTGATAAAAAGTACTTTTCGACTTTGCAGTTAACATGCGCACTGTAAGGGAGCTGGAACTTCACTTGTAAGCAAAACCCTTCAGGCAAAAAAGATAATGGGCTCATGGGGATCACGAAAATGTATATTTCGCTTAAAAGTATTTTTCCTTACTTTGCGGTCAAGATTGGTACTTTAAGGAATAGTCGGATTTGGAAAGTGGCGATTTCTAAGCCAATCGTGTCGAATGTCTAATATTCCTCCGGACCTCCCCCCCCCCAAACTCCCCTCAGAGTCGCCGGAGCCAATCAGTTCTGAATAAGATTTATCTAGAGCATCTGCTTGTTCTTCCCACAAAAGTTCCATCCCAATCTCTCCAGTATCAGCCCGCCAGTCACGTATTCCCCCCCCCCCCCCAACTGTTGACGGATCCGGTCCGTACATGAAAAAGATAACCAGAGACATGTCCTCTGTTCAATTATTAAATTTCACTCAAATCCGATCATCCGTTCCAAAGTTACGCATAACTCGATATTTCGGATTCCCCCTCCCTCGACTCCCCCACGACTGTCGGATCGAGTATTTTTTTTTTTACAAGTCAGTTTGATCGCATCCCTGATATGCCTCCCAAGTTTCGTCGCGAAAATCACCAAAACTGACATCACAGGAATTCAGGGAAACTCCCCTCCGCCCCCCCCCCCCAATGGTCCGGATCGAGTCAAATTGTATAAACGATTTATCTGGGGCAGATGCTTGTTCTTCCCAGCAAGTTTCACTCCCATCCCTCCATTCTACCCGTTTCTCGAGATTTCCGGTCCCCCCCCCCCCCCCCCAACTCCCCCATAGCTATCGAATCCGGTCCGGACTTCAAATGGGACATCAAAGCTATGTCCTAGATTAACTTATCCAGTTTCACTCCAATCCGATCACCCGTATGAAAGTTACATACTACTCAATTTCCAGATTCCCCGCCCTCCCCCCCCCCCCCCCAGGTTGTCGGATCGAGAAACTGATTGTTTCCAAGTTAGTTTGGTCGGGTCCCTGGTATGCCTGCCAAGTTTCATCGTCAAAGCACATCTGGAAGTACCCCCAGATTCCTCCGCCCTCCACTCCCCCGCAGATGGTCGAATCGGGAAACTGATTATTTCTAGGTTAGTTTGGTCGGGTCCCTGATAGGCCTGCCAAGTTTCATCGCCCTAGCAAATCTGGAAGTACCCTAACTTGAAAAAGTGTGACAAAAAAAACGGACAGACCGACGGACCGACAGACGGAATTGCGATCGGTATGTGGCACTTGAGCCAGAGGCTGCAAGTGCCATACAAACTGGAATAACAAAGCAAAAGAATGTTCATAGCACAAGATGGACCTACCAAGTCTTCGAAAATGAAAAAAACAAAATTTGAAGCTTGAAACTCGGCTTGTCAGAAAAAAAGCTAAAAAGCCACATGTACAAAACGAAGCAACGGCGAAAGGCGGGAATTTTTAAAGCTTATAATCCCACAAGGGAGCTAGGGGTTACATCAAAGGCAGAATAAGTATTTATTGTAGGCTACTGTAGGCTAGTCACTGTAGGCTAATATTAATAATATAATGCAAAAAAAATTCAGTTCCCTTTTTCGAGTTCGTCTAAAACACTTTTGATCTTACATTCTTTTTAGCGAGCGTACAGATTGTCAGGGAATTTCTGACATCTGAGACATGCACTTGCTAATTCTCAACTTTCATTAAGATTCAATCCCCCGTTCGAAAGTTAAGCATACCGCAAGATCCGGGATTATACAAAGACCACTTTCATGAAGCCCTGGTTACCTCAACGCTAAGGATCTCCTCCCCAGAAGCTTAGAATCAATTACGTCACTAGGACACAAATAATAAGGAAAAGCGTCTTCCGAAGAACAAAAATCCAAGACAACCCTCAGTGAAATGTCTACTATAACTAATTGTTATACGAGAAATGTAACGTCATAAACAATTAAGAGTAATACCGAATCACACTTCCGTTGTTTCCAGGCGAAAATGTTTGTGTACAATCTAATTTCCTAATATCGAATTAAGTCCCTCGTCCTTTGGAGGAGTGGTAGTCGTCTAACGCGAAATGTCAATGCTATTTGGTTTCACAACAAATTAAATCGAAGCATTACCAGTTTGGGTTCAAGAGTTCAATTCAAACGTTTGAAGTTTAACTGGAAAGCCAACTTATCTTTTGTATCATTTAACGGAATACATTGCAATATTTGGATTGGTTTAAGAGATACTTCTATTTTTCAGTATTTGCTCTAGTAGGCTATAGGAGGGTTTTCGCGAGCTGGAAAGCAAAGTCGGAATCACTTTCCAATGGTTTTCGCGCTACTTCGGAAAGTTGCCAAACTTTCCAACCCGGTTTTCGCGCTTTGGAAACCGAAGCAGCTTTCCCGGAAAGTGATTCCACGAGGTTAGTGGAAAGCTCCGCGGAAAGTTGAATGTTTCGGCGGGAATTTCAAAAGTGTGTCACTAATAAAAAAAAAATGGCAATCGTAATTAAGGTGACTCCGACAGGATATATGAGAATCAAAGAACCGTTAAGTGAACCATATTTAGTCGAAAAAGTTTGTAATTCAACATTTTCTCGGCGAGATCAGCTTTCCATGCGTTTTCGCGATCAGTCCAGCGGGAAAGTGGAAAGTGATTCAAGGAATCGCTTTGCCACAGTTTTCGCGATGCGCTTCGCTCGCCGGAAAGTGATTCCGAGATCTCGCGAAAACCCTCCTTATGACGTTCAGAATATCTACGGCCGTTCTCACAGCGCAAAGCTCTACTGCGACGCGGAAAATTTGAATCTCAATACAAACGCGGCTTTTGCGGACGAAGAAACCCTTCAACACATCCTGTTTCAGTGCAGAAGTACCAGCCCGATGATGTCGCAACTCAAGGAATTGCAACGAACTCAAAATCCCCAGCTCCATCAGCACAATCACCACAACTATATTCCCGAAGAAGACCGAGTACCAAATCTACAAAGCCCTAGTCAACGTCATCCTTGAGAAGAAAATGTACCACAAGAGTCAATTACAGTGGTAATCGGGACTACCCAAAAGAAAGGCCGAAAGGGACTGACGACAACGTTGGACCCAGTGGCTCTACAATTTCTGGACTGGACTGGAACTTTCAGTGGCCAGTGACTTGGGGGGTGGGGGTGGGGGGGGCTTGGATGGGGGCACCGGAATACTTGAAGGTGGACTCACTGCGTAAACACTTAATTGTCGTAAATCTTTTTCGTCAAGAATACAACACAGGTACAAGCGCACAGAGGTACCACAAATCCGACAGAAAAGTCCACTACATGAAAATCGATCATTCGTGAATAGCGGAGCAACGAAGTTAGATAGATAGACAGATATCACTTTTATTCTTTTCGAACTATCATGGTGAAATGCAAATTTGTCGAAATCGTCATATTTAAATGTAAACACTCATGTATAAATATGTCAACGTCAAATAAGATTAAAAATTTTAACGAAAGACGGTCCAAACGTCTTTTCATACCGCACATGGTCACATTTTACGTGTTGGAGTTTTGGGATCACCACTGAGGCCGCTCTTGCAGGTCGTTCGCGAGCAGAATCGAATGGTGGCGGAAGAATATACTTATGTATAGGGTGCTCAAGCATTTTCTTACCAGAAGCCATGCACAATTTAAATTTCTGAAGGAGCTCCTTGTAAGGAATGTTGGGGGATCGTGACATAATCAGTAGGGAAGTAATGCATTTTCATCGGGTCTTCAAGCCTCTTTAAGTGAATAAGTGATGGGTAACTAGATTGAACTGTCCTACCTCATCTCTTTTCGGTTAAACTTTATGATTGGTATGTAGCCTATGTATGTATGTAGTAAGATTGGCAATATATAATAGTTATTATAAATAGGTAAATATTAATAATTTATGTTTTTAATTTTGCGCTAGGTCAGTACATAGTTCAATCAAGAGTACACAGTTTTTTATATGGATTGTATCGAAGTGAAATATGAGTTAGAAATAATAGAATCTTGAACTTGGAACCTGCGGTATTTCTAATAATATTTCATTATTGAACGTGGTAAATCAAGCAAATAAAAATTCTTTGTAATGAATGATTATCAAGACCCAAGTTCAAGTTCATAGCATAGACATTCCATCAGCCAAAGCTGACTGCGAATCATATTTGACGGCGCAAAACGGATATGTCAGCTACATTTTATTAGGGCTCTAATAGAATGTAGCAAGATGTAGTAAGATTGGCATTACGTAACAGTTATTATAAATAGGTAAATATTAATAACTTATTTTGTTAATTTTGTGCTAGGTCAGTACGGTACATAGTTCGATCGAGAGTACACCAGTATTTGATATGGATTGTATCGAAGTGAAATATGAGTTAGAAATAATAGAATCTTGAACTTAGAACCTTCGGTATATTTCGAATAATATTTCATTATTAAATGTGGTAAATCAAGCAAACAAACACATCTTATAATTCTTTGTACTGAATGATTATCAAGACCCAAGTTCAAGTTCATCGATATGCCATCAGTCCAAGCTGACTGCAAATCCTATTTGACGGTGCAATTCGAGTCATGGCATCCTCAAGGCTACAGCGAAGAGATTTTTCCTTGCAAAAGAATAGTAATGATGCGTGAGTTTTTTTTGTAAGCAGAATGTTTGTTGTATATGTATGAACCGTGTATGAATGGCATGTAGAATAATGTAAAAATAGTGTTACCACAATATGTAGAACAGAGAAAACTGCCACCTACGGCCAACAAGACCTTTGGGGCTTTCTTAGCAGGTGCTGCAAAATGTTTTATATACATGTGTAAAATAAACTTTAATCTAAAATCTAAAAAAATCTAGAAAGTCAGCTACACTTTATTATAGCTCTTATAAAATGTAGCTAACTTATCCGTTTTGCACCGTCAAATATCAAGTTACACAAGTAACATCAGTTTTATTCTCCACAGCGTTTAATGTATTTACGGTTTAGTGTTATGAATTACAGAATATGAATTACCTAACACTAAACCGCAAATACATTAAACACGCACTGTGGAGAATAAGAATTCGGATGTGCAATGCTTGTTAATATAATTCTCAACCCCTCAAACACAATTCTCCGGAACTTGAAGTTACCTCTCAGACATGCTTCCGAGTGTAATGAGTGACAAGTAAATAGTGGTAACTACTTCAGTTTCAGTTTATTCATAAAAAAAAATAGTGAACACCATTAACTCTTTAATAATAATAATTTATTAAAGCCAACAAAGGGCCATACAACAGCATTCATTCTCGCACGTAACTAACAAAATTGACCTTCAATATTACATACAATAAAATTATTTCTTTTTACCCTTCTACTATTAACCAAATTAACCCCAATCTAAGCTAGATGTTCCTACGGCCCAAGCTGACTGCGAATCATATTTGACGGTGCAAAACGGATATCCGTTTTGCACCGTCAAATACCAATCTAAGCTTCCAGTATTCACTTAAAATATTCACATACAGACCGAATTACCTGACGATTCGTCGACTCCATAATACCAGGAAATAGTATGGGTGCCCCACCAAAAATTAATTTCCTTCACCCCTCGACAATCTGTCAGCAGATGGCATAAACTCTCTTCTACCTCACCACAAAATCGGCAAGCACACTCGGCCACTGGCAAAGACCTATTCTTTTCAAAAACCTTTTTCCTACTTCGTAATGGTAGACAGGTTCGCCCGGAGTTGGAACCACATCTTTAATATTTCTGCGGGTAGACCTAGCTTAAAATAAAATTCTAATCCAAACAAATTCTTAAACTTCGGATAATTAGTGAGTGACTCCGACTTCCGAATAGCCTCATTCCATAACTGAGTTTCTTGGTTCTGAAGTACTGAAGTAAATTTTCCTATCAAATTTTCCAAATCTTCAGCATCACCATGTCCATCATTCCAGGCATACGACAGTCCAGCTTCGTCCAACAGCTTTTTCACTTGTCTAAGGCCAAGAACGCTTCTTTTTTGATCCCAGGGTCTCTAAGTATGCCACTTTCAGTAGCCTAGGGGACTTACTATTTTTAACCAAAATCTAACTACTTACACTAGCCTACGCGTTCTAAGAGACAGCAAACCTAATTCTCCTTTCTTTACTTGTGTGTGAATTGTTGGATGTAATAACCCATTAATCTCTTGTAGTGTTGTAGCTGAATCGATTCAAGTTGCTTAGCAGCCTCGCAACCCCAGAGCTCAGCCCCATAATGGATCGTAGGTAAAATTTTAGAATTAAATACGTGCCTAACATAAGGCCTGGCAATAGGACAGGCAACGTCTGGAAGCTTTCCACTCTCCGAATGATGTTTTCCACGAGGTAGTGAGAAAAGCTAGATTAAAGGAACTGTCCAGGTACCTTCAGTTGACAGGGAGGCTAGACAGGTTTTGAGGTAAGAACGCGAGAAAAAGCGGTAGAATGTATGATGGTTTTTATCAAATGTTTTGATAGTGATGTTTTCATCAATTGTATTATAGAGTGATGTATTGTTTACACCTTTTTTTAACAACGTGAATATTTAGTGTAATTTTATTTTATTACTGTATGACCAGCGTAATTTAGCATTTTCTGATGAAGAAAGCTACGAAGTTGGTGTGTCAATAAACGATTTGATTGATTGATTGATCAATTGTGAAATGGCGGAATGAGACAACGGGCCATTTGTGGCCTGCGTTTCGGATGGAGTGTCTGGTCTACCCCACAGAATAAAAAAAAAAAGGCCTGGCAATGGGCGGGCGTATTCTTTACTCATATAGTCTTTAGGGAAACAAACCAAAAGACGTAAGAAACTGACAAGAAAAATCCACTAACGAACGATCTTCCATCAACAAAGCGCACAAAGTTGCAGGCGCACAACGGTTTCTATGGCCAATCGGGTCGGGAATGAAACGATGCGAGTAGCTTTCAGTAAATATTTGTGAGCGGACGGAACACACGTTTAGTACCATCTAATCCTAGGCAAAACAGGGTCGACTTACCGTGATCTCTTCACAAGACCGTCTCCCAGTAAGTAGAGCAATATAGTTGGGAAGACTCCAGGACCTGCAGCAATCAGTGGATTCGTGGGGGGTTGTGCAAAGCTCTTCAAAGCCAGGCTGATGTCTAACTGCAAGATCTAAGAAGCAAATCTCTCGAAGGGTTTGCAGATCCAAGATATTTCCTTCCGGGCTTTTTGATTTCAGGACGAAGTGAGAGTACTCCATTCCTAAAAAAAAAAAATCCTCAATTAGGGCTAACCCTGGGCACTGACGGAGCCACTACCAGTAGCGCCTACACTACAGTAGAGGCCTGGTTTGCTTATTTAAAAATTAGGTGCGATTTTAATCCACTTGTTGTGAACAAAGAGCGTGTTACACTCTTCTAACAATTCGTTCCAATCTCGTGAAAAGTCACTACGCTGACCGATCCAACCTCCTCAAAATAGTAACCAATAGCAAGAACAAATAATCAGATAGAACTTCTGTCTTTAGTCGCATGCAGCGACTAAAAACCCCCTGACAAAACTGGGCGGACCTAGAGGTATTTACTCTAGCTTTGAGCTGATGTTGATACCCGTCTACTCCTCTTCCGTCTTCGCCGTTGCTTATCGCGCAAGCAAAAGTGAAGGAGGCTGGCAGGAGGCGTACTCCGCGCGCTGACCCGTTCTGGAGCGCGTCCATAGAACCAATCAGCTTTGACTGCTACTTTTCCTCACCACCGACTTAACAGCGATTTAGCTATTTGTAGAGGTAACGAAACGTGATGTGGCGAGAAGCTAGTAACCTCCGCTCGTTCGTAGCGGACAGGGTATGGGGAAATATTCGACAGCGCATAGTCATATTACAGAGACAGGAAGACGGAGGTTCTGTCAGATTATTTGTTCTTGCTAATAGCAACTATTTGCTTACCACGCTCGGGAGCGTGGTAACTACGAATATCTGTGACGTTATTGGCCCGATTACCCCGTGGCATGATATTTGCCGAAAATAGAAAAAAAAAGTTTCAGTCTTTACACCAAGAAGCCAAAATTCGTGATATCTGCGTAGTAACTACGATAAGTAGGGTGGAGCGTTCTCAAAGTCAACTAGCGATCAGCCAAAGTAGCCAATTAAGGACTCCTAAGATTCGCTGAGTGGGTGCTGGATCATTTCCGACAAGTAGCTGAGAATGTTAAACGTCGCATCGTCTCTCCAGTCTTTCTATTCTCCACTGCGTTTTTGGCTTTAACTTCTCTTGTTTTCCTAGATGCAAACATCTCTTCTAGCATTTGGTACGAATCTGCCGGTACATTCCATCTTTCTGCTGGAGTTCCTGAAGTTTCCTGAGAGATTCGTTACAAATAGCGTTTTTAATGGAGTGTTCAATCCACTATTGCGAGCGCTGTAGCAGCTTTCGGCCTCGCTTTCGGCTTCCGGTTTCCGGTTTTCACCGTTTTTTATGGAGCTCATAACTCGTGATGCAGTGCATGTATCAAGTTCGAACTTGGTATACTTGTGGGTATTGTGGTCTAATTGTGCTTTTCGGAACTGCCCCACCCACCTCGGTTCAGGGACAATTGGGCAAAGATTGTCCATTGAGTAGAGTTCATAAACAGTGGACAATGACAGATATCAAGTTGAAAGCTTGTACAACTGTTCGCGCTGGAGTCTAGTTGTACTTAGTAGCCCCCCCCCCCCCCCTATCCACCAGGTTCAGGGGCAATTGGCCCCAGATTGCCTATTGAGTGGAGATCATAACCCGTGAAGAATCACAGAGATCAAGTTGAAACTTGGTACTGTTGCCGCTGGGGTCTAGTTGTGCTTTTTAGGGTCCCCCCCCCACCCATCTAGTTTAGGGGCAATTGGGCCCAGATTGCCCAGATAGTGGAGTTCATAACTCGTGAACCATGACAGGCATCAATTTACAACTTGGGATTTTTGTTGGGACTGGGATCTAGTTGCACTTTTTGTGGTCCCAAATCCCCACCCTCACCCGGTTCTGGGGCAATCGGCCAAATAGCCCCGTGTCTAAGATCTTAACTTTACCACGACTGGAGCTAGAATGACGAACTTCTGGCTACGAAGAAAATCTTGAGAGTGCACCTCCCCATCCTTCCCTTTCATGGGCAATTGGGCCCGCATTGCCCATGATTTGAGATTCTGATCGTTACAGGCATCAAATTTAAAATTGGAATACTTGATGATATTGGGGTCTAGTTTAAAGTTATTCCCCTACCCCCCCCCCCCCCCCAAACACACCTTCACCATTCCTTGGCTTGCAAATCATGGCCGGTATCAAGTAGAAAATTAGAACGATTGGGGTCTAGAATGAATGAATGAATCTATGAAGCACTGCCCAAGGGCGTAAGTGTAGTAGAAAAGGGCACAGAAATATAAACAAGATGTGTACGGTTTGTTTTTTTTTTAGGAGGAGAGGGGTCCTGCCTCCAACATCTGGGCGTTTCAGACACTACTAGGCGCAGATTCCCAAGTGACTAATTTGCGCGGCATAGACCACAATTAGAGATACAACAATGAAATTCCATTTCGTTACGGTTTCAAGACTCTTGAATATTTACGAGTATGGGGCTATGGGTATGAGAGGGGATAGTTTACCTCTTGGTAAAAGAAGAAAATATTGGGGTAAAGTGAGGGTTAAAACTGGTCCTTACTCTTGCCCTATGTATGGATGCGACAAAGAAAGTATGAGTCATTTTGTGGGAGAGTGTGAGGAACTGAATGGATTGACACAAGAGTTGTTTGGAGTAGCGTGTGGGAGTGAGTGGATAACTGAGAGAATGAAAGAGAAAAGTTTTCAGGCTATTCAACTGTTTGGGAGGTTGCTCCGGATAGGGTTAGCACACAGGGAAAATTGTATATCCCAGTAGTTATAAATATTGGCGTAGTGTTCTTGTTTTTTATACATATTTTTTTCTTTTGTTGTTTTGGTGCGATGGCCCTTGTTGGCTTTTATGCATTAAATATCTATATATCTATCTATACTTTTGGAGTTTCACCTTCCCCACCCTTCCCGTTCGTTTGCAATCTGCAACGGGGCCCAGATTGCTCATGTGTTAAGTTCGTGAATGAATGAATGAATGAATAAGGGTTTATTAAAAAAAAAATAGAATCTTCAATGCCCAGAGGCGAACCTGTGAGGGACTAAATACCCTCAAAACAAAACATCAACAACAACAAAAACTTCGACAAATATAAAGAAAAAAAAAGGAAAGAAAGAAAGAAAGGAGCTTGACTTACCCGGTCTGGGACGCCCAACCCAAAAGAAAACAAAAAAAAAACACTTTCAACCAGAATCACTACTAACTATCCAAAAAAAAACTAACGCAAAACACAACTTAAACGGCTGAGAATAACGCATCAAATTCATATACAGCAAAACAATGAACCTTTAACATGTTACGAAAATCCAATAAAACACTACATGACCTTAACTCTGTCGATAAGCCTTCCCATACTAAAGGCCCAACATGTCTAATGCTAAATCTCGATCTACTAGTTATTACAACCGGCCTGCGGATCAACTGCGAACTACGAGTTCCATGTTCATGAAAAGATGATGCACGGGAAAAATACTGAGAAAAGCACTGGGGTAAAACTTCATTGTAATGTTTGTACATAAATGCGTCATAAAACTTACAAATTCCCGCAAAAGGTAAAATGTGAAGCTCCTGGTAACGGTGTCTTACGGAAATATTACGACTATCACCAGACAATACTCTTATTGCCATATTCTGTATCACACGTAGAGGAGTAAGGTGGCTTACAAAAGTTTTTGTCCATGCCAGACAACAATACAACAGATACGGATGTACCATTGAAAAATATAACATTCTTAATACATTCTGAGGAAAAATATGTTTAAGTTTTCTAATAATTCCAACATTCCTAGCTAATTTACTACTAACACATGCAATATGACTTTTGAAACTTAAACATTCATCAATAATAACTCCAAGGTAACGAGTACTTGCACTGCGTTTAATTGTCTGACCACCAACTTTTATATTGATTATCCAAGGATAATAATTCGAACTTCTGCCATATATTACAAAACAAGATTTTGCATGGTTCAGTTTCAATTTGTTAACTCGCATCCACTTTTCAATGTATTGCATATTTTGTGTCGTAATATCTAATAACTCATTTTCGGTCGTAGCAGCGACCGTCAAATGCGAATCGTCAGCAAAACACGGCAAAATCGCTTTAACATCATCACTAACACAAGCGTTTGAAGTCGAAGATATAAGACTGGAGACACGACAAAGATCATTTATGTAAACTAAGAACAGCAATGGACCCAAAACTGACCCTTGTGGAACACCTTTACTTACTTGAAAAATATCAGAAGCAATTCCATTTAGTACCACACGCTGGGAACGGTTAAGTAAAAATGACTTAACTAGATCAAGAAAAACACCTCGAATACCACAATTAAATAATTTCTGAATTAAAATATCATGATCAACAGAATCAAACGCTTTAACAATATCTAAAAAAAAACAGATGCAACTTTCATACCCTTATCTAAAGCATCATTAACAAAAGTCGTAAGTAGTAATACGGCCTGCTCCGTCGAACGATCCTTTCTGAAACCAAACTGATGAGAATTAAAAAACTTCCTATCTTCTAGAAAATTCACAATTCTATTATTAATAAGCTTTTCAAATACCCTCGAAATTACCGGTAAAAGCGAAATCGGCCTATAATCACCAAAAGAATTCTTATCACCTCCTTTAAACAGCGGAATCACGCTCGCACATTTTAAACAATCTGGAAAAATACCAGATTTCAAACAATCGTTAATTAAACTAAGAAAATGACAAGATATAACTGGCAGCACTGATTTCAAAACTTTCAACGAAATAAAATATCCTCCACAAGCTCCGTTTTTCATCCCCTTTACGCATTCAGATAGCTCCAGCATCGTAACTGGTTGAAGGTAAGCTGAAACATCACTCTCTTCCGTCAAAAACTGATGAAACGATCCATCATCACTACGCGTAGTTATCGCTGAAGAAATACGTTCTCCTATATTTGCAAAATGATCACGCATACGGTTAGAGGCATCATCCCCACGGCCTATATTATCTGGACACACAGGACGGGAATTCGGACTGACCACCGACTTAATTACTTTCCAAGTCTTACTAGGGTTTCCCTCACTTTAAACTTCTTCTTATAATATTCCTGCCTCGCTCGCCTAAGAATAGAATTTAATGTATTATTATAAGCCCTATACGATTCCTTCAAACTTAAATCACTACTACGAACTGACAAACTTATACAAATGTCGTCTTCTAATAATACACGCAAGAAGACTTTTCGATATCCAAGGCTTCTTTGGTATCAGCTTCTTTGACTGTGCTGCCACAGATGTACAACACTCTAACAACAAATTCTTTAATGTAGAATATCAAATTTCAAACTTCCGATTAACATCAGCTTCTTGACTTAAACAATCAAAATTAGCAGACTCCAGCTTATTCTTAAACCTTAATAGACTAGACAAATCAATCAAAGGCCTATTAGGACTAATATAATTACTAGCACCAGTAACCCGTTCCATAAGGCGAGGGACAATTACCGAAATTCCAAAATGATCCGAAACATAGTTTAGAACAACACTAGCTGACCCGTGATGTATATTTAAAAATACATTATCAATTAACGATGCCGAACTCTCAGTCACTCTAGTACAAATGTTTACAGCAGGATGCATTCCATATCCCAGCATCAAATTAAGAAACTGGCGGGCCTTTGGATTCGAAGCAATAACATTCAGGTCTATGTTAAAATCACCGCATACGAAACATGGCATATTTCTATTCACTAAATGATCTAATTGCTCCTCTAGCAGTTCTAAGAAACTATCAATATTTCCTGAAGGTGCACGGTATATAACAACAACAATAAACGAAATACCATTTTTAGAGACTTCAGCTACCATACACTCAAAAACCATCTCTCACGAGGACACTCGTCAAATTAAAATCTCGTATACTTGTACACAGCACTTTCCGTAAGATTCGTATTGCGTTTGTTTGGTTTCATGTTTCGCAAAGGGTTTGAGATGTCAATTAGTCAAAACATGTGTTTTCGCGTTAGGCAGGGTGATGAAACGGGATCCGAAACTTTATGACTTTGACATTAGTGTGTTTGAACAAGGTATAACAAACGAAATACATTTCAAGACTGATGAAAGTAAAGCCAGTTGTGAACTGGAACAAGACTACGGGGTTTATACGAAGTGTACTGACGTAGATTATTGTAATTCTTAAACCCTTGAACAAACGCGCACCTGCCGACTTGCCAACTCTCCCAACAGCGAGCTGGCGTACATGAGTCACAGCCATGTGACTGCCACCTGGCCAGCTCACCGTGTTCACGGACTTACCGACCTACAACAATAGCAAGTTGACCCTTTTATCGATGACGGACGCAAAACAGAGCGACAAATTGTATACATAAGTAAGAATTTCCACGTCTAATGATCAGACGAATATAAGACTAGCAGTGATACTGTACAGTTGGTAACAATTGCCATATTGTTAAAGTGAGGATTATCTATTGATTAACGTCAACTTCGAATCAAGTGAGTCACAAGTGTATTGATTAATAAAGTACATTGTAACCCTAGTTTGTTCAACTCTATGCCCTAAGAGACCAGACCCCACGAGACTCCAGCACGCTACCGGAAACAAGTATACTTCTTCGTTTCTTCTAGCGTATTACAGACGCAAATTTGGAAAGACAAAGATGGACTGTGATTGGAGACCGAATTACGATTTACGCGAAGAGATTGCGTTTGTAAGTGAACTAACATGTGATCTCGCGTGAAAGGTGTCAGATGAGACGCACTTTGAAAATTTATGACTTTGACATTAGGGTGTTCGAGCAAGGTAGTAAACGAAGTGTACTGGAACAAACCTACAGTGCTCATAGCGAGCATAACTGATTGTATGAGAGATGACCTGAGACGTGTTTGGAGATTCTTAGACAGTTCTTAGACATCTTAGACAGTTCAATTCATTCTTTTTCACTCCACGTCTGAGCGCTTGCGCACTTGTTCTCTTTGTGGGATCCCAAAATGTAAGTGGAGGGATACCTATGACATCGCAAAAGTTGCCCGTCTGTCCGTCCGTCTGTGAGCTCGATAATTATCGAAGGGAATGAGATATTTTGATGAAACTTGGTGGAGGATTCTTTGGCTCAAGGGAAAGGTCGAGTACGGAGATGTGCTATGTAGCCCTACATTTAGGGGTGGGGGTTCAAATTTAGGGGCAAACAAAATATATTTAAACAGCTAATGAGATAGTCGATTAGGGTGTAAGAAGACATGCTGAACACGGTTATGCTTTTCCTGCTGGAGAGGTAGTTCGCCCGGAATCTGGCTAAAACCGGAGAGTCTGTTAAAATTAAAAGTTTTCTTTGATGTTGATTAGATGTTCGCTTTAGAGGTAAAAAGAAATTATGAACACTTATGAGAAAATCATTTTCTACCCGGGCAAGTAGTTCGCCCGGAATCCGGCTAAAACCGGAAATTTTGTTAAAAGCAAAACTTTTATTTGTAGTCGATTAGATAACCGATTTAGGGGTAAGAAGAGATGCTGAGCCCGTACATGACAATCATTTTTTACCCGGACACATAGTTGGCCCGGAATCCGGTTGAAACCGAAGTATTTGTTATAAGTTAAATTTTTATCTGAAGTTGATCAGATGTTCGATAAAGGGGCAAGGAGAATTGCTGACTTCGTTTCTGAGCTTTATTTTTTCGCCGGACAAGTAGTTCCAGAATTCGGCAGAAACCGGAAAATTGGCAGAAGTAGGGCAGGAAGTTTCGATCGGTTTCGTCAAAACAGATATGACTAATAGCGGTAAACTCACATGGTGAATCCATATCTGAACTTGGTTTCCTCAGATGATTAGGTATTTGGCCTTAATCTGTTTCTAAATTTGAATAGTAAAAACGTTCAAGGAGTCTGGCGAAGACAAGACCCAATTGTCTAGATCAAACATAGAATTTTTGGGATCCCATCGAAACCTTTGGTCTGTTATGGACGACTCCATGCAATCGTTGTCGTTGGAAAGCGATAGTTAGTTTTGTTGCAAGGTTAGAAGTTTCCGATAATCCACTTTTAAAGGCAATTCGTGAGAATGCAGAATGCCGTTCTGGACATTTTTGCCGACTTTTCCGTCGACTGTGCTATTGCCCCGAGCCACCGAATGGTTAAAATGATTGTATATATTTAGTAAGAAAATCTATGTGTTAGTGTAATCTTATTATGTGATGTGTAATATCACGAATTAAATAAATTGATTGATTGATTGATTGATTGTCTAAAGTCCACTTTCTTCTTAGCATTGAACAAAGGAATCTTCTTTGTGGATGAATGAAAATATGAAGCAAGATGCATGAAGCAAAATATTTGCTGCAAGACTCCCTCTTTCGATTTGATCGATTTCGTCAAAAAACGGACAATAGCGCTACTGAGTATTGCAAAAAAAGCTTTACAGAAGAATGGGGCAAAGAACGAAGAAACCGTTGATTACAAAATAACCAGGTAGAGGTTCGTCTCATTTTCGATCCTTGACGACACGCCATAGGAACAATGATCACGCAGACGGAAAATTCACCTAATAAGGCTCTATTAATCCCTAAATTCACCTAATCAGTTTCGTCTATGAGGCTCCGACATTGGATACAAAATTTATTTCACGTTTATTTTCTAAGCTAAAGACCTCCTGCATAACATTAAATCGTTACGTAGTATCCATATGATCCCGAGGATCGGTGAATTTGCCTTCGGCGAGATCAGTGTTCCTATGACCCGCTTCAACCTGATGATGATGACGATGACGATATTGCTCAAACTTCACCTGACGGGCACTTTTAATCTTTCACGTCTCTACTTCAACATTTTTCTTGTCAGATTTTTTTCAAATTTCGCCTCTAAAACAAACCAAATGCCCCAAAACGTCCGTTTTGGTAGAGATATTTATGAGCTAACTGAACTTCGGCCCATTCGGGCAATTCATGCGCGGTATGAAAGAAGTTTTGTCCCCTCCTTTGTGAGTTTTTAACGAGAAATTTTAAATTCTTTTCTTCTTTTTATATTAATTATTGAAGTTTAGCGCTTAAATTTGTTGCAATTCTTCTTCTTGTGTGATTACTGAATATTTGACTATGTAAAAGCGCAATTGTATATAGTTATGTTTGACAAGAGAACAAATATTCGGTTTTTCGAATAGCAAAGATCGATTGATTGAAATGTGAGTCAAACACGCTCGGGTTTCCGCAGTGTGTAAAGAGCGCGGGTCTCGATCTCCGTCGGACAGAGCAACTGGGCCTGAAGCTGTAAAAACGAAAAGACGCGTCTAAAGGCTCAATTATTCGCTTCAGTCCCTCTACTTAAATCACCAGAAACCGCTGAAGTTTGAACTAGTTCCTTGGTAACTGACATTACGATTATCTCAAATGAAGCATAATTTAGACAAACTGAACTTCCCGGCTCTCAGCACTACGGACGAGATAATTTCTTGATAGCTGAAACAAGGACTATTATTCAAAGTGGATCACAAACTAGCAATTTGAACTTCCGCTTTGGGCTAAGTACGAAAAGCATCCGTCATCCAGCTAACGACATGGCTCATAAAGGAATGCGTTATTCATTGTGGCATTGATTGTCTGTCTTCCGAGTTACAAACTGGTCCTTAAAGGACCCGTCGTACATATCAGGTGAACGCAACCTGATTCCATAATCGCTCCACCAATTCTTAAACCCGTAGACACGACTTTCATGCGGTACATTCTAACTCCTTCAACGACACCTCACTGATTTCCACACTTGCCTCTTTCACTATTTTCGTTTCGGAGTATCCTACTACACGTTCCGGTTTCTCGGTTTTGCATCGATGTAATCGGAACATGAATGGTCTAAGGGGGTCGATTCATGGTGAGGAGGAATTGGGTAACTTCTGGGATTTGTTGCAACCGATGTTATTCCAGAATTAAGATTTTAAAATTTCGTAGAACTGTTTGGGTGGACCCTGGACGATTTGGTCTGGTGTTTTGTTGGTGTTCTCCCTGCCCTTTTCTTTGTCATGATAAAGAAGGGCAGTGGCTTACTACTATATTTCCCCCCCCCCTGGACAGGTGAAAGCTTTACGGAGCGACCCCGGTTCACATGTGTTCATACTGCGTTATCAAGAAAAAATTTCTCTCTATTTATCATGCTCCCGACGATTGTTTGCGAGAATCTCACTCGTCAGAAACAAAACCGTTTTCCAAATTCGTCCATGTTTTTGTTTTTTTTCCATGTCTGGAGATAAAACAGTCAAACTCGTGGGTCATTTGTTAAAGTTTAACTGAAAAGGACTGAGATGGGAGAATCTAGTTACCCATCACTTATTCCCTTAAATAAGCTTGAAAACCCGCTGAAAACGCGTTACTTCGCTGCTCCGCCATTTACGAATAATCAGTTTTCATACAGTGGAACTTTCCTGTCAGATTTGTGGCACCTCTATGCGCTTGTACCTGTGTTGTATGCTTGATGAAAACGGTTTACGAAAATAAGTGTTCACGCAGTAAGCTACCTTCCGCAAGCTGATCACTGGCCACTGAAAAGCCGCGTATGTATTGAGGTTCAAATTTTCCGCGTCGTGGTAGAATTTTCCGTTCTTAGGACGGCCGTAGATATTCTGAACATCATAACGAAGCCAGCTTACGGGGCCGAGCTGACGAGCTCGTATCCCTGCCGGCCCCCAGTGATCAAAATATTTTGTCACGAAGTATTTTCGAAATAAAAGAACCTGAACCTGAATAGTGAAAAAAAAAACACTTACACAATCTGTATAATGCAGTGTATTCAGTTAAATGATACTAAAACAAGTTTGCTTTTCAGTTAAACTTTATAATTAGAGTCTGGTTTAAAACTATTCAACTTCTGGAGTGTTTTGTAGTTCCTAGTATTTTTTCCAATAAAAGAAATTAAAAAAAAAAAAAAAGTATTCAACCATTTTAGAATAGCCTACTGGAACAAAAACAGTAGCCTAAAGAGTGCGAGAGGTCCTTTAAAGGAGTTGACTGACATGGGAGGGAATGATGGAGAAAACCATTACTAGTCGATATCAGTGATTATTCTGAACACAATTCTACATTTACTTTCTAAAAAACCCGCAAATTTTTACCCGCCAATTTTTAAACCAGCCAATAATGTTCACCATTAAAGCACACCTCACACTATTTACTGTTTGCGTTTTAATATTTAAAACTATTTGAATACTGTAAAACTAGGCTCTGCTTCGAACAAATTATATACGGCTTTGGCTGTTTTAAGCCTTTTCCCAGGCCCATCGACTTATAGCAAAAACTCTAAAAAATCCAGATAACCGGTTTTACGCATCAATTGCATGATTTGCGAACACTCGTCGAGACCATTGGGCGCATGGAAAATAGTGAATCTTGGCAAGTGCAAAGATTAGTGAGGTATAGTTAGCGGGTTTAAAATGAAGAATTTGAAATTTGGGCCTCCGGGTCTAAGAATTAATGAATGTAATTGCAGAAGTAGATTGCATTGGCATTATAGGACTTTAAGGAATCAAACTGACGCTTTACGGCAACGAATCCTTCAATCCGGCAAGCTTATTAATTATCAAGAGGGACAGATAGCGTAGACCAAATTCAGATAGGGCTGATTTTTAAGCAGATTTGACACAAAAAGTTAAAAACAAGAGTATTGAAAGGAGTAAATACGTGCCATTATTGTTTAGTTTTTATTCCTTTACAAGACAGTAATTGCGTTTTTGCAGATACCATGGTGCCACGGCAAATGGATCTACATTTTGTCATTTTGCAGTTACCGTGGTATCTGATACTATGGTTGCTTTGCAACTTCCGAATTTGCACTTTTGCAGAATTCACTCCAAAAGAAAAACTGATACTGCACTGACATCACAAGTGCCAAACTTCTTTCCAACCAATTTGACAAAATCCTTGGCTCTTGTGTTGGTGATGACGAAAATTAGATGAGATTCAGATACCACGATCCATTACCACAGTCGGGACATGGTATCTATCAGATACCAAGGTAACTGCGAAAACGACTTTAGACCGTGGTATCAGACCATAGTATCTGCAAAACGCAACTATTATTTAGTTTTTATTCGTTCACAAGATAGGCATTTTAATTTTTCTTTGTCTTTGACTGTTCTGCTCGGAGTTACTTTTACGGTTTCAAGCAGAGTACTTTCAAACTGCGCCGCTAGATCAAGTGACAACAGAAACGATTCCTAGTCCGAACCAGCGACTTGAATGATAGTGAGGCAGACAATCGAATCGCTAGAATGCTTTCAGATTAACTGGAAAGCCAACTTATTTTTGTATCATTGAACTGAACACACAGCATTATTTGGACTGTGTTAAGAGATTGTTTTACTTTTCCCTATTTTCTCTAGCATGACGTTCATAATATCCACGGTCATCGTCACAACGTAAAATTCTACTATGACGGAAAATCTGAATCTCAATACAAACGCGGCTTTTCAGTGGCCAGTGATCATCTCGCGGAAGGTAGCTCACTGCGTGACCACTTATTGTTCGTAGATCGTTTTCGTCAAGCATACAACACAGGTACAAGGTACAAGCTCATACAGGTACCACAAATCCAACAGGGAAATTCCACTATATTAAAACTGATTATTCGTGAATAATGGAGCAACGAAGTGACGCAATTTCATCGGATCTTCAACCCTCTTTAAGTGAACGAGTGATGGGTAACCGGATTGTCCAATTTCTGCCCTTTCCGGTTATACTTTAAAGACCACACAATTATGATACAGACGTCCTTCCGTCAATCATTTGGGCTCACGCATACACACTGTGTTCAAATATGCAGAGGCGTCAGGTATGGGGGCGAGGAAGCCCCTCCAATGTTGTCGGCCAGTCGTCGAAAAAAAAAAGATTCAGGGCGAATCGCCGCGATTTTTCTCAGAAACAATCGATTTTTCTGAAAAACAATCGATACTTTCTGAAAAAGTCGTTTCTTTTCAGAACAAAAAACAGTCGGTAACGAGCTAGTCGGTAAATATTTTGACCCAACCACCCAAACATTCTGGCAAGTAACATACTTTTCAGGCTGACTGAAGGGTCCGTGAAACAAGTTTATAATAAAGGTTAACTTCAGACATCGAGGTTGGTATCGGAAAATAACACCGAGACAGTCACTGAAAATAACCTATCCGAGCCGAGAGCGAGGTAGGTTATGAAAAATACTACCGAGCCGAAGGCGAGGTTGATATTTTGAAATGGCCGTCGAGGTTTATATTCTGATATGAACCGAGATGGAGGTTTGTTAAGTACTACAACTTTTTCGAACAGAATATTTTTATAGGTGGGACTTATTCTTCTTTTGTTGTACTTCTTTGCTAATGGGGTAGGGAATTTTATTTAGTAAAGTAGCAATTCAAGCCTACTGTAGACTTACTAAAATGACTACTGCTGGGAGCCAAGCACTTCCCAGTACAGTCTTTTACTTTTTTGGCGATTCAGATGCCGTCTAGCGGTCGTGAAAGCCTACTGTAGATCTACTAAAATGACTACTCTAGGGGTCGTGGAAGTAAAAAGTAAAGAATAACAAAACCACGTGTTGGATCTTGGGAACAAGAAAATTTCAAAACAAGACACTGATCAATGCTGAATAACTAGCTTTTGGAAAGCAAAGGATAGTTGGATGTTGTTTCAGTAGACAAGCTGTTTTTACAGTGGAAATCTCATTGTGACAAGGTACGACCTACGACAGGGCTGGTGGTCTAAGAGAGTAATGGGTTCTGACATTTTTCAATGCTGAATAACTAGCAATTGGAAAGCAAGGGTTAGTAGGATGTTGCTTCAGTTGACAAGCTGTATTTTCAGTGGAAATCTGATTGTGAAAACGTATGGCCTAGGGCATGGGCTGGTTGTCTAAGAGAGTAAGATGTTGTGTCACTTTTTCAACATTTATTTTATTTTTATTCTGCTTTTCTATAATTTTTAAGTATTTTTTTTACTGAAAGTATTGTTTTAATTTGTCAACTTCTACTTTTCAGTATTTGAGGAAAAGTGCTCGATGAATTCAGTATTTGAGGAAAAGCTCTCGACGAAAATCTGCGGAGACTGATACGGCTTCGTATCAGCCTCTGTGGAGGACGATCCGAGGTCGTATCAACCTCCACAAAAGTAACTGCCATAATATAACTTCCTGTGAGACACAGGAAGATATGCATTGCATACCTGTTCGAGAAAAGTTATTGAACAATCTGCGTTACAGTATTTAAAACTAATTTTCCCATGGGAAGAAAGGGAACACAAGATCAGATTCGACCAGAGATTTGAGTGGGAATCATTTATCGTAAACTCTTCTTGACTTTCCCTCTGCAGGCAATGAAAATTCAAGGTACAGAGCACAGGCTCTGACAATTAGGCACTGCATTAGAAGCCTACGATCTTGGTCTACAGTACTCCGTGAAAAGGCGCAGCGAGAGGTCTCTGCAAATGAGCAATGATCGAAAGATGCCATCAAAGAAAATTATTCAATTGAGAATTGACTGTTGTTACATGCGACGCTTTAGAAGCTCATGATATGGCAAGCTACGAGTTCCTACTCTTCTTTGAAGTCCTTGGTACAAAGGTTCCCTGAAGAGGGTATCGTGCCTAGTTTGCCACGAGGAACGCACCTTCAATGGAGAAGATGGCGGTCCGAACCTGCAGATGCCTTCAAAAGAGGAAGGACCTTTTTAGTAAATTCAAAATCAAAGAAAGTTAGTTGAATTTCTACTTCAAGTTTGTGCCAGGATAGCTCTGAAATAGTTGGCTGTTTGCTGATATCAAGTTTGTTATTTTTCTTCTCGATTTTACTTTTTTATATGCAAGTAACAAAGCAAAGGTAGTGGAACAGTTAAAAAAGTGTTCAAATAAGCATACCTCTACTGTATCTCATGGTTCTTTACATCGCTTCTTTACCATAATGAAAACTTGCATGCCGTGTTGGCAGGTAGACGGTAGACCATCCCATACACTACTGCTTCAGACCATCAAGGTAAAAAATAACAAAAACCAAATGCACTATTTTCGGAATTATCAATGTCTCCAAGTAAGAATTAAAGCTAACTGCAGTGTTCGCTACTGGGATGAACCTTATCTCTACCAGTCAACCACAAACCCCTGATTTTTGGATACCCTCTATCAAACGCCGGATAGCTGTTGGTACCCTAACCCTGACCTACTTCACTACCGATGAATTCTGATTGGTTGATTTCTCAGCTTCACTCAAATCATCAATTTTTCTCAAATCATCAACATTTGGCATAGCGTACCCAGCGTTGGGCATATGGTATACCAAACGCTCCAAAATCAAGGATTTGTGGTAGACTGATCTCTACTGACATAAGATTAATCCAAATTAGAGTTAAGATTACGTTCCTAGAGACAAGATTAATTCCAGTAGCAAATACTGCAAGATTTTTTTTTTTACAGTGATAGTGCAATACAGACTGAATCTTCTCACTTGACAGAAATTAATTTTTTTAGTTTAATTTTTCAGTTCCGAGTAGAACAGACGTGTCAGTTCCATTTCAGCGCAACTGATTACTAAATCGTTACTAAATTTGCTTATCACTCTGACAGAAATTGTCTAAAAAACTTACTTGGTACATCGCAGAAAAAGGGCTCCACGCTGTCCTGATCAAAAAAAGTTCCAAACTCCCTATAGTGTGACAACTCGCGCCAAACATGCTTTGAACTTTCCTCGCCAGGATCGCTGTTGTTGCTGGGAGCTGTGACCATATAGCCCCAAGCAGTGTGGCTGTGTATATTTCTTACCGGACGCGAGAAGTCCGTTACTCCTGGGTTCAAGCCTGTAAGGGAAAGAAGATAAGTTGGCGCTGGATCATACATGATCAGCAGCATCTTGCTCCACCTCCACCACGGTGTCTCTAAAAAGCACATGATTTTCTGTTGTTTTTTAAGCACATATGTTTGACCGTTAAGTACAGTGTAACTATTTGTTTTACTTTATTTTTTCTGTTGTTTCGATGCAAACTGAAATAGCAGTTGGGCAGTTGAGCAGCGAAATAGCAGACTGTATTATATGTTGACGTTGAAATCAGTTAGACGACACACGCCGTCAGTAAGATTCTTAATGAATAAACGATGATTTGATTTGATTCGAAAGCAAGGACGTTTACAGAAAAGGACTCACAACTTCAGTATATCTGAATCAATTTTTATCAGCCCTGAAACATCGATAGTCATGGATAGCAGAGTGGTTAAGGGCTTTGGATTAAGATGAAACCCAGAAACCCCCGATTACCCAGTTTATCTTACAGATTTCTCCGAGGTGATTTGATCGAAAATTTTAAGATTTGCCATGGTTACTATAGGCCTGATGATGTCCTCACTTTCAATCACAGCGGTCTTAGAGGAAACAGCTTGAAAATTCGTGGTGAGCAATTCCGAAAAGATATTGGAAATGGAGCTTCAAAAACCGGATAGTTGAATACTCGAATAACCTCCCTGAAAATGTCGTAAATGCCGAAAGATCAATCAGTTTAAAGCAGGTGTGGATCGTCACCTGGCTGAAATTCAATGTAGTGCACAGTGTCTCGAGAAATTAATAGAGGCGAAAGCCTTTTTCCTGCAGTTATGTTGTTATATATTAGAACCGGACTGCTGAAATATAGCGTAAAGCATGGGCAGCGTCGGAAGGAACCCCCTACCCCAGCAGAATTATTCCTGAAATGCGAAACGGCCGGGCAGGAGGGGGCCTTAAATCTTCAGACGAAAAATGCACAGGGCACATTTTTACCCCTTTGCATGCACCCGTTGACTTACTAATCAATACTAGATTACTAGACTTACTAGTCAATAGAATACTCTACATGACTAAGTCCAAAACGCGCCAATGATCCTCAGGAAGAACGAGAAAACGTCTCACTAACGGCTCAAACACAACAACTCAAACCCTGTGTCAGTCAATCACGGCGATCGCTGAGGACAGCTCTGGTGCCGCTTCCGGCTCTTCCGCTAGGTACACGGCGATTTTGCATCGGCAAGGAGAGTTAGTCATCAAGAGTATTACTATTATTCAATCAGGCAGCTATTACCATCTATATTCTTGTCTCTAAACTTCTTCTTGGATTTCTTCCACTTCTTCTTCACCAGTGATTCACTTTCAGACGGGTTAGTTGTTAGACTCCCAGACGGCCGGGACTCCTCCAAGAGATTATGCCATGCTTTTAGCCGACCAGCAATCTCTGTTCCTCGACTTTCAAAACCCTGGAAAGGCAAAACAACGAGTTACCAACTACTCATTATTTACCACCTTTTGCGGATATTTGCTTTCTCTACAGAACGGTTTCTGTGCTAGAATTTCTCTTGCTTCTTTATCAAGCGTTTAGCTAACTAAAGGGCGATTCTGGCGGTGTGGAAAGCTTCGCGAGCTT
This sequence comes from Branchinecta sandiegonensis, assembly GCA_030848855.1. Classification (NCBI taxonomy): domain Eukaryota; kingdom Metazoa; phylum Arthropoda; class Branchiopoda; order Anostraca; family Branchinectidae; genus Branchinecta; species Branchinecta sandiegonensis. The sequence goes on from JAUPMV010000009.1 coordinate 6,906,364, forward strand.
ATGCGCCAGCTGTTCTTGCGACTTCGGCTAAAAGTTGCTTCGCTTTCAAAAGCTGTTCTCGCGCTCCGCTAGTTTCCGCCAGCACTTGGAAAGCGAATCGACTTCGCGAGTGGAAAGTGATTTCGGCAAGTCAGCGAGAAGTTGTAAAGGTGCAACTGAGGCTCAGCGATTTTTGCTTGTTCTTGCGCTCGGCGGTCCTCGCTTTGCTTTTCGGAAAGCGAATCCCAGAGATTGCCAGAATCGTCCTTAAAAGTGCGACCACACGATTAGGGTTTCCCGACCGGATTGTCTTTACTTTCATCATACAGTTGAACAAATCTCAAATTTTCCATAAGGAAGTGATGATGGTGCCAAAAATTCGGGCGGGAATTCCAGTCCAGGAGTAACCGAACCTGACGGTGTGTCCAAGGCTTAAAGCGGGGAGTTTTGGCACCAACCCAATGTCACAGGCTTGCCGAAGCCAGGACAGGTTAAATTTGTCAAAGCAATGCAGGTAATCGAGTAATTTCATTTATTTTTAGATTTAGCTTCGAAAGATTGCCAAATTTGGACTTGATCCTAAAGTTTTGGCCTGTCATAGGCTCGATCCCGTGTATCGTTTTGCGTTCGTTTACTTTGCTGCAGTTCGGTGTAGTGGAAAAGTCCACTGATTTTAATATAAGCCGTGAAGTCTGGTGACTGATTATAAAATAAGATAAGATGAGATTTATTTCCGTAAAAGCACAAATGGCCGTGAGAACAACAAAACAAAACCAAAACGAACCATAACCTCAACAACTAACTACAAAAAAACTAAATGAAGGAGCTAGCTGAAAAGCAATGTCGTCATCATTTTCCAATTGTTTCGCGCTGCTTTGGAACGTTACCGGGCAGTTTTTCACTTTCCAAACCGAATAAGCTTTCTCGGAAAGTGATTCCAGGAAGTTTGTGGAAAGCGCGGAAAGTTGAATGTTTCGACAGAAATTTTGTAAGTGTGGAAAAAATTCACGGTAAGCTTCATCAGGGATCACTTCGTCGCAACAAATGAAAATGGCAGGAATTTCCAGAGAACCGTGTTTCTTCTAAAAAAGTGTTTACATAAACAGCGATTCAAGCTTTTCGTGTGTTTTCACGACCAATCCAAAGGGAAAAGTGGAAATCATCTGAAGGAATCACATTCCCATACTTTCGCGATGTGGTTCGCTCGCTGGAAAAATGATTCGGGATCTCGGGAAAACGCTCCTTAGCTACCGGAAAACGATCGTCTGCTATTTCTTATAATCTAATGAAACAAGTAAACAAAGACAGCGGATACGTACATGCAGACGACGTACAAGCGAGGGTTCACCTTCCAGAATTTTTTCCGGATTCCAGACACCGTTTCATCGAGATGGATCATTTTCATGTTTTTCAGGGAGGGTTCCAAGCATCATTGATTATGTTTTGGTGAGCAAGTCTCTTTGGTTGTGTTGCAGAAATTTCAGGACATTGAATGTTGGGGGGTCAGATCATGTTCCGGTGGAAGTAACGATTATTGTTGAAAGTCTTGTGCCTAACATAAGTTGTGTTGTTAGTGGAGAAGGTGAGAGTGTCCCCCAGATTTGTTCGCGTAATGAGCCACGAAAAAAGATAAAAGTTGATCTGATTACGGAGAAGGAGCTGCACGTTATGTTGGGTTCAGATGAAATGGAAAGAGTTGTAGAAAAAGCAATTAATGAAATAAAAGACGGTGAGATAGAGCACTCTTTAAGGGCGCTGACATATACATTATATGATCAGTGTTCAAAAATGACTAATATTAAGAAACAGAAGGCTAAGTATGGAAATAAAACATTTTTTGACAAGGAATGTTATGATAAAAGAGAAGAAGTAATAAAAGCGTTAATTGCAGTGAAAGCTAGTGACCCAGATAATCTAAGTGATAAATTGCGCCAATATAAGGGGGTAAGAAAGATTTATAAAGATTTGTTGAAGTCAAAGAGAGAATTGGTGGATAAGGAGTTGAAAGATAGAGTGGTGAAGGATTTCAGAAGTAAAAATAGTAGAGAATTTTGGAAGGGAGTTACGACTATGTTGACAACTAACCAGATGAACGAACAAACGCCCCCAGCAGACTCTTGGACTGATTTTCTAGAGGAGAAGGAGCAAGGATGCGACAACGACCATACCGTTTTTAAAGAAATATTAAAGGAGATGGAGAAACAAGTGAGTTTACCCATAGGCGAGGAAGAATCTAAGCTAGTAGCTCCAGTTAGTGAGGATGAGGTGTGGGCTTCTTTAAAAGGTATGCGTGGAAGATCAGCACCAGGAATAGATGGTATTCCAACGATTGTATGGAAGTGGAGCAAACAATATTTAATACCTTTCATGGCATTGGCATTTACGTCAATAATAAATAATATTTATTGGCCAGAAGGATGGAATACTTCAGTAGTTACCCCAATTTTTAAGAAAGGTGATAGGACTAATAAAGAAAATTACAGGGAAATTCACCTAGGAAACACGATTAGTAAATTATTTTGTAAGATATTAGATAATAGATTAAAATCATGGTTACATAGTACGGCTAAGTTATGTAGGCTTCAGGCTGGTTTCAGACAAGGTTACAGTACCCTAGACCAAATTTTTTCGCTCCAGATGTTAATACGAAAGCACACTTCAAGGAGAAAAGGTAAGCTTTATGTTGCATTTGTTGATCTATGAGGTGCTTTTGATAATGTTAAACGTAGCCTATTGTTGAAAGTGTTGGTAGATGTAGGGCTACCGATAACATTTGTAAGAGTTATAGGGCAAATTTATTCAGGTATTTATATGGTGGTCCGAGTAATGAATAGGATTTCTCGTACAGTTACGTCATTGAAGGGGGTTAAGCAAGGGTGTACCCTTTCCCCTAAGCTTTTCACCCTATTTATAAATGACCTTGAGGATTTTATGACTAGAATGGGTGCTCCATTAGTCAGTATTGACATCATATCTTTGTGTATGTTGTTGTTCGCTGACGACATTGCGTTGATAGCGGACAATCGGTCAGATCTCCAGAAGTTATTGGACCTTTTGGACCAATAGTTGCGTTTTTGATCCGAATTCTCCGTTCCGAATTCTCGCTTCTGAATTCTCGATTCTCGTACAAATTACCGTTTTTGCTCCTCTGACTTTTCCATTCTCACTTTTGACAAAAACACTAATTTTGCAGCTCGTCGCAACCCGGTATAATTGTATATGCACATTGAACACCCGAACTCTGTTGACCAATCAGGGAGGAGAACGGAGAGAGGAGAATCGACAATTCACCATCGGAGCAAATTCTCGATTCTGCAGAATCGCCAGGCTTTCCCCGTTCTCGATTCTGACAAAAACGCAAGAAAAGGAGAATTCACTTCATCTGAATAGTCCAAAAACGCGAAATAGGAGAATTCGGAGGAGAATCGCGAGGAGAATTCGGATCAAAAACGCAACTAATATTTGGCGGGAAAGGAGTTACAGTTGAACGTGGCGAAGACGGTTGTAATGATTTTTAGGAAAGCGGGAAGATTAGAAGACGAAGTTAAATTGAAATTTAGGGGAGAGGAAATAGGATTTAGGGAAGAATTTATTTATTTAGGACATAAAATTAAGTCAAATGGTTCCTTCGGGAGCCAAGCTGAAGCAAGCGTAGCTAAAGGTAAGCGATGTATAAATATGGTATTAAGAAGTAAGCTAAGGGTTATAGAAGATATGAAGTTACATAAACAGGTTTTCCAGACAAAAATTATTCCTGCTATACATTACGCATCCGAGATTTGGGGATTTGGTAAGTATGAAAAGTTAGAGCAACTGCAATTGATGTATTTTAAAAGAGTGCTAGGGGTTAGTAATAAAATAAATTCGATAGTTTTGAAGGGTGACCTGGGCCTAAGTAGTTTAAGGAAAAAGAGATGGGTAAGTATGATTTCATTTTGGGAGAAGCTGTTGCAGATGCCACGGGTTCGAGTCGCCAAGGCAGCATATAGGGAAAGCATGCGTGACTCCAAAAAAGATTCATGGGCATCCCAGGTGAGGCAGATATTGGACCAGTGTGGTTTGTCAGAATTATGGAATAATGGTGATGGGCCTGGACTCCCTGTGGGTGATGTGAGAAAGGTGGTGGAAAGTCGTCTGTTGGATCAGGAAATTCAATCTTGGCAGGTTGCCAAGGATGAGTCAATGTCTTTGAGGTTTTATGCAAAAATTAAAGAGATTTGGGGGGAAGAAATATATTTTAAAGCGGAGCTTAAAAGGGAGGAAACACGGGATTTGATTAGTTGTAGGGCAGACAGTCTGCCACTGGGGGAGAGAAGACAGTATATTGGGAGGGCAAAGGGTCGGTCCGGTCCTTATTCATGTCCGATGTGTGGTAGCATGGATGAGAACTTAAAACATTTATTGTGTGAATGCGAAAGTTTGAGTGAACTTAGGTTAGAAATTTTTGGAGTGACTGGAAGGGGAATGGATGAAGAATGGATGTGTGGTGTAATGGGGAATAACTGTTTTGGAAATATAAAACAGCTGGTGAGATTCCTCAGGGTAGCCCTAGCCCATAGGGATAGGTGCCTATAGGAGTCTACCATTTTTTGTGCGTGGTGTTGTTTTTTTGTTATTTCTATATTTGCCATGGCCGTTGGCTCTTAGCGCAAATAAAAAAATTTTAAATCAACAAGACCAAAGGTTCCGATGGGATACATGTCTAGCTAATGGCCATGGTCATATACCTCTATAAGCCATATCTATTTTGACGATACTGACCGAACTGCTTCACTTCTGCCAAATTTCCGCTTTCGGCCGAATTCCGAGCGAACTAATTGTCCAGCAAAAAAAGAAAATTCAGAAACGAATTAAGTGTATATACTTATTTCTATAAACATCTAATCAACTTCATACAAAACTGCAACCGGATCCGGAAGAATTATGTGTCCGGGTAAAAAATGGTTGTCACATACAGACTCTTCTTGCGCGTCTCTTCTAACCCCCAAATCTGCCATCTAATCAACTTAGATAAAACTTTTGCTCTTAACAAACTTTCCGGTTCTGGCCGGATTCCGGACGAACTAGTTGTCCGGATAGAGAATGCTATTCATATAAGTGTTCAGCATGTCTTCTTATCCCTAAATCGAACATTTAATCAACTTCAAATGAAACTTTTACTTTTAACCAACTTTCCGGTCTTTGCCGGATTCGTGACGAACTACTTGTCTGGTGAGAAAAGGCTTTTCCCCATCGTGTTCAGCATGTCTTCCTACCCCTAAATCAAACATCTAATCAACTTCAAAAAAACTTTTACTTTTAACAGACTTTCCGGTTTTGGCCGGATTCCGGGCTAACTACTTGTCCAGCGAAAAAAAGGACTGACCGAACTGCTTCACTTCTGCCAAATTTCCGCTTTCGGCCGAATTCCGAGCGAACTAATTGTCCAGCAAAAAAAGAAAATTCAGAAACGAATTAAGTGCATATACTTATTTCTATAAACACCTAATCAACTTCAAACAAAACTGCAACCGGATCCGGAAGAATTATGTGTCCGGGTAAACAATGGTTGTCACATACAGACTCTTCTTGCGCGTCTCTTCTAACCCCCGAATCTGCCATCTAATCAACTTAGATAAAACTTTTGCTCTTAACAAACTTTCCGGTTCTGGCCGGATTCCGGACGAACTAGTTGTCCGGATAGAGAATGCTATTCATATAAGTGTTCAGCATGTCTTCTTATCCCTAAATCGAACATTTAATCAACTTCAAATGAAACTTTTACTTTTAACCAACTTTCCGGTCTTTGCCGGATTCGTGACGAACTACTTGTCTGGTGAGAAAAGGCTTTTCCCCATCGTGTTCAGCATGTCTTCCTACCCCTAAATCAAACATCTAATCAACTTCAAAAAAACTTTTACTTTTAACAGACTTTCCGGTTTTGGCCGGATTCCGGGCTAACTACTTGTCCAGCGAAAAAAAGGTTTTCACCATCGTGTTTAACATGTCTTCTTACCCATAAATCGAACATATAATCAACTTCAATTAAACTTTTACTTTTAACAAACTTTCCGGTTTTGGCCGGATTCTGGGCGAACTACTTGTCCGAAGACAAAATTGTTTTCACCATCGTGTTCAGCATGTCTTCTTACCCCGTAATCGAGCATCTAATCAACTTCAAATAAAGCTTTTACTTTTAAAAAACTTTTTGGCCGGATTCCGGGCGAACTACTTGTCCGATGTCAAAATAATTTTCACCATCGTGTTCAACATGTCTTCTTACCCCATAAACGACTATCACATTATCTGTTTAAAAATATTTCATTTGTCCCTTAATTTAAACCCCCTCCCCCACCCCTAAATGTAGGGCTACAAAGCCCATCTACGATCTTGACCTTATCCTTGGCCCAAAGAATCCTCACACCAAGTTTCATCAAAATATCTCATTCTCTTCGAGAGTTATCGTGCTGACAGACGGACGGACGGACAACTTTTGCGATGTCATAGGTATCCCTCCACTTACGTTTAGGGATCGCAAAAAACACTCAGCTGATTAAACACCACTCTCGGCGTATGCTACTCGTAGCATACTTTCCCTGTCACAACTTGCATCTTGGGTCACCGTACTACTCAGGTCTCAAAATTCTGTAACCTCGTCCATATCATCTTCACCTATCTTTAGGTCTGTTGCTAGCAAAATCATTCATCATTGGTTTAGTGGTAACGATTCCTATGCCCCACTTTCGGTCAATTTTGTCACTTCCTGTAATTCTGAGTAATAATAACCCTACCGTTATTACTCGAGTGGGCGTGTATACAGATAAATGTTTAAATAAAGAAGGAGTCTGATTGTTGAAATTATATTTTTGTTTTGTTTCTTTGTGTATATGGATCTATCTATCTATCTATCTATCTATCAATCTACTCCTTTAGATAGAGGCAGATAGGGGAAAGAAGGAGTCTGATTGTTCAAGTTATATTTTCGTTGTTTTTTTTTGTGAATGGCCCTTGGGCTTTGAAATACACTGATCTATCTATCATCTATCAATCTACTCCTTTAGGTAGGGGAAACTGCGGGAACTTCCCAAATCCTACAATTACCTCAATTTACATCAAATCGTACTTGCTAGCGACAGCACTGGAGGGAGAGGAAAACTCACCAATTGTGGATCAGAGAAGTCAGGAAGATCAGTTGCCACTAAGGAAATGACAATCCCTGTTCCAGCTATGACGAGAACAGAGAAGATAACCAATAAAGGGTAGCTGGCCAGTAGATGTGAATACCTAGAACACATATTACCCTGTTGAAATATCATTGCGATTTCACTGCATTTTCATTGAGAAATTGAGGGCATGGCATAATTATCATAACTGAATCATACTTGAACTTTCCATAGATACTCTGAAAAATAAAATAAACGCAATGCAAACAGACAACATTTAAAGGACACCTGAATGAAGAGTACCAAGTATCATTCCTATCTGTATGACCGTTAACATTGCCTGCAAAAAAAACAATCCAAATACGAAGTAGTGTTTCCAAGCTATGATTTTTGCTCCATTTTGCATCTGTCCTGATTTCAGTACCGAACAATTTTAGAAATGAACAAATGTCTCCAATCAACCCTTCTTCTGGAATATTTTTTAACCAGTTAAGCCCAAACGTACGATCTAGAAGAAATTCCAATACGATCCGGCCAGCGCTGTACACGATTTGAATGAATTGCGCTTTTTGTCTTGGAGTCTGCATGTGCAAACCTCCAGAAACGAACATCCCTATTTTGAAAACGTCACGGTCAGGAGAAGAATGCTCTCCGTGGCCATGTCTGTAAATGCATTCTCCATGGTGTGTTCAAGTATGGTTTCATTGTTCAGGTGTCCTTTAAACAGTGTTGTAACAAGTACTTCAATTTTGTACTTAAGTATTAAGTATTGAGTACTTCCAAATTTTGTACTTAAGTATCAAGTATTAAGTACCAGACCACAATTGTACTTAAGTAGTACTTGGTAAGTACAGCTCTACTGGCACTATTTCTAGCTCGGTCATTTTCAGTCGTAGAATGGAAAATAAAAGAAAGTCATATAAGTAAAGGCATTCGGCAGTTTAAACAAAGAATTAAATACCTCCAAAGACATTAGAGCTACCCTTCTTTGAACGTTAGTCAGTTTTGTACAGTGCCACTTGTATGAACTTGACGAAAGTCATCCATCAGTCTATCAAAGTAACTAATTACGGGCTTCTAGGAATTCCTCAACGGGTCTTTTCTTCTTTTTCCATTTAGTCCGAACTGCACTTTTCTAGGTCAAGAAACATTCAAAGAAGTGTGCCTTGCTTAAGACTAATGATTTGTCTTCTGGTGGAGATGCTGGAACTGAGAATCTGCTTTTAACATTTTTTGCCAATCGCAAAACCGAACTACTTATGGGTCTTGAAATTCCCTTTTCTGAAAAATCCTTTTCTGTTAAAACAAGACCAAACTTTTCGATGGGATCCCAAAAATTCAATATCTGATCCAGACAACTGGGTCTTGTCTTAGCCAGATCCAGTCATCGCCAGAATCCTTGAACATTCTTACAATTAAAATTCAGAAACAGATTAAGGCCAAATAGCTAATCATCTGAGAAAACCAAGTTCAGATATGGATTCAGCATGTGTGTTTACCCGTATAAGTCATATCTGTTTTGACGAAAAGTTCCTGCCACTTCTGCCAATTTCCCGGTTTCAGCGAAAAAAGAAAGCTCAAAAACGAGCTCAGGATATCTTCTTTCCCCAATAATGAACATCTAATCAACTTCAAATAAAAATTTAACTTATAACAAATTTTCCGACTCCAGCCGGATTCCGGTCGAACTATATGTCCGGGAAAAATATGATTGTCACACACGGATTCAGCGTCTCTTCTTAACCCTAAATCGGTTAACTAGTCAGCTAGAAATAAAACTTTAACTTCTAACAATTTTCCGGTTTTGGCCGGTTTCCGGGCGAACTACATGTCCGGGAAGAAAATTGTTTTCACATAAGAGTTCAGCATGTCTTCTTGCCCTAAATCGGACATCTGATCAACTCCAAATAAAACTTTTAATTTTAACAAACTTTCCGGTTTGGGCCGGATTCCGGGCGAACTACTTGTCCGTCGAGAAAATGGTTTTGACCATCGTCTTCAGCATGTCTTCCTACCTCTAAATCAAACATCTAATCAACTTCAAATAAAACTTTTACTTTTAACAAACTTTCCGGTTTTGGCCGGATTCCGGGCGAACTACTTGTCCGATTACAAAATGGTTTTCACCATCGTGTTCAGCATGTCTTCTTACCCCATAATCGACTATCACATTAGCTGTTTCAAAATATTTTGTTTGCCCCTTAATTTGAAACCCCTCCCCCACCCCTAAATGTAGGGCTACAAAGCCCATTTACGAACTCGACTGGTCCGCCGACCCAACGAATCCTCACACCAAGTTTCATCAAAATATCTCATTCCCTTCGAGAGTTATCGTGCTTACAGACGGACGGACGGACAGACGGACAACTTTTGCGAAGTCATAGGTATCCCTCAACTTACGTTTTGGGATCCCAAAAAAATCATTCGATCGAAGCGGAATGTACTTGGGAGAGTACTTGAAAGTACCTAAGAATGTATCGGTACTTAAGAGCTTCAAGTACCTATTTATTTTAAGTATTAAGTATTAAGTACTCCAGAAAAAATTTACTTAAGTAAAATTCAAGTACCTTGATTTTGTACTTAAGTAGTACTTGAATTACTTCCCAACACTGCCTTTAAAGAAACAAAAATGAAGAAAGAGAAAGTTGTGTTTTGTCGCGGTAAATCCCAACTCAGTTTGGTGGTTTGGATCTGGAACCTGGATGGATTATGGTTAATTTATATGCGTGTGTGTTGACTGTTCATGCATTTATAACCCATATTATGTATAAATATCCGCCATTCGGCTTCGAGCCCTCTCTGCCAAATTAGCTCTTTACGATGTATTTGGTTTATTAATAAACAGAACTTGAGCTTGAAAAAGAACTTGAACTTGAAATTGTAATGTCAAAACCTGCTACTCCACATGTGTAATAGTACAGCCTATTTCAGTGTCAAGAATCTACAAAAGAGGAGGATCAGTTTAATTACCACAAGGCAATTGCTATAAGGTGAAAAAAAAACTGTAGGTCCACAAGTATACACAATAATCTTTCGTCAAAGATACCAAGGGACTTTCTTTGTAACAAATAAGCCTGAAATATTTTTTAATTAATTCTAGAAGCCTAGGAGCCTCTTAGACAGTCCGAAGCCATAGTAGCAGAGTCTCATCGGGGAAGCCGAAGAGACTTAGTTGAAGGAGAGGGTCGCCCTCAAGATGAAAACAATATAAATATTAGCATAGAGTGAAAGACGAGGATTCAAAGAGCGGCTTGGGAGCATAGTTCTCAAACCACTATGATCGCCAGTTAGAAGCGCTCTACATGATCAATGGTCGAGGCAGGTTCTTCTAAACAATTCAATCTCCCATGTAACGTGATTGAACATTTTTCATGTCAATGTTTTTTTTGTTGTTTTTTTTCAGAAGCCAGACATTCATTTGTCGAAGCATCAGGGACAATCCAATCCATTGGTAGGACTTCATGGCGAGTATCAAACCGAAGGTTACGGGTTCGAATCCTGGCCAAGGAGGACTTTTATTTATCCTACTGCTATTTTCATTTCAATAAAATTCTACCTAGGAGTAAACCTCTTATAATGTTCTCATTCCAAGAAGGACGCCCTCCACAATCAAATTAGATATTTGGTTGCTAGCTTATTTCATCATATCCTTTGGTGCCGATCAAAGTTAGGACAAAACGTGAATCTGGATGAAGTTCAAAATTATTTCAACTAGAAGTACTAAAGAAATTACTCTATTGTGCTTCCATTACGCTTCAAACTAAGCTTCAATCTAGCATTTTTTCACATTTTTCATTCCCTTTTTGGGATCCCAAAACGTAAGTGGAGGGATACCGATGACATCGCAAAAGTTGTCCGTCCGTCCGTCTGTAAGCACGATAACTCTCGAACGGAATGAGATATTTTGATGAAACTTGGTGTGAGGATTCTTTGGGTCAAGGGTAAGGTCAAGTTCGTAGATGGGCTTTTTAGCCCCACATTTAGGGGTGGGGAGGGGGTTCAAGTTAAGTGGCAAACAAAATATTTTTAAACAGCTAATGTGATAGTCGATTATGGGGTAAGAAGACATGCTGAACACGGAAAACATTTTCTCGTCTGACAAGTAGTTCGCCCGGAATCCGACAAAAACGGAAAGTTGGTAAAAGTAAAAGTTTCATTTGAAGTTGATTAAATGTTCGATCTAGGGGTAAGAAGGCATGCTGAACACGATGGTGAAAACCATTTTCTCGCCGGACAAGTAGTTTGTCCGGAATTCGGCAAAAACCGGAAAGTTGGTTAAAAGTAAAAGTTTCATTTGAAGTTGATTAAATGTTCGATTTAGGGGTAAATAGACATTCTGAACACTTATGTGAAAAGCACTTTCTACCCGGACAACTAGTTCGACCGAAATCGGCCAAAACCGGAAAATTTGTTAAAAGCAATAAGTTTTATTTGAAGTTGATTAAATGTCAGATTCAGGGGTAAGAAGAGATGCTGAGTCTGTATATGACAATCATTTTTTAACCGGACATATAGTTCGTCCGAAATCCGGTTGTAATCGGAATTTGTTTTTATAAGTTAAAGTTTTATTTGAAGTTGATTAGATGTTGTTTATAAGGATTTACGCTGAATTCGTTTCTGAATTTTCTCTTTTTGCTGGACAATTAGTTCGCTCGGAATTTGGCCGAAACCGGAAATTGGCAGAAGTAAAGCAGGAAGTTTTGGTCAGTTTCGTCAAAATAGGGATGGCTTATAGCGGTATATCTGAACTTGTTTTCCTCTGATGATTAGCCTGGTGAAGACTGGATATGGCAAAGACAAGACCCAATTGTCTGGATCAAATATTAGATTTTTGGGATCCAATCGAAAACCTTTGATCTTGTTTTCAGGGATTCTACCGAAATCTTTCACAAGGAACCTACCGTAAATTGACTCGGAGAATCCATCGAAACTTGTCTCATGGAATTTATTGGAGGTTGGATCAGAGGATCTACCGGAATTTTGCTGCTTACCGGATAAGTACAGACTCACAGCTTACCGGGATGACCACGACACACAACTTACAAGAGCGATTCGTGCAGACAGAGAACACAGCATACCGAAACGTTCATCATGTGATTCCAGTAATCTCCAAAATTTCTGTAGCTTTCAAACATTAGGTAACCTACTGAAATAACATCATTTCCAACTACAGATAATTTCCCAGGAATAATACCACGGTATCGTCAACTCCAGTTTCGACAGCCTTCTCGGCTTCTTTCCGGTTACAAGCAGAGAAGAGATACAAAATAAGTTAGCCCTGTTCCAGCATGATCTTGAGAGTCGCCAGGAGGGTGGATCCATGTGTGCAAAGTAAGTCCCGAATCGATTTACTTTGCCTCGAAACAAACAGAAAGTTAGAAGATATAGATATTCGAAGATATATATGTATATGTAGGAGTAAGATTATGTATATATGTAAGATATCTATATTATTATTATTATTATTATTTATTTGAATCCTTCAAAACTGAAGAGTAATGTATAAAAAGGAACAACAACATGTCAGTCAGACTCACACACACTTACATACTAATAAACAACTGACCGTTAAAGACAAATTAGCCTACTAAATATACAACGAAGTACATGCAAAAAGTCTTTCATGAATGGAAAGGTATCTTACCACTAGTATGTAAAGCATTAAAGCTGGCTAAGACAATTCCAGTTACCTCACCAAAAGAGGAAAGAATACTTAGCAAGCTGAAGCTGGTTAAGACCACCTTGTGTTAAACAATGGCTGACCATCGTCTTGAAACTCTGCATGCGAAACCTATCTAGTTGAGTAATGTGAAATTGGATGTGTTGCAGATAACTCGAAAATGTTTAAAACACGACAAATAAATTTGTAGGGTGGGTTAAAGGTCGAAGACTTTTTAGTTTTAATACACAAACTTAAAGTTTAACTGAAAACAGCTGAGATCTAAGGTTTAATAACATATAACTTACTTATTCCTGAAAACCCGATCAAAATTGGTTACTTCATTTGTCAGTTATTAGATAATCAATTTCATAGAATGAACCTATTCTTTCAGATTTTTGGTACCTCTATGCGCTTGTCCATCTACACTTGAAATATTTACTAACTAGTAGTGTAAGCCACTGAAAAAAAAAAAAAAAATATCAGATTCATTGCAAGAAATATCCTAAAGCAGGCGTAGCTTCTCTTATGTTGCATCTTTAGCCCTGGAAATGCAAGCCTTTGTTTAAATTGAAATTCTTTGAGTCTGGATGAATTTTTGTTTATTGTGGTTATCTAGAGCCCCAGGTGGAAAAATACAAAATTCCTCAGATGAGACAAATATTTCAGTGTATCCAACAATCAGATGTAAAAATAAGCTGCCTTTTCAGTTAAACTTTAACGAGCCTATTTTTTGTTTACGGTTGTTTGCTGGTCATTTGTAACACATAATTAAAGTCAGAACACAACAGTATACTAGAGTTTCTGCAGAGATATTCACTACAGAGAATTTCCGGTAAAACCTCAAAAAATTCCAGAAAGACGTAAAAGGGGTGAAAGGACTACAGCGTAGTCCACATACCCTCTCACCTTTTTGGAATTAGAATTGGACCTCTAAAATTCCGGTAAAATTCTGAAGCTGCACCCCCCCCCCCCCTGCTCCTGCCACCTGTATTAGCATATTCGGATGATACTTACAAATACTGATGAAGTGACAATACACCAATTACAGTTTTCCCAAACAGAAGCAAACAAACAAAATTGAATTGAGTCACCAAAAGCAAATGATATATGTGTATACAACTTTCTTGTAACTCCTTTCTGGGTAGAAAAAAAATGGTTGTCCATAGCTGCCTCTTAGCTGCCGCAGCCATATCTGAACCTGCCCCCAGCCTGAGGGCAGGTGCAGACAAAAGTAGCTAATGGGAAAATGGAATTTGCCCAATGAATTTTGTAGGTAACAAGATTCTACACAGTAACAATAGCTGCATTTTTTGCCGTCATCCAGTTAACCGACCTACAAGATTTTCCACTATAAGTTGTTTTCTTCCTTCGGTTAACCAGCCTAAGTTTTTATAAGCCGTTTTTTGGCTCTGTTTGCTGGTTGGTTAACCGACCTGTGGACTGAGGCCGGAGCTAGATCCAACCGACCTACGCTCTTGGCACAGCGCAAAATTCAAAATTCTCATTGGAGAGATAGGCGCCGGCAACAGAAAGATGCCATTTGAATTTTGAACATGAATTTTGCAGGTAACAAGATTCTACACAGTAAGAATAGCTGCATTTTAATGCAGCGAAATATCGCTGATGAAGAATCGTAGCTGACGTACCTGTTGTAAACATTGGTTGAATAAAAGATGCCATTTTTTCTTATAAGCCAATTTTTAGAGCTCAGTCGAGCCAACCGGCGAGACGAAAAAACGGTGCAAAAAATGCAACTAATAGCAGCCCAATAACAGCCAAGCAAGACATGATTCTAGACAGTTAGAAAAAATGTAATCAATGGAACCTAAAATGAAATCTTGGTGTGCAAAAAAGGAAATTTTTTAGTGAAATCCAGAAACAAACCATCCACAATAAGAAATTTCTGGTAGACTACCATAGCTGGCATTTGGCACAGAATTTCTAAAAATCTGGCACTTTAGGCAGACTGCTATATTACCAATGCATTTCCGTCAATTCTTTCTTTGGCTTGGCTTGGTACCAAGAGGCAAGAATATTGCTGAAACTGTCCTAGGCTTCTTGACTCATGAGTCAACACTGTTGACTCTTCACTCTGACGGAATCTGTGACTTCGGGTCACAAAAGCTCGTGCCATTCTGGCTCCTACGAAACCTGTACGAAACAGGTACGAAACTGGGTCTTTTTACCAACTACTAACGAAAAATCTTGCTTGACCATCCTGGTAATTCCTGCTTTATTTATATGTTTACTGGCAAGAAACCGGCCACAGAATTCCAGCAGAATTCAGTCTCGCTTTGTCGAAGAAGTAAAGGAGACATAAGGCGCATTCTCGCCGTTCCCCGAGGACTCCTCGGGGAATCGAAAGGAACGGCGAGAATAGAGGGAGTCACTCCCCGCGGACTCCGCGTACAGAAACAGCGAGAATACGGGGAATGCTTCTAAAATGGATTTTGTTCGAAAAATGAATATGCAGCTGAAAAAATTAGTCTAGATCCACTTTATTTTTGGTTTTGTTTATTCTGATTCTTTTTAATTAATTTTACATAGCACCTACAACAGCAAAAATTGATTCCCCTCCGAATTTGAAAGGGAGTCCTTTTTGATGATGGTGATGATAATCTGAGCATTCCCCGTCCGTGGGGACTCGCGAGAATAAGGGGAGTGAGTCCCCGGGACAAACAAAAACGCGGGGACTCCTCAAGTGAAGTCCTCGGGGAACGGCGAGAATACGCCTATAAGGCGTATTCTCGCCGTTCCCCGAGGACTCGACTTGAGGAGTCCCCGCGTGTTTGTTTGTCCCGGGGACTCACTCCCCGGACGGGGAATGCTCCGATTATAATCACCATCATAAAAAAGGACTCCCCTTCAAATTCGGAGGGGAATCAATTTTTGCTGTTGTAGGTGCTATGTAAAATTAATTAAAAAGAATCAGAATAAACAAAACCAAAAATAAAGTGGATCTAGACTAATTTTTTCAGCTGCATATTCATTTTTCGAACAAAATCCATTTTAGAAGCATTTCCCGTATTCTCGCTGTTTCTGTACGCGGAGTCCGCGTGGAGTGACTCCCTCTATTCTCGCCGTTCCCTTCGATTCCCCGAGGAGTCCTCGTACAATCAGTGACAACACTGCACCAGCCTACCTACGCTAGTTCGTACTTCTGGTTCTTCTCGTAGTTTTTCTTGAGCGATACTCTTGTCGTACAAGAAAAATTCTTAGCGGCACATAGCGCCTGCTTTTAGCGCTCCTGTCCGGTTAGTTCCGAATACAGCGCAACTGCTAGATGCCACTGTTTACCGGTGCCAAAGAGATCGAAACCGTAGCTTCATGAGTCGGTAAAACACGAAGGAAGGAGAATGCTGGCTTTTAGTAACTATCGGTAGGTGAATGGTTGCATGGCAGACATACCTAAGGCGTATTCTCGCCGTTCCCCGAGGACTCCACTTGAGGAGTCCCCGCGTTTTTGTTTGTCCCGGGGACTCACTCCCCGTCTTCTCGCGAGTCCCCACGGACGGGGAATGCTCCGATTATCATCGCCATCATGAAAAAGGACTCCCTTTCAAATTCGGAGGGGAATCAATTTTTGCTGTTGTAGGTGCTATGTAAAATTAATTAAAAAGTATCAGAATAAACAAAACCAAAAATAAAGTGGAGCTAGACTAATTTTTTCAGCTGCATATTCATTTTTCGAACAAAATCCATTTTAGAAGCATTCCCCGTATTCTCGCTGTTTCTGTACGCGGAGTCCGCGTGGAGTGACTCCCTCTATTCTCGCCGTTCCCTTCGACTCCCCGAGGAGTCCTCGGGGAACGGCGAGAATACGCCTCTAGTCTGACGTTCGAAGGAACATTTGATAGCCCTGTGATAGCCAGACAGAGGAATAGTCTGGTCAGTGTCGCACTAGGCTCAAAACGGCGCAGATTTGACAAAGAGTCAGGATTTCTTTTCTGAGCAGATTCGTGAAATGTAGTGCCGTCACCCATGAGGATTCTGAAAACCTTTCAGGGACGTAACGACGGCTCTGTGAATAATAACCAGACTGAAATTAATGGTATTAAATCGAAACTTGGCCATCTTTGCAACACTCCAGTTGTAATATGTTGGACCAGTGTGAACACGTGATTTTTGTTTGCCTTTATAGTACAGTCAATCTAGCGTCAAATATGACCTGACTGCAAACGAATTGCAACGGAAATGATTTTTACACAATCTTGTAGAGAAAACAAAACTGTACAACATCTCAAAAATTGAGAAGCCTAGCGGGGTGCAAAATTCGTGTTTTTCAGCGTTTTATTTTTTATTTTTGGTTTTCAGCTGAAATTCTCGATTTTCTTAAAGCACAACTATTACTAGAATGACCTTTTCCTTATGAAAGGAATCAGAAAAAACGTTTTCGAAAATACCATTACTTTCCACCTGGAACTAGCGATTCTCTTGTTAGCGCTTGTCGACTATTCCAGCCTTCCTGCTCTCCGACGCGGCGGCTGGGCGCAAAACATTTGAAAACTGAACGAGCCTTGGTTAAAAAGTGGGAAAACTAAGCAAATAAAAGAAGTAATAAACAACAGATAATCACATCCTTGTGTGTGAAAGAGTTGTCAGCGGACGTTGAAGATTCCGGCAAACTTTTCGTTCGGTGATGGGAAAACTCGGCAAGGCCGAAAAAGCGCTAATAATTCGTAGTTACGAAACGAAACAGTGGAGAAAGGTGGGGATTTTAAAAGCTTATGATTTCATATGGAAGCTAAGTATATTATAAAAGGCAGAATAAGCAAGAGGGGTCCTTTAAGGCTTAGTGTTTACTTCATTGGAACATGTCTCTCCGTCAATGTATGGTTATGACAAGTGGAGCAGGTGCTTTGCGTATTTAAAATAACCTCATCTTTGTGATCTCCTTCTTTCGCAGAACATGAGTGACACCAGAATGAAATAGTATAGAAGGAGCACAGAAGGTGATGTACACATTTCCCAAAGCTTTACGATTATACCGTCCCCGGTTGGGGACGATGCGCCCATAGGCGGTACGGGTAGATTTACAAACTTTTTGAACAACCGAGGAGCACAATTCTGACAAGGAAGATTTGAATAGTTGCGTTTTTGCTGATGCCATGGTATCTGTTACCACGGTCTAAAGTCGTTTTTGCAGTTACCGTGGTATCTGATACCACGGTCAAAAGCCGTTTTTGCAGTTATCGTGGTATCTGGCCAGTTACCGTGGTATCAGATATCCAGATACTACGGTCCGACCGTGGTAACTGGTCGTGGTATCTGAAAAGTCATCTCACTTTCATCAAATTTTGTCAGATTGGTGAGAAAGAAGTTTAGCACTTAGTGATGTAACTGGATATCTGTTTTTCTTTTGGGATGACTTCGAAAAGTGCAATTTCGGCAGTATTCGTTTTTGCAGAGCACCGTGTCTCAGATACCACGATAACTGCAAAAACGACTAATTGCAGATCCAGTTACCGTGGTAACAGATACCATGGTATCAGCGAAAACGCAACTAATGTTATGCCAAGAGAGTCTGTCGATTTGACGATGAACAATCAAAGAAAGATAGAAGCTTTCGATGCATTCGAACCATCACGGGCTGAAATGCAGGTACTCACGTTATAAGAGGTTAACTTCAAGGCCTATTTTCAGAAGTTCCGACGACAGCTTTGCCTACTGATATTTTTGGTGAGTGTGGATCGGCCAAGTCGTCCAAGTGTGACCAAGTTCTAAGATCTTTCGAGAAACGGGTACAGAGCCTCTAGTTGCCGGTATACCATTTGTCACATCTACTTCACGACTTATTTTTGCTCTTTTTTTCACGTGAAAAATAATAATTACGTCATTTTTCCAGTAAACCACACTGAAAATACCAGTATTTTCCTATAGCATAATAAGAAACTCTGTTTTGTTCTAACTGATATCCCGAATTGAAACCAAAATAACCAGATTTAGGCGTGCCTTCTTCTTTTTTAAGTTAACTGCCCTGAAAAGCTGCCTTTTCTTGAATCTAGTCACTATCACTATCACTTCGCCTCCTAATTCTGCACAGCAAAAAGCCTAGTGTGACCAAGCCCTAACGCATTACATTATATTTTTATCGCATTAGATTGTTACCCTATAGGTGGTTACGCAAACTGAGAAACAGTTAAAAATTACAAAATGCAACCTACAGAACAGAAGAATTGAAGACAGCCTACAGATCAGAATTGAAGACGATGAGTATAAGATTTATTTTTGTTCTTTTTACTTAAAGGAAGGCAAAGCACAGAAATAATCAATATTTCTTTTTTAAATGGTATCCCAAGAGTTCATCACAACAAACGCCCAGCAGTATCAAACTAAAGCACGGATTATCAAATAGCCTAGTAAGTAAAACCGGTTCAGAGCACACAACCAGTAAATGAATACCCTCTGACCTTAAACTTTAACCAATATCAAAACATTTCCAAAGGAAATATCAACCAATCAAATTTATTATCCAAATAGCCTATATCCTTAGAGCGTCTTCCACCCTACTTACCAAAGTTACTACGCATGTCGTCACGAATTCTGGCTTTTTGCCGTCAAGGCTGGAACGATCTTTCTATTTTCCAGCGGAATATCATGCCACGGGCGAATCCGACCAATCACGTTGCAGAGATGCATAGTTACCACGCTTACTATAACTCCGAGCATGGTATGCAACTAGTTACTATTTCGAGAAGGTTGGAACGGTCAGCTTAGTAACTTTTTACGAGGTTGGAACGAAAATAGTAACTAATAGTTACTAATGTTAGGAGGGTGGAACACGCGCTTATATCTTCGTAACTTTGAGGCAGGCGTTCTGCCAGACACGATACTGATGTGGTAAACCAGTCTCCCAATTTCTTCATCGCTCTTGTCGCCTGTGTAGCTTTTCGTCAAACAAGAACCAAATACAGGCAAGAAGACCTTTCCACGATATCAAAGCACGGCGGAAACACCGTTCGCGTGGAAGGAGGCGATTTTGCTTGTGTTCGCCTCCTCAAATACATCTCAGGTATGTAGGCTACATTAGTTAGGGCAATGAATAAGCCGCAGGGAAACAAATTTCGAAATTAAAACCTCATTTTCTTTTCCGACGGAATCCCCCCTAAAGAATGATTGATACAAACTGTTTCCAGGTCCGACCCTAGAATGAATCAAATTTTTTCGAAATTTCATCAGCCACCCGGGAACCCTGCTCCTGATACGCAGTAGTCCCTCTTCGTGAGCGAGGTTCGATACCTCTGAATCTCTTGGCTAGCCTTGATGTACACCAAATCACGGAGAGCCTACCCCTCCCCCAGAAATAGTACTTTGAGTCTAACTCCGCGACACTCCTCAATCACAGCTTTTATTCATCGTTAAAATCTGACACCTGAATGGTTTCAGGTACAACACACTTTGGGCACGGTGCAGACTAGTGTAAAATTGTCCAGGATAACGGTGCAATGCACCAGTGGCGCGCACATAAGGGAAGTCGGAGGAATGGCTTGAAAATTCTAAAAGGAGTGGCAAAAGAAAACCGTGAAACTGAAATGACATACAACATACATGGATCATTCGGATCACTTGCGGCGGCAAGTGTCACCGAACACAAATCCTAGCTGACTGATCCGTTCAGTATCACCACCAGAGCAAAATAACACTAGGGAGTAGCGCCAAGACCTACGCTTTCTATGCTTCGCAAACGGGCCATGGTCGTAGCGCCGCCCATCGCGCTTTCGTCATTTACAGCGAGACAAACTTGCGAGTTTAGAAGTTTATGGTAAAGCTAAAATGCGGCTTGCACACACCGTGGTAATAGGGGAGGTTGTACCTTCTTTTTTTCTGTGTTCAGAATACGAAGTTATTGGAGCCAGCGCCGGTGCACGACTGATTGAGTTTCAGTGGGAAAGTTCTCTATCGCTAGTGGTGCTAGTGTCGCTGTTATTTGAGTGTGTGTCACTTTTTTCAAGTCTTGACGCTACTCCCTAGTGTTATTTTGCTCTGATCACCACAAACACTGAAGCTTGCTAACGGCGGGAAGTAGTAACAGACATAAGGACGAAAAGCAAAGCGAACGGAAAGTGGTTGCTCCTCTATTGCGCTTTCCAACTTCTCGCTGTTTCGCCACTTTCCGAGTGGAATCCACTTTCCACGTCACTTTCCAAAGCTAGCGGAGCGCCAAACAGCCTCGGAAAGCGGTGCGGCTTTTAGCCGAGTCGCAAGAGCACACGGCGAATGAGCCAGCGGTGCTTTCCAAACCGCCAGAATCGCCCTATGACACAAGCTGCATGATGACACGAATATCCCTAGAGCCACTCTAGAGTATCACTATGGCGTATACCAGCACAAATGAACCCCCACTGAGGTGTAGCTTGCTACCGACCGGACGCAAGAACAATTGCTGATCAAACAGTTTTGATGGTTGGCAATGTACGCACAATCATACTGGAAAGGCACAAAACTATCGCACAATGGATATGATCAAAATTACTGAACTGGAAGGCACACATCTGAACTAATTCACTGTGAAGCCTGTTATCGACGGAGTGTT
Organism: Branchinecta sandiegonensis; assembly: GCA_030848855.1. Taxonomy (NCBI): domain Eukaryota; kingdom Metazoa; phylum Arthropoda; class Branchiopoda; order Anostraca; family Branchinectidae; genus Branchinecta; species Branchinecta sandiegonensis. Next base: position 6,927,680 of record JAUPMV010000009.1, read on the forward strand.
ACGACAAACATTGGCAAGATCTGATCGACACTTTTGATGATGGTAATATTCCCAAAGCCGCTCATATTAGCGCGGTGGGAATTGTATGTAGGGTGGTTCTCAGCACCAAATATCTCTTTGCATCTTCCTGGCAGGATGTAGCAGGCAATCACGTGATCGCAGTCCTTTGCGTAGCTTAAAGCAATGTGGGGAGAGTCAGAGAAGTAGACCCCATTGCCAAAAGCCTGCCCATTGATTCCTGCCATTGCCAGGCTGAAGTTATTGCGTAGAATCTGGTCAACATTTTTCTTCAAAGTTCCGTGGTAAGATAAGATTTTCTTGGATTCGGGAGCGTCTTCTCCAAAAGTTGTCCGGAACTGGAGCTCTTTCAGCCGAAATGCTTGCTGCGTGGTTTGGTTCTGAATATGCTCTATAGATACAAGTTTACTGGCGTATCCGGCTTTAAATACCTCATTTTCAACCAGGCGGTAGTGGTTCTGTAAAGGATCCGTCATATCCACAAAGGTGGTTGACTGAAGAACGACTCGCCGAATATCAAGCGATGCTTGGTGGAAATACACGATGTATTTCGGGTACGCCTGACGGGGGTCAAGGACGACGTATCTTTCCGTGACGGCTACTGGGTTTGCTTGTCCATAAATGGAGTCGAACCCCATATCTTTCAGAATATTCTCAGTAAGGATCTGGGGAGTGTCGACTGTGAGGCTGTTTCCAAGCAGTACGTCGCAGAGAAGAAGGCAGTTGTTCCTTAAAACATTCTGGTCTTCGGCGAAGTTGTCGAGGAAGTAGAGGCCCATCCCATAGAAGCCTGAGATCATGTCTCGTTCTGAAAATCCATCCTTGACAACTCGTATGAGTCCGGAAACGTCGTTCGTGTATACTTTCAAATCAGAGTGAAGGGGGTCATTCAAACTGGATTTGACAAAGTCGAAACGGCTGAGGGCATTCCGAATCAATAACTTCTCAACGCGTTCGACTTCAAAGTCGATATAGTGCTTCATCTTTTCCTGCACGATTTTGAACTCGGCCGAGTCTTTCGGAACTGGTCTGGCAACCTAAGAGAAAGAGTTTAGTATTCTTTCATTACTGGTCTATATGGCCAAAGATAGAGCGATCTTTGATCTCTGTATATAGCTTACACTCATCTGACGAGTGAAGAGGGGCCAGTTCGTCCTTCGTTGGTGTACCGAGTTCGTAGTGTTTAGTTGGGTTAAATCCTAATACTGAGCTATTTGCAAGAACTTGGCAAAACTGATAATTAAAGTTTAACTGAAAAGGTAGCTTATTTTCACATCTGATATTTGAATCCAATGAATTATTTTGCCTCATCTACGGGATTTTGTATAAATATATTCTTTATTTCCATAATAGCTCAACGAAGTATGGCTAGCAGAGGATCGTCGTGACGTAACACATGTCAAAGCAATGATGTACAAGGAATACAGTATGCGATAATAATGCACAGGCCTACTTAATATAAATACAAGTCATACACCAGGAGTTAAAATGGAGAATAAAATTAGGAAGCATCAAGAATTAAAATGTAAAACAAAATAAGGTACGAATGATGGCAAATATCGATCAGACGAATGTACTAGTGGCTGGATAATTTGAAGCCGGTTTCTTTTTTTCAGTTTTTGGGATCCCAAAACGTGGAGGGATACCTATGACATCACAAAAGTTGTCCGTCTGTCAGCACGATAACTCTCGAAGGGAATGAGATATTTTGATGAAACTTGGTGTAAGGATTCTTTGAGTCAAGGGAAAGGTCGAATTCGTAGATGGGCCCGATAGCTGCATATTTGGGGGAGGGATATCAAATTAAGGGGCGAAAAAAAATATTTTTTAAAAGCTAAGTCGATTAAGGGGTAAGACGACATGCTGAACAAGAATATGAAAACCATTTTTTCGCCGGACAAGTAGTACCCGGAATCCAGCCGAAACCGGAAAATTTGCCAAAAGTAAAAGTTTTGTCTGAAGCTGATTAGATATCCGATTTAGGGGTAAGGACACATGCTGAATCCGAATATGAAAACCATTTTCTCGCCGGACAAGTAGTACCCGGAATCCAGCCGAAACCGGAAAATTTGCCAAAAGTAAAAGTTTTGTCTGAAGCTGATAAGATATCCGATTTAGGGGTAAGGACACATGCTGAATCCGAATATGAAAATGATTTTCTCGCTGGACAACTAGATCGTCAGGAATCCGGCCAAAACATAATGTGGCCGGATATCCACTTCCTAACGTTTGCACGGCAACTGTCAGAGGAGCTGAGGCAGTTTTTGTTAGCCTTTGCTACAGCGCCTTTGGTAAAAGTAACAGGTGAGATTCGTTACCTTCCCATGAGCCATAAGTTTAGGTGGGGGGGGGGGGGGGCAAAATGGGGTTACAAATTAAGGCGTGGAAAAAAACATTACATTCGACTGTCGATTAGGAGTAAGGAGACCCCATACCCCTAAACCAAGCAAAATCAGGTTCACTTAAAGCACAACTATTACTAGAAATAATTTGTTCACTATGAAATGGACTAGAAAAGAATATTTTCGAAAGTATCGTTACTTTCCACCTGAAATTAGCGATTTTTTTGTTATCGCCTGTCGACTATGTCCAGCCTTCCTGCTCTCCGACGCGGCGGCTCGGCGCAAATCATTTGAAAACTGATCGCGCCGTGGTTAAAAAGTGTGAAAACTAAGCAAATAGAAGAAGTAATAAACAAAAGCTTCTGAGATCCTTATGTGTGAAAGAGTTGTCAGCAGACGTTGAAGATCCCAGCAAACGTTTCGTTGTGGTCCGGGCAAACCTCGGCAAGGCTAAAAAAGCGCTAAATTTCGTAGGCAGAAAACGAAACAATGGAGAAAGGTGGGGATTTTAGAGGTTTATAATTCTGTATGGGAGCTAGGTTTATTATAAAAGGCAGAATAAGCAAGAGGGATCCTTTAAGTCATTACTAATTTTAAAAAGAGCTGTAAGCTCATATGGCACTTGCATGGGTCAAGATGATTTGATTGATCAAAAGTAAGTTTCGACTTTGCGGTTGAGATGCGCGCTCTAAGGGAGCTGGAACTTCATTTGTAAGCAAAACCCTTGAGGCAAAACTGCTAATAGGCTGATGGGCATCACGAAAATGCATATATTGCTTAAAAGTATTTTTTTTACTTTGCGGTCAAGATTGGTACTTTAAGGAATAATCGGATTTGGGAAGTAGCAATTTCTAAGCAAATGTTGTTGAGTCTCCAATATTCTAGCGAAGTTTCATCGTCCTAGCACATCTGGAAGTACCTTAACGCGCGATCACCGGAATCCCAGCCCCCCCCCCCCCCCTCCTCCAACTCCACCCACAATAACCGGAGCAAATCCGGTTCTGTAAATGATTAATCCAGAGCATCTGTTTGTCATTCCCACGAAGTTCAATCCAGATCACACCAGTCTAAGCGGGTCAAGTATTTTCCGCCCTCCCCCCAATTATTGCCGGATTCGGTCCGGAAATGAAAAAGGTCACAAGAGAAAAATGTCTTCTGTTTAATTATTAAATTTCACTCGAATCCGATCACCCGTTCCAAAGTTACGCATGACTCAATATTTCGGATTCCCCTCCCTCAACCCCCCCCCCCCCCAAGATTATCATATCGAGGATTTTTTTTTATTCCAAGTCAGTTTGACCGGGTCCCTGATATGCCTTCCAAGTTTCGTCGTGAAAATCCCCCAAAAACGGAATTCCGGGAAACCCCCTCCTCCCCCCCCCCTCAAGTGTCCGGATCCAGTCAAATTATGTAAAAGATTTACATGGACCAGATGTGTGTTCTTCCCAGCAAGTTTCACTCCGACACCATCATTCTAACCGTTTCTCGAGATTTCCGGTCCACCCCCCCACCCCCAGCTCCCCCGCGGTGCACGTAGCCAATCTGATTCAGCCAGACGAGGACCCTTGCCAAAAAGGGCCGAAATATCGCTGATGAAGAATCATAGCTGACGTACCCGTTCTAAACATTGTTTGAACAAATGACTTACATAGAGCATCTGTTTGTTCTTCTTCCCACAAAGTTCCATCCCGATCCCTCCATTCTAAATGGGTCACGTATTTCCCCCCCCCCCCCCCCAATAGTTGCCGGATCCGGTCCGGATATGCAAAAAAAAATCATCGGAGAAATGTCCTCTGTTCAATTCTTAAATTTCACTCGAATCCTATCACCCATTCCAAAATTACGCATGACTGAAAGTTTCGGATTCCCCTCCCTCCACTCCCCCACCATTATCTGATCGACAAAATTTTTATTTTGAAGTCAGTTTGATTGGGTCCCTGATATGCCTGCCAAGTTTCATCGTGAAAATCCCCAAAACCACCATCACCGGAATTCCGGCCCCCCCCCCCCATAAGTGTCCGGATCCAGTACAATGGTCTAAAGGACTTATCTAGAGCAGATGCTTGTTCTTCGCAGCAAGTTTCACTCCGATCCCTCCATTCTAACCGTTTCTTGAAATTTCCGGTCTCCCCCCCCCCAACTCCCCCCTGACTACCGAATCCGGTCAAGACTTTAAACGGGACATTACAGATATACATTCTATTCAGTTATGAAGTTTCATTACAATCCGATCATCCGTTCGAAAGCTACACACTTCTCAATTTCCCGGATTCCCCTGCGGATTCCCCTCCCTCCACTCCCCCCCACCATTATCTGATCGACAAAAATTTTATTTGAAGTCAGTTTGATTGGGTCCCTGATATGCCTGCCAAGTTTCATCGTGAAAATCCCCAAAACCACCATCACCGGAATTCCGGGACCCCCCCCCATAAGTGTCCGGATCCAGTACAATGGTCTAAAGGACTTATCTAGAGCAGATGCTTGTTCTTCCCAGCAAGTTTCACTCCGATCCCTCCATTCTAACCGTTTCTTGAAATTTCCGGTCTCCCCCCCCCATACTCCCCCCTGGCTACCGAATCCGGTCAAGACTTTAAACGGGACATTACAGATATATATTCTATTCAGTTATGAAGTTTCATTACAATCCGATCATCCGTTCGAAAGTTACACACTTCTCAATTTCCCGGATTCCCCTGCCCTCCACCCCCCCCCCCCAAGGGTCGGATCAGAAAACTGATTCGCATATGGTCGGATCGGGAAACTTATTATTTCCAGGTTACTTTGGTCGGGTCCCAGATATTCCTGCCAAGTTTCATTGTCCTAGCTCATCTGGAAGTACCCTCACTCGAAAAAGTGTGACAAAATGCCCTAAATTTTCAAGTTCCCAGCGCCCCAACTCCCCCGCATATGGTCGGATCGGGAAACTGATTATTTCTAGGTTCGTTTGGTCGGGTCCCTGATATTCCTGTCAAGTTTCATTGTCCTAGCTCATCTAGAAGTACCCTAACTCGGAAAAAAGTGACAAAATGCCCTAAATTTTGAAGTTTCCAGCGCCCCGCAATCCCCCGCATATGGTCGGATCGGGAAACTGATTATTTCCAGGTTAGTTTGGTCGGGTCCCTGATATGCCTGCCAAGTTTCATTGTCCTAGCACATCTGGAAGTACCCTAACTCGGATATGTGGGACAAAAAACTCGGACAGACCGACAGACGGAATTGTGATCGGTATATGGCACTTGAGCCAGAGGCTACAAGTGCGATAAAAACCCAACCGAAAAGAATGCACGGGGACACGGACGACCAACACAGCACAATGCATTCAACTAATAACTAACTATGACCAATTTAATTATGTTCCAGGAGATATTTTACTTTATTTTTATGGCACTTGCAGCCTCTGGCTCAAGTGCCATATACCGATCACAATTCCGTCTGTCGGTCTGTCGGTGGGTCCGAGTTTTTTGTCCCACTTATCCGAGTTAGGGTACTTCCAGATGTGCTAGGAAAATGAAACTTGGCAGGCATATCAGGGACCCGACCAAACTAACCTGGAAATAATCAGTTTCCCCATCCGATCATATGCGGGGGAGTGCGGGGCGCTGGAAACTTGAAAATTTAGGGCATTTTGTCACTTTTTTCCGAGTTAGGGTACTTCCAGATGAGCTAGGACAATGAAACTTGGCAGGAATATCAGGGACCTGACCAAAGTAACCTGGAAATAATCAGTTTCCCGATCCGACCACATGCGGGGAAGTGGGGGCGCTGGAAACTTGACAATTTAGGGCATTTTGTCACACTTTTTCGAGTTAGGGTACTTCCAGTTGTGATAGGACCATGAAACTTGGCAGGCATATCAGAGACCCGACCAAACAAACTTAGAAATAATCAGTTTTATGATCCGTCCATTTTTTTTTTTGGGGGGGGGGTGGAGGGCAGAGGAATCCGGGAAACTGAGAAGTGTGTAACTTTCGAACGGATGATCGGATTGTAATGAAACTGCATAACTGAATAGAATATATATCTGTAATGTCCCGTTTAAAGTCTTAACCGGATTCGGTAGCCAGGGGGGAGTTGGGGGGGGGGGGGAGACCGGAAATTTCAAGAAACGGGTAGAATGGAGGGATCGGAGTGAAACTTGCTGGGAAGAACAAGCATCTGCTCGAGATAAGTCCTTTAGACCATTGTACTGGATCCGGATACTTATGGGGGGGGGGGGTCCCGGAATTCCGGTGATGGTGGTTTTGGGGATTTTCACGATGAAACTTGGCAGGCATATCACCCAATCAAACTGACTTCAAAATAAAAATTTTGTCTATCAGATAATGGTGGGGGGAGTGGAGGGAGGGGAATCCGAAATTTTCAGTCATGCGTAATTTTGGAATGGGTGATCGGATTCGAGTGAAATTTAAGAATTGAACAGAGGACATTTCTCCGATGATTTTTTTCATATCCGGACCGGATCCGGCAACTATTGGGGGGGGGGGGGGGCGGAAAATACGTGACCCGTTTAGAATGGAGGGATCGGGATGGAACTTTGTGGGAAGAACAAACAGATGCTCTAGGTAAGTCATTTGCTGAATTGGATTGGCTACGTGCGCCGCGGGGGAGCTGGGGGGGGGGAGTGGACCGGAAATCTCGAGAAACGGTTAGAATGCTGGTATCGGAGTGAAACTTGCTGGGAAGAACAAACATCTGGTCCATGTAAGTCTTTTACATAATTTGACTGGATCCGGACACTTGAGGGGGGGGGGAGGAGGGGGTTTCCCGGAATTCCGTTTTTTGGGGGATTTTCACGACGAAACTTGGAAGGCATATCAGGGACCCGGTCAAACTGACTTGGAATAAAAAAAAATCCTCGATATGATAATCTTGGGGGGGGGGGGGGAGTTGAGGGAGGGGAATCCTGAATATTGAGTCATGCGTAACTTTGGAACGGGTGGTCGGATTCGAGTGAAATTTAATAATTAAAAAGAGGACATTTTTCTCTGGTGACCTTTTTCATTTCCGGACCGAATCCGGCAATTATTGGGGGGAGGGCGGAAAATACTTGACCCGCTTAGACTTTGATCTGGATCGAACTTCGTGGGAATGACAAACAGATGCTCTGGATTAATCATTTACAGAACCGGATTTGCTCCGGTTATTGTGGGTGGAGTTGGAGGAGGGAGGGGGGGGGGGGGTCTGGGATTCCGGTGATTTCGCGTTAAGGTACTTCCAGATGTGCTAGGACGATGAAACTTCGCTGGAATATTGGAGACTCAACAACATTTGCTTAGAAATTGCTACTTCCCAAATCCGATTATTCCTTAAAGTACCAATCTTGACCGCAAATTAAAAAAAAATACTTTTAAGCAATATATAAATTTTCGTGATGCCCATCAGTCCATTAGCAGTTTTGCCTCAAGGGTTTTGCTTACAAATGAAGTTCCAGCTCCCTTAGAGTGCGCATCTCAACCACAAAGTCGAAACTTACTTTTGATCAATCAAATCATCTTGACCCATGCACGTGCCATATAAGCTTACAGCTCTTGTTAAAGGACCTTCATGCTTATTCTGCCTTTTATAATATAGGCGTATTCTCGCCGTTCCCCGAGGACTCCACTTGAGGAGTACCCGCGTTTTTGTTTGTCCCGGGGACTCACTCCCCGTATTCTCGCGAGTCCCCAATGCTCAGATTATCATCACCATCATCAAAAAGGACTCCCTTTCAAATTCGGTGGGGAATCAATTTTTGCTGTTGTAGGTGCTATGTAAAATTAATTAAAAAGAATCAGAATAAAGAAAACCAAGAATGAAGTGGATCTAGACTAATTTTTTCAGCTGCTTATTCATTTTTCGAACAAAGTCCATTTTAGAAGCGTTCCCCGTATTCTCGTTGTTTCTGTACGCGGAGTCCGCGTGGAGTGACTCCATCTATTCTCGCCGTTCCCTTCGATTCCCCGAGGAGTCCTCGGGGAACGGCGAGAATACGCCTTATACCTAGCCCCCTTATGGAATTTTAAGCTTCTAAAATCCCCACCTCTCTCCATTGTTTCGTTTAGTACCTAAGAATTTTTAGCGCTTTCTCGGCCGTGCCAAGTTTTACTGGTTACACAACGCAAAGTTTGCCAGAATCTTGAACGTCCGCTGGCAACTCTTACACACACAAGGATACGAGAATGTCCTGTTTTCACTTCTTTAATCTTCTTCGTTTCCTACTTTTTAACCACGGCACGTTCAGTTTTCAAACGTTTTGCGCGCAGCCGCCGCGTCGAAGAGCAGGAAGACTGGATAGAGTAGACAAGCGCTAACAAGAAAATCGCTAAATTCAGATGGAGAGTAATGATATTTTTCGAGAAACGTTTTTCTGATCCGTTTCATAGTGAACAGTTCTTTTCTAGTAAGAGTTGTGCTTTAAGTAAATGTGGGCAACCTGGGATCATAAAGATGCATATATTGATTCCATATTCTCTCTCTCATAACAAACCTCCTTTGCAGCAGCTGACAGAAGGTCCTGACAAACCGCTACGTTGGCAACGCTGCCTGCCTGAATAGTCGTCTGAGAGTGTACGACACTAACAGAGCTCAGGGTGAGGCCTGAAACAACTGAGGGAGGTGGAGCAATGGGCCGTTTAGCCGCAGCAGTCATTCTCCTTTTGATATCTCCGCTTCTTAAGACGATCTCTTTTAGTCTGGCTCGGACAGCAGAAGGATCAGAGCCATTGATGATGTCGTTCTGAAATAAGGTTCGAAATGTACAAATCACAATCAAGCCTTATTTTCGTTATGTCGAAATGGCGTTAACAGGGCTGTAGTAAAGGCTCTGCACTTCTGGTACTGAAACTCCAGAGTTCTTATCAAATGGGACAGTAATCTTAGCGACCCTATATCTGTTAGAAAAGGTGTCCCGCAAGGCCGTGTGTCATCCCCACACATCTTTAAATGCGCAATTGCAGATTGTTTAAACAACCTAACACCTACTTATTTTGTCCAAGGTTTTGGGATCAGTTACATTGCTTACGCAGATCAGTAGATCTAAACAAAAATTACAACACAATCTGGAATCACTTTTCAAGGACCTTAGCAACATCGGGCTATCTATTAATCTGGAGAAGTGTCAATATCTTTGTTTTAATCCGCCTAAAGGTTCTTCTTCTACCCTTAAAGTCACAAACAGCCTTCTGCAACCACAAGCCTCAATCAAGTGGTTGGGAATTTCAGTTTCAACAACCTTAAAAAAAATGTGCGAAGCAGCTGTTCTATCAACAGCAAATGCGACAAGGATGGGCTATGGGAAAATTGTTCAAAACAGAGCCAGATACAACCGACTAGGTCTAGCGAAAATCTACACAAGTTTTTGCTCCTCCTCTGTGCTTTTCTTCGCTGGTCTGTAACCAGTTCTGAGGAAAAAAAAAAAAACAGTCGAATGCGTCCATGTTTTTTCAAATATCTCCGTTTTCTTCTGTACCTTCCTCGTCGCATGCGCAATCATCGAATCATGGAGAAGTTTTTTGTCTTGGACCCAACTGTCAAGCTAAAAGAAATAAGCGAACATCTTCTGCCATCATTCAACCGCCTTCCTGCCCATTGCCCAATGCGCTAGCTAATGCAGTAAATTTTTTATTCTTTTCGTGTTTCGTTGTGTATTTCTTGTTTTGCGTGTATTTATCTTTTGCCGTCGCTGTAGATTTTGCACCCTCTGTATTTATTGTTAAGCGTTCATTTACCCTTTTTTTCTGTATGTACTGAGCAAATGTCTTTTACTAGGCTGCACGTAATAAATTCATTCATTCAAATTATCAAATAGAAGTTAAAGACCTGACACTAAATCAAGTTCGAAAATTGCAAAATAGTTGAATATTTTTAAACTAGGCTCTGGTTTTATAGCGCAACTCATACAGAAAATTTAGCCTGGTAGAACCTAACGAGGCTGTAGACAAGCTAGTTCAGAAATTTCTTGTAACGGCTGCACACCCGTAGTTACCAATGCTTCGTGCCAAATGGATGAGCACTGATTATCTCGCCCTTTGTGATTGTCTTCTTATATATTTTGTCATTGATGGCTAATTGTCTTTTCGCTCTATTGTTCTTGATTTTTCTTTTCTTATTCCATTTACTCCGTTCTTGTTCAGTTTGAAAGCAAAAGGTTATGAAGAATTTACAAACATACATACATATACTTTCACGACAAATGGTTCAGAAATATGTTTTTTAGGATATACTAAATCTTTCCACGTAAAATCAGCGTTTTCCTTGTTAGCGCTTGTTGACTCTACGCAGACTTCTTTCATTCCGAAGCGGGGGTGCGAAGCAAAATATTTGAAAACTGAAAGCAAAGCAACACAAAAATTGAGGGAATTTGTCAGGAACTGCATTAAGACACACAAAAATTGCCCTTTTCCCGATAAATTTTTTTTCCTCAAAATAGTACTATGAAGTAGTACGAAAAAGTTGCATGCAGTACTAACGATGCTACTACATGCTTCTACTTCAAGTCTACCGTGTTACTGCATACTACTATATGGTACTATTTACAAGACTGGATGTTACTATGGCAAGACAGGATGCTACTGGATACTACTACATAAGATTGGACCAGTCTGAGGCACATTAAATGACAGTATTCTTTACTATTACATAGTATTACATGCAACGTTTTCGTACTACTACCATACTACTACGCAGGCTACAAATTTTTCATCGGGTTGGCCTGCCGTGTCTACCAAAGTGAAAACAAAACAATCTTCTTCTTAGAATTGCGAGGGAGTATCGGAGTTCTTGTGATCTCCTTTCACTCCTTATCTTTTGTTGTCTTCAGTTTCTACTGAGACCAGTGTTGCCATCGAGACGTTACGGTCGTCTACTGAATGTCCGCAGCCAACAAAATTGAAATGAGGGCGCGGAAAAGTGCGGCTTCTCCTTTCTGGACTGGTGCTGCCTCTAAAATCTCTTGTATCTTCTCAGGTAGTCTCATTGCTCGCGTGACTGCTAAGTGCTAGTAATTGTTTTCTTTCTTCTCTGAGTCTTTCACATTCAAAGAAAATGTGCTGAAGGGTTTCCGTGGCACCGCCGCACAAACGGCAGTTTTCATCTTGGCTAATTTTCCACTTCACTAGTGTTGGCTTCAATAGTAGTGTCTGAGCTTTTAAACGATAATATAGTCTATAGCTAACTCTGTCTCGGAAGGGTGACTGGACTGCTGTGGAGACGGGTGGGAATTGCCTGCATCTTGCTCTTCTGGCGTCCCTCAGAGTTAGTGAGGGACCATCGTGGGGTGACGTTCGACTGGTTGATCTTGCAGAAGCTGCTGCTCTATCGGCTTCTTCGTTGTGGCGGATGCCTACGTGGCTGGGGACATGCTGAAAGGCGACGTCCCGTCCTTGAGACTGGAGCTGGGCGACTGCTAGTCGAAGCTGAATTAGATCGGTATCACCTGCCTTTTTGTGGATACGGCGTATCAGATGGAGCGAGGATTGCGAATCTGTTAAAACCAGGACATTTTGTGGTGGGTGGAGTTTGGCCGAAGTTTGCAGAGCTTCTATAATGGCTGCTATCTCTGTAGTTAGGACGGATGAGGAGACTGGCATCGGTTTCAAGATTCGTAAGGAGTGTTGGGGAATGACAGCCGCGGCTCCTGCTTGTCCATTACTTACAGATCCATCGGTATATACCTCGAGATACCCTTTGAAGCTGGTATTGAGTTTAAATCTAAGGGTGGCTTGGATAAGTGAAGGGGGTTCACTCTCTTTGTTGCCTTCGATGAGAGTAAGCTCGACATGAGGACATGGCAGTTTCCAAGGTGGGTCAGAAACGAACGGCGGGGCGAAGACCTTGTCTCTTTCCCATTGCGGGACCAATTCTGTAAACCTATCCCATGGTGGCAGCAAGCCTTTTCCTTTGTGACGTCCAAGGCCAAAGGTCCTCTTGAATACTGAGTGTACCGCCCCGTGTGCTTGGATGTTGGTGAAATAACGCGCATTCAGCATTTGGCTTCTAGCCTTCATTGATTGTAGGCCAGAATGTTGTCTCAGAATAGCTGTTGGAGTGTGTTTGTGGAATCCGAGCATAATTCGGATGCACGTGTTTTGTAGGGTTTCTATTTTGCTGATATCCACGTCACTGGAAGCTGTAAATGTCTGGATGCAGTACTAGAATCGAGGTCGAATATACCGTATGTAGAATTTCAACAGGTAACGGGGGGAATTGGCCCAAGGAAGGTAGGCCAGCCGCTTGAGGATGAGGATTCTGGTGAACGACGTCTTGATTATCGAATCAATGTGCTCCCTCCATTTCAGTTGATGGCTGATTGTTATTCCAAGTAGAGAAGCTGACTTGACTTGATCTCTTCATTTTGGATAGTTAGCTTAGGCTCTTCGACTCTTTTTTTCCTGTGAAAGATGATTGCTTTGGTTTTCTTCACAGATATTGGTAGACCAAAAGCTGAGGAAAATTTTTGTAGCTCTTCTACGAGCTTCTTTGCTTTAATGTTGAGTTCTGTCATGGTTGCTCCTACCTCCCAAGGGGTAAGGTCGTCTGCAAATGAGACGCTGTCGGCTGTTTTGCTAGTAAACCTCAAAGCTGTTAGGAGTATCACGAACTGGTTTTCTTTTGATATAGGCTGGATAGATAATAAAATTTGTCAAGAATTTTAGATAGAAAAAATAGTTTGTTCAGAGAAACCCAAGGAGTTGTGATGGAAACTGAAGTAACCCCTGGAGGAAGTGACCCTCCAACTAGTGCTCAAGGCAGTATTCAGCCTTGGCATGAAGACATGTGTACTCCAAAATATTCAACAGAATGGGACCCCTCAGGATACCAACTAGTGACCCCAAGAAAGAAAAAGCGCAAACCAGACAGCAATCCTACCAACAGTCCAATTGCTAGTCCAGTCAGGCAAGCGCCGGTAGACACATCACCTATGAAAAGCATCAGGATTACTGCGGTAGATGCAAACATCAAATTTACACCAAAAGATGTGTCCAAAGTGCGAATGACAATCTTCAAATGTGTGAAGAAAACGTTTGACTTGTATGTCAACAGAGATGGCACAATAGCCATCTTTAGTACAGATGAAAGCGTATTACAGACTGTAAGCACCTTGGCCAAAATTGGCGATGTGGATGTTAAAGTGTCCAATCAGCTCACAAAGCGCACAACAAAGTTAGTGGTGTACAATGTCCCCCCAGAATATGAAGAAGCAGATTTGATGGGGGGCTTCAGTGACGAAAATACGTCAATGCTTGATGTTCTCTCAGCAACAAGATTGAAAAGAAGAGATTCGAAAAGTGAGCTAATCGGAAGCAGATCAGTCCTTATAACACTTGATAGCAGTTCTGTACCCTCGAAAGTATTTCTGTATGGTGAACGGAAAGCCCACAAATCTTACCAGGAGAAGCCGATTCAGTGACGAAACTGCTTCAGATATGGTCACATATCAGCCTACTGCAAGGATGCCCAAGTAGTTGTGTGTAAAAGTGTTCTGAGAAAGGCCACCAAACAGCATCATGCACAGCACAACAGAGATGTGTCAATTGCCATGGGAAATACCTACCTGACAACTACAGGGAGTGTCCAAAATAGAAAGAAAGAGTCTCGATCATTCAATTTGCCAAAGCCAAAGACATTCCAGTCCCGCTAGCAGGGGCAAAGCTGAAGAAGTCGCCAGTTGTCCATTCACTTCACATCCAGCCAGCCCGAGATGTGCCCTCATGCACAACACTTGGAAACTCAAAAGTGCTAACCCCAAGTCAGTTTCCAAAACTCGGCCCAAAAGTGACTGATTCAAATGAACCCCCAGTTTTAGCAAGCATTCATCCTTTTGCATCATATGCAAGGGCAGTAAGGCCGACATCTCTGCCCCTGAAAAGAACATCAGAGGATCACCCTTCTGTTCCACTGCGAAACCCGGTCACTCCACTAGCATCAGCTACGTTGTCAAATCAGCTCAAGAACATCTCACAGTACCTGGTTGTCCTGGAGATAATAAGAAATGGGAACTTTTTGGAAGAAGTGAAATCAACCTTAAAAGCTGAGGCTGCAAAACGTTTCTTTCCTGCAAGTCTTCTACAGGAGGCTTCAGAGGAATTTCTGCAACTAGTAACAGCTGTCAACCTCCACTCATCAGATGACATGTAGGACATACCACCGAGGAAGCCATCAAAAACAATCACAAACACAAAGTAACCCTACTGCCCTAAATATACTTCAGTGGAATGTGAGATATCTGAATGCTCTGAGAATAGAGGAACTAGTCAGATATCTTTCATTGAAGAATTTAGATGTGGTTTGCCTTCAAGAAACTAACCTCCATGAACTAAGGAAAATATCTATTCCTGGATATAAAGTGTATAGAAAAGACAGGAGTTCTGGCAGGAAAGGTGGTGGGGTTGCAGTCATGGTCAGATCAGCAATAGCACATTCAGTTTGTAGTGTCAAAGAATATCCTAATGAAATAGACATAATCAGTGTGGATTTGCTGATGCAAGGGAGAAGCGAAGTTCTCAAGGTTACGTGTATATATAACCCTAATATTGAACCTTGATTTCGTCTAGACCTTCTTCTAGACAAAGTTGTCGGCGTTTCGGCAAAGTTTGCGCCACTTCACTGTAAAACTCGGCGTGGCCGAAAAAGTTCTAAAAAGTGCAAAAGGAAATAATGACGAAGACTGCAGATTGCTGACGCTTCTAATTCTGTAGGGGAACTAGGGACAGTGAGTAAGACCACCAATAAACTCGACTGATCGTTACCTGAAATCCCAGTCAAAATTTTGCCCCAGTCAGCCAAGCGAAAATACTGGGAGTTTGGATTGATTGAACTTTATTTCAAGCATAACACACACCAGATACTAAAAAAATCCCATGCACCAATCAAAACTTTATGTCAACTCAAAAAGTTTGGTTTTGACCCTGAAAGTCTCGTTTATTGGGATCCCAAAACGTAAGTGGAGGGATACCTATGACATCGCAAAAGTTGTCCGTCCGTCCGTAAGCACGATAACTCTCGATGAGTTAACTCTCGATGAACTCTCGATGAAACTTGGTGTGAGGATTGTTTGGGTCAAGGGTAAGGTCGAGTTTGTAGATGGACTCCGTAGCCCTATATTTGGGGGTGGGGGAGGGGGTTCAAATTAAGGGACAAACAAAATATTTTTAAACAGCTAATGTGATAGTCGATTATGGGTTAAGAAGACATGCTGAGCATGATGGTGACAATCATTTTCTCGCCGGACAAGTAGTTCGTCCGGAATCCGGCAAAAACCGGAAACATTTATTCAAACAATGTTTACAACGGGTACGTCAGCTACGATTCTTCATCAGCTATATTTCGGCCCTTTTTGGCAAGGGTCCTCGTCAGGCTGTCAATCCTCTGGTTCAACTTCGGGGAAGGAAACAAACCTGTAATCTAGGTGTAATGTAGATTACAGGTTTGTTTCCTTCCCCGAAGTTGAACCAGAGGATTGACAGCCTGACGAGGACCCTTGCCAAAAGGGCCGAAATATCGCTGATGAAGAATCGTAGCTGGCGTACCCGTTGTAAACATTGTTTGAATAAATGTTTCAAAGTAAGCTTGGGCTTAAAGAATATTTAACAAGAGCTGTAAGCTCATATGGCACTTGCATGGGTCAAGATGATTTGATTGATCAAAAGTAAGTTTCGACTTTGCGGTTGAGATGCGCGCTCTAAGGGAGCTGGAACTTCATTTGTAAGCAAAACCCTTGAGGCAAAACTGCTAATGGGCTGATGGGCATCACGAAAATGCATATATTGCTTAAAAGTATTTTTTTTACTTTGCGGTCAAGATTGGTACTTTAAGGAATAATCGGATTTGGGACGTAGCAATTTCTAAGCAAATGTTGTTGAGTCTCCAATATTCCAGCGAAGTTTCATCGTCCTAGCACATCTGGAAGTACCTTAACGTGCGATCACCGGAATCCCAGACCCCCCCCCCCCCCCCTCCTCCAACTCCACCCACAATAACCGGAGCCAATCCGGTTCTGTAAATGATTAATCCAGAGCATCTGTTTGTCATTCCCACGAAGTTCGATCCAGATCACACCAGTCTAAGCGGGTCAAGTATTTTCCGCCCTCCCCCCAATTATTGCCGGATTCGGCCCGGAAATGAAAAAGGTCATAAGAGAAAAATGTCCTCTGTTTAATTATTAAATTTCACTCGAATCCGATCACCCGTTCCAAAGTTACGCATGACTCAATATTCCGGATTCCCCTCTCTCAACTCCGCCCCCCCAAGATTATCATATCGAGGATTTTTTTTTATTCCAAGTCAGTTTGACCGGGTCCCTAATATGCCTTCCAAGTTTCGTCGTGAAAATTCCCCAAAAAACGGAATTCCGGGAAACCCCCTCCTCCCCCCCCTCAAGTTTCCGGATCCAGTCAAATTATGTAAAAGATTTACATGGACCAGATGTTTGTTCTTCCCAGCAAGTTTCACTCCGATACCATGATTCTAACCGTTTCCCGAGATTTCCAGTCCACCCCCCCCCCCCAGCTCCCCCGCGGTGCACGTAGCCAATCCGATTCAGCAAATGACTTACCTAGAGCATCTGTTTGTTCTTCCCACAAAGTTCCATCCCGGTCCCTCCATTCTAAACGGGTCACGTATTCCCCCCCCCCCCCAATAGTTGCCGGATCCGGTCCGGATATGAAAAAAATCATCGGAGAAATGTCCTCTGTTCAATTCTTAAATTTCACTCGAATCCGATCACCCATTCCAAAATTACGCATGACTGAAAATTTCGGATTCCCCTCCCTCCACTCCCCCCACCATTATCTGATCGACAAAATTTTTATTTTGAAGTCAGTTTGATTGGGTCCCTGATATGCCTGCCAAGTTTCATCGTGAAAATCCCCAAAACCACCATCACCGGAATTCCGGGACCCCCCCCCCCCCCCATAAGTGTCCGGATCCAGTACAATGGTCTAAAGGACTTATCTAGAGAAGATGCTTGTTCTTCACAGCAAGTTTCACTCCGATCCCTCCATTCTAACCGTTTCTTGAAATTTCCGGTCTCCCCCCCCCAACTCCCCCTGGCTACCGAATCCGGTCAAGACTTTAAACGGGACATTACAAATATGAATGAATGAATGAATGAAGGATTTATGACGCACTGCCCAAGGGCGTAAGTGCAGTAAAAAGGACAAAGAAATATAAAATAATCACAAAAACTCAAAAATATTTTCACTAATTTAGAATCACATTGATGGGGTCGTGGACAGGTAAGTTTCCAATCGGAGAACACAAATTAGAGGAGATATATATTCTATTCAGTTATGAAGTTTCATTACAATCCGATCATCCGTTCGAAAGTTACAAACTTCTCAATTTCCCGGCTTCCCCTCCCTCCACTCCCCCCCACCATTATCTGATCGACAAAATTTTTATTTTGAAGTCAGTTTGATTGGGTCCCTGATATGCCTGCCAAGTTTCATCGTGAAAATCCCCAAAACCACCATCACCGGAATTCCGGGACCCCCCCCCCCCCATAAGTGTCCGGATCCAGTACAATGGTCTAAAGGACTTATCTAGAGCAGATGCTTGTTCTTCCCAGCAAGTTTCACTCCGATCCCTCCATTCTAACCGTTTCTTGAAATTTCCGGTCTCCCCCCCCCCAACTCCCTTCCCAACTGAACCGACTTACTCAACGAGACACTCAAATTTACTCAAGCCGTTCCCAGCATCAAGTGCCGCACGTCGTCCCCACTCATTCTCCTCCCTTGTTACTAACTATCTTAATAACCAATAAAATTTCACGTTTGTTGTTCATTTGTGCCTGTTCGGTTCTTGATTTGTTTCTGTATTTTGTCTTACGTTTTGTTGTTGATGGTATATTATTTAGATGTCGTTAGTCATTAATGTGTGTTAATTTTTTCTCTTTGTCGCCTATTATTTAGCTTTTGCTATTGTGGCAATTTTCCATTAAACCAAACCAAACCAAACCAAAAAAAAAATCTTTTGTACCTTATTTTACCCAATATTATAATCCTAGTTAAGTCAAATTATATTTTTAGGTTGTACGTATAGATGAAATGTCTACAACACAGGCTATTAAAGAAATAAAGAACATTATTATCGTTATTATTATTAGTGTACAACTTTTCTTTCTTTATTTTACTATAATAGTTAAGAGACTCGTTCATTTGTTGATCATTTTGGTCTTAACCCCTATGTAACGGTTCATGGAGCTTGTAGGGGTCGAAACTTATTTTGCTCATTTATTTTGAATTTAATAAAACTGAACTGAACTGAAGTGTAAAAGGTCGAGGGACCCTTTAACAAATCACTCATAGCTTTGGATGTTTCAAACCGGCTCAGAAGTGTGCAGTCCACAACTATGCCGTGGACAACGCCTCGACCTAAACGGAAGAAAATCTAGTGTCACGATATCAGGAGGGAAGTGTGACAGGCGATTAGCGAAGAGGTTACAGAATGATTGCAGGCGCGGTTCTGTCAAAGGCTATGAAACATTTGTTGAAGGAGAAATTTTACACGTAGGCTATCCCGAAATAGGCGTAAGAGTATGGATGGTTTAAGAGAAACAGTCAAACAGCACATTTAAGCCCGCCTTTAAAGGACACCTGAATGAAGAGCACCGAGCATCATCTCTATCTGTATGACTTCCGCTAACATTGCCTGCAGAAAACCCCATCCAAATATTAAATAGTGTTTCCAAGCTATGATTTTTGCTCCATTTTGCATCTGTCCTTATTTCAGTACCGAACAATTTTAGAAATGAACACATTTCTCCGCTCAACCATTCTTCTGGAATATTTTTTAACCAATTAAGCCCAAACGTATATCTAGAAGAAATTCCAATACGATCCCGCCAGCGCTGTAGGTACAAGATTTGAATGAATTGCGCTTTTTGGGATCCCAAAACGTAAGTGGAGGGATACCTATGACATCGCAAAAGTTGTCCGTCTGTCCGTCCGTCCGTCTGTAAGCACGATAACTCTCGAAGGGAATGAGATATTTTGATGAAACTTGGTGTGAGGATTCGTTGGTTCGGCGGACCAGTCCAGTTCATAAATGGGCTTTGTAGCCCTACATTTAGGGGTGGGGGAGGGGGTTCAAATTAAGGGGCAAACAAAATATTTTGAATGGGGCTAATGTGATAGTCGATAATGGGGTAAGAAGACATGCTGAACACGATGGTGAAAACCATTTTGTAATCGGACAAGTAGTTCGCCCGGAATCCGGCCAAAACCGGAAAGTTTGTTCAAAGTTTTATTTGAAGTTGATTAGATGTTCGATTTTGAGGTAGGAAGACATGCTGAAGACGATGGTGAAAACCATTTTCTCGACGGACAAGGAGTTCGCCCGGAATCCGGCCCAAACCGGAAAGTTTGTTAAAATTAAAAGTTTTATTTGGAGTTAATCAGATGTCCGATTTAGGGCAAGAAGACATGCTGAATTTTTATGTGAAAACAATTTTCTACCCGGACATGTAGTTCACCCGGAATCCGGCCAAAACCGGAAAAATGTTAGAAGTTAAAGTTTTATTTCTAGCTGATTAGATAACCGATTTAGGGGTAAGACGAGACGCTGAATCCGTGTGTGACAATCATATTTACCCGGACATATAGTTCGACCGGAATCCGGCTGGAGTCGGAAAATTTGTTATAAGTTAAATTTTTATTTGAAGTTGATTAGATGTTCATTATTGAGGAAAGAAGATACCCTGAGTTCGTTTTTGAGCTTTCTTTTTTCGCCGGACAAGTAGTTCTAGAGTTCGGCCGAAACCGGGAAATCGGCAGAAGTGGCAGGAACTTTTCGTTAAAACAGATATGACTTATACGGGTAAACACACATGCTGAATCCTTATCTGAACTTGGTTTTCTCAGATGATTAGCTATTTGGCCTTAATCTGTTTCTGAATTTTAATTGCAAGAATGTTCAAGGATTCTGGCGATGACTGGATCTGGCTAAGACAAGACCCAGTTGTCTGGATCAGATACTGAATTTCTGGGATCCCATCGAAAACTTTGGTCTTGTTGTCTTGGAGTCTGTATGTGCAAACCTCCAGAAACGAACATCCCTATTTTGAAAACGTCACGCTCAGGAGAAGAATGTCCGTGGCTCATGTCTGTAATGCATTCTCCATGGTGTGTTCAAGTATGGTTTCATTGTTCAGGTGTCCTGTAAAGAACTACGGTAAACAACTTGAAATAGGGCAACTATACCTGAAGTGTTTCGAAACTTGTTCTGAGCCTGCGGACTTCAATGACGAGGACAGATGCCGTTGGGAGCAATATCTTCGATTCCAGGTTACAAATTAGTTTGTCCATCTTGAACAGTCTGGCTTTAAACGTTTTCGTAGTGTGCTCCCTATGAGGTCCGCCACTAGGCACTGGAGGTGGACCGGCGGGTGGAAGAGCTTTTGTTTGAGGTAAGAAAGAGACCGCGGAAGTTGCAGGAGGGTTGGAAGTCCCCTGGACAACCTGAACGAGAGCGGCATGAAGCTGGGCGGTTGTGACAGCGTTTTGGTATGCAGCGGCGTAGGACACTCCCGGAGCCACTACCGATACAGAAGAACCATTGACGACCAGAGCTTGCACTCGAATCCTTTTTGGCGGCGTAGGAGCTTTTACTGGGTTCGAAGGACCACGCTTCATCCTTTCTTCCGCGCATTTGCTACAATTATTCTCTTCCAGCTCAGCGCACTTCCCGGTCACTAAGTGACCACACTTGACGTGAGTATATATTGATGTCACACGACAGTCCGGCTTCTGGAACCCAGGCATTCCAAAGTCCTTGCAGGGAACATCTAAGTAATGGCCACAATCCGAGCGAATGCTTGAAGTTTGGTCGCAGACTGTAGCATCACCACAAGGCCGTGAAAAGACATGAGAGCAAGCACCTACCCTCGACATCACGTTGCACCTCGCCGTCTTCTTTGAATTACAACATTGTGTTTGTAAAAGGTGGCCACAGGCTAGCTGAAACTCAACGAGCGTACGGCACTCTATTATCTTTCTATACGGGCAAACGTCCTTCACAACGTGTCCACATCGGAGCGTACCGTCCCTCATCTGCGGGCAGACAAAGGAAGCCGCGTCGCTACAGAAGCGGGTACGACCATGCCCACAATCTAGCATATACGTTATCACCTCCACACACCGTCCAGATACGGATTCACCACACAACCCCTTCACCTGATGACCACACATGCGGTTGATCATCACAGGTGTCTTACAACTGACGACTTTGCCTAAGTCTTTGCATAGTACGGTCGTTTCGTGTCCGCATGGGAGCAGAAAGTCTACCTTTTCCATGCAAGCAAATTTGCTGGATGTGTCCGTGTTATCCCTGCATAGTTTGTATCCCCGATGGCCACAAGGAAGCTGAGTCACTACCAAACGATTACAGCTGTGGTCATGGGAGTCGGAGCATTTATAGGAGCATTCGTGCTTCTTACAGTCGAGTTTCTCACGACACACACCCGAGCAAGTGGAGGGGGCCTTATTCGGGCACTGGTGCTGGTATATATGTCCACAGGGGAATTTCCCTCTCCGTTCAAGGCCACAGTGGAAGTTGTTTTTGCTCTTAAACTCATAACAAGGTACGTCATACATTTCGTCACACGCTTCACACAGTGTTGGCACAATGGTATCACAAACAGCGTGATCGTGTATCTGGCTGCATTCCTTCATGCAGTAATGGTCATCGCAAGTCATTGCTCCGCACACAGCAGTACAGGTCACCTTAGTGTCCAACAGGTAGCACGGAACTCGATCAATATGCCCACAGGGAAGTTGGGTTCCAACAAGCTCTTGGCAAGGATCAGTTTCTGTTTCACTGTCATGGATATGACCCTCGAGTTCCCTGCAGCGGTGGCCACAGTGAAGCTGCGTCCCACATAGGGAAGGTGGCGGCGGACTGTCCGCTGGAATAAACAATACAGTTGTGAATCTGAAAAGGATTTCTGTGAGTCCTAACTGTTCCTGACACGTGACACACGAACACGATCTTCTCAGGTGGCTAAGTGTCCCTACTAAATACCGGACTTGTTTTCTCTTAATCTAACCTTCGGATTTGTTTCATGCAAACCGAATCTCTACACAAGACAAGTTTAGTGACGTCACACGATCATTCGTCCGTGGCTTGGATACTAGTTATTTGGTGATCAAGTACGCGTAAGAAAACCAGCTTTTCGGGATTACGAGTGAAATGGCAGACCAAGAACCGGTTTTAAAACTTCTTGGTGAAATGAACAGTAAAATGGAGTTAATCCCTCCACTCTCTGACAGTGTAGCAGCTATCACGGCTCAGCTAACAGACTTGAAGGAACAGCTCGAGGCGCATAAAACAGCGAACGAGGCGGTTTCACGCGAACTGTGCTTGGTGAACAGAAAATTGATCGAATCAAACAGGAAAATGAACCTCTTAGAAGCAGAAATGAAACGGTCAAACATCATGATCTTTAACTTCCAGCCACGAAGAGATCCTGCTAACAGTTCACTTAAAGCTGAACTGATGGATTACCTGAACTGGCGGCTTCCAGCGCTTCAACTGACAAGAAGCGACGTCAGAGATGTGTTCCGCCTTAGGACAGGCCCAGTAGTGCTCAAACTGAATTCGACAGATACTCGCAACTACATTCTGAAAAACGCACAGGAACTGAAACGAGATGGAGTTGGTGTAGCCCCTGACTACACGTTAGCAGAAAGAGAAGCTCGAAACAGGTTAAAGCCCGTGATGAACAGAGCAATATCCGAAGGAAGAAGTGTGCGCCTCAGAGGAACCAAGCTCATCATCGATGAGCGCGTGTTTATTTTTGATGGAGTGGTGGTGACTGAAATGCCTGAGAATAGAGGTGTTCCGCAACCTCAACCCCGGCAGCCCGCGTATGAGCCGAGAGCCTCTGCATCTCGTAGTAACATTGACAGTGCAACGGATACTGAGACCCAAATGTTATCAGCTGATGAAGGAGACGACGAAAGCGACAGAAATTCGTCTACCAACCCTGTGGTCGCAAACCCGCAGCCCCAAATCCCTCAGAACCCTCCGTCCAGGTTAAACGAAGCTTCAGAAATCGCTACAAACGGCAACAACGCTAGCCGTGGCACACACAGAAAGATAGGAGAAATCATCAGTCCAGACGACAGATTCCGTTCTGACAGCCGCAACACTCGACAGATGATAACAACCGTTGAAGAGAGAACAAGGGGGAGAAGAGTGCGAAGCTACCAAAGAGGCGGTCATAGACAAAATAGTGGTAATCAGGATTATTATCGTCTAAACTTTCCGCCCCTTAGTAACCAAACCCATGACCCCTTTACCCTAAACGACGAAAGAAGTGATTCAGTGTCTTCAAGCTAGGATGCCCAGGGCCATATGAGGACGAGATCCTTTGCAGCGTGGAATGTGCAAGGACTTCAAAATAAACTTGCAAGTGTAGAGGAAGAGATAACTAAGTTGGATTTTTTGACATTAACTGAGACATGGCACGATAGATCAAATGTGCCTTTATTTGATAATTATTTAGTAGAAGATGTAGGTAGGGATAAACCAAAGAATAACCGATTTTACGGAGGAGTTATAGTGTTATTGAGGAAAAAATCATTTCGTAGTTACTCAAGAGTAAACAGTATTTCCGAAAATTTGGTATGGATAAGGGCAGAACTGCCAGAAGGAAAATATATTACAGTAGGTTCTGTTTACATACCACCACAAAATAGCAAGTACGGGAAGGAAGACACGTGGTCTATATTAGAAAGCGAAGTGCAAGAATTGCGTATGCGGAACCCACAGGACCATTTCCTAATAATGGGCGACTTTAATGCATATACAGGAAATAAACCCGAACTAATTGATGTTTGTATTCCAGATATCCCATGTTTAGTCCCAGATGCCTACAAGATACCAAGAAACAGTATGGACAAAAATAGATCAATCAATGTTTGGGGTAGGAGACTCCTGGCACTCTGCGCTGAAGTTGGTTTGGTCATCGGTAACGGAAGGTTTGGTAATGATAAAGGCAGGGGTGAGTTTACGTGCTTGGCTGGGCTTCGAGGTAGCGTTATCGATTATGTACTGGTGGATGTTTCCCTCGCTAACTACGTGAAAGACGTGGAGGTCCTGCACTGGCCTGGATCTGATCATCTCCCGGTGAAAATTGAAATTGAGTTAGAACAGAGGACAAAGAACCCGTTACGATATGATCCAAAACGCGAAAAGGCAAGTATAACCCGTACAGAGGTATCAGGTATGTTGCAGTTACGGGGGGAGTGGAGTAGGGAAGAAGAAACAGAGTTAGAAAAAGCTTTAACAAAGAAAGAAGTGATAGATAGGTTAGAAGGTCTTAAAGATGATAAAAGAGAAGTGGATGTAATACTAGATGAGTTACGGTCCCTGATACAGGTAGCGGCGGAGCCAGTGATAAGTAAACGTCAAAGTGTTAGAAAACGGCGATTCTTTGACAATGAATGACAAGAAAAAAAAGAAGAAGTGGTAAAAGCTTTACAGTTGGTTAATAGGATAGAAAATAGCCAGTCAGTTAGAGAAGAATTAATGAAGAGTTATAGAATAGAGAGGAGGGAATACAAGAAGTTAAAAAAACGAAAAAAACTAGATGAACGGAAGCAAGAGGAATTAGAGGTGGAGGCATCATATAAAAAATCTACAGGCCGGGAGTTTTGGAAGAAAGTAAGAGAATCAGCAAAAAATAAACGTAAAAATAAAGAGGTCCCTAGCCTGGATTCATGGCCGGAATATTTTGAAGAATGTGAGGGAGAATGTGGAAATATAATGGATTGTAAAGATGAAATGGAAAAAAGTAAAGAAGAGAACGTGTTCCCACAAAAAGAAAAAGATTATGAGATAGTAGAAGAAATAAAAGAATATGATGTGAAAGAAGCGTTAAAACAGACAAAAGGAGGAAGTGCCCCGGGAGTAGATGGTATTCCATCACGAGTGTATAAAGCATTCCCGTCAATTTTTATAGCGTTAATTGTGTGTTTATTTAATCGGATTCCCAAAACCCAGGAGTGGCCCGCGAAAAAAAATTCATACATATGTTTGAGGGTTCTTAGTATGGAAGGAGATGTCAACAGGTTACCAACAAATGCGAATTAAGGTATTTAAAGGACCTGTCTTACAATAGTACTAATGCAACCTACTTCCATAATCACTCCGTATACTTCTAAACCCGGAGACCCCAATTTCGTACGGTACATTCTAACCCTCTAACAAAATCACGCTGATTGTCTCACTTGCCGTGTTTTACTACCTTCGGTGTGTATCACGCTGTCGACGGTTGTCTACGAGAAGTTATTCCATCAGGAAAACCGGTTGTGTAAATTGTTTCCCTGTTTTCGCTATAAGTCAACGGGTCTCGGGAAAGGCTTAAAACAGCCAAACCGTGGGTTATTTGTTGAGAGCACAGCCTAGTTTTAAAGTTTTCAAATACATTCAAACATTGTAAGTTGAAGAGTAAATAGTGCGAGGGGTCCTTTAAGGTAATGTGAATAATGAGCCACTAGAAAATATCAACAAGAGACTACGGACTTGGGGTTTGACAGAGATCGGGGTAGTTACGTTCGGCCATAGTCATGACAAGAGTTCTGCAATGGTGTCTTGTCAATCCTCGTTCTCCTGGACGTCAAACTGAAATCGCTCACACGTGCAAGATGTTTCAGATATTCGAAGACACTAGTGAGACCTGTTCTTCCAAGAGGGTTTACCGAATACGACTGAGATTCGACAGTTTTGTTACACATCACTTATTATCGTCACTACTTACTCTAATACAACATCACCGACCCACTTACAGCAGTTGGACAACTCATACAGAATTACAACAATAAGATTAAAGGGTCCCTCTTGCTTATTCTTCCTTTTATACTGTCCTTAAGCTTCCTTATGGAATTATAAGCTTCTGAAACCCCCACTTTCCGTTGCTGTTTCGTTTTGTTCGAACGACTTTTTAACTATTTTTCGGCCGAGCCGAGTTATGCAGTCACGCACCACAAACTTCGCCGAAAGTGGAAGGTCTGTCGACAACTCTTTCACATATACGGACATGATAAGCTTCAAAGTTTTGTTTTTTCCACTTGGAAGACATGGTGACCATCAGATCTATCTCCTGCTTTGAACTTGTTATATTTTGCTTGGTTTTCCCACTTTTTAATCACGGCGCGTTCAGCTTTCAAATCTTTTGTGTCCGGACGCAGCCTCGGAGAATGGGAAGGCTGTGAAGAGTCGACAAGCGCTAACAAGAAAGTTGCTACTTTCACGTCGAAAGTAATGTTATTAGCGAGAAAGATATTTCTGAGCCATTTCATCATGGGAAGATCATTTCTGGTGAGAGTTGTGCTTTAAGCATCAATGGGAGAGCATTCTTCTACAACAGGATAGTTTTGTAGATAGGATAATGTCGTCGTGGTTTCTCCGTTTGTCTGGTCTCCTCTTGTTATAGTGTTTCCTTCTTCTTTTCTTTCTTTCTTCATTCCTACTCCGTCTATGCCATGTGCTTTTTGATGGGTGAAAAATAAAATTATTATCATTGTTATTATTAACTCAAGCAGACCTGAAAACCCGATGAAAAATACGTTACTTCGTTTTGATACCCTTGTTCAAGACAGGCGCATGTCCTAAATCCCACCCAAAAATGCTATAGTCTGTCCAACAAGTCAATTTTCCAGGAGAAAACTCTGCACAGAATTTTGGACGTTGAATTTGCTTACGTTTGTTTGGTTCTGAACAGTTATCAACAGTTTAGACCATAATCTAGCGGTGTTAGTTGGAACTAGATTCAAATTCTCGTTTCCCCTTAAATTTGACGCTAGGAAGTGCTGAAGTGACATACGACAAGGCATACAATAGTCTTGATGTGGACATATGCTAGTTTTGAACTAGGATAGCGGTTTGTTCGTTATCCACAATATGTTAGCCTACTTCGTTTTTCGTTATCCACAGATAATCTTTCGGATTTGTAGTAGCTTATCTCTTTGTGCCTTTAGCTTTACGTTTGAAATATATACCTACTACAAATGAAAGCCATGGCCAAAAAATAAAATAAAAACGTCAAGACAGATCTTAAAATCATTTTCCTACTTTGTACAAGCGCAAGTTTTCCGAGGTTAACATCTCTAACGCCGAAAATGCAGGTCTTGGTTGACATTCAAATTATCCGCGTCTGCGAGAACGTTCGGTTGTCGTGCAGCGCACACTCTGAACGTTATTACTAGACTCCCGGATGAAAAAAAAACAAACAAAATCCCTTAGATGAGATAAAATATTTGATTGTATTCAAATATCAGAAGTACCAATGAGCTGTGTTTTTTTTGTTCAGTTAAACTTAAACACGAATAGAACATAACCCTTCAGAGTCGAGACGCTGCATACTTATCTTTAACGCCGGAAATACAGGCCTTTGTTGAAATTCAAATTCTCCGCGTCTGGGAGTTTTGGGTTGTCGTGCAAGCAGCGCACACCTTGAACGTTATTATTAGAGCTCCGGATGAAAATAAACATTAAAATATCTTAGATGAGATAAAATATTTCATTGTATTCAAATATCAGATTTAAAAATTAGCTGTTTTTTATGGCACTTGCCCGTCGGCCAAGTGCCATATAGCGATCGATATTTCTGTCCGTCAGTCGGTCTGTCTGTACCGGCTTTGCTAGTTCAGGCACTTCCAGATAAGCTAGGACGATGAAAGTTGGCAGGCATATCAGTGACCGGAGCATATTAAATTAGAAATAGTTAATTCCCCGATCCAACCATCTGGGGGGAGTGGAGGGAGGGGGAATCAGGAAAAATTAGGTATTTTTAACTTACGAACGGGTGGTCGGATCTTACTGAAATTTGGTACGGTATGTGGAAGGACCTCGTGTCTCAGATCTCCCATTTTAAATCCAGACCGAATCCGGTGACATTGGGGGAGTTGGAAAACACTTAGGAGGTAAAGTGGAGAGATCGGGATGAAACTTGGTGGAAAGAACGAACACAAGCCCTAGATACGTGACTGACATAACCAGACCTGATCCGTTCACTGTAGGGGAGATGGGGGGGGGGGGGTCCGAATTTCTAGTGATCCCGCGAGTTTGGTACTTCCTGATGTGCTAGGACAATGAAACTTGGCAGGCGCGTAAGGGACCCGAACAGGTTGACTTGAAGATAGTCGTTACCCCGATCCGACCATCTGGGGGAGGGGGGGGGGGATCCGGAAAGTGAAGCATTTTTAACTTGCGAACGGGTGATCGGATCTTAATGAAACTTGATATATAGAAAGATCTCGTGTCACAGACGACCCGTCGGAGGGGGGAACCGGAAATCTTGGGAAACGCTTAGAGTAGAGGGTTCGGAATGAAACTTGGTGGGAAGAACAAGCAAACGTCCGACATACGTGAATGACATAACCGGTACGGATCCGGTCACTGTGGGTGAGTTGGGGGAAGGGGGGGGCCGAGTTTCTAGTGATTTCACGAGTTCGGTACTTCCTGATGTGCTAGGACGATAAAACTTGACAGGCTTGTCAGGTACCCGCACAGATTGACTTGCGAATGTCGTTTTTCTGATCCGACCATCGTGGGGGAAGTGTAGGGATGAGGAATCCGGAATCTAGTGGCAAGCTCAGCTATTTAACGGGTTATCGGATTTAAATAAAACTTGACATTTAGCAAGATCTTGTGCCTCAGACGTCCCACTTTAAATCCGGACCGGATCCGGTGACATTGGGAGGAGTTGGAGGGGGGAACCAGAGATCTCTGGAAACGCTTACAGTGGAGGGATCGGGATGAGACTTGGTGGGAAGAACAAGCACAAGTTCTAGAAAGGTCATTGTCATAATAGGATGGGGTTCGGGCACTGTGGGGGAGTTGCGGGGGGGGGGGGGGGGCGGATTTCTAGTGATCGCGCCAGTTCGGTACTTCCTAGAACAGATTGACTTGAGAATAGTCTTTTCCTCGATCCGACCATCGTGAGAGGAGTGGAGGGATCGGGAATCCGGAATCTAGTGGCATTGGCAGCTATTGTACAGGTGATCGGATTTAGGAAGATATCGTGCCTCAGACGTCCCATTTTTAATTCGGACCGGATCCGGTGAAACTGGGAGGGAGTTGGAGGGGGGAACCGGAAATCTTTGGAAACGCTTAGAGTGGAGAGATCGGGACGAAACTTGGTGGGAAGAAAAAGCACAAGTTCTAGATACGTCATTGACATAATAGGACGGGATTCGGGCACTGTGGGGGAGTTGGGGGGGGGGGCCGGATACCGAGTAAGTGCGCGACTTCGGTACTTCCTGATGTGCTAGGACGATGAACTTGGTAGGCATGTCAGGGAACCGAATAGATTGACTTGAGAATAGTCGTTTCCTCAATCCAACCATCGTGTGAGGAGTGGAGGGATTGGGAATCCGCAATCTAGTGACACGGGTAGTTTTTGAACGGGTGATTGGGTAGATGAGCTATCGTCTTAGATGTTCCGTGTCAGGTCCGGGGAGGAGTGAAGGAAGGGGGAACCCGGAATCTTGAAATATTTATAACTTTCCAACGGGTGATCGGATCTTGACGAAACTTGATATTTGGGAAAACGCCGAGTCTCAGATGACCCATCTGGATCGGATCCGGTGACTTTGGAGGGAGCCGGAGCGGGTAACCGGAAATCTTGGGAAACGCTGAGAGTGGAGGGATCAGGATGAAACTTGGTGGGAAGAACAAGCGCAAATCCTAGATACGTTGTTGACAAATAACCGGACCAGATTCGGACAGTGTGGGGAGTTGGGGGGGGGGGGGGGGCTTAATTCTGGCCATCCCGCAAGCTCGAAACTTCCTGATGTTCTAGGACGACAAAACTTGGAAGACGTATCAGGGACCCGAACAGACTGACTTGAGTATAGTCGTTTCCCTAATCCGACCATCATGGGGTTGCGAAAAGTTTTTGACAAGCACAAAAACCAAACGGATGGACAAAATAGGTCATAACAATATGTGAGCGAACTGTCGGAAAATATGTGTGAACTGACGTTTATGCCAACTGACGTTTATAACAACTGACGCTTATGTGAAGTGACGGTAGGCGAACTGTCGGATTTTAGGATTAGGTGAACTGACGTGTAGGTCTACTGACGTTTATGTCAACTGACAGTAGGCGAACTGACGGTTGGCCAACTGACGTGTAGGTCAACTGACGTGTTGCTGAAGTGACGTGTTGGTCAACTGACGGTTTTTTGGGGGTCAACTGACGTGTAGGGGAACTGTCGGAAAATGTTGGTGTACTGACGGAATTTTGTGGCGAACTGACGTTTATGTCAACTGACGTGGTGCGGTACTTACGGAACTCCCCGAGTTTATGCGACCTTGATTTTTTATTTGGCGTCCGGACTGTACACAGCCAAGGTGAGGGGAAGGGTGAGTGGGACTCAAATATTTGCAGATAGGCTCTACTCCAATTCCAGTCAAACTTGATGGACGGGAAGAGGATAAGTCAGAGATGCGACATATATGTTTCCTAGTCGTATTCAGCCATGGTGGGCGGAGCTGGAAGAGGAGTCCCGGAAATTTTGTGGCTAAGAGAAAATGCTTCAGATGATCCAGTTAGGAGTCCGGACCAGATTCAGCCGCGGTATATGGGGAGAAGGGGGTGCCGTAAATCTTGGGCACGTCTAGGGACATAGCGAGTCGATTTCTTGGGTTGAAACTTGGAAGGTCGGCGATGGCTTGGAGGTGATGTCGGAAATTTTCAGACTTGAGCGGAACTAGATATCCTAATTCTAGGTCCGAACCGCATTTTTGGATGGCGGGGTGTTTTGTGAAGTTCTCTTCTACTTTCTTGTACCAGCTACTCGTAACAAGAGCCATATGAGCTCGTAGCTCTTGTTTTTTCAGTTAAACTTTGAACACGAACAGAGAATAACCCTTCAGAGCTGAGACGCTGCTTATTTGCTTTACACAAACCGCACAGAGTAACTTACGACAAAAAAAAAGGTTATTACAATTAAGCATTTTCAAAAGCGACAGCTTCCAACAAGTTTCAACTAGTTCTCAAACAATCATGACGGTAAAGTTAAAGCTGAGTTCTTTGTCATGGGAGTTCTCACCGGTGGTCTCCGGTTTTTCTTATAAGCCGTTTTTGCATCCACCGGTGACCACTCATCTGTCTTATAACCTGTTTTTGAACTAACCGGTGTCCGGTTTTACCTCACCGGTGCGGACTAACCAGAACCTGCTCGGGTGCCCGGCTTCAGCGAGTTAGCAAGTTTACGTCAACTCACGCGGTGAACCACAAACCGTGTTATAAGAGAAGAACCGGACATTGGTGACAAAACACCAGAGACAGCCTGGAGTGCAACGAACGCAGCTTAAGTTCTAGCTGCCCAGACTCTTCTCTTCACATTTTTACTCTGAGCCGAAAACAAGCACATATCCAAAAAAAATCGGTTCCAACAGGTCTGACATTTCCATATTTTTTCTCAAAGAAGGAGAGGATTCAGCGAAAAATCCTGTAACTGCTCTATAACTTTTTTCGAACAGGTATGTAATGCATATCCTCCTATGACCCTCGGTCAGTTTTTTTTCCGATAATCTTCACGCAGAAAGTTAGCGGTAGATATGAGAGGATGGTATAAGTCATATCAGCCTCCTGAGAGGATGTTATAAGTCATATCAGCCTCCAGAGAGGATGTAATAAATCATATCAGCCTCCGGAGAGGATGATATAAATCATATCAGCCTCCAGAGATGATTTCTGTTCGAAAAAGTTACAACAGTTAACACACCTCCATCTCGGTTGATATCTGAATGACAACCTCGATGGCCATTTAAAAATTTCAAGCTCGCCTTCGGCTTGGATAGGTTATTTTCAATGACCGTCTCGGTGTTATTTTCCGATACCAACCTCGATGTCTGAAGTTAACCTTTAATAGTGAAACGAATGAACCCAGCAGATTTTGTTTTTGGCAAAATCCGGGGAGCGAGAGAAACCTTCTTCAACTTTCAAATTGCCTTAGCCTAACAAATTTGTATATGCAAAGAGCACCATCGATTAAAAAGTAGTAACTGCTACTGCTTCAATATGAAGATGAATAACAATTCTTGGTAGAGCTGTGTTATCTTACCTAAGTCAATGAAAGATGTGTCATTGTGCTCCACAATCTCTTGTTTTCTAGTATTCCTATGAAAGATATAAACATTATCAACTAACCAGTGAAGCTTACTCAGGAGAATTAGGAAGTTTTGACAGTCTATAGATACCATGGTGTCTGATACCACGGTCTAAAGGCGTTTTTGCCGTTATCGTGGTATCTGATACCACGGTCAAAAGGCGTTCTTGCAGTTATCGTGGTATCTGGCCAGTTATCTTGGTATCTGATATTCTGATATTCAGATACCACGGCCCGACCGTGGTCGCTGATCGTGGTATCTGAAGAAGTTATCCCACTTTCATCGATTTTTGTCAAATTGGCGGGAAATAAATTTGGCACTTACTGATGTGACTGAATAACAGTTTTTGTTTCACGATGAATTCGAAAAGCGCAATTTCGGCAATTGTCGTTTTTGCAGAGCAACCGTATATCAGATACCCCGGTAACTGCAAAAACGACTAATTGCAGATCCAGTTACCGCGTTTAACAGATACCATGGTATCTGCAAAAACGCAACTTATAGCACAGAAATGTACAGGCTACATGGCATACTTGGGCTGAAATCCCTCCAGAAGTTCGATGCTGTTGCATAACTGCCCAATGGCCTCTGATCCCAAGCGACCACTTACCAGAGCTACCCCAGAGCTCGGCCCCATTCCTAGAATACTGCTTTACTGCCATGGCAAGCCATGTCTTTAGGAAACACGCCTAGTCTTGAAAGACCGTTTCAGCTTACCAAGTAAGAACCTCAATGGGAAGGATAGCTCCATAGTTACAGAATCTAAAAAACTACAACCGATCTTTCAACAGCAGCTATACCACAGCTAATGTTTGTAATGTTTACAGATGGTCGACAACATGCTTATAATTCAAAACCCAAGTACCTATAAAATAAAAACAAGAGCTGGAAGCTCATATGGCACTTGCAGGTTGTGTCAGAGGAAGAAAGTGGGAATTTGTCAATTCGTAGGTTTATTGTGATCCTTTGTAAGCAAAACCCTTGAGGCACGAATGATCATGAGCTCTTGGTGATCATAAAATGTATCGTTTCGTGAAAAGTAATTTTTTTGCACTTTGCAGTGCTGATGCGCTCTTTAAGAGGGCTAAGAATTTATTTGGAAGCAAATCTTTGAGGCAAAATGATCATGGGCCCTTTCGGGTTAGGATGCACACTTTAGGGGCGCTAGAAGTTCAGTCATAAGAAAAAACTCTAATATGAACATGGACCCTTGGAGATCATGAAAATATATCATTTGCAGAAAACGTTTTTTTGTGCTTTGCGGTTAACACTTTAAGGAATTTATTTGTGAGCAAAACCTTAGAGGCAAAAATGATCACGGGCCCTTTGAGATCACAAAAATATCTTTCAGTCAAAATTATTTCTTTCACTTTGCGGTTAGGATGCGCGCTTTAACGGCGCTAAAAATTCATTTGTAACCTAAACCCTTGAGGCAAAAATGATCATGGGCCCTTGGGATCACGAAAATGTATTGTTTGCTCAAAACTATTGTTTGCCCTTTGCGGTTATAATGTGCACTTTAAGAGCGTGTTCCATCCTACTTACCGTAGTTACTTCGCATGACGTCACAAATTCTGCCTTTCTGTCGTCAAGGCTGGAACGATTTTTCTATTATCCAGCAGAATATCATGCCGTGGGCGAATCCGACCAATCACGTGACAGAGATTCGTAGTTACTACGCTTACCACGCTCCCGAGCGTGGTAAGCAAATAGTTATTATTAGTTACTATTTCGAGAAGGCTGGAACGGTCAGCGTAGTAACTTTTCGTGAGGTTGGAACGGAAATAGTAACTAATAGTTACTATTGGTACAAGGGTGGAACACGCTCTAAGGAGGTCGGATCGGGGAACTGACTATTTCCAACTTAATCTGGTCGAGTACCTGACAGCATGCCAAGTTTCATGGTCCTTGTCCACCTGGAAGTACCTTAAATCTGGATCACCGTTCTGCACTGTAAAATATCACCGGAATTCCCCCCCCTCCCCCCCACACCCACACACACAGTGCCCGGACCCAATCTGGTTCTGAAACTGATCTATCTAGGACTTTTGCCTGTTATTCATACCAAGTTTCGTCTCTATTCCTCAACTCTAAGCATATCACAAGATTCCCGGTTCCCCCCTCCACCCCATTAATCGGATCCGGTCCGGACTTGAAATGGGATGTTTGAGACACAAGGTCTTTAAAACATCAAGTTCCGTTAAGATCCGATCACCTGTTCGGAAGTTATACACACTTCAAGATTCCAAATTCCCCCTCCCTCCATTTCCCCACGATGGTCGGATAGGGAAACTGACTATTTCAAGAGAACCTGGTCGGTTCCCTGATATGCCTGCCAAGTTTCATCGTCCTAGACCACTTGGAAGTACTTGAACCCCGGATCACCAGAATTCCCTGCCCCCCTCCAACTCCCCCCACAGCAACCAAATCCGGTCCAGTTCTGTCAATGATTTATGTAGGGCTTGTGCTTGTTCTTCGACCAAGTTTCATCCCGATCACTCCACACTAAGCGTGTCACAAGATTTCCGGTTTCCTTCTCCGACGACCCCCCCCCCCCCCCCCACATTCATCGGATCCGGTCCAAACTTGAAATGGGACATCTGATCACCCGTTCGAAAGTTATACATGCCAACTAAACTCCGAATTCCGCCTTCCCTCCTCCCCCCACGATGGTCG
The DNA here is from genome assembly GCA_030848855.1 of Branchinecta sandiegonensis. Taxonomy (NCBI): domain Eukaryota; kingdom Metazoa; phylum Arthropoda; class Branchiopoda; order Anostraca; family Branchinectidae; genus Branchinecta; species Branchinecta sandiegonensis. The sequence continues at coordinate 6,962,815 of JAUPMV010000009.1, forward strand.
GATCGGGCAAGCGACTATTTCCAAGTTAATCTGGTCGTTTACCTGACATGCCTGCCAAGTTTCATCGTCCTAGCACATAGTTGCTATCGGTAAATGACACTTGGCCGAAGGGCAAGTGACATAACAATAAACAAGAAACAGAGAAGAAATGTCTGGCTTTATTTATTCTTACAGACTGTATAGACATCTACTCTCAGAAACACAGCTGAATGTTGGTGAACAGTCATTTGACCAAGATGGAATGGCTTACCCTTTTCTGGGACTATGCTGCTCTGATTTAAAAGCAACAATTTCGATGTCACTGTCAGCGTCTAACAACGCATCATCCATCTCATGAAACAGGAAGACTATAGCTTTGGCTAAACCTCACTTGAGAGATGGAATGGAAACTGGAGACCATTAAGTTGAAGTGAACATGAGGATGACAGAAGTGGCATCACAGGCTCAGTCAAAAAGCTACAAGATAAACAAAGGCTAAGACATGAATAATTGTAACAGCCCAAGAGCGGACCCATCCTTATCTGGCAAAGTGCTAGAAACAAGAGAATAGCTTTTAAGACCCCGAGTCTGTCTAGAGTAGAGGTATGCTTCTTTGGCCACTTCTCTAAATTTGTAGCCCCGAAGTCCACCTTGTAGTGCATTCCAGGAAGTTATTACTAGTTATGATGATAAGTGGAGGAGTCAGCTCTTTATTGTGGTAGTTACAACAGTCTCTGGAATTAAAATAATAACAGCACAGACATTCTTTTGTTATTTAATTTATGATATCCCTACTCCTACACTGTCTTTTTGATGGGTTAAAAATAAACTGAATTGAACTGAGTAGGCTATAGTTGACTACAGTAAATGGATATGTCAGCTGAATTTATTCAAGCTATATTTTGCTTAGCTTAGCTTAACTATTATATGATATAAAAATCTACGAACCCCAAATTTATCGTAGATGTTTGTAAATATGTGACTAAAGGATATAGTCTCAGGAATGAAAGTTTAGCTTAGTTTATGCAGCATAGTAGTTCCAGAGGTTTAATAGTTTATTTGTGAAGTGTAATGTGTATTATAACTTGTATGGCCTTTTGGCTCAATAAACAAGCATTATATTATATTATGATTTGAGGTCAGCTTGGGCAGAAGGAATATTTAAGCACAGGCATACATCACCACTTTGCTGTGCCAAACAGAACTGATAAAATATCTCCAATAACCGGCAGAAAACCTTCGGGTGACAACCTAGCTATTGGATTTTTGACAAGTTACAAATAAACTGAACTGAACTGAATATAGCTGTTGCAATAAACGGAGACGTCAGCTGAATTTCTTCAAATTTGACGGTGCAAAAGGGATAAGTGAGCTACATTTTATTGGAGCTATATTTTGGCCCTTCTTGGCAAGGGTCCTCTTGTAGGAGACTTATGTAGCTGATGTTGAGTTTTCCAGTATGCATCAAGCAGGTAAATGGCAAGCAAGCAAACATCAAGCAGATAAGTAGGATCACACTCTATTTCCGTATGTTTTTATTTCCGGACATGTGCCGTATGTAATTTGAAAGCACATGATGGTGATGATGATGTCGAAATTGTTGCTGTTGAAGTATAAAAAAAGATGAAAACCAGCCAATCAGGTTCAAGACTTTTAAGTATCCAATGGGAGAAGAGTATTTTGAACAAGAAATCAGAATTTTCAGTAAGAAGATCTGCCATGACGGAAATAGGTCTCAGCTCAAGTTTTGGAGTTGTTTTCGTATTTTTACTAATCTGGGAATACTATCAAGATAGGTCAGAAGGAAAAATATTGGGAAAAAAAGAAAAGAAGTTGGTCTTTCTTTCAAGATATTTCCGTCATTTTTTGGATAACTGTGAAGTATCACAGGGACATTCAAAGTTTGAGATTGTTATTACTAGATTGAAAACATGATGGAAATACCAAGTGATCCTGTAAGCATCTGTACAAAATAAATATAAATAAGTAAGAGAAATCAATATTATATCACTTTAAATGGAGAACTCTACATCTTCCTTATTTTGGATTTGATCTTCTTCAAGTGATCAAACGGGGGTTTCATGGCTAAAGGTTTAATCTAGCCGGCTCCTTTATAACCCTTCCCGATCGTGTTGTCTTCAGATTGTTCGAGACAGATTTCCTTACTCTAACTTCTTTTCCTTATTTTGAAACACTTCTGACAGTGATGAATGGTCTACATATGAAAATGAAAGGAGAAACAGAAGCAGCCAAATATTTAAAAATCCAGCAGACTAAAATTTGTGTTTGAACAGAACTGGTATTTTTTCCAAAGATTCGTCTGTAGTAAATTCTCTTCTAACCCAGAAATAGCCCCTCCCAAATGTCCAATGCTGTACCTCAAAATTGAAATCTACGCCGTAAACGGTCAGGTGAAGACGGGTCGGCAGGCGCCAGTGATCGCTCGGCCCAGGCTCGGCGGCCAAGCTCTGGCCGATCTCAGACTGATCTTGGAAAATTAAATTTGTAGCCTGTCGCTAGCCTATAGCATTGTCCAAATAGGTGTTGTAAGCAGGGGCGTCACGACTGGGGGGGGGGGGGGGGGGGGGGAGGGGGGGGGGACGCCCCCCCCCCCAATGCTGTCGGCCAGTCGGTAAAAAATAACCGAGTCGGCGCGAAGCCCCGCGATTTTTCGTCAAAACAGTTGATTTTTTTCATGAATTTTTTCATGACAGTCGTTTTTTCTGAAAACTGGTCGATTTTTCGTCAAAATAGTCGGTTTTTCTGAAAATCAGGGGACTTTTCTGAAAAACAGTCGATTTTTTTCAAAACTGTCATTTTTTGTTGTTGAAAACAGTCGTTTTTTCTGCAGAAACAGTCGGTAAAAATTATCAGCCAGTCGGTAAATGCCTCGTCCCCCCCCCCCAAACATTTTGGCTAGTGACGCCTCTGGTTGTAAGATGCATTGCGGCGTATAAGCCTTATTACAGATTCCTCTATTCCTCGGTGCGCGCTGTAATAACGCGAAAGGAAAATGGAGCTCGGATCTATTTTTCCTTATGCAGAGCCAGACAGATTGTTTGGTTGCTTCTGCCAGCGGGCCGAGGAAAGGAGCAGCACCGTCAGTGTTGTCACGAGAAGCACTAAAGTTCTACTTTGTTGGAAGCTAAAGAAACAACTTTTCTTCAAAAGAACACGTTTTGTTCTTTTACGACTGCTTACTGCTAGTTCGAGGACCAATGCTGTCCATCCATAAATTTAATAGCTTTTTACAATATATTGGGCGTCAACTTGTACTGGTGTACTTCAAGTAGTACTAAGAATACTTTTTCTGATCTTTAGAAAATTAAAAAACTGTACCAGCGTGTAGCGTGGCAACACCGAACGCTGCATTCATAAGAACCTCTCGGGTTTCCTATCTGAACGGGCGCGTTTATTAAGACGTAAACATCGCGTATAGCGCTATTCAGCTTATTACATCTATTTGGACAAAGCTTAAGCATTGTCCTAATTGGTGTTGTAAGGTGTATTACGGCGTATAAAGCTTATGGAAAATTTCGTTTTCCATTTGCGTCTGCGTGGTAGTGGGAACGTCCATGCGATTCTGTCGCACGTCGGAACATCAAAGAAAAAGTCGTGCCGCACACGAAGCAGGAGTGTGAGTCACTCGGAGCGTGTTCCATCCTACTTACCATAGTTACCACGCATGACGTCACAAATTCTGCCTTTTTGTCGTCAAGGCTGGAACGATTTTTCTATTTTCCAGCGGAATATCATGCCACGGGTGAATCCGACCAATCACGTGACAGAGATTCGTGGTTACTACGCTTACCACGCTCCCGAGCGTGGTAAGCAAATAGTTACTATTAAGATAGGTGCCCACCGGGCGCGAATTCGCGTTCGCCTGGGCGAATTTGACGTCGCGCGCGGAAAAAATCCGCTTCGCCAGGCAAAAATTTCGCGCCGCGCCGTTTCAACTTCAAGTCGAATTTTTTTCGCGCCGCCCCTTGTTCGCGCAGCGAAATTCAGGAAATCAACAATCAACTTGGCCAAAGCACTGTAGAAAAAGTTCTGATGTAGGCTAGACAGATAAGTTGCTCTTCTGGGGAGTTATCTAGCCACATATAAGCAGAGACTGAAGTAGCACAAGGCCCAAATCTCATCAAAAATGTTTGGAAGAGCATTTCTAAGAGGAGATGAATGTGGATGGTGAGTAGCCTTTTCATAATGTTTACTGTATACCAGTCAATCTCAAGTCCTTGGTTTAATATACTCTATCAGAGCATTTTGAATAGGATATCCCAAAACCCAGGGCTGCGGTAGACTGCTATTAAAATCCAAGTGAGCTTCGGTGGACATCAAACTTGTCAAACTTCCGTGAACCAATTTTCTTTGCTCTCTTCTTTTTTCTGACCTCACAAGGACTCTCCATTCTGAAGAGTAGTTTCTCTCCCAGAGGAGAATTCATCTTTCTGTTAGGTAGCCTAGGTAGGCTACAGAAGAGGTACCCATGCTTGGATGTATATAACCTCCAAACTGGCCTCAAAATTGTTGAAAAGAAATTCTTGACAGTAGGAACTAGCCACGACTGCCAAGAAATTATTGCTGAACATTTGTTTTTACCAATTCGAGGTTATGTACATTTGAGGCAGGGTACCTCTCCTGTAGCCTATCTGATAGTTCAGCTTTTTCTTTGGTTATCAAAAATATTTGATGTATATCCTATATCTTTCCCATCTCTACAGCCTATACAAATATAGGCTAGTATCTCATTAGCCAGTAGTCCAATACAGTATATATATGTAACTTATAATATATAACTCATTACTTGACAGTAGCAACTAGCCACGACTGCCAAGAAATTGTTGCTGAACATTTTTTTTTTACCAATTTCGAGGTTATGTACATTCGAGGCAGGGTACCTCTCCTGTAGCCTATCTGATATTTCAGCTTTTTCTTTGGTTATCAAAGATATTTGATGTATATCCTATATCTTTCCTGGTCTCTACAGCCTATACAAATATAGGCTAGTATCTCATTAGCCAGTAGCCCAATACAGTATATATATATATAACTTATAATATATAACTTATTACCAGTAAAATTGTTGCAGAATATGACAAAGGTTTGAATATGCCTTTAATGTTCCTGTGTAGGAGTTCCGTAAAGACTTGTTTATGTAGGCTGCTGTAATTACGAGAGAAGATCACCCAACTCAACGTTCTAGGTAGGCTACTTTATGCAGTATTAAAGGTACTGTTCTAAGATAACCATTCTTTCTGCCCAAGCTGATTGAGAACATAGTTTGTGGTGCTAATGGAAGCAGTTTAATTATTTCAAGCCAAGGCATGAAGAGGACCCTTGCCAAGAAGGGACTAAGTATTTCCTCAGATAAATTTTCATCTGACTTATTCTGTTTAGCACCAACAACTGTATTTCAAAACATTGAAAGAGAATGTTATATTGCAGCAGCTAATGATTTTTTTTTTCTTTTCAGTTTTGTGAGGTGCAAGAGCAAATGGGAAAACATCATAGATACAGCCATGAACATCAAAGAAAGAAAGAGGTTTCTCAAAAGCTGCTCAGGTGTAGGTAAGGCTTCAACTTGGATATGATGAAGCCCTGTCCTTTCAAGCTCCATGTGTAGCTTGTGATACCAACATCAAAACAAACTTTGTGATGGAAACTGATCAGTCTGATCGCAAAAACTGTCAACGAGCACATAAGCAGTATATGACACCAATTACTCGACTGACACAACCATGATTGTAGAAGTGGCACAGAACAATGACCACCTGTTTGAAAGGATACAGAACCAGAAGAGCTAAGCAACACTTCTCATTTGGAAACACCACCACATTGGAAAAAGGTTCTGCAAACACTGTAGTAAACACACAGCTTTGGACCAGAATTATTGTGAATAATTACTTCATTCTAAACTTTGTAAGGTGTAGTCACCTCAGTGGAATCACCTCTCAGAAATGATGTGAATGCAGAAACTATCAACAAAATTTTAATCAGATGTGACATCTGGACATGACACCTGATGTGAATGCAGAAACTATCAACAAAGTTTTAAGCAGATGCGACACCTGATGTGAATGCAGAAACTATCAACAAAATTTTCAGCAGATGTGACACCTGACACAGCACTAAGTGTTAATAGTGCTGTGACAAATGTATAGACAAGAAAGCCTAGTAATGCTGTTATGTGGCTATTACTGTATTTTTTATTGAAATGAGGACGAGGGTGAAGACTTCTCTATAGAGCATCCACAACAAGATAGCTCCAGGGGGTCTTGTTTCTTGCATTATATTTATGTTATGTAGTTTGTATAGTATGAATAAATGAATGAATGAATGAGACGTAGGTTTTTTGAGGTGAGTGGAACTGAGTTCTGAAACTAAAATTCATAATTCAGGAGCTTCTATTGAAGAATATGGTTAAATTGAAGTATTTCCTTATTTTCTTTTTTTTTCCTATTTTGGTGCAAATAGAATTAATTTTAGCCCAGTTCGATCTTGTTCCATCCGCCAGTTAACCACCAGTCGACCATACAGTTGACTTTCCACCCTTCATCGTTCTGGTCCTACGCATCTACGTATACGTATCTGATCATGGCGAATTCGCTTTCCAGTGGGGCCTACGAAACGAATTCGTCGAGCGGCGCGAAATTACAAAATTCGTAGGCGGAAAAGATTCGCGTTCTGTGGGCGCCTAGCTTTAGTTACTATTTCGAGAAGGCTGGAACGGTCAGCGTAGTAACTTTTCGTGAGGTTGGAACGGATTTAGTAACTAATAGTTACTATTGGTACGAGGGTGAAACACGCTCTCGGTCTCTCCAGGACCGCTACTGAAGTACTGTTATTTCGGCAAATATTTTAAAATAAGCGACTGTGACTTCTTTCTGGGGGTTAATATTTTACCCTGGGCCTACAAAAACACAGCCAATGGAGCTCGTCAGAGATTTAAAAGTTGGAGATGAATTCATTGGGAAAGCTAAGATGTGGGCATTGTTAAACGGTGAGTTTTTTCCATCACTTGCTAATACATAACATATTTTCGACACCTTTTTCAAGTTGTTTTTTAGATCAGATCTCAAAGATATTGAGCGCATTCCACCCTTCTAAAATTAGTAGTTATTGGTTCCTACAGGAGTGTTGCATGAAGGCACCACCCTAAACTGGATTTTCCAGTTCATGGCACAGTCTTTGGCTCAACCGTTCTCCCAGGATGTCAACTTTACCATCAACAGAAAGCTCTGAATTCGAGGATCACATACAACTACCTACTTTTAAGTTTTAGTTCCAAAGTCTCATGAAATTTAACTATATTTGATTCCAATCCTTGATCACAAAGACGTTATCTGTTTTCTTCCAATGCGGCGATACGCCATGCATTGCTCTCGTTGATGCCACGTAGGTTACGGTGAAACTTACTCTAACTCTTTACAATCAATAAGTCAATCAATACTTATCCGATTCTGAAGAATCGTAAATGTGCAGAAGCGTGTTTAAATGCTGATTGTGACGAATCGAAAGTTTTCTGTCACAGTGTTGCCATGTGAGATTTTATCACAGTAGGGACAGAACCAACGCTCTTTTTCAGCCTGATGGTCCATTTACACACTGCAGAAAATCAGAGAATATTTTGACTGAGCATATTTTACGCACGTTTTGAGCTTGAAAACATTTCTAGCAATACGAATGTATTTGAAAAATTGGTCTGTTCTGTATCTAAATACGTCTGTATTGCTACTATTGCTAGACCCATCACGTGCGGTAATGATGCATTTACACACTGCGTAAAATCTGAGCGTATTCTACGAACATATTTTGGCTTGAAAAAATCTCTAGCAGTAAGGATGTATTTGAGAAATCGGTCCGGTTTGTTCAAAGAAGCGCTTGATCAGCATGTGACAGCGAAGCAAGAACTACTGAGGACCTAAAACAGGCTAAGCGGAAGCGGAAGTATTGCTGCGGCAAAAATTCACAAGGCGGAATGGTTTGGTGTGACAGCGAAGATTGCGGAAGTGCCGGAATTATGGTGGGTTTACACACTGCATAAAATCCGAGCTTGGACTCGGCTAAATCCGAGCTCAGACTAAAATCTTTGAAGCGCTTGCACCCATGAAAAGCGGGTCCACTAAAAAAAAAAAAAAAAAAAATGTTTTTGGGGGGGGGTGCTTGTATCTTTTTGGGTGGTCTCCTTGTGTCGTACCTCGATACAAACCTTCTGACGAGGTCAAAGCCTCAAATAAAAAAATTTCATAAATTTGAAAGGGGGGGGTGAACCAAATAACCCCCCACCCTGAATTTCTCAAATACGTTACTTGCATGGGTCAAGATGATTTGATTGATCAAAAGTAAGTTTCGACTTTGCGGTTGAGATGCGCACTCTGAGGGAGCTGGAACTTCATTTGTAAGCAAAACCCTTGAGGCAAAACTGCTAATGGGCTGCGGATGAGTGGCGCGCGTGCCGGATGGATGGCAGATGAGTGGCACGCTTGGCGGATGTGTGGCGCAACATGGTGTACACCAAATGGCGGAGAGTGGGCAGCCCACTGCATAAAATCCGAGCGTATTTGAAATCCGACGTATTCTATGCAGATATTTGCATAGAAAAGATCTCTAGCAGTACTGACGTATTTGAGAAATCGGTCCGGTTTGTTTCTAAAAACGTCCGTATTGCTAGAAATCTTTTCAAGCTCAGATACGTGCGTAAATACGCTCGGATTTCAAAATACGATCGGATTCTACGCAGTGTGTAAATGGACCATAAGTCAGCACCGGCGGGATGATCTGTATTTCCCGGCAGCACCAAAGCACACACGGGACAGCCGGGGGGCCAGTCTCCATCGGTGAGCTTATTGACTCAGCTCGCCCAGCCCAAGAAGAGCGATGAATATTCAAGAAAATCATCCAGTTCCTCCGAAGGATCGACGTCCTGTGAGAACATCGTGATCGACCCACGAAGAGCAACCTACCCCAGGCCGAAAGGGTTCCGAAGGGTCGGAGCCCAAGAGCCAGAAGTTTTTGGATTGGAGCTTTTGTAAAATACAGATGGCATGGTTGTGACCTCCGGGAGAGCGGGGACGGAGACTAACGATAACTCAGTTATTGATTGGCAGATTTTTTTTTTATTGACAGAAAAAATAATACAGAGATTTTCTTCCTTTTTGAAGTCACTGTGAGTCGCAATCCTTCTATTCGATCGCCAACTGTCCTTGACTGACGTCACGTCCTCAAATTATTTAAAGTAGTCTTTCTTCGATAATGCACTTCGTAGACGTCACCTTTGCGCGCTCCATGACACCATGAAAAAACTTTCAGTTGCATGAATGGTAGAAGAAGAAGCTGAAAATTTGTTCACTTCAGTTGCAATTAGGCTGGAATATAAGAATTCAGGTAAATGAGCAGTAATGTGGCAGGGAAATGAGCTATTTAAGCTATTTAACACAGGTTGGCGGCGCCTTAAGACGGGCGGGGATATGCAACACTACTGTACACTACTTCAGTTTTCTGTCAACATGGGATTTTTTTTGCAAATAATTTCCGTGGAAGACATTCTCCAATGCGCAAACGAAGGAGTTTTGAGTCCGTGTTCCCTCCCCTCCCTCCCCCTTAAGAATAATGAAGAGACCTAGTAAGAAGTCCTTATTCGAGACTGGTCCCATGTTTCGCTTGTGAGAAGTTCATGACTTTTTCACGTGTTTATTGATTATTATGGTGGGTTTTGATAAGAAATGAAAATATTTGACGTAAAACAAGTTCACATGAATGACTGACTCACTTATAAGACCTCGAGCACCTGGTAACATCCACTGAAAGTGCAGAATAATTATACACACATGAGTTTTTTTAAAGTGAGACACCCCTCTTATTATGCCAAACATCCTTTCTTCTCAGCTTAATCTACAGAGGAGTTAAAGGTAGGTTATTTCTGATTTTCGTCAAGTTCAATCAGTACAAGAATCTAATTTGCAAGACAAACAAGAATTTCCGTCTTCCGGATATGAAACCACGGCCTCTGCCCTGTCGATCCTGTTTCGCCTAACCTAGTAATCAAATAAAATATAATCACCAGTTACAAATAAAAAACTCTCATGCGTATCCTTCGTCTCTAAATCACACTCTAATTGCCTTCAAATGGAATGCAACTTTATGCAACCCTTGACTAACCTGACTTATCCCCAGTTATCCATCAAAGCTGCAAAGAATCGCCTTCCTACGAACCTGTTGGACATGATTGCGTTCCGCGATTGGACATGATTGCGTAGTGAGGGGGCACAAACTCCCGAAAATTGCAGCGATGATTGCATTTTTCTTGTGAAAATTGCGAAAATTCGCCATATTTTTCAGTTTTTCCGTATTTTTCAATTTTGCGAAATATTTCAATTTTTCGGAATATTCGCAATTTTAGAGAGGCCTCCGAATATTTCAGTTTTGCGAATATTCGATTGAATGTTTCAGTTGAATAATTCGCTTTTTACATCTATACCCCTGACACTGACCGTTCCAACCTTGTCGAAATAGTAACTAATAATAACTATTTGCTTACCAAGCTCTGGAGCGTAGTAAGTTTGGTAACTATGAATCTATCTGATGCGGCTGACCGATTAGCCAGTGGCATGATATTTTGCTGAAAATAGAAAAATATGTTCCAGCCTTGATGCCAAAAGCCAGAATTTGTGATTTAATCCATAGTAACTATGGTAAGTTGGGTGGAACATGCTCATATTGTAGGTTTTCTACATATATGAAGTATCTGCTGAAGATTCTGTGTCAGGTTCTCTTATTACCTTTCTTGTTATTGTGTGCTTATTCATGAGATGCTAGTACTAATAGTAATGTTGCATGATCACAGTTTGAAATAGCCTTCCAACCCCGCAATCCAACTTACTTCAAAGGAACTTTGGTCAGTTTTAAATCATCAGTATTTTATTGGGCTAGGGCCCAGCATTTAGATTAGGCTATTTCAAACTGTTTATTCCCAGCGTTTTGCATACCCCTATCCAGAAATCAGAGTCTTTGCTAGACTGGAATATCTGGGCTCACATCAAGCTAAATGTTTTTGCATGCACCAATTTTGGCTGCTCTGTTGTCCATTTCTGTAAAGGCATGCCTCTTACATATGAAAAAGGTAGTCTTGCCTCAGCGGATGATATTTTCCTTGTGAGCTACCACTAACATATGGCTAACAGTTATAACAAAATGGAGTTGTAAGTTCTTCTAGCTATCTGGTATGCTTTTTCATTTCCAAGGACTCAGGAATATTTGTTTTGGAAAATTCTTCTGAAAAGTGAAGTGTTGCAAACACAGTGCTTGTTGAAAGGGAAACAAAATAAGTGAGTTCTTGTAAATAAGAAAAATAAAGCACTGAAGATGTGTTTGGAAAGAACATACAAACTGAATTTTGGCTGACAACAATGACATTGACTCTCTTTTGAGTGAGTATCAGTGTGGTCGTCGAAACTTTAGTTTGTTAAAAACTAGGCAATCCCCAACTAACAAAACCTCTATTCTGGCCCGTTCGCCATTTCTAGATCTCCAGCTCTCTTGGGCTTAGACCAAAGAATTTCAAGATGTCCAGAGTTCTAGCCCTATTTGCACAGAGCGATCCAAGCTGCCACTTTAGTCATCTTAAGTTAGCCATGTTTAAGGTTCTGTTTTACTGACCATATGATGTCTTCTTTCAGGAATAAGTATGAGAGGCTCCAGCGAGTTCACTGTGAAATTTGCACCATTCACTGCCTTTCCTTCTCCCTTTCCTGCCAAAGAGTTCCAGAAAGCCACTAAAATCCAGGCTGCAATTAATGAACTCGTACATAAAGTTGCCATGGATTCAAAGTTTTTGCTAGAGATCCTGAAAAGGTGAGCCTTTTTTTTAGCTAAAATTTGCTGCGACTGAGCAGGACAGAACGGACTGAGTAGTTCGTAGTTCGCAGCTGACCCGTAGGCCGGTTGTAGTAACTAGTAGATCGAGATTTAGCATTAGACATGTTGGGCCTTTAGTATGGGAAGGCTTATCGACAGAGTTAAGGTCATGTAGTGTTTTACTAGATTTTCGTAGCATGTTAAAGGTTTTGATGCGTTATTCTCAGCCGTTTAAGTTGTGTTTTTTCAATAAGTTTTTTTTTTTTGATAGTTAGTAGTGATTCTGGTTGAAAATGTGTTGTTGTTTTTCTGGTTGGGCGTCCCAGACCGGGTAAGTCAAGCTCCTTTCTTTCTTTCTTTCCCTTTTTTTCCCTTTATTTTTGTCGAAGTTTTTGCTGTTTTTAATGTTTTGTTTCGAGGGTAATTAGTCCCTTACAGGTTCGCCTCTGGGCATTGAAGATTCCAGTTTTTTTTTAATAAACCCTTCATTCATTCATTCAAAGATTTCCGAATTATTACAGCTCCTGCGAATTTTTCATGGCAAAGAAAAAATTCCGTTGTTCTGTCCAGTATGTGTTACTTTGGGAACTTCCACGTAAGCTAGGACTATAAAACTTTGCACACAGATAAAGGACGGACCTCACCCGATGCTTTAAGGAAACTTCCTTTCCCGGATCCGATCTTCCCTGGGTAGAGGTGAAGGGAGAGGGAATCCGGTATATTTGTGACACGCGTAAGTTGCGGATGGGTGAATCGATTCGGATGAAACTTGATGAGTGTTAGGACTGGACGGCCTAGATCTGCTTGTTATAAGTGCTACCCGCCTTTGGCGACGGTGGAGGTGCTGGAGGGGGAGACTACGGTTCGAGTGAAACTAGATGTGTGGTAACATTATGACCTAGATGTGCCATCTGTGTATAGATAGATGGATGATAGATATCGCTTTTATTATTCTCGAACTGTCTGGTAAAATCCGAATTTGTCGAAATCGTAAATATATACAAATGTAAACACAAATGAAAATTAAAAATTTTCACGAAAGACGGTACAAACGTCTTTTCATACCGTACATGGTCACATTGTATCTGTTGGAGTTTTGGGATCGCTACTTGGGCCGCTCTTGCAGGTCGTTCGCGAGCGGTCTCGAATGGTGGCGGAAGTATATGCTTATGGATAGGGTGCTCAAGCATTTTCTTACCAGAAGCCATTTACAGTTACAACCTATTAAACTCAAGGGACTCTAGTTTAAATTTCTGGAGGAGCTCATTAAGGAATTTTGGGAGATCTTCACATAATCAGTAGGGCGTATTTTTTCGACCCGATAAGCCTGGTCCTCAGTAAGGCCAAGCTTCCTTCCACCAGGTATATTGTTGTTGTTTGGGGTTTGACGCGTTCGACCGAAAGGTCATATGCGTTCGCATCACTCGTTCTTGCAGAGCTTTATATTCACTAGCTTGCTTGGGTATCACTCCAGTATTTTCACTGATTTCGTCTTATGTAAATCACTTGTCTTGCTGGTTGGCTGGGGTTGTGTTGCTGCGGCAGATACCTGCGCCATAAAAACAAATACATCAAAACCTGCACTTTGTCGTGACCATGTCAAACCTTAAAAAAAAGTTACAACACTAAAATACAACAGAACACATATAATTTCTCATTCCTTCCTCTTTTCTAGGGTATATATTTTTATTTTTTATATATATATTTTTTTCCCTTAACCTTTTTATCCCATCTCTATATGGGTGTATTTTTTTCCCTTAATTTTTTTTCTCTTTCATTAATAAAACACTATCCTCTTTAATTATCTTCTATCAATCTATCTATAGTAAAATACATAAAACCAATGCCTTATTCTATATTACTTTCTAACAATTTCACAGTTATAATCTTCCCTATTAATAAACAAACTGACTCTAGCACTCGCCGAAACCATGACGAACCGAAACGATAAAAGTCAATAATATATAAACAAACGAAAAAAGAACAACATCAAAAATTTAAATTACAGGGAGTGAACCAAACCAGTAGCATGAACGAATCTAGCCAGTTCCACCGGGTATTCTATCCCCGAGTATAAAAGAAAAATAAGAACGGAACAGATCTTGTTCAGGGAACCTATTTTTAGCAAGTAATTTCAGCATATGAAGGCCTGTATGTCACGCTTTACCATTTCCTTCATTTGGGGTCCCATTTTGCTAATTCTGCTAATTCTAATCCTGCAAATTAGCATCCTGCTAATTCTCCAGCCCAATTTTTACACAGTTTCATCCATCATTTATTTCTCTTCGTATCTTGTAAGTGTATTAGTTATTTTTGGTGTTTTTGTGTATTTCGTAAATATTTTATTCCTCTTCTAGCCTTAAGCTATTTGAAAATAAATTTGATTGGTTGATTTTAAATCATTTGCTGTAATTAAATCGAGGAGTTTTATTTAGTTTACGCGCAAAGTATCTGGAATAGAAGGCAAATAAGTTGGCCCTTCTTTCAGGAATTAAATTGTAAGAATTGTAGACTTCTTTTCATTCACAACCATGTCTGAATTTGAAGCTTCGGCTTGTATCTGCGAAATTATATTTCAGAGTTTGGGACCTATCACTAAAAAATCTAAATTAGTGAATTACCTTTATGGAAAATATTTTTTTTTTTAATTATTTTATATTTCTTTGTCCTTTTCTACTGCACGTATGCCCTTGAGCAGTGCGTTATAAATTCATTCATTCATTTGCAGTCCTAGATCGCATCCGGCGACGGTCGGGGGAGTTGATCTGGGGGGAGATTGTGTGACCTCTTCTTGTACCTTCTTCTAGTAACAAGTGTCATATGAGCTCGTAGCTTTATGTTGGGAGTACAGTAGGCTACATTGTTTTACAAAAAATTAAATTATCATCAAAAGGACTTCAGAAAACTTTTTGCAAATCTCTGATTTATTTTCATTTTTCTACAAGAGAACGGGCAGGATAGAAATGCCACAAATAGCATTTACCATGAGTATCTTTGATGTGTTTCTGGGATCCCAAAACGTAAGTTGAGGGATACCTATGACATCGCAAAAGTTGTCCGTCTGTCCGTCCGTCCGTCTGTAAGCACGATAACTCTCGAAGGGAATGAGATATTTTGATGAAACTTGGTGTGAGGATTCGTTGGGTCGGCGGACCAGTCGAGTTCGTAAATGGGCTTTGTAGCCCTACATTTAGGGGTGGGGGAGGGGGTTCAAATTAAGGGGCGAACAAAATATTTTGAAACAGCTATTGTGATAGTCGATTATGGGGTAAGAAGACATGCTGAACACGATGGTTAAAACCATTTTGTAATCGGACAAGTAGTTCGCCCGGAATCCGGCCAAAACCGGAAAGTTTGTTAAAAGTAAAAGTTTTATTTGAAGTTGATTAGATGTTTGATTTAGAGGTAGGAAGACATGCTGAAGACGATGGTGAAAACCATTTTCTCGACGGACAAGTAGTTCGCCCGGGATCCGGCCCAAACCGGAAAGTTTGTTAAAATTAAATGTTTTATTTGGAGTTGATCAGATGTCCGATTTAGGGCAAGAAGACACGCTGAACTTTTATTTGAAAACAATTTCTACCCGGACATGTAGTTCGCCCGGAATCCGGCCAAAACCGGAAAATTGTTAGAAGTTAAAGTTTTATTTCTAGCTGACTAGATAACCGATTTAGGGGTAAGAAGAGACGCTGAATCCGTGTGTGACAATCATATTTTACCCGGACATATAGTTCGACCGGAATCCGGCTGGAGTCGGAAAATTTGTTAAAAGTTAAATTTTTATTTGAAGTTGATTAGATGTTCATTATTGGGGAAAGAAGATACCCTGAGTTCGTTTTTGAGCTTTCTTTTTTCGCCGGACAAGTAGTTCTAGAATTCGGCCGAAACCGGGAAATTGGCAGAAGTGGCAGGAACTTTTCGTCAAAACAGATATGACTTATACGGGTAAACACACATGCTGAATCCATATCTGAACTTGGTTTTCTTAGATGATTAGCTATTTGGCCTTAATCTGTTTCTGAATTTTAATTGTAAGAATGTTCAAGGATTCTGGCGATGACTGGATCTGGCTAAGACAAGACCCAGTTGTCTGGATCAGATATTGAATTTTTGGGATCCCATCGAAAAGTTTGGTCTTGTTTTTTCAATAGGCTATATGTTTTGGTTAGTGTTACCCTCTCGCTCTGCACTATTTCGTTCTGGTGTCACTCACGTTCTGCGAAAGAAGGAGATTAAAAAGATGAGATCTTGTTATTTTAAATTTTGCAAAGCACCTGCTCCACTTGTCGAAATTATGTCATAACCATGCATTGACGGAGAAGTTCCCTTTCGGATGTTTCCTCGTCGCTATAAAAAATCATGGACAACAGGGCCCAACCAGCGCACGACGTTATCCACTGCTTCCTGGCCGAATATTGAAAATTAAGTGTCTTTTTCTGTGTTTTATTTATTTTCTTTCATTTACTCCGTTTTTTTTTCAAAATGGCGGGTTATAAATAAATGACTTACTTAATTGCTTACTTACTTACTTTATCCTTGGTTTGAGATAATCAGGCGTCATAAGATTTATGTTGCCTGATATTTTGTCCTTTTAAAAATGTTTTTGTCTTTGTGGACCATTTCAAGTAAGTTCTGACTTACCCGCTGATCATTCATTTCAGTACAGTTGAAGTCGACACCTTCACACGAAAATTGTATGACTTGTACCGAGCAGTCCTTAGCCAGGATTTTACCCAGGTAAGGTCACTCATTTCTTTTCACCTAGACCCCCATAGTCCTGTCCGCCGCAAGGTTTGAAATGGCATCTTGTCCCTTATGAAACTAAATGCTAATTTTTTAAATATGGATCCTCTGGACAAATTAACAGCTCGGCTGATAGTGTGTTTTTTTCTGCCTTGTTTTCAGTCAGTGTTGGGCGATATTCAGTACCGATATATCGGACCAAAAATCGATGTCGAATATCGATATCGAAAACGATATTTGCTGATTAATATTTATTGTATAATCCAACATAATCTACACTTAAAAACCCGAAATTGGAGCAATATGTTTTCCGTAATTCAATTCTTATTTATTCGGAGTCTGAGATGATGCAAGACTATTAACGGCAATTTTGTTCTTAAATTTTGGCGGAACGAGACGTATCCTACAGCAAAACACGGTAAAGAAATATCGAATATCGAAAGTGAAATATCGATATGTCGAAAAATCCAAATATCGCCCAACACTATTTTCAGTAAGACCAGGAATAGATATTGAAATAGCGTTTGTCTCTCCACCCCTTCGTTTTACAAAAAACCGCGTTCATGTTCCGTAATAGGCCGAACACAGGATAAGGATTTCCCGGGCGGATTTTCGGCATTTTTTATCATCAAATTGAAACAAGAGCTACGAGCTCATATGGCACTTGTTACGAGTAGGTGGTATAACGAAGTAGATGAGAACGTCACAAAATACCCCGCAATCCAAAAATAAGGTTCGGGCCTAGAAATAGGACATCTAGTTTCACTCAAGTCTGAGCATTTCCGGTGATTCATCTAGGGCAAATGGCTTTTCTACTTTCCAAGTTTCAGCCTAATAGATCCACTCGTTAGGTCCCTAGACGTGCCACATGATTTCCGGTACCCCCTTCCGGCTCCCCCTACCGGGGCCGAATCTGGTTCGGACTCCTAAATGGATGATCTGAAGCATTTTCTCTTACCACCTATCTTTCACTCGAATTTGAGCATTGTTTTAGAGCTTAGAATAGAATAGAATAAAACTTTAATTCAAAAATATGGCTCATCATAGCAAACTGCCAAATGCGATATTTTTTCGTCAGGTACATTGTTAGCAAATAAACACATTACACAATCAACAAAAGGAAGACACACTCTAAGTCAAGTTGAGTTAAAAAGGGCCACAAAACTAGGCACAAAGCTCTTTTTATAGCTTTCTGTTTTAGCAACAAGACCAAACTTTTCGATGGGATCCCGAAAATTCAATATCTGATCCAGACAACTGGGTCTTATCTTAGCCAGATCCAGTCATCGCCAGAATCCTTGAACATTCTTACAATTAGAATTCAGAAACAGATTAAGGCCAAATAGCTAATCATCTGAGAAAACCAAGTTCAGATATGGATTCAGCATGTGTGTTTACCCGCATAAGTCATATCTGTTTTGACGGATCCCAAAACGTAAGTTGAGGGATACCTATGACATCGCAAAAGTTGTCCGTCTGTCCGTCCGTCCGTCCGTCTGTAAGCACGATAACTCTCGAAGGGAATGAGATATTTTGATGAAACTTGGTGTGAGGATTCGTTGGGTCGGCGGACCAGTCGAGTTCGTAAATGGGCTTTGTAGCCCTACATTTAGGGGTGGGGGAGGGGGTTCAAATTAAGGGGCAAACAAAATATTTTGAAACAGCTAATGTGATAGTCGATTATGGGGTAAGAAGACATGCTGAACACGATGGTGAAAACCATTTTGTAATCGGACAAGTAGTTCGCCCGGAATCCGGAAGTTTTATTTGGAGTTGATCAGATGACCGATTTAGGGCAAGAAGACATGCTGAACTTTTATGTGAAAACAATTTTCTACCCGGACATGTAGTTCGCCCGGAATCCAGTCAAAACCGGAAAATTGTTAGAAGTTAAAGTTTTATTTCTAGCTGACTAGATAACCGATTTAGGGGTAAGAAGAGACGCTGAATCCGTGTGTGACAATCATATTTTACCCGGACATATAGTTCGACCGGAATCCGGCTGGAGTCGGAAAGTTTGTTATAAGTTAAATTTTTATTTGAAGTTGATTAGATGCTCATTATTGGGGAAAGAAGATACCCTGAGTTCGTTTTTGAGTTTTATTTTTTCGCCGGACAAGTAGTTCTAGAGTTCGGCCGAAACCGGCAAATTGGCAGAAGTGGCAGGAACTTTTCGTCAAAACAGATCTGACTTATACGGGTAAACACACATGCTGAATCCATATCTGAACTTGGTTTTCTCAGATGATTAGCTATTTGGCCTTAATCTGTTTCTGAATTCTAATTGTAAGAATGTTCAAGGGTTCTGGCGATGACTGGATCTGGCTAAGACAAGACCCAGTTGTCTGGATCAGATATTGAATTTTTGGGATCCCATCGAAAAGTTTGGTCTTGTTCTTTCGGCACTCCAGATTTTTTCAATGTTTTAAGCATTGAAATACTTGCATTTGTTTTCTTTAAAATTGATTTTGTGTTTTCATGCCAAGAGAGATCAGAGAGATGACCAAGCCTAGGAGAGTCATTGAGTTGCAAAGGAGTTCTTTGGGAATCAGAGGTTCAAATTGGGGCGGTGATTTTAAAAAAGAAATAGGAAGGATTGCTGACTTTTCCTTGTTTACAATCATTTTAATAACTTCATTAGCCTCCGAAGATATTTGACGTACGCAATTTAAAGCAGAACTCTTATCCAACTTAGATACCACTTCAACCAGAGAAAGGTCATAGACGTATTTCCATCTTTCCTCTAGTGCGGCAGCTATATCGTTAATCATTAGGAGGAAACCTAATGGACCTAGCACTGTACCCTGAGGGACCCCGCAAAAAACTGGCAACTTAGAGGAAAAGGAATTTTGGTATTTTACTGCTTGTTCTCTATCAGTTAAAAAGCTTCTGATAATTTTGATAAGATATTCGGGAATTTTACTATCACGCATTTGGATTGGAATAGAATGATCAACAAGGTCAAATGCCTTTTTGAAATCAATAGCTTTTAGGTTAATCCATTTACCGGAGTCCTCAAGATTTTTTAGTATGAAATTATTTAAACTTACGAGGTAATGGACAGTCGACGATTCGGGTATATTCCCGAATTGCTTTTTGTCAATTATTTTCGAAAGTTTCTCTTTTAACCAAAGCCTCGTTTTTGTTGCATGCGGCAGGTCCACTTCTCGGCCGATTCCGGACTGATTCTTCCTACATCCGTTTTTGCACTGCAGCGCTTCGGAAGAAGACGGCAGCGCTTCTCGAGAATCACGGACTTGCTCACCGACCAAGTCCGTGCTTCCCTACAAGATGCCGCAGCGCTGCCGCTTCAACCAAGAAGAAAGTCAATCCAAAAACGCATATTGTGCAAAAGCAAAGAAGTGCTGCAGCAGCGATGCGGCAGCGCTATTGCAACAAAAACGAGGCTCAAGAAGCAACAAAGCTTTCATACATCCTACTGAAAACAGAACACTCAATTGCATATAGGCTACCGTCCTTCCGGATGTGGACTGAGGGGTGCGGTGGACACCCCAGCAGTCGAAGGGTTGGGATGCAAAAATGATCTGATATGATTCGTATCACTGATGATGATTGACAGGGGTTGAGTGTAGCCAAGGGGATCAGAACCTCGTAGGTTTCTTGCAAGAAGTCGTATTATAAATAGGCTAACAACTTTATTCGCTACAACTACAAACGCCTGTTACCAGAGGCGTCGCGTGTGGGGGGGGGGAGGATACTCCCCCCGATGTTAGGCTCGTCGCAAAAAATAACCGCGCCTTGGTTTCTCGTAAAAAAAAAATGATTAAAAAAAAAATGTTTATAAATTCCGTTGATTTTTCTAAAAAAAAGTTCCTGTATATTTAAAATGGTCGTTTTTTATGGCACTTGCCCTCTCGGCCAAGTGCCATATAGCGATCGCAAATTCTGTCCGTCAGTCGGTCGGTCTGTCTGTCCCGGTTTTGCTAGTTCGGGCACTTCCAGATAAGCTAGGACGATGAAAATTGGCAGGCATATCAGGGACCGGACCAGATTAAATTAAAAATAGTCGCTTCCCCGATCCGACAATCTGGGGGAAGTGGAGGGAGGGGAAGCCTGAAAAATTAGGTATATTTAACTGTCGAACGAGTGATCGGATCTTAATGAAACTTGATCTATGGAAGAAACTCGTGCCTCAGACGTCCCAGAAAAATTACACACCTGATCCGGTGACATTGGGGGGAGTTGGAGGGGGGAAACGGAAATCTTGGAAAACACTTAGAGTGGAGAGATTGGGATGAAACTTGGTGGAAAGAACAAGCACTAGTCCTAGATACGTGATTGGCATGACCGTACCGGATCCGTTCACTTTGGGAGTGTTGGGGGGGGGGGTCCGAGTTTCTAGTGATCTCGTGAGTTCGGAGCTACCTGATGTGCTAGGACGATGAAAATTGGCAGGCATGAATGAATGAATGAATGAATTTATTCCCAATAAAGCCCAAGGGCCATGGCGGGAAACATAACACAATAACAAAAACAAGATATCATAAACTCCAACAACAAACCAAAAAATCAACTTCTATAAAAATAGTTCTTGGTGGGCCATAGCTAGCTTCAGGAATCTACCCAGCCTTCGGATCTCACCAAAACACTTACTTCCCATACTTGAAACCAAATCCCTTTCCTCCCAAGCCTCCCGACCAAACACTTCCTTTCTTAATTCTTTCAACTCCTCACAATAACATATCAAATGTACCGCATCCTCTCCTTCAATACCACACATTGGACAAAAACAAGAGCTGTAAGCTCATATGGCACTTGCATGGGTCAAGATGATTTGATTGATCAAAAGTAAGTTTCGACTTTGCGGTTGAGATGCGCGCTCTAAGGGAGCGGGAACTTCATTTGTAAGCAAAACCCTTAAGGCAAAACTGCTAATGGGCTGATGGGCATCACGAAAATGCATATATTGCTTAAAAGTATTTTTTTTACTTTGCGGTCAAGATTGGTACTTTAAGGAAAAATCGGATTTGGGACGTAGCAATTTCTAAGCAAATGTTGTTGAGTCTCCAATATTCCAGCGAAGTTTCATCGTCCTAGCACATCTGGAAGTACCTTAACGCGCGATCACCGGAATCCCCCCCCCCTCCTCCAACTCCACCCACAATAACCGGAGCCAATCCGGTTCTGTAAATGATTAATCCAGAGCATCTGTTTGTCATTCCCACGAAGTTCGATCCAGATCACACCAGTCTAAGCGGGTCAAGTATTTTCCGCCCTCCCCCCAATTATTGCCGGATTCGGTCCGGAAATGAAAAAGGTCACAAGAGGAAAATGTCCTCTGTTTAATTATTAAATTTCACTCGAATCCGATCACCCGTTCCAGAGTTACGCATGACTCAATATTCCGGATTCCCCTCCCTCAACTCCCCCCCCCCCCCCCAAGATTATCATATCGAGGATTTTTTTTTATTCCAAGTCAGTTTGACCGGGTCCCTGATATGCCTTCCAAGTTTCGTCGTGAAAATCCCCCAAAAAACGGAATTCCGGGAAACCCCCGCCTCCCCCCCTCAAGTTTCCGGATCCAGTCAAATTATGTAAAAGATTTACATGGACCAGATGTTTGTTCTTCCCAGCAAGTTTCACTCCGATACCATCATTCTAACCGTTTCCCGAGATTTCCAATCCACCCCCCCCCCCCCCAGCTCTCCCGCGGTGCACGTAGCCAATCCGATTCAGCAAATGACTCACCTAGAGCATCTGTTTGTTCTTCTCACAAAGTTCCATCCCGGTCCCTCCATTCTAAACGGGTCACGTATTCCCCCCCCCCCCTAAAAATCATCGGAGAAATGTCCTCTGTTCAATTCTTAAATTTCACTCGAATCCGATCACCCATTCCAAAATTAAGCATGACTGAAAATTTCGGATTCCCCTCCCTCCACTCCCCCCACCATTATCTGATCGACAAAATTTTTATTTTGAAGTCAGTTTGATTGGGTCCCTGATATGCCTGCCAAGTTTCATCGTAAAAATCCCCAAAACCACCATCACCGGAATTCCGGGCCCCCCCCCATAAGTGTCCGGATCCAGTACAATGGTCTAAAGGACTTATCTAGAGCAGATGCTTGTTCTTCCCAGCAAGTTTCACTCCGATTCCTCCATTCTAACAGTTTCTTGAAATTTCCGGTCCCCCCCCCAACTCCCCCCTGGCTACCGAATCCCGTCAAGACTTTAAACGGGACATTACAGATGTATTTTCTATTCAGTTATGAAGTTTCATTACAATCCGATCATCCGTTCGAAAGTTACACACTTCTCAATTTCCCGGATTCCCCTGCCCTCCACCCCCCCCAAAATGGTCGGATCAGAAAACTGATTATTTATAAGTTTGTTTGGTCTGGTCTCTGATATGCCTGCCAAGTTTCATGGTCCTAGCACAACTGGAAGTACCCTAACTCGAAAAAGTGTGACAAAATGCCCTAAATTTTCAAGTTTCCAGCGCCCCCACTTCCCCGCATATGGTCGGATCGGGAAACTGATTATTTCCAGGTTAGTTTGGTCGGGTCCCTGATATTCCTGCCAAGTTTCATTGTCCTAGCTCATCTGGAAGTACCCTCACTCGAAAAAGTGTGACAAAATGCCCTAAATTTTCAAGGTTCCAGCGCCCCAACTCCCCCGCATATGGTCGGATCGGGAAAGTTATAATTTCCAGGTTGCTTTGGTCAGGTCCCTGATATTCCTGCCAAGTTTCATTGTCCTAGCTCATCTGGAAGTACACTAACTCGAAAAAGTGTGACAAAATGCCCTAAATTTTCAAGTTTCGAGCGCCCCCACTCCCCCGCATATGGTCGGATCGGGAAACTGATTATTTCCAGGTTCGTTTGGTCGGGTCCCTGATATTCCTGCCAAGTTTCATTGTCCTAGCTCATCTAGAAGTACCCTAACTCGGAAAAAAGTGACAAAATGCCCTAAATTTTCAAGTTTCCAGCGCCCCGCACTCCCCCGCATATGGTCGGATCGGGAAACTGATTATTTCCAGGTTAGTTTGGTCGGGTCCCTGATATGCCTGCCAAGTTTCATTGTCCTAGCACATCTGGAAGTACCCTAACTCGGATATGTGGGACATAAAACTCGGACCGACCGACAGACCGACAGACCGAATTGTGATCGGTATATGGCACTTGAGCCAGAGGCTGCAAGTGCCATAATAAGGAACAGTACTTTTCCTATCTCTACCAATATAATTTCTCCGCATCCCCACCGGAAGAGCATCCGCCCTAAGACTCACCATCCACTTCAATTCTGCCCCCCCCCCCCCAGGGACCCGAACAGATTTACTTGAGAATAGTCGTTTCCCCGACCAGACCGTCTGGGGGGGGGGGGACTCGAGGGAGGGGAAATCCGGAAAATGAGATATTTTTAACGTACGAACCGGTGATTGGATCTCAACGAAACTTGATATGTAGAAAGATCTCGTGTCTCAGACATCCCAATTTACATCCGGACCGGATCCGTTGACATTGGGGGAGCTGGAGGGGTGAACCTGAAATCTTGGGAAACGATTAGAGTGGGGAGTTCGGGATGAAACTTGGTGGAAAGAACAAGCACAAGTTCTAGATACGTCATTGACATAATAGGACCGGATTTGGGGGGGGGGGGGAGGGTCCAGATTTCTATGAAGCGCGCGAGTTTGGTACTTCCTGATGTGCAAGGAAGATGAAGCTTGGTAGGTGTGTTAGGGTCGTATCCTCGATCCGACCATCGTGGGAGGAGTGGAGGGATTGGGAATCCGCAATCTAGTGGCACGGGCAGTTTTTGAACGGGCGATTGGATTTAAATGAAACTTGGCAAGTGGAAGGAGCTATCGTCTCAGATGTTCCATGTCAGGTCAGGGGAGGAAGGGGGAAATCCGGAACTTTCCGACGGGTGATCGGATCTTAATGAAATTGATATTTGGAAAGACGCCAGGGTCTCAGACGACGCAGTTCAAATCCGGATCGGATCCGGTGACTTTTGCGGAAGCTGGAGGGGGGAACCGGGAATCTTGGGAAACGAATTGAGTGGAGGGATCGGGATGAACCTTGGTGTGAAGAACAAGCGCAAATCCTAGATACACCGTTGACATAACCGGACCAGATTGGGACACAGTGGGAGAGTTGGGGGGAGGGGCTTAATTCTGGTGATCCCGCAAGTTCGGAACTTCCCGATGTTCTAGGACGATAAAACTTGGAAAGTTTCGGAAGGAATAACTTGGAAAACGCATCAGGGACCCGAACAGACTGACTTGAGAATAGTCGTTTCCCCGATCCGACCATCATCACAAAAACCAAACGGATAGACAAAATAGGATGCAAGTTGGACAGTGCCGTGTTTATGCGACCTCGATTTGTTATTTGGCGTCCGGACAGGATCCGGCCAAGGTAGGGGGGGGGGACGGGACTCGTATATTTGCAGTTAGGCTCTGTTCCGATTCCAGTCAAACTTGATGGACAGGAAGAGATAAGTCAGAGATGCGATATTTATGATACCGAGTCGTATTCAGCCACGGTGGGCGGAGTTGGAAGGGGAGTCCCAGAAATTGTGTGGCTCGCATAATGGTTAAACAAGTGGAGTGATTTGAATGTAATTTGGAAAGTACAGAGATCATATGACCTAGGTGACATATTTTAAGGTTCGAGTCGGATCCGACCACGGTAGGTGGGGGGCGAGATTTACCGGAAGTTCCCCCCAAAATGCTCAGATTCGAGTGAAAGATAGGTGGTAAGAGAAAATGCTTCAGATGATCCAGTTAGGAGTCCGGACCAGATTCTTCCGCAGTATATGGGGAGTTGGAAGGGGACATAGCGAGTGGATTTCTTGGGTTGAAACTTTGAAGGTTAGCGATGGCTTGGAGGTGATGTCGCAAATTCTCAGACCTGATTGAAACTTCATATCCCAAAACTAGGTCCGAACCGCATTTTTGGGTGGCGGGGTGTTTTGTGAAGTTCTCTTCTACTTTCTTTTACCACCTACTCGTATCAAGTGCCATATGAGCTCGTAGTTCTTGTTCTGAAAACCAGTTGATTTTACGTCAAAAGCGGTTTGTAAACAGCTGTTTTTCTGCAAAAACATGGTTAGAAAAGGACATGCCAGTCGGTAAATAGCTTGTCCCCCTTTAACGTTTTGAATAGTAACGCCTCCGGTGGTCACATAGACTCCACTCAAAAATTCAAGCTACATTAGAACACGAATACTTATTTCTATTCATTTATCATCCGACGTCTCGAAAAGAAAAAGGACGGAGTACAATAGTTGTACTTTCACATTTATCGAATTCTCTAAAAAGTTAAAAGCACCATAGCTGACGTAACCGTTGTTAGCCTTTGTCTGAATATAATTACAACATTACCCCCCCCCCCCCCCCCCAACAGAGGTCGTACCTGGTCCTGATCTCAAATGGCACATTTCGGACCGATGACCACTTCATTTTTCGGGTTTCACTTCCCAATCCCTCTAACCGTTTGATTTATACATATGTTAACACATTTCTGGGACCCCCTATATATCTACCCCCCCCCCCCCCGTGGTCGCATCTGGTTTGAATTCATAGACATCAAATGCTCCTATCACTCCTTACTTTTCATCCGAATCGGAGCACTTTCGGAAAAAGTCCGGTACCCACCCTTTAACTTTTCAAGTTTTACCAGAATCCCTTGATCTGTACTGTCCCGACATACGTCCCCAACTGTGGTCTCATGCGATTTAGAAACACAAACAGTCGACCTCAGGCTTTTTTTTCAATCGAACCGTATCACCCGTTCTCAACTTACATGGGTCACAATTTTCCGCGTTACCCATCCCTTCACCCTTCACATTATATCGGAACTGGAATGAGAAGGTTCCAGTGAGTATTTGGTCGGATCTTTTACATTCGTTCCAAGTTTCAGCGTCCTGGCTCATGTGGAAGTCAGAAGCAGTGCTTCCACTTTCTTCATCTGAAAATCAGTAACCGCTCCGAAAAAAATCGGGAGACATTTTTAAGAAATCGGGGAAAAATTCGGGAGTTTTAAAAACAGTGGTTATGTCTTAGAAAGCAATTTTATAGTTAGGTTTGTTACAAAAAAGGCATTTGAGTAACTGCATTCAACTTGTTAGCACGTAAAAATACTCATTTTATTCGTCAAACTTATGATTTCGATGCGCAAGAGCTACACATATAACCGGTTTGATAGCAAGGCTGATAGGGATCGACTAAAACCAGGAAGGGAAGGGAACTCGAGAAAAGCAGGAAGGCATACTAAAACCAGGAAGGGCATACTAAAACGAGGAAGGGCATACTAAAACGAGGAAGCCTGTCGCCAGAATTCAAAACTGGAAAGGTTCCCTTCCTCTGTTTAGTATTCTTTGAGGGGTCGGCAACTTTTCAACTTCAAAGTTCACCAACCTTCCTCGTTTTAGTATCCTGACATGGGTAGGCATGAAGTTCAGTGAGGGGTCGGCAACTATAAAAATTGTAATTCATCTTTTCATTTCTCGTTCTAGCGGTAAGCGACTAAAATCCTCCGAGTCCAGCGAGGGGTCGGCAGCTAAGATATTTCAAGTCCACCATTTCCTTCCTCGTTTCAGTACCTCGAAAGTACTAGAACAAGGAAGGAAACTGGAAATGTTAAATTAGTCTTCTTTTAGGTAATTTAATATTTTCAGTTCCCTTCCTCGTTTTCGCACTTTCAAGGTACTAAAACGAGGAAGGAAATGGTGGACTAGAAATATCTTAGTTGCCGACCCCTCACTGGACTCGGAAGATTTTAGTCGCCTACCGTCAGCACGAGAAATGAAAAGGTGAATTATAATTTTATAGTTGCCGACCCCTCACTCAACTTAATGCCTACCCATGTCATGATACTAAAGAGATGGGGAAATTTGAATTTAAAAAGTTGCCGTCCCGTCAAAGAATACTGAACAGAGGAAGGGAACGGTGCGGCTTTCCAGTTTTGAATTCTGGCGACAGCCTTCCTCGTTTTAGTATGCCCTTCCTCGTTTTAGTATGCCCTTCCTGGTTTTATTATGCCTTCCTGCTTTTCTCGCGTTCCCTTCCCTTCCTGGTTTTAGTCGATCCCAGGCTGATATTTATGTTTGCACCGCTAAATTTAAAGGACACTTAAAAGGTTCCTCGGTGCTTTTTTTTTTTTTTTTTTTTTTTTCCCGTAGCGTCTTTTCTAATTTAACTTATTTTTATGTTATTTAAATAAAACAACGAAAATTCTGTTACGTACTTTTTGTGGCTACTCCTCCATCCCTCAGTGACGTTAATGTTAACCTATTTTTACCCACTTTTAAACTATTTACGTCACCTAACTTTTAATAAAGCCCATATTACATTTACTGTCCATCCCCCTAATAACTATATATAAAATATAAACTTATTATAAATTTATCATTCCAACCTCAATCATCTTCTTCTCAAATCTCTATCATTCAAATTCCTACTAAAAAACATTAAAACAAAAAAAATTACCACTTACTTTTTCGCCCAATCATCATTCACGCATACCCATCGTTCATCGCAATACTTATCTTCAACTCTTCCAAAACCACAAACGCCCTCAACCCTCATTTCCCTCTCACTCGCTTCCACTCATATCATGACCCCAGGGCACAAACTTAACCACAACTTTCGACAATCCCAACAAAACCCCTGCTCTACCCGCTCAAGAGGTGCCCTTCCCCCTCTAGGGCACCTCTAACACGGTGGCAATTAACTTTCCCAAATACAACAACAATATTCTGCCCTGGCTGACCCCAATCATTCCACACACACCAACCAACACACTTCTACCTCTCACAACCCAAAATACCCCACAATCCTTGAAACGTTTTCCCTTTACACCATTACACGTTTACACTCGGTGCTTTGAGGTCTACTTAAAGTTTTCTTTGCGTTTCCATAAGAGCTGGGGCCCCAAACATTGCACATTTGAGAAACGGCGTGGCTTTCTCGATTGAAAATTATTTGAATTTTCTGCGTAGGCTTATGAAATGGGTACGTTCGTCGGTGAGGAAACTGAAAATCTTTGGCAACCCGACCGTTCCCACCCTGGGGATAGTCAACAGACTGAAATTTAGTTTTTAGCAATTTAGTTTAAATTTTGTCGGACCGATATAAACTCTTCCAAGCTTCCCACGGCTTCTGGTAAAGACCTTAAAGCCCTTAGTTGTCAAAAGCATCCATCAGACATCTTTGTCATCAGGAGCGTCGCAAGTTCATTTTTCTTTTGGGGAGGGGGGAGCCAACAAAACTTCACGATATGTGCCAGAAATTCTACCGAATCCTTGAAACTTACAATTTGAATTATTTCAAATTTTTAATTCAAAAATGAAGCGACTACGTGGACTATGTATTACTCGACACCATTCCAGCAGCAGTTTCTAACTTCTGTACAGCTGACGAGAATAAACTGAGAGTTCCATGCGGAATTCTAGAAGTTCACACTTCGCACAACTGCTTCCCGTGCAAATTCTGGGTTCTTATCAAATCCTAAGATCCCGAGGATTTCCAAAAGTATTTCAAACCGAAGAGAGCGAGGTCCTGGCAGCAGCTTTCACAGACTCTGTTAAAACCATCACCCCCAGCAAAATTTTAAATTCGGCTTTTTTCTGCCAAAACTCAGCTATTTCCCAAAGAGATTCTAGTTTACAATGTTCTCAGACTAAAACTGTCGAAAACCCCACCTAAATGACGTGCCCTTCCATCAAATGAAGAAAACTATGAAAGGCGCCACAGGCGAAGTTTTGGGAAACATTTATGATCGCTCATCTTTTGGGATACATAATAAAATGACATTGATCAGAATTTTACTCGACCATCTTCTCTCAATACTTAAAAAGAAAGTTTATGTCGGATTATTTTTTAAATCAATTTACTTTTCTTAAAAAAAACGTATATTTTTGCACAAAGGCAAATAATGTTGCAACCATGCGGCGCAGGCGAAAATTTCGCAACTCGGCCATTTCTCCGCTGAAATAGAGAGATTTTGGTATAAACCCGACTGTGAAATCCAAGAATTGTGACCTTATTGTAATTTTGGCAAGATTATGAAAATTGGGAGATTATCGGGAGAAACTTTTTGTCGGGAGATGTCCAAAAAACTCGGGAGATCTCCCGAGAAATCGGGAGGAGTGGAAGCACTGGTTAGAAGTGCCCGAACTAGCGAAAGTTTTTCAGACCAGCCAGAGGCTCCATCAGCTACAAAAACTAGGTGCACAAATCTGTTTTCCGCCACTGCTCTCCCGGTACCCCCATCTGAGTTACTGACACTAATGAGGCTCAAGTCTTCACCTTAATAATTCAAAAGACCCGGACGAAGATAAGGGGGTCGTAAAATGTTCCTCGAAAATGCATACTCATGCCATTGAGTGAGAAGTAACAGTGATAGGTCTAACCCCTGAAAAATCATTCGCACCTCCTTTTTTTGGAATTGGTGTGATAAAACCGGTTTTCCACTTTTTCGGAAACTGTCCTGTATTATTTATTTTATTAAATATTTCTCTTAAAGGGAACGCTAGTTCTTTCGCGAAAGCTTTAATCAGCGGTACAGGAATATCAAAGGGTGCTGTTGATGTATTTTTGAGTTTGGACAGTCTCATTTGCACTTCAGATTGAGTAATCACGGGAATTTCTCCCGCACTCGTTTCACTATGAACATCTGAGGGTAAATTTTCAGGAGGCAAGGGTGGATAAGTATAGGACTAGAGACGCCGGTAACTCTCCCCCCCTCCCTCACCGTGGTCGGATCCGGTTCGAACCCTAAATTATGTCATCTAGGGCATATGATCTCTACATTCCAAGTTTCATTCAAATCGCTCCACTTGTTTGACCCTCATGCGAGCCACAGCATTTCCGGGACTCCCCTTCCCAACTCTCCCAATGTGGCTGAATACGACTCGGAAACATAAACGTCACATCTCTGACTTCTCTTCTTCCCGTCCATCAAGTTTGACTGGGACCGGAGCATAGCCTATCTGCAAATTTCCGGTTCCCGCTTCCCCCCTCCCCCCACCTTGGCCGGATCCGAATAACAAATCAAGGTTGCATAAACTCGGTACTGTCCAAATTGCATCCCATTCTGTCCAGCCGTTTGTTCGTTGTGCATGTCAAAAAGTTTCCGTACCCTCTCCCCTCCAACTCCTTCAACCGTGGCCGCATGTGCACTGTCAGAAGTTTCATAACAGATTGCGCATAACACTTTCAAGAATAACACCTTTTCACTTAGAAAAAAAAGTGTTATGACCAATTAAGTGTATACTATTTCGTGCCCAGATCTCCAACAACACCTTCAATAGTTAAAAATACTACACTGGCAGAAGTTACATAACGACAACAGCAGGATGCGCGGTTTCAACAGATAACACAGATCTAGGCACGAAATAGTGTAAACTTAATTGGTCGTAACACTTTATTTCTAAGTGAAAAGGTGTTATTCTTGAAAGTGTTATGCGCAATCTGTTATGAAACTTCTGACAGTGTGGTTGGGACACACCTTTTGCTTGTTTAGGTCATCACTTCTTATCACCCATAAAGCTTCACTGGAATCCAACTACCCGTCCGCAACTTACGGAAGTCAGTGATTTCCGGATTCCCCTTCCCGCAACTCCCCCAAAGATGGTCGGATCCAGGAACACAAGTTTTCTTAGGGTATTGTGTCGGGTCCTTAAATCACTAATATTCCTGAAAAGTGTGATCGTCCTTAGAACATCTAGAACTATCATAACTGGCGATCACCAGAATTCCAGGAAACACCCTGCGACTCCCTGACAGAGTCCCGATACGATCTGGTTCTGTCTATTACGTATATAGGGTCAATGCTTGTTCTTTGGCTCTAAGCGTTTCACAAGATTTCCGGTGCTCCGTCTAATCCCTCCCCCCCCCCACAGTATCGGATCTGACCAGGACTTGGCATGGGACATCTGAGACGATAGCTCGTCACACCTGCCAAGTTTCATTCCCTTCCGATCATCTGTTCAAAAGTTATGCATGCTACCAGATTCCGGATTCCCCATCCCTCCACTCCCCCTTGATGGTTGGATCGGGGAAACGACTATTCTCTAGTTAGTCTGTTCGGGTCCCTGATACGCCGTCGAAGTTTCATCGTCCTAGCACATCAAGAGGTGCCAAACTCGCGAGATCACCAGAATTCCGCCCCCACCCCCCAACTCCCCCACAGTGCCCGAATCCTGTCCGGTTATGTCAATGATGTGTCTAGGACTTGTGCATGTTCTTCCCACCAAGTTTCATCCCTCTCTCCTCATCCCCCTCTATCCCCCTCTAGCTCCCCCCAAAGTCACCGGATCCGGTCCGGATTTGAACTGGGTCGTCTGAGACTCGGGGGTCTTTCCAAATATCAAGTTTTATTGAGATCCGATCACCCGTTCAAAAGTTGTAAATACCTCAAGATTCCGGATTCCCCCTCCTTCCACTCCTCCCACGATGCTCGGATTGGGGAAGGGACTATTTCAAACTTAATCTTTTGGGGTCCCTAATATGCCTGCCAAATTTCATCGTCCTAGCTTATGTGGAAGTGCCCAAACTTGCAAAACCCGGACCGACCGACAGACTGACGGACGGACAGAAATTGCGATCGCTATATGGCACTTGGTCGAAGGGCAAGGGCCATAAAAACCTTAACTTTTCCATATGGAATTGACGATGATGTCATGTTAAGCATCAAGATAATAAGTAATGCAGACTGAAAATAGTCCAACGGAAAAGTCTGAAAGATAAACAGCCACAAGTTAACACCAAAACTCATTGTTGATAGCATGAACAAATTTAGGAATAAAACAGTTTCGGTACCGACATGATACCGTGTACCTTGATACGGTACCGATGGCTTGCGACAGCTTACGATTTTCTCACTGAAGTTTCATGGAATTACCTCTTGTGCGACTGTTCGTGTTCATCTTGAGGAGGTCAGAAAAAACTGCCGTCTTCTTATAGTTATGTGGCGTATTAACATCACCCCGCTTCCCTCGGTAAGATAAGGTTGGGACGTTTAGGCGTTGTGTCAGTAAGACATACTAAGAATCAGTGAAGGATCTCCGCTGTATTTTTCACACATACGACGTAGGCTATGCGAAAAAAAATAATAGTGCCTTTAATATTTTCCTTTCGATTTTAGCCAACCACTGTTGGTATTTTAAGGACGGACTATATGCTTCATCAACCATCGAGTACAGAACAAGCAGAGATCAAGATGATCGAAATTAATACCATCGCCTCTAGTTTTGCTGGCATCTCGTCCAAGTTTCCTGAATTCAGAAGGTAAGTTAAAGGACTCGCTCCAGCTGATCCTGTACAGTGGGGAACTCTTCGTTTGCACCCCTCCCAAACAGGGATTGCCGTAAGGTTCAAGTTTTTTTTTTTTTCACGCATAGTGTAGCCAGAGCAAAATAACACTAGGGAGTAGCGCCAAGACCTATGCTTTCCCTGCTTTGCAAACGGGCCATACTGGTAGTGCCGCCTATTGCACTTACGCCATTTAAAAGCGAGACAAACTTGCGGATTTAGAAATTTCTAGTAAAGCAAAGGTGCGGTCCGCAAACACCAAGGAAACAATGGAGGCTGTATCATTTTTATGCTATGTTTAGAATATGAAGTTATCGGACCCAGCGCTGGTGAACGACCGATTGAGTTTCAGTAGGGATGTTCACTATCGCTAATGGTGCTAGTGTCGCTGTATTCGAGTGTGTGTCACTTTTTTCAAGTCTTGGCGATACTATCTAGTGTTTTTTTGCTCTGGTTAAGAGCTATGCTTTCTTTGCTTCGCAAACGGGCTATACTCATAGCGCCGCCCACTAAGCTTGCGGCATTTTAAGCGAGACAAAATTACGGGCTTAGAAATTTCTAGTAAAGCTAACATACGGTCTGCACACATCAAGGAAACAGGGGAGGTTCGTATCTTTTTTTTCCTGTTTTCGGAATATGAATCATTGGAGCCAGCGGTGGTGCACGACCGATTGGGTTTCAGTAGAGACCTTCACTATCGCCAGTGCCGCTTCTATTCGAGTGTGTGTCATTTTTTTCAAGTATTGGCACTGCTCACTAGTGTTATTCTGCTCTGATTGTAGCCAACCCTCTCCTACGCTCGACTACTATCTTAGTCACCCTCATGGTGCCTGCCTGAAGCTAGTGTTTTTGTTCCCACGACACTAGTGAGCACGACACTGAGTGAACTCTACTGGACCCAGTCCTTCGCGACATCCTGCCCCCCAACTTTACAACAGAAAGGGAGAGGCCTCAAAGACAAGCTTCCGAACCAGTCCCTACCCTTTAACCAGTGTTTTGCCGACACGTGAGATACAAGAATAGCTTTGTCCCCTCCTTTGTTTCCCTACGTAACAGAAATTAATAGGTTATTATTTTACCCCTCGTTGTCTATTTCCCCAATCGTTACTTTTTATATTGTTTGTTCTTAGTATTTTATATGAAATTCGACCGCTTTCTAGTATGTGTTGACAATTTTGGTTAGTTTTTAATGTATGTTGACTTTGCCACCTGCGTAATTGGTGTTGAAATAAAACTGAATTGAATTGAAGCTTCTGGCAGTGATGTGCCAGTGTTGCGACGTATACCGCATTTCGCGGCATAATGCCGCAATTCGGAGTGAAATGCCGCATAAAATTTTGATCATGCCGCATACCGCAATTATGCCGCGAAATGGCTTTTTATACCGCATTCGTTACCGTACCTAAAGGGATTTCAACACCGTGTTCGACTCGTGGAAGTCAACTGCGGACCTTAATTAAAGTGTTTGATTTTTTTAACACTAACTCGTTTTATCACCCTTATTTTACTCGACATTCGGAGGATTTAGCTCACGAGAGACGAAATACAACAAGAGCAGGATTTGTTCTCAGGAACATAGGTGTGAGCGTCTGGAATGACCTTCCAGAATCGGTCAGAGCGGTTGTAAGTCTGGCATCATTCAAGAGAATGGTTAAATCCCATTCTTTGAAAAGGAAAGAAGTGTGATAAGAGGAAAGGGTATTTATTTAGTGTTATTTATTTATTTATTTTTTCACCCCACCCCAAGGGGGGGGGGGGGGGGTAATGAAGGAATTATAAATATTCTTTGAGCCCAAGTTGACTTTGAAACATTTATTCAAACAATGTTTACAACGGGTACGTCAGCTACGATTCTTCATCAGCGATATTTCGGCCCTTTTTGGCAAGGGTCCTCGTCAGGCTGTCAATCTTCTGGTTCAACTTCGGGGAAGGAAACAAACCTGTAATCTACTATTACAGGTTTGAAGTTGAACCAGAAGATTGACAGCCTGACGAGGACCCTTGCCAAAAAGGGCCGAAATATCGCTGATGAAGAATCGTAGCTGACGTACCCGTTGTAAACATTGTTTGAAGGAATTATATATAGCGGATTCGTGGTGGTTATAATTGCGGCCACAATCAGGATTCTTTTGTCTTAAAAGTGGCCGTTAATGGTAAATTGTTAGTTTAATTTATATATTTTTGATGAAATTAAAAAACAAATGTCTGAAATGTCTGATTCATGTGGGCCGAGAAGGTGGGAGACAACATCATTTTTCGATGGGTCCGATTTTACGAACACACTGTCACCTTTGTTTTCCCCAAAATCCTCACCGTAGCCAACGTTATTCACAAATTACTGGAACACAATTCACTCCTGAATGCCAATCCGCCATTGCTCATTAATTATCCATTGATCTTGACGCTGGTCAAAAGATCCCTAGGGCCTTCGAGAAGATCGAGTGGCGTGTAAGAGGATCAAAACAACTAAGTATATCACCATGTGGACGTTTGTATATGTCGGAAGAAGAAATCATCGGCCAGTTTGACATTTTTTGTCTCGGAAGCTGAATATTATTTAGCTCAGTTTCAGAATCTTCAAGAAATCGCTATAACGAATTTAGTGTAATTTACGGCGTTTGTTTATTGTGATCTAGTTTACATCCTTAATTCTTTGGACTTACGGGAATTAACAAGAAAAAACAGAAAACAAATACTTAAAGAAATCGATAATGCAAATAATTTTTTTAATTTTTCTACACATTTTTCATATGCCTGCTACAATAAAAACATATTGTTGGATACAAAGTCAAACTATGATTCCATCCTCCCCATGTCGGGCGCTTCCGACCCGCACCGCTAGATGACCCAGCGGTCGGATCGAGTCGTGGCTTCGTCTTGGGTGGGGGGGAGGGGTTCTAGACGTTGCAAGTGCTAGAATGCTTATGATATAACTGCTTTAAAGCACAATGGGCACTGACAATGCTTTGATTCTTATAAAATGCTTCACACATACACATTTCTGTCTTCCACTAGATAGCGCTTCAAAAATAAGCCGTCCCCATTGACTCTTCGGCGTGTAGGTGGAGACGATTTCAGAGCATGGTACTGCAAGGCGCGGAAATTCAAAAACTCTCGGAAATGTAGGAAAATCAATCATTTTGTAGAGCTGAGTGATGAGAGTGCCATGGCTGCTACAGTAAACCGTCTCTGTAGCTGGCAGATTGCTCCAGTGTTATCTGATCAAACTTTCTGTTGTCTGTAGTACCGAAGAACAGTTTTGCTTTCTGGATGTAAAGTTTCAACACTGCCAAAAAATGTACAAATATAACCGAGCTATTTGCAGCTGATTCCAGAGCTTACAAGGAATTCTCTTAACCCCGTTAATATGAATACTTGTCAACAATACATATAATCCGGAGTATGTAATAGATAAGAAATAAGAAACTCCGCTTATATTTGTCGAAGCTAGTAAATCGGAGTATGGCAGTCAGCAAAAAACGGCGTATTGATATATTATGAAAAATAAGTTGTCGAGGGATCTGCTGATTTCTGATGTGGCATTGTATTTTAGGGGGTGGTAATGTGGTATCATGATTGTTTGATCCGCCCATTGAACTTTAATGACCTAGTCGGCACCTTGTCCCGTGGGAGGCCACTATATTCGAAAAAGGGTTGAGTTTCGAGGTTTGAGATTCTCAGTGGTACGGCGTGCGGGAGGTTCGCCTCTTGAGAAACCATGCTCGTTGGAATTCTCGAGAATACACCCTTGAGAAATTTGTCAAAACTGAGGAACTAAGGTAAAGGATGACAAGTCATATGAGTGACTTGCTCCAAGCACTTTTGGATGCCGGACGAAAGTAATATACATGCGACGTTGCAAATTCTACTGTTTCCTACTTAAATATCTTATGCAGATTCATAGGCAATCAGGTTCATAGATGACCATATTTACCCCGATATCATTGGGGGGGGGGGGGGGGGGGCTTAGAAATCTCAGACGGAAAAAGTTGTCCGATCAAATGTTGATGTAGATATATTAATGGTAGATATAAAAGGGGTGGATTCGCCGAATTCGGCCGACATTTTTTCTCATAATCAGTTTTGAACCATAACCAAACTCAATAGCCTACTGATCTAAAAAATTCTTACTAACCTTCTCTAACTTCTGCTTTTGATAAAGCAAGAACACCCAGCAACTCCTAAAATCGATTCCCCACCGAATCTGAAATGGAGTCTTTTGATGAGGTGACGATAATAGGAGCATTCCCCGCCCGTGGGGCCGTCCCTGGGACAAACAAAAACGCGAGACTCCTCAAAAGGAGTCCTCGGGGAACGTTGAGATTATGCTTCTAGTCGGTTTCCTCGCTCAGCTTAGGCGTTTTTCCGATTCCGACCGAATTATCGATTGAATCGTAAACTACCCGATGAAAAATTTATCTCAAAATAGTAGTACGAAGTTGTACGAAAAAGTAGCATGCAGTACTAACTGATGCTACTACATGCTTCTACTTCAAGGCTACCGTGTTACTGCATACTACTGCATGCAACTATTAGCAAGACTGGATGCTACTATGGCAAGACAGGATGCTACTGGATACTACTACATAAGATTGGACTAGTCCGAGGCACATTAAATGATAGTATTCAATTGCATGCAACTTTTTTCGTACAACTACACAGGCCACAAATTTTTCATCGGGTAGTTCAAAAGCATATCCGGTTTCAGCATGTTGTGACACTACTCACTACACTGTAAAAAGTTTCTCCGAGTAAGGATTAAAGTTAACTGCAGTATTTGCTACTGGGATTAATCTTACCTCTACTGAGATAAAATTAATCCGAATTAGAGATATGATTGTCTTTTCTGAGACAAGATTAATCCCAGTAGCAAATACTGCAAGATTTGTTTTTACAGTGTAGCAGTTAGATTTGTTTATTTGAAAGTCATAACAGTATAAAATTAAAAGTAAGACCAGTCAGAATAAACAAACCAAAATTAAAGTGGATCATGTTTTACGGTGCAAAACGTCAGCTACATTTTATTAGAGCTATATTTCGGCCCTTCTTGGCAAGGGTCCTCTTCAAGCTGGATCCCGACCAATTCTGTCACCTGAGTACTTTTTTTTTCGAACAAATCCATTTTCTAAGCATTCCCCATGTTTTCCGTCCGCGGAATCCGGAGTGACTCCCTCTATTCTCGCCGTTCCCTTTGATCCCCCGAGGAGTCCTCGGGGAACGGCGAGAATTAGCCTTTGTGGGCGGCGGGGGTGGATAATTCTGCCGGAATCCGTCGGAAATCGGAAAATTGCTACTGGATCGGATGAAATGGCAGACTCGGTGTTAAATAAAAATATACAAAATTTGCGAATGAAAATAGATTTGCATGTAACGTTGGTTAAGGATACGCTGAAAATGATAAAGCTCTGAGTATTTGCCCTGAATAATAAGTATGTCGCCCTAATTGCGTGATAAAGCTAACTAGACTGTTGCTTGTTTTTACAATGCTCTCTAAAGAAATAGAAAACCGTGAATTTCGGTTTTTTTTTCTTGATCAGCTAGTTATCCTTCTAAGATGATGTGCGAGGGATAAATATAATTTCGGATATTTCGGTCGCACTTCCGGCAAACCGTCCTCAGCGAAAAAAACGAAAAAAAAAACAAAGCGAATAAAAAACAAAACTGAATCATAAGATCCAATACAATACTGATTATTGGTATTATGTTGGATCTTATAATTTAGTTTTGTTTTTTTCGCTCAGAACGGTTTGCCGGAAGTGCGACCGAAATATCCGAAATTATATTTATCCCTCGCACATCATCTTAGAGGGATAACTAGCTGATCAAGAAAAAAAACCCGAAAATTATGGTTTTTTTATTTCTTTCGTAATGAATGGTCAGCTTGGCCTTCGCGGAGCGGCTTGAATGTCTATTCTTTCCTGTGACGATGTTTCGTTAGTCGCTTGCGATTATAAGGTCACGTTACTGTATCTCCCCACATTGTCAACTTATTTCAAACCTTAAATACAATGCTCTCTGTTTTGCAGGTTCTTATTAAGCTCAGCCAGTAAACACGAATACATTCCTAAGGTAAGACTTAGGCCTACAGATTAGTCCACGAGGCTGGGTGGGTTCAGGTTAGCTATTGCGCAGGAAGCGTCGCCCATAGAAAATGGTCAGTTGACGAACGAGCAGGTTTTTTGTGGGTCGTCTGACGGATGGGAAGACTGACGAGTATGAGTGATGACTGGTCACGTCTATCTTGCAAGAGCGATGAGTAATACTTGCAATAAATACAGTCGTTTGACAGAAAACCCGCTGCGGGATTACTAAGCGAATCTTAAAGCTTAAATCATTACATAAGAATCGTTTTAATTCTCCAAAATAGCATACAGCTAGCCTCGGATTGTCAACATTACAGCGGATTACAATCATAATACAATACATTCAAAGATTTGTCGAGTTAAAGTGCTTAATAAAATAAGGGACTAATGAATTCAGGTACCTCTCGGATTATTTCGTTGGCGGGGGCTTAAGTTTTTGAAGGCCCAAGGACTTTGTCTGCCCTCTTGTACCGGGTCGCACACAAAACGCGTGGGGAGAAAACGCTTGATCTTATATTTACAAACATAGCCCAGTTCTACGAGCCTCCATCTGTTCTACCAGCCGTAGGCATGAGTGACCATGATACTCTAATCTGGAAACCGGTTAACACAGTGCTAATCAGAGACAAGAAGGTCATCACATATCGTCCTTTTACTTCCGTGCGAGTTGCCTGTTTCAAGGACTGGTTACAGCATAAGAACTGGAGCGACGTCCTGAAGCTGAGTGATGGCAACCAAATGGTGTCATCACTTACTTCCGAACTCTACAAGAAGTATACTGAGTTATTCCCGGAAAAGTCTTTTGTATGCAAACCACAAGGCAAACCATGGGTGTCCAAAGAGATGAAAGAGTTGATGATAGTTCGTGATAGTTTCTGGGAATGGGGCATGAAGAGTGAAGCAAGACGGCTTCGGAACAGGATTGTGAGTGCAACCCGCAAAGCGCGCAAAGAGTACGGAGAAAAGTGCGTAGCTAAGCTCATGTCGTCGGATCCGCCCAAGTTCCACAAAAGAGTCCAAGAAATAATGGGACGTGAGCAGAAGCCGCTGACAATTTATGATGAGTCGGGTAATTTATTGTCAGCTGATCAAATAAACGATCATTTTTCTGCGATTTGCCGGTTGCACCCACCTCTTCATTCGTTGCCTGATTTGCCTGAAGTGTCTGAAATCCCAATCATTCAGCCCCAAGCAGTGCTGGAAAAGCTAAAAAAAAAAAAGAAAAAAGTTTGATACACGAAAAAGTGGTTACCCCGAAGAAATTCAGGTTTCCTTTATTGTAGAGTGTGCTGTGGATATCAGCCCTGTGCTTACTGCCTGCTTTAATCAGTGTTGTGTCGACGGGGTATTTCCAGATTGTTTCAAGAACGCATACATTACACCCATACCTAAACAGAAGAAAGCACAATCTGTGTCTGATCTACGTCCGATTCCCAACTTTTATTGGATGATATTGAGGAAAAAATTGACCCTCAACAATTCGGTTTTACGCCCGGTTTCAGCACAACTCATTATTTAATTCGTTTGATTGATACAATTTTGAAGCACCTTGAGTTACCGGATTCATATGCTGAAATTTTATTGAGTGATATAATTAAAGCGTTTGACAGTTTAGATCATAAAGTTGCGATTCGTGAAGCAAAAGAGATGGGGGCCAGTACATTTATTCTCCGGATGATTGCAAGCTTCCTGTCGGGTCGAAAACAAAGTGTTATGCTCACAAAAGAAAAATTTCCGAGTTTGTTCGAATTTTTTGTGGTGCACCACAGCGAACGAAAAATTCTGTTTATTATTGTTTTTAATCGAGTTTAAATTGAAATTTTGAACCGTTACAAGTTCGCTGATGATTTGAGTGGTGTTGCTTTGAGGAATTTGAACCCACATTCTGTTGATTTATCTATTTCACAAATATTCAGTATTTTAGCACATGACCTTGAGGTTAAATTAGCAGACAGACGCCCAATGAGTTTTATTATGCGAATGTCGTTTCTGAAGAGGAAATTACTAGACCTTGAAGATGTTGGTCTTTGTGAACGGAACGTAGCGAAAATACTCGGCGTTACGATCGATGATAATCTAAGATGGCACTCTCATGTTGACCAGATCATTTACAAGTGTTCTTTACTCCTTCGTTCGTTTTCAGTTCTCCGCCGGTTTGCGTTGCCTAAAAAAATAATGAGGTCTATTTATTGTACTTATATCGGACCTAGTGCAGAATACGCATGTCCAGTTTGGCATCCCGGACTATCAGCATCGCAATCTGATTTGGAAGTGATCCAGAAAAGGGCTATTCGAATTATCCTTGGGAATTGCTTACGTCTTATGAAGAAGGCCTAAGGACTTCATCCCTGACGACCCTGAAGGAGCGAAGGCATAAGCTGACCATGGATTTTGGTTTGAAATGCCTCTGCTCAGAAAAACATCGGGATATTTTACCGGAGTTCGAAAATAGAAAGTGTGTGCGACCCGGTACAAGAGGTACATGCTTACGTATGTTTTAAAGGACCTGTCTTACCTATAATATTAGTGCAACCTACTTCCATAATCACTCCATATGTTTCTAAACCCGGAGACCCCAATTTGCATACGGTACATTCTAACCCTAACCCCTCGAACAAAACCACGCTGATTTTCTCACTTGCCGTATTTTGCTACCTTCAATGTGTATCACGCTGTCGACGGGTGTCTGCGAGGAGTTTTTCCGTCAGGAAAACCGGTTGTGTAAATTGTTTCCCTGCTTTCGCTACAAGTCAACGGGTCTCGGAAAAGGCTTAAAACAGCCAAAACCGTGGGTTATTCGCTGAAAGCACGGCACAGTTTTAAGGTATTCAAATATTTTAAATACTGTAAGTTAAAGAGTAAATAGTGCACGGGGTCCTTTAAGAATTTTCTTAGATGATATTTGGGAAAGTAACGACATGGATGGCATTGGGGAGTCCCGTATAAAGTAAAGTAAAGTAATTTATTTATGACCCGCCATTTTGAAAAGGCGGAGTAAATGAAGAAAACAAAGAAAATAAACAAAACACATAAACACGCACAAAAGACACTTAATTTTTAATCTTCAGTCAGGAAGCAGTGGACGACGTCGTGCGCTGGTTGGGCCCTGTTGTCCATGATTTTTGAAAGCGATGAGGAAACATCCAAAAGGGTAACACTTGCATCTTGAATTTTGAATTTCTCCGTCAATGTATGGTTATGACATAATTTCGGCAAGTAGAGAAGGTGCTTTGCATATTTAAAATAACATGATCTCATCTTTTTAATCTCCTTCTTTCGTAGAACATGAGTGACTCCAGAACGAAATAGTATAGAAGGAGCGCAGAATATGGCTTCTGTTAATCTGTACTTTTATATTTTGTTGTTTAATAAGCTAGTTTATTTAATTGTCAAGACTTATTCAACGGCCTACCTTTTCATAATAACCAACAAACTTGCCTTTTTACGTACTCCAGCTTCGTTAGGGAAAATAGCTGAAAAGAAGCTAAGAGAAAATTATGTAAAGGGTAGTTTAGTGTTTAGTGCCCTGGCAAAAAGAAATATATTTATTCAAATAATGTATACAACGGATACATCAGTTACGATGCTTCATCAGCAGCAGCTGTCATCATGAAGCAGCTGATGAAGTATCATAGCTGACGTATCCGTTGTATACATTAGTTGAATAAATGTTTCAAAGTCAGCTTGGGCTCAAGGAATATTTAAAAAGAATTATAATTTTCACTTTGGCCCTGGCCAAAAGACTATAATTTTCTCTTTGGCCAAGAACAGCTGGTAGTAAGGGGACGCTATCGTAGACGTTTACCTATCTTTCGATCCATTTGATCTAGATAGCTTAGAGCACCATCTATTTTGTGTGTCAACAACATCATAGGGCCAGGGGAGTAATTTGCTATAGGGCAGGGGGGGGGGGCAACTGCCCCCCCCCCCCCCCCAGCTGAAATTTAGCGTCTTCGAAACTCGTCGAACTAAGATAGGCCTAAGATAACCATAGAATGCATAGCATGCTCGATCACTTCTTGCAAAGAGTCCGAAAGCATTCCCTTCGGTCCTTGAGGCGTTTGACCTAATTTTTGTCGCTTCCTGTGTCGACTGCATCGAACCAACGATTCTATTCGTGTATGAAACACGTAAAAACGTATCTTCGCACGTCTGTGTCAGACGACCGACTAAGTGATCTTTTGGTCATTGATACCCAACCTGAAAAAGCGAAGAAGCTTGACGTCAGTCTCGCAGTGGACAGTTTCGCGAATTTGAAGAAGCGTTGTTTCGCCTTGGTCGATTACTAAAATATCTCTTTGTTTCTTTGTTTTTATTACGTTTTTCTTCTTGAAATAAAACTGCTCATTTTCACTTGACTTGGGAAAATCGGCTCCAACTTTGTCCCCCCCCCCCCAGGATTTTGACGAAATTACGCCCCTGCATAGGGCCACTACTAATAACGCATGTGTGTGAGATGATCGTACAGAGAGGTTGGAAAAAGCAACACAACGATTGATGGAGGCATGTATCCCTGCAACTGAGTTAATGTAGTAAAGCTAGGAAAGCTAGGACAAAACTAGACCTAGACCTGTTGCAGCAACCTTTGTCTTCGCTAACGGTTGAATGCTGAATTTGTCAACCCATCGAGGTTTTTCAAAATGGTACGTTTCCATCCAAGAAGGATTATTTTCTGAACTGATGACACAATCTGTAATCTCATGGTCTCGTGGTTATCCTTCAGCGTTGAAAAATGAACGGAATGTCGGAAGTAGGGACTTAATTTGATTTTGCAGCCGATCAAACTTAATCCTTTTCAGTCGTAGACATCGTGACTGGTGAAAACTTGGAACATTATCTTATGTAACCTAGTTGGTATTATAAAGCTACCCTTAGCGTTTTAGGATCAAAATACCATAGATGCCACTCTACTAATTAT
The DNA here is from genome assembly GCA_030848855.1 of Branchinecta sandiegonensis. Classification (NCBI taxonomy): domain Eukaryota; kingdom Metazoa; phylum Arthropoda; class Branchiopoda; order Anostraca; family Branchinectidae; genus Branchinecta; species Branchinecta sandiegonensis. The sequence goes on from JAUPMV010000009.1 coordinate 7,006,673, forward strand.
TGCGAAACTATATCGTTATTTTACATTACCATTTGTGTCCGTTTCACCAACATTCTTCGCCTTTGGGATTCCATCGAGATCTTTGATCTTGTTCAGTTATGAAGCTTTTTTTAGATACCTGACAACAAACCTGTCCGAGGAATCGCAGAAGGCCTGGTTGCGGCGTGGTCCATATATGGTGTTGATAGGTACGTTCTAGCGACCCTATATGATACTATTTCGATAAATGTTCCTTCAGCCCAAGCTGACTGCGAACCATATTTGACGGGGCAAAACGGATACGTCAGCTATATTTTATTAGAGCTATATTGAAGTTACGTACTTTTGAAGTTCATTTTCCAGCTTGAGCGGATTGAGCCTGAAGAGGACCCTTGCCAAGAAGGGCCGAAATATAGCTCTATAAAATGTAGCTGACTTATCCGTTTTGCACCGTCAAATATGATATTATGTCGGACCCCCAAATACGCTAGGGATACCTACTACGAATATTGGATTTGCTTTTCCGGTTGTCATGCCGGACTGCCTGCCATAACCAGGATATCTGTGGCCATGCGAATTTTTCGGTTTCGACTCATGGATTGGGCTGGTATCAAACGTTCATGTGCGCGATGAAGTTGTTATCGAGCCGTAGGACAGTCAGCTATTATAATAGTAGCGAGCTGAAAAAAAAAACTGCTCCGGGAGTGGGATCTGAACCCACAACCTTCTGCTTCACGTACTGACGCTCTAACCAGTTGAGGTATCGAGGGCCTTGTGAACGTAGTTTGCAAACCACTACTATCGCCAGTTAGTAACGGGCTACAGGAACGGTGATCTCGCTCGAGCCAAATTTGACTAAACGTATTACATCCCCATTTTTATGAAAACTACCCCCCCCCCCCTCCCGGAGAAAAAAGGCAGGCAATATTATACGTCTGGATAGCACCCCTGAAACATCGAGCTGTTTCATTTACTAGTTGCGTTTTTGCAGATATGGTATCTGATACCACGGTCTAAAGTCTATCGCAGTTATCGTGGTGTCTGTTACCACGATCAAAAGGCGTTTTTGCAGTTGTGGTATCTGATATTCAGATACCACGGTCCGACCGTGGTAACTGATCGTGGTATCCGAAAAGTGATCTCACTTTCACCAAATTTTGTCAAATTGGTGAGCAAGAAGTTTAGCACTTAGTGATGTAACTGGATATCAGTTTTTCTTTTGGGATGACTTCGAAAAGTGCAATTCTCGGCAGTAGTCGTTTCTGCAGAGCAACCGTGTTATCAGATACCACGATAACTGCAAAAACGACTAATTGCAGATTCAGTTACCGTGGTAACATTTACCATGGCATCTGCAAAAACGCAACTACTGTTCATTAATAGTGATGATGTCTTTATGTCGAACCCGAGCCGTAGGACGCTATCTGGCGGCTGTCGAGCTGTAGGGAACTCTGTGGAATTCTTCTAAGACTTATAGAGACTTGTAGATATATTTTTGTTACAGTGCCGTTATTTTGATGGTTGTTGAAGATATTCCTGCCAATGTCGGTGATCAGATGCTGCACGAGATCGCGATAAAAGAGGTCAGAGCTGATGTGACTGTGTTACGAAGAAGACTTACACAGCTGGCCGGTCTCGTACGACTTAACAGTGATAAGAAGCTGATTTTGTAAGTAAGCATCAGCCCCTGCTTGTCCTCGGTATTTGGTCACTGTGTTTGTTCGAAGGCATGTCGTACTTCGATTACTGATCCATTCTACGACCCTCTTCGTTCCGTCCTTTCTCGCTTCGAACTGCCGAAGTCATTTTTAATCACCCTAACTAATTTTCAAAACAGGGATCCTGTCTCAGAACAGGGACCCTGACTTGCAGAAGGACCAAAAGAACAGGGACCTTGCCCTTCCTCGTTGTCTGGCGCGGCTTGGACATAGACGCGACTTCGGACTTAGTCTGGAATTAGTTAGGGTGGATAAAAATACGCCAATTTTTGCATCCGACATGTCCTGCTCTTTTTGATTCGGGTCAAACTTCCGCTTATTTCTTGCGAGGAGCTTATTGGTCAGAAGCAACTTTCTCCGTGTTTTGCATCACAACTATGGGTGCCACGCACGGTGGAAATAGTGGGGTGGGGATGGGTCTGTAATTAATTGAAAAACTCGGCACAGTTTCAAAAGTGTCAGGTACGTTAGATCATTGAAACAGGGACTTTATGTACTGCCACCTGTGTTCTGAGTCGAACGAGTTAAGAGTTAAGATAGGAGCCTATGCCGAATTCTGCGCCATGTTGGTACGGATCTAAATATTCTGGTACTTCTAAATAGCACTGGAAGGATAAAACCAAATAAAATGGCAAAAGGAAATCAACATGTCTCAATCGATAGGGAGCTATAGGCAAACATGCCTGAACAGAATAGTAAATAGGTAGCGTCTTTGAGAAAGGTACTGTATTTGACAGCAAACACACGTTTCGTTACATGTGTAATTCGTGATACCGACCACGGGTTTCGGCTAAAAAAAAACACAGCAGAAAACCTCCCGGGCATACCCCCCCCCCCCCCACACACAGTGTAATAAAGTAAATCTGTTTTTATGAAAAGTATATACCGGTATGGAGGCGAGCGGCCAGTGAGCCGCCGTCACGCCTTTACATTTAAGACACGTGTCCGGGGACAATGCCTAAGTGCTTGCGGCCCAAACGTTAGCTTTCAACAAGATTATCTATATTTCCTATAAATTTGCATTCGGGGGCGGGGGGGGGGGGGGGGGCTGGGGTTGGTACCGGGGGAATTTGCCGGGGGGGGGGGGGTCGCCTAGACGTACTGACCACAGTATGAGCAATTAGTCAGATCGGCAATTTGTTACACTGTGAATTGTTCATATAAGCTAGACCATTATTTGTCACATCGATAAATCGCGACAGACGGTACTCTGGCACACACTTCGTGTGAAACAAAATGGATTTTCACTAGCATGCGCTGGATGCCTGCTATGTTGCTTGAATACCATTTTTTTACTTCTAGAGAGGACAAAGAAGTTGCTGTTGTTTACTACCGCGCAGGATACGAGCCAGAGCACTATCCAACAGAAGCAGAGTGGGCTTCTCGTCGTCTTATCGAAGAATCTCTAGCCATCAAATGCCCGAGGTATGACAACGATTTCCGTAAGCATATTCCTATATGGACCTATTTAAAAGATAATACATTTAGTTGGTCCACGCTACATCGTTGTACTCCCAATCCGAACCTAGATGTTCAGTCCTTATCCACTCGTCAGCTTTTTGGCTCTTAAACTTTATCTGAAAAGCCAATTCATTTCTCTATCATTTAACTAAACACACTACATTGTTTGGATTATGTTAAGGGATTTTTTCATTTTTCACCATTTGCTCTATGACGTTTAGAACATCTTCGGCCGTCCCCACAGCAGAAAATTCTATTATGGTGCGGAAAAATTTGAATCTCAATACAAACGTGGCTTTTCAATGGCCAATGATCTGCTCATGGAAGGTAGCCCATTGCGTGTACACTTATTTTTAGTAAATCGTTTTCGTCAAGCATATACTACTTTATAAGCGCATAGAGGTACCACAAATCCGGCAGGGAAATTCCACTATATGAAAATCGATTATTCGTGAATAGCGGAGCAACGAAGTAACGCATTTTCGTCGGGTCTTCAGGCCTCTTTAAGTGAATAAGTGATGGGTAACTAGATTTTCCTATCTCAGCCATTTTCGGTTAAGCTTTAAAGACCCACTTTTTGCTTTGTACCATCGCGAAAACGCGCCAAAATGTTCCCGTCTGCATAAATATTCCTTCGGCCCAAGCTGACTGCGAAAAATTCTGCTGACGTATCCGTTTTGCACTATCAAATACCTGTCTGCATAGCAAGCACTTGGTACACGGAAGGAAATAAAAACGAAAGAAGATTTACACCACGTAATTGGTATATGGCGATGTCCAAAGTCCACAGTTGTGCTATTGCCAGTTATTTAATAAGATTTGTTATCTTCATGTATGGAATTGGAATTCTTTAATACCGTATTCACGGTACCGTGTCCATGACTGACTGACGGGAGGAAGATCGACCATAGGCGTATTCTCGCCGTTCCCAGAGGACTCCACTTGAGAAGTCCCCGCGTTTTGTTTGTCCTGGGGACTCACTCCCCGTATTCTCGCGAGTCCCCACGGACGGGGAATGCTCTGATTACCATCACCATCATCAAAAAGGACTCCCTTTCAGATTCAGAGGGGAATCAATTTTGCTGATGCTGGTGCAATCTAAAATTAATTAAAAACAATCTGAATAAACAAAACCAAAAATAAAGTAGATCCAGACTAATTTCGTCAACATTTCATCCAGTTTGCTGGTAGTAGCATGCAGTGGCAACAGTTACTACTGCATGCTACTTTTTCGTACTTTTTCTAATTGTCGAAAAAATTTCATCGGGCAGTTGGTTAGTGAGAGAACTGACTAGTGGATGAGCTGACTGTCGGGTAAACTGACCGGTGAGGCTACGGTTGGATGAATAGTCGTATTTATGGCGGGCGAACAGACCGGAGAACCTAAAGAAGGTGTCGTGTTTTTATTTAGGGTCATCTGAGGTCCGGAAGTGGTTTTAAAAGACTTGGAGTTTCAATCCGCAGCTATTTAAAGTAGCCATTATTCTTTTCCCCCTGCTCATTTATTCCCCCCACCCCTCCCGTCGTTTGTGCGTCGGTCCGAGAGAAATACTGGCAATCAGTTTTCTCCATATCCTGCTAATCCTTCTTCCCAATTTTTACGTAGTTTCATCCCATCATTTATTTCTGGTCATGTCTTGTAAGCAGAGGCGTCACTAGCCAAAATGTTTGGGGGGGACGAGGCATTTACCGACTGGCTGATAATTTTTACTGACTGTTTCTGCAGAAAAACGACTGTTTTCAACAACAAAAAAAGACAGTTTTGAAAAAAATCGACTGTTTTTCAGAAAAGTCCCCTGATTTTCAGAAAACCGACTATTTTGACGAAAAATCGACCAGTTTTCAGAAAAAACGACTGTTTTCATGAAAAAAATCAACTTTTTTGACGAAAAATCGCGGCGCTTCGCGCCGACTCGGTTATTTTTTACCGACTGGCCGACAGCATTGGGGGGGGGGGGCGTCCCCCCCCCTACCCCCCGCAGTCGTGACGCCCCTGCTTGTAAGTGTATTAGTTAATTAGTTTCGGGTCTGTTGATTTCGTATATATTGTAGTCCACCTCTAGCTGTGAGCTATTTGGATACTAAACTCATTGATTGATTGATTTCAGCATAAACTACCATCTGGCGGGGACGAAGAAAGTTCAGCAAGAGTTGGCAAGGCCTGGAGTTTTGGAGCGATATTTGAAGGATGGCGAGTTGATCAAACAGATACGCAGCACATTCGTTGGAATATACTCCCTAGATTTGGCAAGTTTTTTTGTTTTTTTATGGCACTTGCCCTTCGGCCAAGTTCCATATAGCGATCGCAATTTCTGTCCGTCCGTCGGTCGGTCTGTCAGTCCAGGTTTTGCTAGTTCGGGCACTTCCACATAAGCTAGGACGATGAAACTTGGCAGGCATATCAGGGACCACAAATGATTAAGTTGGAAATAGTCACTTCCCCGGTCTGAGTATCGTGAGGGGAGTGGAGGGAGGGGGAATCCGGAATGTTGAGGTATTTATAACTCTTGAACGCGTGATCGGATGTTAATGAAACTTTGTATTAGGAGAGACCTCGGGTCTCAGACGATCCACGTAAAATCCGGACCGGATCCGGTGACTTTTGGGGGAGCTGGAGAGGGGAACCGGAAATCTTGGGAAACGCTTACGGTGGAGGGATCAGGATGAAACTTGGTGGGAAGAGCAAGCACAGGTCCTAGATACATCATTGACATAACCAGACCGGATTCGGGCACTATGGGCGGAGTTGGGGAGGGGGGCGGATTTCTTATTATCCGTGAGTTTGGTACTTCCCGATGTACTAGGACGATGTAACTGGGCTGGCATATCAGAGACTTGAACAAACCGACGTGACAATAGTCGTTTACATGATCCGATTATCCTGGGGGGAGGGGGAATACGGAATTTTGAGGTATTTATAACTCTTGAATGGTTGATCGGATCTTAATGAAACTTGGTACTTGGAAAGACCTCGTGTCTCAGACGATCCACATAAAATCCGGACCAGATCCGGTGACTTGGGGGGAGCTGGAGAGGGGAACCGGAAATCTTGGGAAACGCTTACGGTGGAGGGATCAGGATGAAACTTGGTGGGAAGAGCCAGCACAAGTCCTAGATACATCATTGACATAACCAGGCCGGGTTCAGGCACTATGGGGGGAGTTAGGGGGGGGAGGTCCGGATTTTTTATTATCCGTGAGTTCGGTACTTCCTGATGTACTAAGACGATGCAATTGGGCTGGCTTATCACGGACTCGAACAAACTAACTTGACAATAGTCGTTTGCATGATCCGATCATCGTGGGGGGAGTGAAGGGATGGGGAATCCGGAATCTTGTGGCATTCATAACTGTCGAACGGGCGATCGGATTTGAATGAAACTTGGCAAGTGGAAAGAGGTGTCATCTCAGATGTTCCATGTCAAGCCCGGACCGGATCTGATACTTGTGGGGGGGGGTGAAGGGGGACACCGGAATATTCGTGAAACGCCCAGCGCTGAGGGATCAGGATGGAATTTGGTGGGAAGAACAAGCATAAGCCGTAAATTGATTCTTGACAGAATCATATCGGGGCTCTTTAGGGGAGTCGGAGGGGTTTCCGGGAATTCCGGTGATCGCAAGCTAGGGTACTTCTAGATATGCTAAGGACGATGAAACTAGGCAGGCATGTTAGCGACACGAATAAATAGACTTAAAGACCTGACACAATGCCCTAGGAAATCTGTTCCTGGATCCGGCCAAGGGAAGGGGAATCCGGAAATTACTGACTTGCGTAATTTGCGAACGGGTGGTCCGATTCGAGTGAAACTTTATGGGTGATAAGAACTAGTGAGCTAGATATCCAAAACATTTCTCCGAACCACCTGCGGCATCGGATCGGGTAGCTGGACGGGAGGGGGGGGGACCGTAAACTTTGTGACATGGTCAAAATAGAAACGAATGGGCCGACTGGGATGCAAGTTGGACAGTACCGAGCTTATGCTGCCTAGTTTGTTATTTGGCGTCCGGACCGGATCCGGCAACTGTATATGAGGATCAGGTGGAAACCGGATATTTGCAGATATGCTAGATTCGAGTCAAGCTTGAAGGACAAGAAGAGAAGATGTCAGAGATGCGAAGTTTATGTGTCCTAGTCGTGTTTGACCACAAGGGGAGGATTTGGAGGGGGGGGGGGTGCGGAAATTTTGTAGTTCGCATAGGGATCAAACGGATGGAGTGATGAATCAAACTTGGAAAGAATAGAGACCATGGTCCTAGATGACATGTTTTAGGGTCCGGATCGGATCTGAACATTGTGTGTGTGTGTGTGGGGGGGGGGGGGGGGGTACTGGAGTTTCCCGGAAAAATCTTCGACCTGAGCGAAACTTGATAGCCAGTACGAGAAGATGCCTTAGATAATCTGTATATGTGGCTGAACCAGATTTGACCCTGGTACTTTGAGGGCGAGGCGTACCGGCAATAGTACGGCACTCCTAGGAATCAAACTAGTAGGCCTCCGGTGAAAAATTTGCCCTAGATTATCAGAGGCGATGCCGGACACGCTCAGGCTCGCGTGAAATTAGATACCTTATTTCTAGGTCCCATCCTAGGAGGGTTGAAGGGGGGATTTTGTGACATTCTCATCTACTTTCTTGTACCACCTACTCGTAACAAGTGCCATATGAGCTCGCAGCTCTTGTTTTTATGTTGCTCTAGTGGACGATATTAAAGCACAACTCTAACTAGAAATGAACTTTTCACGATGAAATGGCTCAGAAATATTGTTTTCTGAAAATACGTGAAATTAGCGAATCCAGGATTCGTCCTTTTGGCCGGATTCAAACCTTCAGCTTGTCAGGCAGGGTTCGGATTTGGACTCGGATTCCATACCTTCAATCTTACGAATCCGCTCAAATTTCTAGTCTAAATCCTTCCAGTTTCCGTTTCCCAATCTTTACTCAGGCAACCCAACTTTTTTATCTCCACCACCAACTATCCTCAGTAATCTATCACGTTATCTGACTACCTTAGATATCAGTGCTTTTTTCTACCTCGGATTTTTAAACTATAACCTATACACATGATATGATTTTTGTTAAGGTCAGGTACAAATCTGAATTCGAATCCTCAGCATGAAATGGTGGGTTCGGATTCGTACCTTGCTCTGATCGGATTCCCCCATCTGCGTTGTCGACTCTATCCAGCTCCCCCCCCTCTCTCCGACTCGGCGGGTGGATTCAAAATATTTGAAAACTGAAGGCATCGTGGTCAAAAAGCGGGAAAACCAAGCAAAACAAAAGAAGTCCAAAACAGAAGATAGACTTAATGGTTTACCGTAGTTGCGTTTTTGCAGATACCATGGTATATGTTACTAAGGTAACTGGATCTGCAATTAGTCGTCGGTTGCTCTGCAAAACGACAGTTGCCGAAATTGCGCTTTTTGAAGTCACCCCAAAAGAAAAACTGATATTCAGTCACATCACTAAGTGCCAAACTTCTTTCCCACCAATTTGACAAAAATTGGTGTAAGCGAGATGAATTTTTCAGATACCACGATCAGTTACCACGGTTGGACCGTGGTATCTGAATATCAGATACTACGCTAACTGGCCAGATATCACGACAACTGCAAAAACGCCTTTTGACCGTGGTATCAGATACCACGATAGCTGCAAAAACGACTTTAGACCGTCGTATCAGATACCATTGTATCTGCAAAAACGCAATCCCCCCCCCCCCTATCGACTGGCTGTCCGTTTTCTAAACTGTTGCCAGGTCAAGATAATTGTATCCAGGGAATAAAAATCCCCTATACGTCCTTTAGGATTCGATGCTTTAGGCATATTGACCAAATAGTATTAAGACAGGCTAAATATACAGTGGCCCGTGGCAAAGTGGAAAGGACGATAAAACCTGGCGACAAGGAATTAGTCCCGGGTTCGAGCCATGAAAAACAACACTTTGAAGCTTCTCATGTCTCATGTGTGAAATAGTATCGACGAACATGAAGCTTTCGGCGAAGTTTGCGTTTTCGAGTTTTAAAAACTATGCAGGACCGGAAAAGCACTAAGAAGTCGTAGGAACATAACGAAACACTGGCGAAAGGACGGGATTATGAAAAGTTTTGGCCGTTTTCCAGTCATACTACTTGTCCGGTGAGAAAGTAAAGCTCAGATCTCGCCCCTTGATAAACGTCCAGATCATCTTCAAAATGAAATATACCTCTACGATATTTCCGACGTTCGCCAGATTCCGGTCATTCTAGTTGTCCGGCTGGGGCATAGCGTTCAGATATGAATTCAGCATGCATTGTTTCCTCTCGACCGACGCTCTAATCGCCAACGTTGAACCTCTAATTTATTCCGGTTCCGACCAAACTACTTGTACAACGAAAAAAAGAACAAGAGCTAAGAGCTCATATGCAGTAGCGTATATTAGGGGGGGGGGGGGCGACAGGGGCGATCGCCCCCCCCCCGAAATTCTTGAAAAAAGGGTTTTTAATTGGAAAAACGTGTGCGAAATACGGGCGGCAGGGGCGACCTTCATCCGAAATTCTGGGAAAAGGGAGTTTTTTTACGGGAAAAACGTACGCGAAAATACAAATTGAGAAGCTAAATTGAAATTATTTACAGTATGGTTCAGTAATTGATCTTAAACAGTTTTTGAGTCGTAGTGTGCATGATTACAAGATTAAAAGGTGTTTTTGGCACCTAGAGGTATTTTTAGTGTTAAAAACGGTCAAAATATGCAAAATAAAACGAAAAAATTTCGGCCTTCCGGCCGATAAGGGGCTGGCATTCGAACGCATATTTTCACTGAGCTGTCGCCCATCCCGAAAATAATCGGAATATGCGCTACTGCTCATATGTTACTTGTCACGAGTAGGTGGTGTGAGAGACGAGAAAGTAAATCTAAGCATTTTACGGAAATTTCGGTCCCCTCCCCACCAGCTCCCCACCGGGCTCGGATCCGGTCCGGACCCTAAAATATGTCATTTAAGGCATACAATCTCTCTACTTTCCAAGTTTCATTCAAATCACTCCAGTCGTTTAACCATTATGCGAGCCACAACATTTCCGGGACTTCCCTTCCAACTCCCCCCACTGTGACCGAATACGGCTCGGACACATAAACTTCGCGTCCCTAACATCTCCTTTTCCCGTCCATCAAGCTTTACTCGAATCGGAGCATATCTGCAAATTTCCTGTTCCCGCTCCATTATCCTCTACCTTGGTTGGATCCGGTTCGGATGCCAAATGACAAATCTAGGCCGCATAAACTTGGTGTACTGTCCAACTTGCATCCCATTCGGCCCATCCGGTTTTTGTGCATGTCATCTGGTTTTTGTGCATGTCACAAGGTTTCCGGACCCCCCCCCCCCCCCAACTCCCCCAACCATGGCCGCATGGGGTTAAATTCGGACACATGTTTTGCATATCTAGGTCATCAGTTCTTATCACCCATAAAGTTTCACTTGAATCCAACCATTCGTTCGCAAACTACGGAGGTCAGTGATTTCCGGATTCCCCCTCCCTCAACTCCCCGAAAAATAATCGGATCCAGGAACGGAAGTCTTCCTGGGGCATTGTGTCGGGTCCTTAAGTCTATTTGGTCCGGTCACTAATATGCCCGCCAAATTTTATCCTCCTTAGCACATCTGGAAGTATCCTAACTCGCGATCACCGGAATTCCGGGAAACCCACTCCAACTCCCCCAAAGAGCCCCGATATGATCTGGTTCTGTCAAAGACGTACCTAATGCTTATGCTTCTTCCCACCAAATTCTAACCCGATCCCTCGACGCTAAGCGTTTCACAAAAATTCCGGTGCCCCCTTCGAACTCGCCCCTCCCTCCTAGTATCGGATCTGGCCCTGACTTGACATGGAACATCTGAGACAATAGCTCTTTCCAACTAGATTCCGGATTCTCCATCTCTCCACGACGTTCGAATCGTGCAAACGACTATTTTCAACTCGATCTATTCGGATCCATCATATTCCTGCCGAGTTTCATCATCCTAGTACACCAGGAAGTACCGAACTTGCTGGATCCCCCCCCCCCCCTCCAACTCCCCCACAGTGCCCAAATCCGTTCCGGTTATGTCAGTGTTGTGTCTAAGACTTGTGCTTGTTCTTCCCACCAAGTTTCATTCCGATACCTCCACTCTAAGCGTTTCCCAAGATTTCCGGTCCCCCCCCCTCAAACTCCCCCCAAAGTAACCGGATCCGGTTCGGATTTGAAGTGGGTCGTCCGAGACATGAGGTCTTCCAAATACCAAGTTTCCGCTCAAAAGTTATAAATACCTCAAGATTCCGGATTCCCCCCTCCCTCCACTCCCCCCACGATGGTTGGATTGGGGAAACGACTGTTTCCAAGTTAATGCCTGCCAAGTTTCATCGTTCTAGCCTATGTGGAAGTGCCAGAACTAGCAAAACCCGGACCGACCGACAGACCGACGGACGGACAGAAATTGCGATCGCTATATGGCACTTGGCCGAAAGGCAAGTGCCATAAAAAACAGATTCAGGACGTCTCCGTAAACCTATATCCCCTATTTACCCTCAACTTCAGACGGCCGGTTTTTCTCGAACTTCTCCTTTTTAATCAGTACTTCGTTACTTGTGAACCCTTCGGTTGTTAAGCTGTGCTTGTGAATAATGAAACCGTCCGCGCAAACATTTTTGAGTGTGCAATTTCCTCTGGTTAGCCACTTAAATAAACACGACTATTGTCACTAGTCTTTGACACGCCACTTAATACTTTCTAGAAATATAGCCTCTTCAGATATGAAAAATATTAGCCTCCTAATTAATTTAAACATGTATTAGATTAGAAACTACGCACTCTTAACGATTTGCAATTAGTCTCGGTGCTTAAAGACCTAATCCAAACATTTTATTCACCTTCTCTTACTGATCGGAAGCCACCAGTTTATTTAGAATTAAACTTGATTGCCGGGTTGCTGATTTGGCTCGAGAGAAAACCCACGCAGAACGTCTTCTTTTCCAGATGACGAAATTTTCCACGTCTGATTAGCAAAGAATTATAAGACTTAAGTGATTCTTTTTTGTATGTCTTCAGCAGGGGCGTCATGACTGGGGGAGGGGGACGCCCCCCATACCCAATATTGTTGGCCAGTCGGTAAAAAATAACCGAGTTGGTGCGAAGCGCCGCGATTTTTCGTCAAAATAGTTGATTATTTTCCTGAAAATAGTAGTTTTTTCTGAAAATCAGTCGACTTTTTTCAAAACTGTCATATTTTTCTTTAAAACATTCATTTTTATCTGCAAAAACAGTCGGTATAATTACCAGCCAGTCGGTAAATGCCTTGCCCCCCCCCCCCCAAACATTTTGGCTAGTAACGCCTCTGGTCTTCAGGAGTACCACACTGGTCTTGGTTTTTATGCTCAAGTGCCATATACCTATCACTTTTCGGTCGGTCGGTCCACTCTTCTCGAGTTAGGGTACTTCCAGAAGTTCTAGGACTTGGCAGGCATATTAGGGACCCGACCAAACTAAGTTGGAAATAGTCACTTGACCAATCCGACCATCGTGGGGGGGGGGGGGGAGAGGGAGGTGACGGAATCCAGAAAATTGGGGCATGCATAACTTTCGAATGGGTGATCGGATCTTAATGAAACTTGATATCTGGAAAGACCTCGTGTCTCAGATGTCCGGACCGGATCCGATGAATATGTGGGGGAGTTGGAGGTCGGAACCGGAAATCGTGTTAAACTCTCAGAGTGGAGCGATCGGGCTGAAACTTGGTGGGAAGAACAAGCACAAGCTCTAGATAAAGAACTGACAGAACTCGGACATTGTGGGGGAGTTGGAGGGGGGGGCCGACATTCCGGCGATCCGTAGTTAATGTACTTCCAAGTGTGCTAGGACGATAAACTTGGCAGGCATATCAGGGACCCGACCATATTAATTTGGAAACAGTCACTCGCCCGATCCGACCATCGTGGGGGGGGGGGGAGACGGCGGAATCCGGAAATCAGTGGCATGCTTAACTTTCAAACGGGTTATCGGATCTTAATGAAACTTGATATATTGAAAGATCTCATGTCTCAGATGTCCCATTTCAAGTCCGTTACCGGTTTTTTGTCAATCGACCTTGTGTCCCCGGCTTGACCATCTATTTATTTTGATTTTATAAAGAAGTATAAATTAAACCTTAAAGCTTGAACCTTGAATCCGATGAACTGGGGGGGGGGGGGTCGGAGGGGAGAACCGGAAATCTTGTGACACGCATAGAGTGTAGCGATCAGGATGAAACTTGGTGGGAAGTACAGGCACAAGTCCTAGGTGCATCAGTGACAGAATTGGACCGGATTCGGGTACCGAGGGGGGGGGGGGTGTCCGGAATTCCGGTGATCGTGAGTTAAGGTACTTCCAGATGTGCTAGAACGATAAAACTTTGCTGTAGCATTAGAAACTTGACATCATTGGGTTAGACATATTCCTTAAAGACACCATTCCTTAAAGAACTCATCTTAACCGCAAATTACGAAAAATAATTTTAAGCAAAATTTACTTTTTCACGATCGCCATGAGTACGTGATCCTTTTTGCCTCAAGGGTTTTTCTTCGAATTAATTTTCAGCACCCTTAAATTGCGCATCTTAACCGAAAAGTGAAAACAATACTTTTGACCATCACTTCCATCTGACCCAGCCTTGCAAGTGCCATATGAGCTTCCAGCTCTTGTTTAATTTATTTGTATTTGTAATAAGCAGCTGGAGCATTAGATGGAAATTATTATTTTGATCCTTGGTTCCCTCCGTGCCATAGCGGCTGTCCCGGATAATCGGCTGAGATGTAGTCCAGACCGAATTATTTCAAACCTAGGAAATTTGGTGTTCCTTTTTAATTTGCTGATTGTTTGACGGTGTTTTCTGGTTTTGGACATTTGTAGTGGCAGTAGGGATGGTTCTCATTGTGTGTGTGGTAGGAAGAACATCTTTTGTGGTCCGCTTTAAGCACCCAGCCATAATGCACTTGGCAATCGGCATTCTCATATTACACTTGCATTACACTCCACACCGCTTGCTCCGAGTTAACGTTTCCTAGTGCTAAGTCCCACCGGTTTCCGTTCGTGTCGCATGGTTGTGGCTCCCGGGCCCCGCCCACTCTGTCCCAAAAATAGATCGAGCTCGCTTAACTGCCTAGGGGCGTTTTCGTGCTCCCACAAACAGTTTGTGGCTCGAAATGAGCGTCTTCGCGGGGTTTTGTGCGGACCACAAGTGTGTTTCTCGTGGCTCGAATTCGACAAACAACTGCCGAGGTGATTGTCGATTTTGTGGCTCGTTTCTGGCGGGGAATTCAAGTTTAGCAGCAAAATAACGTCAAACAATAAAATTAACTACTTTCTCAAGCATGTAGACATAAAATTGACGATCCTTTTTACATAAGAGTGGTAAGGACGAAAGCCTGAAGTTCTGTTTGTTGAAATTTTATCTGAACTCTGTTTTTGGGATCCCAAAACGTAAGTGGAGGGATACCTATGACATCGCAAAAGTTGCCGTCTGTCCGTCCGTCCGTCTGTCAGCACGATAACTATCGAAGGGAATGAGATATTTTGATGAAACTTGGTGTGAGGATGCTTTGGGTCAAGAGTAAGGTCAAGTTCGTAGATGGGCCACATTTAGGGGTGGGGAGGGGGTTTAAATTAAGGGGCAAGCAAAATATTTTTCAACAGCTAATGTGATAGTATATTGTGGGGTGAGAAAACATGCTGAACACGATGGTGTAAACCGTTTTTTCGCCGGACGAGTAGTTAGCCCGGAATCCGGCCAAAACCGGAAAGTTTGCTAATAGAAAAAGATTTATTTGAAGTTGATTAGATGTTTGATTTAGGGTAGAAAGACATGGTGAACACGATTAGAAAACCATTTTCTCGCCGGACAAGCAGTTCGTCTGGAATCCGGACAAAACCGGAAAATTTGTTAAAAGCAAAAGCTTTATTTGAAGTTGATTAGATGTTTGATTTAGGGGTTAAAAGACATGCTGAACACGATTATTAAGACCATTTTCTCGCCGGACAATTAGTTCGCCCGGAATCGGACCAAATCCGGAAAATGTGTTACAAGCAAAAGTCTTATTTGTAGTTGATTAGATTCCGATATAGGAGTAAGAAGAGATGCTGAATCCGTATATGACAATTGTTTTTTAACGGGACGCGTAGTTCACCGGGAATCCAGCTGAAATCGGAAAATTGTCATGAGTTAAAGCTTTATTTGAAGTTGATTAGATGTTCGATAATTCGTTTTTGAGCTTTGTTAATTTGTCGGATAATTAGTTCTCGAATTCGGCAGAAACTTTAAATTTGGCAGAAGTAAGCTAAGGCAGGAAAATTCGATCAGTTTCGTCAAAACATATACGACTTATAGGGGTAAACACATGCTAAATCTATACCTACATACATATCCGAACTTGGTTTTCTCAGATGATTAGCTATTTAGCCTTAATCTGTTTCTGAATTTTTGTATTAAAAATGCTTGAGGAGTCTGGAGAAGACAGGGCCCAATTGTCTGTATGTGATATTAAATTTTTGGGATCACATCGAAACCTTTGGTCTTGTTATTTTCAGAGATTTGAAATTACCGCCCCAGGAATAGTCAAAACGGCGTTTCCGTGAGTATCAACTTGTGGCTCGACTGTGGGGCACACAATCACGTTTCCGCGACAAACACTCGGAATTGTGTGGCACACAGTTGTGCCACGGAAAAACACCTTAGGTGGTCAAGCTGTGCACAGGTCTGACTCAAAACTCACTGAACTAGCTTTTCCCCAATTCTCCGTTTCGAACCCGAATGACTGAAATTAGTCATTGCCAGGAACCTGAATATTCGCTGGCTCATCGACTGAAAGAACCAAGGTGTTGGTGGCTCCTTGGTTAAAGTACACCTTGGTTAAAGCATGGTTTCTTTTTTTAGAACCAAGAGGGTGATGCCGCTTAAAAAAATACTAAAATACTTAGTGTAATAGGCCTCGTCCTGGGCTTGTAACTGATCAGTAGTAGGCTAGTTCTAGGTTCTAGGTCGTTTAAAGCAAGATGCATAACCTGTATTTTTTTGTACCAATAAGCTCCTCGGAGGAAACAAGCGGAAGCCTGACCTGGCTCAAAAAGAGTCAGGAGAAGCAACAGTCAGTGTAGTGCCCTTATGATGGATAAAAATAGCAATTGATGTTTAGGATCTTATATTGCTCGGGATATTATTTGTAGACCTAGGTGATTTTAATATGTTATTCCCATGCTTTGGTCTTTAATTAATCCGCTTTGAAAGAATGCCGTGTCTGATGTAAACTTCAAAATCCTACCCAAAATAAAGTACACCTTGATTAAAAGATGGTTTCTTTTTTTAGAACCAAGAGGGTGATGCCGCAGTTTCTTTAGCTATGTCGCAGCCAGAGCGATTCGTCCTGAAACCCCAGCGAGAAGGTGGTGGCAACAATGTCTATGGTAAAGATGTAAGTATTTGTAGTTCTCAGTTTTATATTTTTATCCATCCAGTTACCGTCCGTCTTCCTTCTGAAGTGTTAAACATTAATTATTGAAAAAAATTACAGAAAGCAATCAAAACATTATTTTAATCCAGGCAACTGACCAAAGCTTTTAAAGCACAACTCTTACTTGAAATGATCTTTTCCCTATGAAAGGGATCAGAAAAAAAGATTTTCGAAAATACCATTACTTTCCACCTGAAACTAGCGATTCTCTTGTTAGCGCTTGTCGACTATATCCAGCCTTCCTGCTCTCCGACGCGGCGGCTGGGCGCAAAACATTTGAAAACTGAACGTGCCTTGGTTAAAAAGTAGGGAAACTAAGCAAATAAAAGAAGTAAAATATAAGATTATCACATGCTTATGTCTGAAAGAGTTGTCAGCGGACATTGAAGATTCCGACAAACTTTTCGTTGAGTGACAGGAAAACTCGGCAAGGCCGAAAAAGCGCTAAAAATTCGTGGTTACGAAAGGAACAATGGGGAAAGGTGGGATTTTAGAAGCTTATAATTCCATATGGGAGCTAAGTATATTATAAAAGGCAGAATAAGCAAGAGGGGTCCTTTAAGGTAGTCGTCGACCAATAAATTCGATAGTAACAACAATAATTTTTCTGGAATAAATATATAATGCATAATGTCCTATAATAATAATTTATTTTTAACGCACAAATCGTACAAGACGAAAACAGTGGAGTACCAAAGAGTTAGGGTTAGGGAAAACACAACACATACAAAAAAATCTGTGGAGAACAGACAATATCTCCGTGATATCCGGTAGCGATTACTTACTAATAATTTTAGAATTCTTTGCCAAGGAGGGAGAAAAAGAAGAAATTTACAAAAACGAAATGTGAACAATCGGCATTTATTCGTCGAGGTGAATACGACTTTTCTCGAGGTAGAGACGACATCTCTTGCCTTAGCAACGGAACTTGCTGATCAGGTTTTGGTTGGTCGATAGGCTACTCAACTCCTTCGTGGATTAATTAAGACTGAAAATAATTTTTAGTCTCTCCTAAATCTGTTTGAAAGTATTTCTCTCCTTACAGGTAGCTCCCGTCCTGGATAAACTGTGTTGCACCAAAGAACGGGCTGCCTATATTCTGATGGAGCTCATTCAGCCTCCTTCCTTTGACAACGTCATCTTGCGACCGGAGGCGGAAGAACCCATTTTCTGTCCAGTAGTTAGTGAACTTGGGATATATGGTGTTGTGATCGGGTGAGTCTACTTTCTTATTAGTCAATGACAGAGCAAAATAACACTAGGGAGTAGCGCCAAGACTTGACAAAATTGACACATTCATTAGCAGCGATACTAGCACCACCAGCAATAGAGCACGTCCCTACTGGAACTCATTCAGCCGTTCACCATTGCTGGCTCCGATAACTTCATATTCTGAAAATAGCAAAAAAATTATACATGATCCATTGTTTCGTTGGTCTGTGCAGACCGCACCTTTGCTTTACTAAAAATTTCTAAACCCGCAAGTTTGTCTCGCTTTAAATGCCGCAAGCGTAGCGGGTGGCGCTATGAATATGACCCGTTTGCAAAGCATGGAAAGTATAGGTCTTGGCGCTACTGCTTAGTGTTATTTTGCTCTGGTAAATGGAGACCGTAGCGTATCAAAGTCCCTGGTTTCTACAGACTGCGTCAAACCCGTTGGTTTTCCGCAGTTGCAAAAACGCGGCGCTGCTAACGGTAAAGTTCAGATATTTCAACGGAAAGATAATAGTGTCGAAACTGGACGAATTTCTGATGAGGCAGATGATACTGACTCAAAAGGCGCGTAGTTCTTAAAGGTCATTGCAAAGCAGTCCTTTTATTCGTCTATTGTCTCGGAAAATTAATTCGTCTTCGCTAAGTTATGTAGATTAAATTAAATTTTAAATTTTATTTGTAACCCGTCTAAGTAAAGACGGAGTACGGTAAAAGATAAAAAAGAGAGAAATATCAAAACAACAACAGCAACCAAAATGGTTAAAATTCAGTAAACCGGAACATAATGGAGCTGCATGGGTGGTTACAATTTTCCTTCATCCTGTTGATAGATCGGCTGCCCTCCGACAAAACCTAGTATCTACAAAAATATTAAATTTTTGTTAGGAGTGGATCCCACCTAATCAGACCACTGGGAATTCAGCGATGAAATCGGAATTTTTCTAGTTTCTTAGATCTCACCTAGTATCTACACAAGGTTTCGACTTTATTTTCGGGCTTTACCTAGTATGTACATACTATAAATTTGCTTTTTCTCCAAAACCTAGTATCTGACAAGCCTACGCTCCACCAGCAAAAAAATCACGAGCATCATCACTTTATTGTTTACAAAACTACATTAGTTATCTGAATGTATACGAAAAAAGAAGCAGCTTTAAACAACAACGTTTTCGCGTTTTTCTCGGAAGCTGCTCAGGTGCAGATACTGGATTTTGTCGGAGTACAGCCGAGATTTCGGGACAGCCGCCGACGGATCAGCTATACGGAACTTTTCAATGACATGGCTGTTCCTTGTCCAGGGGGAATGCGTAGCTAATTCTTGGAAAACCGAAAGAAAATGTAACGAATTTGACGAAGATTTTTGCTACTGAAGATGGTCCGGAAAGGGGAAAGATACAGAATGCGTGGAAGAGCAGTGACATTGTAGGAGTAGGTAAGAATTTTTCGGGTAAACCGCAACTTTCCAGAAACGGTACGGAGGTCTTAACTTTTTTTTTCCTTTTTCTTTTTTACTGACAACGACAACAGTCTATTGGTACTGCAAAGCATCTCGACATCCTCAGTCTCCACAAACCCACGATTTTCGGATACCTGGGTATATCATACATTTGGCATACCCTGTGTCTAACCCTTGATATCCTATGCAAAATGTTGGGTACTCTAACCCAATAAAATACCAGCGCAAAAATCAACGGAAATTAATTCCTTGCTTTCCATGCAGGTCTCGAAAACTCTCTTAACCCACTGCTTAATCTACGGAACCGTGCTAAGAAATCACCGAATTTTTAATTCTCGAAGTTGGAAATCCGCCACAAATGGTTCAATTTAGTTGGGATTTTAAAGGGTTAAAAAACTTTGGCCTGCTGTACTAGAGGGATCCTAACCAGCAGATGGACCTTGCTACGGTTTACAAGAGGAGTAACTTCTCTCGTTGTGAACAGTTCCGGTGGCTTTTCAATAAAGGGCGATTCTGGCGTTATCACGGATCCGCTTTCCAAAATCTAAAGCGAGAATCCACCGAGCGCTAGAGCCAGAGCTGCTGCGAGTCCCTGAAGAAGGCCTCTGGAGACCGTCTCGAGACGAGTCCGGAGTCCGAGTCCACCAGCTCTGGCTAGAGCTAATGGAAAGTGGTTGCGCCTTTACAACTTCTTGCTGAATTGCCAAGATCACCGTCCACTCACGTAGGGGATTCACTTCCAACGTCGCCGTCCAGAACTAGCAGAGCGCAAGAACAGCTCTGGAAAACGAAGCGAATTTTAGCAGAAGTCACAAAATCAGCTGGTGCATAAACTTGCGGAGCTTTCCGGATCGCCAGATTCAGCCTTGAACTCGGTCCTTATGCAAGTTCGGATTCTCGTTTAGGACTTTGGGTTTACTTATCCGTACCTTTTAGTGACGGCGAACAAATTATGCTCAATACAACCACCGGCCATCTTTTAAGAAGTAAAGCCTCAGGAACCGATGAAGGAGGCATCGTCGCTGGATTCGGAGCGTTAGACTCCCCGCTCCTTGTTTGATGTGTGCCGGTGATCGTGTAGTGCGGACTTACTAGCAAGCAACGTTCCGATGTTTATCTTTTGTGATTTAGTCAGCTGACGAAAGTCGGTGGCATTAGTGATGACTTTCACTCAGAACAGAGCAAAATAACACTAAAGAGTAGTGCCGAGACTTTAAAAAAGTAACACACACTCGAATAGCAAAGACACTAGCAACACCAGCGATAGTGAACGTCGCTACTGAAACTCAATCAGTCGTGCACTACACTGTCAGAAGGTTCATAACAGATTGCGCATAACACTTTCAAGAATAACACCTTTTCACTTAGAAATAAAGTGTTATGACCAATTAAGTTTACACTATTTCGTGCCTAGATCTCCAGCAACACCTTCAATTGGTAAAAATACTAACGGGAAAGAAAGAAACATAACATATAACATCCCAAAGTGTTAACTGTTGAGACCGCGCATCCTGCTGTTGTCGTTATGTAACTTCTGACAGTGTAGTAGTTTTACCTATTGAAGGTGTTGTTGGAGATCTGGGCACGAAATAGTATAAACTTATTTGGTCATAACACTTTTTTTCTAAGTGAAAAGGTGTTATTCTTGAAAGTGTTATGCGCAATCTGTTATGAAACTTCTGACAATGTAGCGCTGGCTCCTATAACTTCATATTCTGAACATAGCAAAACATGATACAGCCTCCATTGTTTCCTTGGTGTGTGCAGACCCCACTTTTGCTTTATTAGAAATTTCTAAACCCGCAAGTTTGTCTCGCTTTAAATGCCGCAAGCGTAGCGGGCGGCGCTACGAGTATGGTCGTTTGCAAAGCATGGAAAGCATAGATCTTGGAGCTACTCCCTAGTGTTATTTTGCTCTGCTTCCACTGCATTTTCCGGCTCTTGGACATATCGCATTGGTACAATAATATCGAGAGTTTCGCGCAGTATATAGATAACTGCAAGAAAACTTCACTGTAAAAAAAAATCTTGCAGTATTTACTACTGGGATTAATCTTGTCTCTACTGAGATAAGATTATCTCTAATTCGGATTAATCCTATCCCAGTAGAGATAAGATTAATCCCAGTAGCAAATACTGCAGTTAAATTTAATCCTTACTCGGAGAGTTTGGGGCAGCTTCTCTAGGTCTGTCAGTCGACAGTTTCGTCCGAGAAATGACGGGATACACTGTCGCAAATTTGAAAAAAAAAGTGGAAAAGGATGCGATACATAGACATAAATTTTGAACGTTGTCAACAAGTGTTATAGAATATTTCTGTTATGACGGTATAAGCGTTGTTCATTCGTTAAAGGACCTGTCTTACCTATAATACTAACGCAACCTACTTCCATGATCACTCCATATATCTCTAAACCCGGAGACCCCAATTTCGTACGGTACATTCTAACCCCTCTAACAAAACCACGCTGATTATCTCACTTGCCGTGTTTTTCTACCTTCGATGTGTATCACGCTGTTGACGGTTGTGTGCGAGAAGTTTTTCCATCAGAAAAAATGGTTATGTAGATTGTTTCCCTGTTTTCACTACAAGTCAACGGGTCTCGGAAAAGGCTTAAAACAACCCGAACCGTGGGTTATTTCTTGAAAGCACAGCCTAGTTTCAAACTATTCAAATATTTTAAAATACTGTAAGTTGAAGAGAAAAAGGTAACTCTCAAAGGATCATACACACCTTTTTTGTAACATTACAGACAGTATGTTGTCATACATGTTCCTTCAGCCCAAGCTGACTGCGAATCATATTTGATGGTGCAAAACGGATACGTCAGCTGAATTTTATTGGAGCTATATTTCGGCCCTTCTTGGCAAGGGTCCTCTTCAGGCTCAAAACCGCTCAAGTTGGAAGTTGGTGTTTCCCACAAGTTCGTTCTTCCAACTTGAGCGGTTTTGAGCCTGAAGAGGACCCTTGCCAAGAAGGGACGAAATATAGCTCCAATAAAATTCTGCTGACGTATCCGTTTTGCACCAACAAATAGTATGTTGTCTCCTATGGAGGGATGAATGCAATTGTTATTTACTACACTTTACTAGTCAAAAGCGGAGTAAGGGGAAAGAAAATAAATCAGAGGAACAAAAAAAATTCTGCTGAAATTGCGCATCCGCTATTGTAAGCATTATTGTTCAGAAAGTGATGGCGTATACCAAGCAGCATTTCCCCCCCCCCCCCCCCCCGCTCAATAGGTGAGATGGCTCTATATTCAAATAATCTATACAACGGATACGTCAGCTACGATGTTTCATCTGCGATATTCCGGCCCTTCTTCGCAAGGGTCCTCGTCAGGCTGTCAATCTTCAGGGTCAACGTCGGGGAAGGAAACAAAACTGTAAACTTGTCAAGATAGCTGTCTCTATCAAGTGCCGAGATCTTCCTGCTGAAAAATCGGCAACATTCTTATCTAGTTTAAATAGAAATCGAAAGAAGAGGTCTTTGTGTATATCACTGACTATGTCACTCCTAGAAAGAAAGTGAGTTAAGGGAAACAGAAGCACAAATAGTTGCGTTTTTGCGGTAACCAGGTGTCTGTTACTCTGATGAATTGTTGTTTTCGCAGGAATCGGGTATCTGTTACCCCGACGAATTGTCGTTTTCTCAGTCACTCAGCAACATGTTAGTAACCCCTGGTATCTGGTAACGAGTAACCCTGCTGAGACCGGGGTTACCGGAATTCAGCAGCCTAGTAACCTAGCAGCAACCGGGTATCTGAAAAAACGACAGGAGTGCACTCAGTTTGAGTTACCCGGTAAGAGTAACTCTAGGTTCATGTGTTTCGAGGGTGGTGGCTAAGGCTAGGTCTTGAATAGGGTCACTGGGACCTGGTGGATAGCGTGGAAATCTGAAGACCGGCGGGCCTGACCTCCGGTTTCACTCTCAAAGCCAATCAACAAAAGGAAGGGTAGGGATGTCCTAGGTAGCCTAGGGCTCAGACGCACTCTTCTCTCCTCTCTCGATAAAAGAAACGTATATTCAGCTACTGTTTACAAGTCTCGTTTGTCAACAAGATGGTAGGTTGATGACTAATCTTCCCTAAACGACGTGATGATGCTGATGGGGAATCAGCATCGTCCAAATCAAACAATGTCACAAAGACGATTAGAGACATATGTCATCTATCGGCAATAACCTGAACTTAATTCCTAGATGGCGTATGTGTTTACACATGTGTATGTGGGAATGATTACGAAACTGGATGGGGCCCGCTTGAGCCACAACATAGGTTACCGCAAAAACGCAACTAATGTGTGTCGTTCCAGAACTCAGTAGTTCTTAGGAACGGGATTGGCCGTTGAATGACTTGGCTGCTCCTTATTGGTTGCCAAACTCGAAACGTTTTTGAAGTCCCAAACCCGATCTTCTTAGGGGAAGGTCGACCGCACTAAAAGTTAGGCTCCTCGATTTGTGTACTGTTCTAGTTTTTGTTGCTGTTTATTTTATTTTATTTTGTTTTGTGATATAGGCGTGGGTTAGCGTTTATTCGAATTTTTGTTCTAGGAGACTTTCTGGGTAATAAAAGTTCGCGATCGTTATCTGAATTATTCCCTATGGATATTGGGATTTTGAGGAAAGCAAAATACAAGATCCAGATTATTCCCTGAATTGCTAATTAAATCAGTTTTGAGAAGTTTCCGAGCAGGTTGCTAGTGCAACAAGACCAAAGGTTTCGATTGGATCCCAAAAATCTAACATTTGATCCAAACAATTGGATCATCTCTTCGCCCTGCAGTCTTCGTCAGATTCCCTGAATATTTTTACTGTTAAAATAATGTTCAAAAATGGATCCAGCATGTCTCCTTGCCCCGATACCGAATTTCTAATCGATTTCAGAAACAACTTTGAGCTTCAACCAAATCTCCAGTTTCGGCCGAAGTGATGAACCATTTATCTGGCAAGAAAACTAAGTTCAGATATGGATTCAGCGGACCTCCTTGCCCCCAATGAATATCTTATTAGCTTATAAAACATACATGTTTTTACCGTAAATTCGAACCTCTCCTCTGCCTCTAAAGATAGGACTAAAGAATCCATCTACGAACTTGACCTGTACTTTACCAGTAAATTCTCATTGAACAACATCCTCGCTTGAACAACATATTTCCTCGTTTGAACATTATACATCAACCCCTTCGACCTTCGATTACACTAGATCTCTCCGAAGTCCATAGAATAAACAAATGAATGTCGTCATCCAACGCGCAGAGCTATACAGGTTTGAGAATAAAGGGGTAGGGAATGCTATAGCCGAAAATTGGTCGACAAATTTTGTGTCCGGTTTTCGCCTGATTCCGGGTGAACTACTTTTCCGGCAAGAAAATAATTTTCATATTCGGATTCAGCATGCCTCCTTACCCCTAAGTCAACTAACTTGATAGCTTAAAAAAAAAAATCCACTTAATTTTACCCCCATCCCACCCTTAAATAAATGGCTACAAAGCCCATCTACGAACTCGACCTTACTCTTGACCCAAAGAATCCTCACACCACGTTTCATCGAAATTCTCATTCCCTTCGAGAGTTATCGTGCTTACAGACGGACGGACGGACAACTTTTGCGATGTCATAGGTATCCTTCCACGTTTCGGGATCCCCAAAAATATAACTATTTATTTGATGATAGTATTGTCCGTTTATCTCAGGTTGCGTGCCACCTTCCTATGTTTGTTTTTTTCGACGATAGTGAAAATAGATTCCCGCTCTGATTGCTTCCACTATGAGTATGAAGCCAGAACCAGAGTATAAAGCCAGTATTAGGAAGTTGACGGACGCGATAATAGCCAAAGTTTTGGGGGGACTAAAGTATTTTACAGACTGGCTAATCATTTTTGGGATCCCAAAACGTAAGTGGAGATAGTTGTCCGTCCGTCTGTCAGCATGATTACACTCGAAGGGAATCAGATATGTTGATGAAGATCCCAAAACGTAAGTGGAGATAGATGTCCGTCCGTCTCTCAGCATGATTACTCTCGAAGGGAATGAGATATGTTGATGAAGCTGATGCTTTTGAGAAACACCAGGTTTATTTATATTTGCCATTAAAATTGTACCTTACCTGACCTTACCTTGGTGCGAGGATTGTTTGGGTCAAGGGACAGGTCGAGTTCGTTGATGGGGTCTGCAGCCCTAATAGTGTTAATTTGTTATTTAGTAGGCTATAGTGAAGCAACGCAAATTAGCTGTCAGCTACGATGTTGTTTAAATAAACCTCTCTCTCTTTCTCTCTCTCTCTCTCTCTCTCTCTCTCTCTCTCTCTCTCTCTCTCTCTCTCTCTCTCTCTCTCTCTCTCTCTCTCTCTCTTAGAGGTGAGGGAAGGGGTTCTGATAAAGGGGCGAAAAGAATATTTTTTAACAGCTAATGAGATAGTCATTTAGGGGTAAGAAAACATGCTGAACACGTATATGAAAAATCATTTTCTCGTCGGACAAGAAATTCGCGCAGAATCCGGCCAAAACCTGAAAATTTGTTAAAAGTTAAAGTTCTATCTGAATTTGATTAGAGGGTCGAAATAGGGCAAGGAGATATGCTGATCAGTTTTAGAGCTTTATTTTTTTCCAGGTAAATAGTTCGCCGCGAATCCGGTCGAAACCGGAAATATGGCAGAAGTAAGGCAGGAAGTTCTGAGCGCCCCACCCCCTACATTTTGGGCATTCGGTCAAGTTTTCCCCGAAGGTGAAAATTCTGGTTGAAACTAGCATCGCGGCGAAGCCGTTATGCCCGTTTCATAAAATCTTGCACCCCCATCGGCAAATTTCCAAATTGGGTGATTTGACATGTTTATTAGTTGCCATTCTCATCGAGTTTGGTAATTCATCCAACTTTGGCAACTTTTGTTCAGTCCGCATGGATTTCACAGCATTCACTCGTCCCTGAATTTTAGGATACGATCGTCCCTTCGTAAATTCGGTGATTTAACATGTTTATTTGGTCTCATTCTTACCGAATTCGGTAATTCACCGGGCTTTTCTCAAGTCCGTATATGTTCCACCGCATCCAGTCATAATTACATAATTCCATTTCATAATTCGGTGGTTAATCAGATTCATCTCGATCTGATTCTTTACCGAATTCGGTATTTCACCCGATTTTGTTTAGTTCTTATCTATTACCAGACTCCTCATCATTCGGTTGTTCTAACAAGAGTTTTATTCCATTACGAAAGTCGGTTGTTATACCGCTCCCGATCTGTTCCTTATTTTTTTAGTTAGTTTTTTGGTAGTACGAATTCATTATTTGGTTCACCCCAGTTACTGAGTTCGGTAATTTAAGTGGCATTTCTTTAGCTCTTGTTCCTTACCATTTAGCGCTAGATTCAGCTGGTTACCATTCATTACTCAACTTTTACTTTGATGATTGCAGTACTTCAGGAATAAGCACGTCTCTTGACGTGAATACTAGCTTACTCTTGTTTGCTGTAGATTCAGAATAAATATGCTTTGTATCTACTTTACCGTGGATGGCCCCTTTTTTCCCAGACAGCTATGTGGTTTAATGGGTAGTCTTGGGATCGAAAAAGGCACTTTGATCATCAGTGTTTCCACAAAATTTTGCCTGCGGCGCATTTCGCAGTCTTCACTATTCAGAAGAAGGGTGCTTCATTTAGTTGGAGTTTGAGGCTTGGAGTTTTGGGGGGCTTGAACTACATTAAAAGGTAGAATTTTCATGGAAAGTAGTTAAACGTTGCCAGAAAAAAGGCGTATTATAAAAACTTCGCCTGTGGCGCTTTCATTTGTCCTGGGTACAGCCGTTAGCGACGTTGTCGCTTTGCAGCAACTGCGTTTTTTGCCAGAAAAAAGGCGTATTATAAAAACTTCGCCTATGGCGCTTTCATTTGTCCTGGGTACAGCCGTTAGCGACGTTGTCGCTTTGCAGCAACTTTGTTTTTTGCCAGAAAAAAGGCGTATTATAAAAACTTCGCCTGTGGCGCTTTCATTTGTCCTGGGTACAGCCGTTAGCGACGTTGTCGCTTTGCAGCAACTGCGTTTTTTGCCGGCACATTTTTAATTCCTGTTGGCAAGACTGGACGTCCCCCAAAGGGGAAAAAAGCTAGTGATGGTTTATTTCTGAAAAAAAAAAACTGAAATGGAACAGCGTGAAAACGCGCCAAATTTTCTCTTTGGACTTGATTTTGTAGGCTCTGCAATTTGTTACATTGTGGCTCCTTGAAGGTAATTTGCTCTGTTTTTAGGTACCGATTCGGTCAATTTTACCAGGCTCGTCCCCCCCCCCCAATGAAAAAAGGCTCGGGACGCCCCTGCGTGTAGGGGTAAACATACATGCTGAATCCATGTCTGGACTTAGTTTTCTAAGATGATTAGGCGTTGGCCTTAATCTGACCCAATTGTCTGGATCAAATATTACAATTCTGGGATCCCGTTTACACCTTTGGTCTTGTTGCCGACTGTTCTGCCGTACACCATCTAGTAAGTTTTGTGATAAAAAGGTCAGCGCGCTGGACGACGCCCCTAGGAGCGCTGAGAGACGAGAAATCTTCGCGAGCATTTCGAACAACTCGAAGAGTGCAGTCGCACTTCTAACCTTGGTCGGATTTAGCCTACTTTGAAATTTGAATGGCTAAGCAGCTGCTAAATCTGTAGTAGCTCCTAAAGTCACTATAGTAAAGGTATGTTTCTTAGGACATTATTTAGCTTTGGATGGTGTATTTTTTGGCTATATGTTTAAAATAAAACACTCACCCAGAGGTTTTGTTATTGGTTTGGTGGGGACTGGGAGCCAGGCATTCTACCACAGGTCCACCATAAACCCCTGATTTTTGGCATACCCTGTGCCTAACGCTGGATACACTACATTACAGTATGCCAAATGCTGGATACTCAAACCCAGCTCGAACCTAATCAAATACAGTATTGATGATTTTAACGAAGCTCAGATATCAATCAATCAGGATTCATTTATATTGGATTAGGTTAGGGTTAAGGTACCAGCATGTATCCAGCCTTTGGTATAGGGTATCCAGTGTTTCATAACTGATAAAACTCAAGGACGCGCAGTTCTAACCTTACGTGGAATCTAATCTGTTGTGATTTTGAAACGTTATGCATCAAATGTTATGCATATTAATAATAATAATAATAATAATTGTATTCAAAGCCAAAGGCCATATACATTGCCAGGAAGAACTGAAAAACCGCCAAAAAAGCATCTGCTGTATTTTCTGAAATGATGACGACAAACATAGAAGTTAGTAGATATTTTCCTTGGCATTTTTCGGCTATTCAGCAACAGAGCATTGCTTGTTATACATGACATTTCGTGCAGAATGTTTTAAAATCTGAACAGATTACATCCCTAGTGTTGACTGTTGAAACTGCGTATCCTTGTGTCTGGAATGAAACTCCTGACAGTGCATAGGGTAGGCCTATCCCAGAATAAAAAACTTGTGGTAGTCTGGAGCCAGGCTACTTTTGGTCGCCACTCACCAGGGACAGGGGCGTCCCGACACCTTTCTGATGGGGGGGGGGGGGGGTGCAGCTTCAGAATTTTACCGGAATTTTTCGAGCTTTTACCGGAATTTTTCGAGGTTTTACCGAAAATTCTCGTAGTGACAATCTCTGCAGAAAGTCTAGAATACTGTCGTGTTCTGACTTCGATCACGTATTGTAAACAATAGTAAACAAAAAAAGGCTCGTTAACACTTAAAACAAAACAAAAATCTGACATTCAACACACCCTACACATATAGTCGACGCATTTTAACCATTTTCCATTTATCATCAACACATCCAATTTCACACTCATCAACTAGATCTGTTGCAGCCATTGTTGAACGCAAGGTGGTGTTAACCACCTTCATCTTGCTAAAAATTCGTTTCCCTTTTGCTGAGGTAACGGGGATTGTCTTAGCCAGCTTAAACGCTTTCCATACTAGTGGTAAGACGTCTTTCAGTTGACGAGCTACCTCGAATATATCTTCAAACTTTTTGTTTGTTTCGAGGCTCTCCCGACAACTCTCTACATCACGTCGAAACAAGGCTAATTCGTTTTTATGGCACTTGCAGCCTCTGGCTCAAGTGCCATATACCGTCGCAATTCCGTCTGTCGGTCGATCCGTTTTTTTTTGTCGCACTTTTTCGAGTTAGGGTTCTTCCAGATGTGCTAGGACGATGAAACTTAGCAGGCATATCAGGGACCCGACCCAACTAACCTTGAATAATCAGTTACCCGACCCAGTCATCTGCGGGGGAGTGGAGGGCGGGGAAATCTGGGAAATTTAGGGCAGCTGGTCACACTTTTTCGAGTTAGGGTACTTCCAGATGTGCTAGGACGATGAACCTTGGCAGGCATACCAAGGTCCCGAATAAACTAACTTGGAAATAATCAGTTTTTTGATCAGATCATCTGGGGGGGGGGGGTGGAGGCGGGGAATCTGGAAAATCGAGTAGTTTTGAAAAAATTGGCTTAGGAATCGCCACTGTCCAAAGCCGTTTTCCGTAAAGTGCCAATCTTGACCGCAAAGTAAGAAAAATACTTTTAAGTGAAATTTGCATTTTCATGATCTCCATGAGCTCATTATGATTTTTTCCTCAAGGGTTTTGCTTACGAATGAAGCTCCAGCTCCCTTAAAGTGCGCATGTTAACTTCAAAAGTCGAAAAGTACTTTTTATCAAATGATTCATCTCAACTTATAATAGCGGATTCAACAGCTATGGTGGAGTTGGGAGGGGGTGATCGGAAATCTCCAGAAATGGTTAGAATGGAGGAATCGGAGTTTAACTTCCTGGGAAATACAAGCATTTATTCTAGATAAATCGTTCGCACAGTTGGACTGGATCCGGACACTGGGGGGTGGAGGTGGAGGGGGGCCTTCCGGAATTCCGGTGATGGCGTTTTTCAAGACGAAACTTGGCAGGCAGGCATGTCAGGAACCCGTTGAATCTGACAGAGCCCTTACCTACTACATACAGTGCAAGTGCCATATGAGCTTACAGCTCTTGTTGAACTCTTCTTGGTTCACCGGTATCACCGGAAAGGAGTCGAGAAAGCTGTCGGCGATTTTGGATTGACATTCAGCCGAATTCCGGTAGATTCTGTGGGGTAGATTCCGGTAGATTCCCTGAGCCGAATTCTGGTAGATTACGTGGGATAAATTCCGGTAGACTCCCTCAGACAAATCCCGGTTTATTCCTTGCGAAAGATTTAGCGTAGATTCCATGAGCTAAATCCGGTACTTCCCTGAGCTGAATTCTGGTAGATTTCGTGTGGTGAATTCCGGTAGATTCCCTGAGACAAGTTCCGGTAGATTCCTTGTGAAAGATTTCGCACAAATTCCGGTAGATTCCCTGAGCCGAATTTCGTGGATTCCGAGGGGTAAATTCCGATAGATTCCCTGAGACAAGTTTCGGTAGATTCCTTAGGAAAGATTTCGCACAATTCCGGTAGATTCCCTGAGCCGAATTTCGTAGATTCCGAGGGGTAAATTCCAGTTGATTCCCTGAGACAAGTTCCGGTAGATTCCTTGTGAAAGATTTAGCGTAGATTCCCTGAGCAAAATCCGGTAGGTTCCCTGAGCAATAATCCGGTAGATTCCCTAAAAATCATCAAGTTCAGGTGAATTTGACAAATTTTGACTGGCGCGGCTTGATGGGGGTGGGGTGGGGGGGGGGGGGGGGGTGCTGCACCCCCCCCCCCCCCCCCACACACACACACACCCTGCCCCTGACCAGGGATTGACTTCTATGATAATGAACATATGAAATGGCACCATTGAAACTTCTGAACATCCAGAGAAGCAGTACTTCCTGATGAAAAATTAGCAGCCTGTGTAGTTGCAAGATTGTTGTACGAATTTGCATATGTAATAGTAATGTAATAGTAATATGTAATATGTGCAATATGTAATAGTAGCCTACAGAATACTATCAGTTAATGTGCCTCAGAATGGGCCAATCTTAAGCAGTAGTATCCTGTCTTGCTGTAGTAGCATCCAGTCTTGCTAACAGTAGCATGTAGTGGTAACAGTTAGAAAAGGCCTTCCGACGCCTTCCTGATGGGGGGGAGGGGCGGCTTCAGAATTTTAACGGAATTTTCGAAGTTTTACCGGAATCTTTTGAGGTTTTACCGAAAATCCTCCATAGTGACCATCTCAGCAGAAACTCTAGAATACTGTTGTGTTCTGACTTTGATTATGTGTTACAAACAACAATAAAACAGGCTCGTTAAAGTTGAACTGAAAAGGCAGCTTATTTTTAAATCTGAAATCTAAATACACTGAAATATTTTGACACAACAGAGGGATTTTGTATTTTTCCACCCGGGGCTCTAGTAATAACGTTCAGTGTGCGCTGCTTGTACGACAAACCAAATTCATCCAGACGCGGAGAATTTGAATTGGAACAGAATCCTGCATTTTCAGGGCTGAGATGTGACATCGGAGAAGCTACGCTTGATTGGAAGATGATTTTCAAATATGTCTTGCAATGAATCTGATATTTTTATTTTGTTTTTCGGCAATGGCTTACATTTCTAGTTGGTAAATATTTGAAGCCTAGAGGGACAAGTACATAGAGGCACTACAAATCCGAAAGAATAATTATGAAATCGGTTATCCCTGGATAACGGAGAAACGAAGTAACGAAGTAACGCATTTTTAACGGGTTTTCGGGAAAATCTAAGTGAATAAGTTATATGTTACTAGACTGTTGGATCTCAGTCCAATTCTGTTAAACTTTCAGATTGTCAGTTAAAACTAAAAACTCTTCGACCTTCAACCAACCTACACATTTATTCGTCGCGTTTTCCATTTGTTCACAACACATTCAGTTTCACTTCGTCAACTAGATCAATGCGATTAGCGATTAGTAACAGACGCTGGCTGGTCAGCCATTGTTGGACGCCAGATGGTCTTAACCAACTTAATCTTGCTTAAAGGACACCTGAATGAAGAGTACCAAGTATCATCCCTATCTGTATAACTTCCGTTAACATTTCCTGCAGAAAACCCAATCCAAACACGAAATAGGGGTCACTGGAAAACCGGAACACCGGAACCTCCGCCACCGGAACCGATGGCTTTGGAAAACCGGAATATGAAACTGGAAAACCGGAACCGATGGCTCAGTTTCAATCTGCTATAGGAAAATGGAAAACCGGAACGTGTGGTAATGAAAAACAGGAACATGTGGTCCTCGGCAATTGACTTGGGTTTTGACGGAATATGTTTCAGGTTTAATACAAGTTTTTTCATATAAGTTCATGTTTTGGTGTCTTTTCTAGTATAGTTTAGAAATCCAGTAAGCTATCGCAACACTCGTTTGCACTCACGGCATGGTTGCCACTGGTAGTAGTACAATTGTATTCTTTTTAGTAATCAGGTTTTCCGGTTTTCCAGTGACCCCGAAATAGTGTTTCCAAACTATGATTTTGCTCCATTTTGCATCTGTCCTTATTTCAGTACCGAACAATTTTAGAAATGAAAAAATGTCTCCAATCAACCCTTCTTCTCGAATATTTTTTAACCAGTTAAGCCCAAAAGCATATCTAGAAGAAATTCCAATACGATCCGGCGAGCGCTGTACAAGATTTGAATGAATTGCGCTTTTTGTCTTGGAGTCTGCATGTGCAAACCTCCAGAAACGAACATCCCCATTTTGAAAACTCCACGCTTAGGAGAAGAATGCTCTCCGTGGCCATGTCTGTAAATGTATTCTACATGGTGTGTTCAAGTATGGTTTCATTGTTCAGGTGTCCTTTAAAAGTCTTTCCCCTTTTGCTGAAGTAACAGGGATTGTCATAGCGAGCTTGAACGCTTTTCATACTAGTGGTAAGACATCTTTCAGTTCACGAAAGACTTCGAAATTTTTTATTGTTTCGAAGCTCTCCTGGCGACTTTCGAGATCGTGTCGGAATAAGGCTAACTCGTTTTTGAGCTCTTCTCGGCTTATCACCGGATAAGAGTCGAGAAAGCTGTAAAAACTGGAGTAGATGGTAACGTGATATTATTCCTGGAACAGTATTTGTAGTTGGAAATGATGGAAATTCCAGTAGGTCGCAATTCTTGAAAGCTGGTAGATTCTGTGGAGCAAAGTCAGGTAGATTCCCTGATCCAGTCTCCAGTAAATTCCTCAAGACAAGTTCCGGTGGATTCCTTGAGCAAGATTTCGGTAGATTCCCTGAGCAAATTCCGGTAGATTCCCAAATTCTGGTAGATTCCGTGGGGCAAAGTCCGTAGATCCCCTGATCCAGCCTCCAGTATATTCCGTGAGACAAGTTCCGGTAGATTTATTGAGCAAGATTTCGGTAGATCCCCTTAGCAAAATACCGGTAAGCTCCCTGATCCAGTCCCCAGTAAATTCCTCAAGACAAGTTCCGGTAGATTCCTTGAGCAAGATTTCGGTAGATTCCCTGAGCAAATTACGGTAGATTTCCAAATTTCTAGTAGATTCCGTGGGGAAAAGTCCGTAGATCCCCTGATCCAGCCTCCAGTATATTCAGTGAGACAAGTTCCGGTAGATTTCTTGAGCAAGATTTCGGTAGATCCCCTGAGCAAAATACCGGTAGGCTCCCTGATCCAGTCCCCAGTAAATTCCTCAAGACAAGTTCCGGTAGATTTCTTGAGAAAGATTTCGGTAGATTCCCTGAGCAAATTACGGTAGATTTCCAAATTTCTAGCAGATTCCGTCGGGAAAGTCCGTAGATCCCCTGATCCAGCCTCCAGTATATTCAGTGAGACAAGTTCCAGTAGATTTCTTGAGCAAGATTTCGGTAGATCCCCTGAGCAAAATACCGGTAGGCTCCCTGATCCAGTCTCCAGTAAATTCCTCAAGACAAGTTCCGGTAGATTCCTTGAGCAAGCTTTCGGTAGATTCCCTGAGCAAATTCCGGTAGATTTCCAAATTTCTAGTAGATTCCGTGGGGCAAAGTCCGTAGATCCCCTGATCCTGCCTCCAGTATATTCCGTGAGACAAGTTCCGGTAGATTTCTTGAGCAAGATTTCGGTAGATCCGCTGAGCAAAATTCCGGTAGGTTCCCTGAGCAATAATCCGGTAGATCCCCAAAAAATCACCACAGTTCAGGTGAATTGGACAAATTTTAACTGGCGTGGCTTCGCCGCACCAGTCAAAATTTACCGGATTTTTTTTTCCACAGACCTTCTATCACTACAGTTCAGGTGAATTGGACAAATTTTAACTGGCGTGGCTTCGCCGCACCAGTCAAAATTTACCGGATTTTTTTTTTCCACAGACCTTCTGAAGGGGGGAGGTGCAGCACACACACACCCGGGACGCCCCTGACAGTTCCTACTGTATGCTAGAAAAACTTAGAACTCCATATAACTAATTGTTGAAAATTTTCATCGGGTTGTAGACTGCAGTAGAGGTATGTTATTGCAGCATTGCCAAACTTCGAAAGGTGACAAAGAGTTGCGTTTTCTCTCTCCCTTTTCTATAAGCTTTTCTTTATTACTATGTCAAATTCTTGTTTATTACTGCAAACATCGATGTAAGCAAAGTAAAGTCCAATTAAATCATTCCAATTAAATCAATCATCCAATTAAATCATTTTTTTTTTTTTTTTAAATGAAGTAGAGTTTGTATGAGAGTATATGGTCTAGTTATTAGTCTGTAGACCAATTGTGTGAATTTTATTATATTTTTTTTACTCGCCAGCTTTGGCGGATACAAATAAATGAATTGAATTGAATTGAATTCGCTTATATAGTTAGACTACATCATTTTGATTCTTCTGCTCTTCTTTGCTTTTGCGCCCTTTTCCACCAGTCCGTGCACAATTGGTCAGCGTACCCCTGATACTTGATAATTTAAAACCTTAGACGTGATGGCGCCATGGACAAACACTGATGTGATTTTGTGATAGACTGTGACAAACCAGTTTAATACACTAAGCCCTTTTTTTTAAGCACAAAAAATGCTCTTGTCACCACAAACACGATGATAACCATCCCTACTGACACTATTAATGTTCAAAAACCATGAAAAACACCGTCAAACAATGAGCAAATTAAAAAAAAACACCAAATTTCCTAGGTTTGAAATAATTCGGTCTGGACTAAGTCTCAGCCGATTATCGGAGACAGCCGTTATGGCACGTAGGGAGCCAAGGATAAAAATAATAATTTCCATCTAATGCTCCAGCTGTTTATTACAAATACAAATAAATTAAAAACCAAGACCAGTGTGGTACTCCTGAAGACATAAAAAAATAATCAATCAAGTCTTATAATTCTTTGCTAATCAAACATGGAAAATTTCGTCATCTCGAAAAGAAGACGTTCTGCGTGTTTTTGGGATCCGTAAACGTAAGTGGAGGGATACCTATGACATCGCAAAAGTTGTCCGTCTGTCCGTCCGACCGTCCGTCCGTCTGTTAGCACGATAACTCTCGAAGGGGTTGAGATATTTTGTTTAAATTTGGCACGATGACTCTTTGGGTGAAAGTACAGGTCAAGATCGAAGGGGTTGATGTATAATGTTCAAGCGAGGGGGTTGATTCATGGTGTACCAAAGAGGGAACTGCTAGGGTACGCGGGGGGCTACTCACTGAAAGAAGGGTGAACTGGGTAAGTGAGGAGTTGCTCACTGAAAAAGGTGTACTTGGTAAGGGAGGGGTTACTCACTGGAAAAAAGATGTACTGGATAAGTGAGGGGTTACTTAGTGGGTGTACTAAAGTTTTTTGGGGAAGGGGTGAGGTGAGCCGTTCCCAGGTACTCGTGAGCCAATCCCAGGTGCACGCGAGGGGTCAGGAATTGGGTGTACCCGTTAAAGGGGTATTTGAGGGGTTAGACACTTGGGTGAGCCAATCCCAGGTGCTATGTGTGTGTGAGCCAGTCCTAGGTGCTCAGTGAACCAATCCTAGGTGCACGCGAGGGGTTACTCACTTGGAAAATCAGGGGTTAGGACCTGTGTCTTTAGGGGGATTCCCCGGGGGAATTATCGAATTTGAACTTTATTTCCTTGACAGATAAGCTGGCAAAATTTGCAAGGTTCGGCTCTTAGCGTCAACAGATCTTTTGCTCTGCATGCAGTTCGCCGGGAATGCTGCTAAAATACGAGGAATTTGGTAGAAAAACATTAACACAATTCCAAAAAGACTTTTTGAGATCGATTAGATATGAGATATTGGAGTAACATGCTTGTTGAACCCGTATCTGAACTTGGTTTCCTCATTTGATTAGTTGTTTGCCCGTAAGCAAAAAACTTCAAAACGGTAACATTTTTTA
This sequence comes from Branchinecta sandiegonensis, assembly GCA_030848855.1. NCBI lineage: Eukaryota > Metazoa > Arthropoda > Branchiopoda > Anostraca > Branchinectidae > Branchinecta > Branchinecta sandiegonensis. The sequence continues at coordinate 7,043,241 of JAUPMV010000009.1, forward strand.
TTGTAGGCTACATATTCAAGCGGTTGATTATGGATAAATAGCAAAAATGTTAAAGGGGTCTAGCGAAGACCTGGAAGTGTACAAGATTCGATTGTCTGGATCAAGAAGTCTGATAAACATTACATTTTTGGGATCCCATCGAAACCTTTGGTCTTGTTTTTCTCGAGCCATAATAGCAACCCGGAAATCAAGTTCAAATCTAAATAAACTGGGGGTTTGCGACCAGTAAGAGAAGGGAAACAGAATGTTTGGATTAGGTCTTTAACCATGCTCAAACGACCTGAAGTGTAATGGTGCCGCAGGCCAAAGTTTCGCTGACACTTGAACAGAAGCTTATCCTGGGCAAAATTGTGGCATAGGTTTTCCTCAGAAGTATTCCTGTTAGTTTGATTATAAAGTTGAAGCTTGTCCGACAAGTTGAATTTGAAGCAGAATACGCTAACTAAAACCGAGTTGACAAAACAAGGTTTTGTCAAAAAAGTATTTTTGTACAGAGGCTAGCCGAAAAAAAAATGTTGGTATGTATTTTTCGAGCGTATCGCGTCCGGACAAGTACTTATCTTGGACAAATTGGGCCGAAGAATTTCCTCGGAAGTATTTGAACGTGTCCGAAAGCTTTTTATTGCTGTAAATGCTGCATTTAATGCTGCATATTTATTTATTTTTGTCCGAAAGCTGTTACCTTTATTTCTTCTCTGACACTTTTAGAATACCGAAATTTAAGCTGGGAAGAAGGAGAAGAAAAAAGGAATTAGCTATATAAAGGACGACTCAGACTTTGTAAAGTTTTTCGCAAACTATGCTCCGTAAAGTTTGTCGCCGCTCAGACGCGAATCAGACAGGAAAGAAAAAGAGTCTAAGATGCTAGGAGAATCGCCGTGCTCCCCAGTTTCTTCTTGAAAATTCAGCATAAAATTTAGCATCTTTGCTGAATTTTTCGATGAATTTTATGCTGAATTAATGCTGCAGTAACTGAGCGAAAATTTAAGTCCGAAGCAAAATGCTGCATAAAATCTTGAATTAATTCAGCATTTTCGTTCGTTTTGGAGCTTTCAGACACGTTCTTTGCATCAGTTTGAGTAGATGGTTCAAGTTGATACTTTCGGTATGATGCGATAGGGCAGATAAGGCACCCGCGACAGAAATGTCGGTATAGTTTTGTCGGCACCTGGCGAATACTTATTTTGGGCAAAATTCTGCCGCCGGATTTCCTCAGATGTCTTTCTATTGGTTTGATTAGAAAGTTGAAACAAATTTCATGCTTAGCGCGATATAATTCTATTTATTTTGCCGACAAGTTGGATCGTGCCGTCGTGCCGACAAATTAGAGAGTTGAGGTGGGAACAACGCTTGAAAAGGACAAGGAAGATTTTAATATACACCCGAAAGTCGTTTTCCAGGACAGGAGGGGGTTCTGCAGACGCTGGAATAGCTCATTGAAGTTGGGAGGTAAATTTTTGGCCTCTATGCTAGCAGGGGCGTTACTATCCAAGATGTTCGGAGGTGGGGGGGGGGGGGGGAAAGGAGCAAAAATATTCCTTCAGCCCAAGCTGACTGCGAATGATATGTATTACTGCTGACTGCGAATCATAGCGCTATCAAATATGGGGGCAAGGTATTTACCGACTGGCTGGTAATTTTTCCCGTTTTTTTTTGAGAAAAAAAACGACTGTTTTGACGAAAAATCGACTGATTTAAAGACAAACAGACTGTTTTTAAGAAAAAATCGACTGTTTTGACGAAAAATCGCGACGCTTCGTGCCGATTCAGCTATTTTTTACCGGCTGGCCGACAACATCGGGGGAGGGGGGGGGGGGCATCCCCCCCCCCATACGTGACGCCCCTGTATGCTAGTTTTAAAGCGCATCTGAAAAGACTTCGTAAAATTCAGGACACTCATACAACTCGAAAATGATCTCTTTTATGTTTAAGTTATTCTAAAAGCGAACTTCTCGTCTTCATTTGCTGTGTATAGCATCTTCTGTCGCGTAAAATCAAATTCTGCAAACCAGTTTTAAGTTGCAATTCTCCAGATGTAGCTCACTGTAGCTTTACCTGCTCTAGTTGTCGATAGTGTGTCGAATGACAAATAAAACGGTTCACGGTTCTTAGGTACCTATATATCTTGCTTCTGGGTTCGACTACTTTCTTGCATCATTACTCGTAACAAGTGCCATACGAGCTTGTAGCTCTTGTTGTTTGTCCCAGGGACTCTCTCCCCGTAAACGCGAGTCCAGATACATCATCACCGTCATGAAAAAGGGACTTCCTTTCAGATTCGTTAGGGAGTCGATTTTGGGAGTTTCTGGTGTTATTGGTTTTTATGGCACTTGCCCTTCGGCCAAGTGCCATATAGCGATTATAATTTCTGTCCGTCAGTCGGTCTGTCGGTCCCGGTTTTGCTAGTTCGTTCACTTCCAGATCAGCTAGGACGATGAAACTTGGCAGGCATATCAGGGCCGACCCTGATCAGACCAGATCAACTTACAAATAATCATTTCCCCAATCCGACTTTCCCCGGACCCGGGATTCCGGAAACTATAAAGCAAAAGCGGAGGGAAACGTAGCAAAAAGAGCGCTGCCCAAATGCGGAATCGAACCAGGACCTCTGAGTAGGGAAGCCAGTGCTCTACCACTGCGCCAAGACTCGATGTATTCGTATGCGAATACGGGAGTAGATATGGCGTGAAACGCGTCCACATAAGCTAGGACAATGAAACTTGGCATGAATATCAGGGAACCGACCAGATTAACTTGGAAATAATCACTTTCCAGATCCGATCATATTGGGGGAGTGGAGGGATGGGAAATCCGGAAACTATTAACATCTATAACTTTGGAAAGGGTAATCGAACATGCGTGAAACTTGACATATGTCAAGGACAAGTGTTTCGGATATTCAGTTTCAAATCCGGACCAGCTAGTTCGGGCACTTTCACATAAGCTAGGACGATAAAACTTGGCAGGCATATCAGAGACCCCAAATGATTAAGTTGGAAATAGTCACTTCCGCCATCCGAGCACCGTGGGGGGAGTGGAGGGAGGGGGAATCCGGAATCTTGAGGTATTTATAACTTTTGAACGGGTGATCGGATCTCGATGAAACTTGATATTTGGAAAGACCTCGTGCCTCAGGCCGCCCACTTAAAATCCGGACCGGATCTGGTGACTTTTGGGGGGAGCTGGAGCGGGCAACCGGAAATCTTGGGAAACGCTATGAGTGGAGGGATCGAGATGAAACTTGGTGGGAAGACACCTAGCAAACACTAGATACATCATTGACATTACCGAGCCGATTCGGGCACTGTGGGGGGAGTGGAGGGAGGGGGAATCCGGAATCTTGAGGTATTTATATCTTTTGAACGGGTGATCGGATCTTAATGAAACTTGATATTTGGAAAGACCTCGTGCCTCAGACGACCAACTTGAAATCCGGACCGGATCCGGTGACTTTCGGGGGAAGCTGGAGGGGGCAACCGGAAATCTTTTGAAACGCTATGAGTGAAGTGATCAAGATAAAACTTGGTGGGAAGACGCCAAGCAAACACTAGATACATCGTTGACATAACCGAACCGATTCGGGCACTGTGGGGGGACTTGGTGGGTGGGGGGGGAATTCTGTTGATCCCACGAGTGTGGTACTTCCTGATGTACTAAGACGATGAAACTGGGGTGGCGTATCCAGGACTCGAATAAACTGACTTGAGAATAGTCGTTTGCATGATCTGACCATCGTGGGGGAGTGGAGGGATAGGGAATTCGGAGTCTAGTGGCATTCATGAGTTTTGAACGGGCGATCCGATCTGAATGAAACTTCGCAAGTGAAAAGAGGTGTAATCTCAGATGATCCATGTCAAGTCCGGACCGGTTCCGATACCTGTGGGGGGAGTCGAAGGGGGCACCGAAAATTTTCGTGAAAGGATTAGCGTCGAGGGATCGGGATGGAATCTGGTGGGAAGAACAAACATAAGCCCTAGATACGTTCTTGACAGAACTAGACCATATCGGGGCTCTTTGGGGGGAGTTGGAGGGGGTTTCCCGGAATTCCAGTGATCGCGAATAAGGATACTTCCAGATGTGCTAAGGACAATCAAACTTGGCAGGCATATTAGTGACCCAACCAAGTAGAATTAAGGACCTGACACAATGCCTTTAGAGAAACTTTGGTTTTTTTTTCCGACCATTTTCGAGGGAGGGGAATTCGGAAATTACTGATTTCTGTAGGTTGCGAACGGGTGGTCCGACTCGAGTAAAATTTTTCTGGTGATAAGAACTGATGACCTAGACAGGCAAGACATATCTCCGAACCACATGCGGCAATGGTTGTAGGAGTTGGAGGGGGAGGGGGTCTGGAAACTTTGTGACATGCACAAAAACCAAACGATACGATTGGACCGAACGGAATGGAACTTTGACAATACCGATTTTATGAGACCTAGGTTGTTTTTACGGTTCAGACTGGATCCGGCCAGGGTAGGAGGAGGATGAACCGGAAACCGGAAATTTGCAGATATGCTTCGATTGGACTCAAGCTTGAAGAGTGAAAAGAGGAGATACGACGTCTATGTGGCCTAGTCGTATTTGGCCACAGTGTGGGAGTTGGAGGGGAGTCCCGGAAATTTTGTAGCTCGCATGGGGGTCAAACGAGTGGAGGGATTTGAATGAAACTTGAAGAGTAGAGATACGATGTTCCCTAGATGACATAGTTTAGGGTCCGGGCCGGATCTGAACAAGGTGGAGGGGGGGGGGGGGTGCCGTATTTCCGCGAAAAATGCTCAGACTCAAGCGAAACGTGATAGCCGGTAAGAAAAGATGCTTCAGGTGACCATTTTATGTCTAACTAGATATCCTATTTCTAGGTCCGATCCTCGGAGTTAAAGGGGGTATTTTGTGACGTTTTCATCTTCTTTCTTGCCTACGTGCCTACTCGTAACAAGTGCCATATGAGCTCGTAGCTCTTGTTAGTTGAGTGCTCCTTGGAATAATCCACTATTGCGAGCGCTGTAGCAGCTTTTGGCATTCGGCTTCCGGTTTTCGGTTTTCACCGTGTTTTGTGGAGCTCATAACTCGTGAACCAGTGCAAGTATCAAAGTCAAACTTGGTACACTTGTGGGTATTGGGGCCTAGTTGTGCCTTTTGGGGGTCCCACCCCCCACCCCAACCCGGTTCAGGGGCAAATGGGCCCAGATTGCCCAGTGAATAAAGTTCAAAACTTGACCAGAACTGGACATAGGACGATGAAATTCCTTGGACGTGTAGATACTAGGGCTGGGAAATTGCTTTTGAAGTTGCACCTCCCCCACCCACCCCGTTCATCGGCAACTGGGCCCAGATTGTTCAAGAGTAAAGTTCGTTACCCTTGCCAGGAATCAACAGGTATCAAGTTGAAACTTGGTAGGATTATGAGCATTGGGGTCTCTTTTTACTTTTTGCGGGTCCCAAACCCACCTGGTTTAGGGGCATTTGGGCCCAGATTGCCCATTTTTTTATGTTTTTAATTAGACAATAACTGGGGATAAGGCGATCAAATTCCTTTGTGCTTTTGGATCATAGGGACCGGGAGAGTTGAACCACCCCCACCCTCCCCGTTCATGGGCAAGTGGGCCCGAAATTGCCCATGAAAAAAGTTTTTGACCCGTGACTGGAATCAAACTCTAAGCTGGTATACTTGAGGAAAAATGAATGTAAATACGCATTTTGATGGGTCCCGACCCCCCCCCCCCTCCCGTTCATGGGCAGCTGGGCCCAGATTTCCCATGAGTTAAGTTCGTCTATGACAGGTCTCAAGTCCAACTCTTGTATATTTGGGGAGATATGTCTATGGATGAGGATTTGGTATAAATCAACAAATAAGACGACTCGACGTACTTTAATCTTTAATGAACAGTTAGAAACTGGGCTGTTTTGTCATATGATACATGATATGCCGTTCTTTTTTTTTTTTTTTTTTTTTTTTTTGCCACGTAGTATCTTTTCGGTTCTTCCTGTCCAATATGATTTGGCCAGGTGACTACGCTTCCACTTTCCCTCGGTGACGCCAACGGTCCTAACATCTCATATTTTAAATTATTATTTTTTTTTGTTTTTGTTTCAATGACCGACCTATATATTTAGCGTCACCTACACTTTCCTCTATCTCTACATTTAATTTTTTAATATTCTTTCTTATTTCCTCTTTTATCACTTATTTCTCATTTTACCATTTTCATGTTTAAAACCTTAAAATTTTCTTTACTTTTTCCTTTCTTAAAATCTCCTTTCCTATTTTTTTTTTTTTTTATTTTTTTTTTCAATTAAAATTTGTTATATATAAAAATATTATCCCTCATTATTTTTGTTTATTTTTTTTTTTGCAACCAAACCAAAAGGGGGGTTTTATCCTGGAGACATTAACAACACAAAATTTGTTTTATATCTTCGCTCTTCCTGCGTCAAAGGATGCCCTTCCGTCATAGGGAATCCCTTTTGCAGTGGCATTTATTATAATCTTTTTCATTTCCGTCTCCGATACCAAAACCCCTTTTTTTTATTTTTAATGAATTGTGACAAAGAGGGCATTAGTCTGCTACGAATTGGTTTATTGCACTTGTTATTACCTTGCTAATGGAAAAGGTTTAAAGGGTGGGACTGGCAGGCAGACCATTCAGAGTTCGAACAAATGCTATTCGTGCAAGATCTTCAACATTTCTTTGGATTCATACTAGCGGTTTGTTTACATTTAAAGCTTTTAAAAGGGGGTGACTACAACGTTATTTCAATACTTGTTTGGTTGTTTGGGAAGAGAAATGTCTTGGTTCTAAAGCTGTTTGTAAATAAATGTGATAAACATTTTACTTTTACACTCCATGTCTGAGTGCTTGCGCACTAGCTGAAAGTCAGATGTAAGGGACGGTTAGTAGGAATATCTGGGATCAGTATTGAGTTTAGTCATGGTCTAAAACTGATTTTGAGAAGTTTAATTGCTGTGATTTTTTTTTAATACATAAGAAGAATATAGTACTAAGTAAAAACAATCAGGATAAACTAAAGTGAAAATAAAGTAGAGCATGATCTTTACAGACTATATCCATCACCTGAATAATTTTTTTTATTGAACAGAATCCGTTTTGGGACATTCTCGTTTTTTTCCGTTCGCGGGGTCCGCGCGGAGTGACTCATCTATTCTCGACATTCTCCGAAGAGTCACCGGGGAACGGCGAAAAGTACCAAAAGCGCTGATAGAGGCACTACATTCTTCAGCACCAATGGACTTGTCTTCTGAAGAGCAAAGCTGGTTAACTAAACAACCCTGCAGTTACAAAGAGCCTTTGCCAGACGCATGTGCTGTGCAAAATGCTCGACACCCTAACCAAGAATAAATAAGGGAAGAATTGAAAACTCACATAACCCCGATGTCAGCATCCTAGATCTCTTTTCGTCCGATCTTATTTACCGGGGGTGGAGCCTGGGTGGAGCTTCGCATGTTGCCTCTTGCAGTATTAAATGTTACCTCCAGAGCAAAAGTGATGAAGCAGTCAGAAAAGGCGGGAAGTTCAAACAGTGCAGATTCTGAGGATTATTTAAATGGAAACTCCTTTTCAATCTCGGGTCAGATTTGCAATATGAAGCTTATGTTGTCACCACCCTTCACAAAGACGGTGTAGCCCAAGGGAATGCGGCATTTGATGACTCAGGGGAACAATTAAGCAACTTGAACGCTGAAGCATAGATCTAACACGCATGCATTTAGTTCAGATTCAATAGGACTGGTGTAAACATTAGTAATTTTATTTTGGTCTTCTCAGGACTGTAAAGAATCGCTCCTAGAAAAGGTATTAAGCTTGGACAATATTTAGCTGTCGAAATGTACTCAATGAGTTACTATGTTTTGTTTTTAAGTTGTACTCTACACGAAATTTAGTTCATATCATTTTCTCGTGTAGTTGCGAAAAACAGTATAAAGTCCTAATTTTAAATCAGTGATTGCTGAATGTAGGATATCTTTCAAGACGTATGAGTTTGTGATAACAACTTATTATTCTTGGTAAAAAAGGTATATCATTATCTCGGATAGTTGCACTTTACATCTGCCCAAATTTGTCATTGTCTATGCCTTTTCGTAATCGTTTTTTTTTCATTATCATGTTTTTACATCATTCAAGTTGGAATTTGGGCATAGCTGGCGAACTGTACTCAAAGAGTTGTTATGTTTAGTTTTTAAGTTGTACTCTGTACACAAAATTCAGTTCATAACATTTCTCGGTTAGTTGCGAAAAACAGTTGGCTTGAAGTATTTCCCAATTTTAAATTTTAATTGATTACTGAAAATGATAATTGCACGGTACCATTCAACACGTCTACATTTGAGATAACCATTTATTATTTTTGGTCAAAATGTATATCATTATCTCGGACAGTTGGCTAGGATTCACTATCTATCCTATTACAGTTTTTTTTTCATCACTAAGAATCTGCCATAGAGATTGCATGAATGTTTGGAAGCGTGTCCCTTCCTTCTTTAAACTTATAGTGTTCAGTCCAAATCGGTCCTTTTCTGCCTTTATTTTCGTCATCCTTGAATGTAGGATTGCACGACTTCTATCATCTCACTGTACTTTAGCCCCTTGTCTCGTCTTTTAAACTAGTGGTAGCAGCGATTTGTTGGAGGGAGAAGGGCAAAATGTCGGCCTCTTTCTGTTTAATTTGAATTCGGCGCACTTCCTTGACGCGAAGCACGGCGATCAGAAGAAATAGCGCCAATATTTACTCTGTGGTCTGGACAGGCGCCGAATAGGCTCCACCCCCGGTACTTGAGGATCGGGCAGAAAACAACGTCCCATGATTCAAGCCTTCTCAATTCTTCCCTTATTTATTCTTGCCCTAACCCAAGAAAGTATTGATGGTTCGAAGGAAATCCTGACAACAACCGTTTAAACGGGTTGGGGTGCCTAGCATTATGCATGGTAACCAGTGTTTGGCATAGGTTATAACAAACTGGGCACATCCTAATATTGGGGATCTGCGGTAGACTGGGTGAACAGGAGGGATTAAATTTCTTTACGTCAGGTCTCGTTTGGTTGATCCTCTATTTATAAAAGGATTTTCTTTTCCCAGTCAGCTATTTCGGAAAACCGAAATAGTCATTACCTCAAAGGCCAGATAGCAATGGATTTTATCCCATTAACCTCCTGGATAAAGTAGGGAATTGGAAGTATATACCCACCGTCGAGACAGGCAGCCGGTGAAATGGGCGGGAGCTGCGATGGCTAGCCCCCAACTAGGGGTTTATATCCTGCGGAAACAAGAGGTAAGACTTTCCATATTACTTTACTGGCAGACATGCGAATGCAGCATATTAAGCACATAAATTTATTATTATTATTATTACTACTTTATTTTCAGTCCATAAGACCATAACAACAACAAACAAACATACACTAAAACAGACAATGAACAAAAATAGAAAAGAAATCTACAGGTTTCAGGTTTATATATTTACGTAAAAAATTTATAAAATAAATAACACTTCTTTCCCGGCAGAGAGGCATCTCGAATGCTCGGGAACAACATACAATGAAAAAAACAGTTTAACTTAAATAAGTAACGAGTAATCATCCGCAATACCATAAATACAAAATAAATAACAAATACCACATTCACCAGACCAGACTTGCACCTCCAACTTTTCAATCCTGTGGACCTTTGCAAGGGAATGCAACCTTCCGGACCATTCAAGAGGAGAAAACCACTCTTTATAATAAATAAATTTAATAATTCATAATCATTATTTCTTTAAATTTCTTCTTTATTAATTCTACAGAAGAACCAACCTGGATCTTACTATTATATTTATTATAACTGATTATCATACTATTCCTCAATGAAAATCGCGACCGCTCACATCTGATCAAAGGCTGCCTAACCAAATCTGTTTGCCGGGTGTTATGATTATGGGTGGATGATAGGGGTAGAAGATCAAGTATATAAAATAGCGATGGAAGCAAACCCTTCAAGTGCTTCGCTGACAGAAGCACAGACGCATAGGGCACAAAAGAAAGTTGGCGAGCTTTCAGATGAATTTCCTATAGAATTTGGAGTACCACAGGGGTCTGTCCTTGGACCCACTTTGTTCCTACTTATCATTAATGACCTTCCAGAACATATGCCTTTTGTCAAAGTTATCATGTTTGCGGACGACACAGTGATTTTTGGTTCGCATTCAGATTTGATTCAGCTGTTTAGTGTTCTTAATTCAGCTCTTTCGATTGCTTCTGACTGGTTTACAGCTAATTTACTAGCTGTAAACGCGGAAAAATGTGGCTACATGCTTTTCTCCCGGTCTGGTTCAGTTTCAGTTTCTGGTAAACTTTTTCTTTCTGGCACTGAACTTCTAAGATCTTCTAATTTTAAATATCTTGGTCTTATCCTGGATGAAAATGAACGATGCTTTGGCTCTTAAGTTGAGCCGAAATGTTGGTATGCTCTCCTGCCTCAAACATTGTCTTCCACAATTCATACTTCGATTGATTTATTTCTCCCTGGTCCATTCTTATCTTTCATATTGTACTTCAGCTTGGGCTTCTACTTTTTCGAAACATATTAATCGGATTCAAATCCTACAAAACAAATCAATTAGAGCAGTTTATGGTCTTCCATTTTCTTCATCAGTTTCTCATATCCTGCCTCGTCTTTTTGTTTTAAATGTCCGTCAGATAAGAGACTGGAATATTGCAACACTTGTTTACCGTTATCTTCTAGAAGATTCACTACCTGCTGATTTTAAAAATCTTTTTTGCCAGAACAGTCAATTTCATGACTATAACACAATACGGCGGTCCAATCTTCTACCATTTGTTATCCTTCTACAAGGTCTAGCTTTTCTATTCGTCATACAGGTGTAAAAGTATGGAATTCATTGCCTGAAACTGTTAGAGTGTCCTAAGATAGGAAAGTTTTTAAAAGAGCTCTAAAAAGATTTATGTTATCTAGCAATTATATTTCTTCTGTCTTATTTAATTGATTAATTTTTGTTTGTGCTCGGAGGAAGATCAGACCCATGTCGTAAACCTTTTTTTATTCTTATTTTTTTCTTTAGTCATATGTCTGTTGTCGTAAATTTTCGTGTTGTCCTTAGATTTTAGTGTTGATGTGTGATAGTTCTTCGTTTGTTTTTTTCTTTACGATGCCTTAGGCTAGAATTGTATTAATAATTTTTACAAACCCATTAGAATTAGTGAAGCGTCGTTTTTTATGCCTCTGGCATGTCTGATGCTTTTGAGAACCACCAGGTTTATTTATTTTTGCCATTAAAATTGTACCTTACCTTACTACCTTACCTTACCACATGCAAAAGATATCCAGGAGGATACCCTTCCACACGGGTAGCGTATAGAAAATGGGTAGGGCAGCAAAAGCCACCAAATCATTATCACAGTCTTTTAATCGGCAAAACGTAGCAACATTAGCTTTGGGGCGCAGCTCCTTCGGGGTAGCAACTCTTTTCTCAACCATTGCACCAGTGCTTCCACTTTCTTTTTCTGAAAATCAGTAACCGCTCCGAAAAAATCGGGAGATTATCGGGAGACATTTTTAAGAAATTGGGGAAAAATTCGGGAGTTTTAAACACAGTGGTTATGTCTTAAAAAGCAATTTTATGGTTAGCTTTGTTACAAAAAAGGCATTGAGTAACTGCATTCAACTTATTAGCACGTAAAAATACTCATTTTATTCGTCACACTTATGATTTGGATGCGCAAATGCTACATATTTAACCGGTTTGATAGCAAGCCTAATATTTCCGTTTGCACCGCTAAATTTAAAGGACACTTAGGTTCCTCGGTGCTTTGAGGTCTACTTAAAGTTCTCTTTGCGTTTCCATAAGCGCTGGGGCCCCAAACATTGCAAATTTGAGAAACAGCGTGGCTTTCCGGACTGAAAATTATTCGAATTTTCTGCGTAGGTTTATGAAATGGGTACGTTCGTCGGTGAGAAAACTGAAAATCTTTGGTGACCCGACCGTTTCCACCCTGGGGACAGTCAACAGACTGAAATTAGAGGACATATCCAGCAATTTAGTTTAAATTTTGTCGAACCGATATAAACTCTTCAAGCTTCCCAGGCCTTCTGATAAAGACCTGTAATCCCTTAGTTGTCAAAAGCATCCATCAGACATCTTTGTTATCGGGGGCGTCGCAAGTTCATTTTCCTTTTGGGGAGGGGGAAGCGAATAAAATTTCACGAATCTGCCAGAAATTCTACCGAATCCTTGAAACTTACAATTTTAATTATTTCAAATTTTTTATTCAAAAATGAAGCGACTACATGGACTATGTATTACCCGACACCATTCCAGCGGTAGTTTCTAACTTCTGTACACACGACGAGAATAAACTGAGAGTTCCATGCAAAATTCTTGAAGTTCACATTTCGCACAACTGCTTCCCATGCAGATTCTGGGTTCTTATCGAACCCTAAGATCCCGAGGATTTCCAAAAATATTTCAAACCGAGGAGAGTGAAGTTCTCTGGCAGCAGCTTGCACAGACTATGTTAAAGCCATCGCCTCCGGCAAAATTTCAAATTCGGCTTTTTTCTGCCAAAACTCAGCTATTTCCCAAAGAGATTCTAGTTTGCAATGTTCTCAGCCTGAAACTGTTGAAAACTCCACCTAAATGACGTGCCCTTCCAACAAATGAAGAAAACTATGAAAGGCGCCGCAGGCGAAGTTTTGGGAAACATTGATCGCTCATCTTTTGGGATGGTACATAATAAACTGTGACCAGAATTTTACTTGACCATCTTCTCTCAATACTTTCAAAGAAGGTGTATGTCGGATTTTCTTTTAAATAATTTATTTTCAGAAAAAAAACGTATCTTTAACACAAAGGCAAATAATGTTGCAACCATGCGCCGCAGGCGAAAATTTCGCAACTCGGCCATTTCTCCGCTGAAATAAAGAGATGTTGGCAAACCCGACTGTGAAATCCAAGAATTTTGACCTTATTGTAATTTTGGCAAGATAACGAAAATCGGGAGATTATCGGGAGAAACTTTTTGTCGGGAGATGTCCAAAAAACTCGGGAGATCTCCCGAGAAATCGGGAGGGGTGGAAGCACTGCATTGCACCACTGACACTGCATCGCCTAGCCAAACGGAAAAATTTCCGAAAACCCGCGTTGTAGACAACTTGCAAAGCGGACGGAGACCGAGCATGGGCAGAGGAAACCAGGCCAAGAGCAAAAAACTGGTAACAGTAAGTCTTGAAAAGACGGACCTTTACAGGCTCGTCTACTTCCCAACAAATATGCGATGTTTAAATTGTTTCTCAGTCTTTGAATCTGCATGGCAAGTGTCCTTGTTACAGAAGCTTGAATAATCATGACCTTGCTTGCTATAAATTGCGTTCATATTTCACATACAACATGCAAACTTCTATTCTCTGTGATAACTCTAGCAGCACAATCTTGACACAGTTCAGATTGTGTAAAAAAAAATTAAGTATTATAACAGACCTGCCACGTTGTGGCAGGCAGAGGCGTTACTAGCCAAAATGTTTGGGGGGGGGGAGGCCAAGGAATTTACCGACTGGCTGGTAATTTTTACCGACTTTTTTTGCAGAAAAAACGACCGTTTTCAAGAAAAAAACGACAGTTTCGAAAAAATCGACTGATTTTCAGAAAAAAATGACTGTTTTGACTAAAAATCGACTGACTTTCAGAAAAATCGACTTTTTCATTGAAATAAAAGGAAAAAATTCAACTGGTTTGGAACAGAAAATAAATTGGAAAAAAGTAAATGCGTACCATACATAAACAATTATGTAGAAAAAAAATATTCAGTATTATAAATAAATAGCAGACAATTAAACCTCGTTGCAATCCGGAACCGATCCAAACCCAAGGTAACCCTCTCTCTCCTCACCCATCTTTACTCAAGAAGAATTTTCATCTTATTTTTAAATGAATATACACTCTCAGGCCTCGGCCCAGTGGCGCCATTTCAGTAAACCTCAGAGGGGGACCAAACATCCATTTTGGGCCCCCATTCTAGATTTTTTTTTGCTCAAACGCAAAATTTATTTGCTTTTTTGGGTAAAACTAATAACCAAAAACTTTGGTTAAAATATGCCACAATGAGCATATGCAAGAATCACGTATTGTCCAAGGACCCTTCACAAATAAAAACGTTCACTAGAGCATGCTGTGACCTGGAGTTTGAAGCCTACCCACATGACAGAATAAGCGACTTTAGACCCTCTGAGGCTTTCGGTCGAAACCCTGTCGAGGTTTGTCGCGATCTAGAGAAGTAGATCTGGATTCATGAAATCTTTTGAGTTCGGATATGAGTTTAACATCTAACAAACACAAAATTATATTGAAACTGAGCGCCGCAGGGAAAAAAAAAATCAGCCTGATTTCTGCTAAAATACAAAGATTTTGGTTCAAAACCAGATTACTAACTGTGCGGTGCAGTGTGAAATTTGCAATTTGGTAAATGCCTTTACTTCAGCATGTCAAACAACAAGGAAAATAGACAAAAACCTCGGATTCTGGGCCCCTTTCAAATTCAGGGGGGGGGGGGGGGACATGCCCCCCCCCCCAAATGGCGCCACTGCCTCGGCCATCCTAGTGTTCTCCGGCAGATTGTTCCGTACTGAAACACCCACATCTCTAAACAAACAAGACCAAAGGTTTCGATGGGATCCCAAAAATTCAATATTTGATCCAGACAATTGGGTCTTGTTTGCGCCAGATCCGGTCTTCGCCAGACTCCTTGAACCTTTTTACTATTAAAGTTCAGAAACAGATTAAGGCCAAAAAGCTAATCATCTGAAAAACCAAGTTCAAATATGGATTCAGCATATCGAACATCTAATCCTATATCGCCCCTATATCGAACATCTAATCAACTTCAAATTAAAATTTAACTTAAAACAAATTTTCCGGTTCCAGTCGGATTTCGGGTGAACTGTATGTCCGGGTACAAAATGACTGTCATAAACGGATTCAGCATCCCTTCTTACCCCTAAATTGGATATCTAGTCAACTACAAATACTTTTAACAATTTCCTTTTCAGTTTCGGCCGGATTCAGGGCGAACTACTTGCCCGGCGAATAAATGATTTTCTCCATCGTTTTCAGCATGCCTTCCTACCCCTAAACCGAACATATAATTAACTTCAAATAAAACTTTTACTTTTAACAGATTTTCCGGTTTGGGCCAGATTCCGTGCTAACTACTTGTCCGGCGAAAAAATGGTTTTCACCATCGTGTTCAGCATGTCTTCTTACCCCAAAATCGAACATCCAATCAACTTCAAATAAAACTTTAACTTTTAACAAACTTTCCGGTTTGGCTGGATTCCGGGCGAATTACTTGTCCGGCGAGAAAATGGTTTCCACCATCGTGTTCAGCATGTCTTCTTACCCCATAATCGACTGTCCCATTAGCTGTTTAAAAATATTTTGCTTGTCCCTTAATTTAAACCCCCTCCCGCACCCCTAAACATAGGGCTAAGAAACCCATCTACGAACTCGACCTTACTCTTGACCCAAACAATCCTCACACCAAGTTTCATCAAAATATCTCATTCCCTTCGAGAGTTATCGTGCTTACAGACGGACGGACGGACGGACAACTTTTGCGATGTCATAGGTATCCCTCCACTTACGTTTTGGGATCCCAAAAACTAGACCGTGAAGTGTGTCGTCTCTCATGTACAAGGTCTTCTGAATTCCTTGTATCGTATGAATGGCACGCAGAATTCGTTGACAATATATTACAAACATAATTAGGTGCTAGCTGATTTAGACACTGATACATGAAAACACCAATCTGATAATCTCTCATCTGCCCAACATTTAAAATATTCAAATGTCGATAACAACCCTGCGTATGTTCACATTTTTCAAAATCACCGAGTATACGCAAAGCTTTAATTCTTCTGTACAATTTGGATCCGCTAATAATTTAAAACAAAATTACTTTTGGATCCGCTTATAATTTACAACAAAATTACTCGCCCAAACGGGGCAACCGTATATAATGCAGGGATGAACAATAGAATTATATAAAAATTCCAAAACTGGAACTAGGAAAAATATTTTTAAATGTACGAAGCAGCCCTAAAAACCGCTTTTAATTGCAATCAACATGAAATCCTAAATACCTGCATCAAATGCCAGCTTAATCTCCGTACCATTAACACTAACTAACCCGAGAACATTATCAATAATACCGGTACGGCTAAAAACCATGTAATGGGTTGTATTTGCGTTCACTGCTAATCAACTAAGACTAGTAAAAACATGCAGGTTATGTAACACTTTCTTTGCTTTGAAATGATACTTGTTTTTTGTCTGCAAGGTTTTAAGAGCACCAGCGTCTGTATGCGCAGTTTTAATGTTTTGTGCATTACTTCCCAAAGAACATTAGAATACTTATAAAGAATACTTCCCTCCTGCTAACAGAGGAACACAGTTAGCCCCTTAGTATTCTTTCTAATGGAACAGCACTGGTAAAGGCTCAAATGTCTGTGCTTACAGAGACCATAGCCACGGAAATACCGTAGCCAATGAAAACGGAATATCGAAGTGGCCTACTGGCCAATTAGGACGCCAGGATTTGACTCGAAGTACAAAACCGACCAGTATGATGCGAGATTTCGTATGAGGTGGGCTAAAGAAAGGCTCGAAAACACTTCCCAGTAGCTATCTGCCCAAGGCCGATAATTCAGTCTCAAAGCATACCTCATGTTGAAAAAAAAAAAAAAAAAAAAAAAAAAAATATGATAGTGCAGAAATATCCGTTTCGTCAGGTAGGATGCTTAGGCCTACTCTCTATTAAGTCGCTAATCGAAGAATAAACAACGCATTTTTCTCCCTTGAGTCAAATCGGTCAAGTAGTATAATTAATGTTTCATAGGAAGGTGCGTCCAAGAAGAACTTTGAGTACTACAGGGATTGAAACGACAGTAGCGACACAAGCAACTTCAATCAGCTTAGGTAACTAAATCCTTAAGCTTGAACTTCACGAACTTCTGTAGTAAAATGAAATCTCGCAGTCTTTTTTTCGTGGCGATGGCGAAACTGCTCATAGGCAAAAGCAATGATGGAAAAGACCATCACCAAATTGAGCAAAAAAGCTGCCTGCATTTGTGCTAGGTTGAACCCTGTCGTACGTGATGATTCGGCATTGGCATTTCTGGCATGGTTCTCCCCTTTAACTTTCCGTATGGCTTGGCTATGCCAAAAGGTAGATAACCCCGCATCGCCTACGCGGATTGCCTGCCGATCAAAGATTCCTGTATATATCGAGTTCTTCGGCGCTAGTGCAACAATCGACAACATTGCAATACTCTGCGACATCTGATGAAGAGTTGGCTCCCCGAACTCATCAAGGTAAAGTGTCTGCCTCGCAAGCTCAAGCCGAGACTTAATGTCTAGTGCCGCTGCGGTGCCGTTGTGAACTTTCTGGAACGTCCCTGTGAAGGTTTCGTCGTCGATGGCGGTGAACTTGTCAAAGATCTTTCTCACGTCGCGGTTGTCGCTAAATCTGAAGTCCAAATAAAAATCTATCCATCCCTCAACGAGCAAATTCGATGAAGCGAGCTCACTTAGCGTATCGATTGGCTTTGCTTTCGGTGGTGCCGATAAGCAGCTGATGAAACTGCTTCGATACCCAGTGAAAGCGAAGAAGTAGAAAGCCCATAGAGAGGCATTGAAAATGCGTGTGGGCCAGCGAGATGTATCGTCTCTATCTGCGACTTGGGTTAGCGCGCTGATGTTGTACATTAGAGAGTCTACCAGTGTTGTCCAGGGCTTTGCCTCGATTCCAGTAAGCGAAGTGTATGCCTGGAACGAATGAACTGGTTGATAAAGAAACAATGTCTAAGTTTAAGAAAGTGGTTACTAAGCTGAAATTCTAGTTTGGCGATAATTTGCGAGTTCATACATTGAGATTTTAGCTACTACTTTCGAGAAGACCCTCGCCAAAAAGTAGCGAGACAGAACTTCAACTGAATGGCTTGCAGTCAGATTGAGCTGGACTGACTACCATAACATTTTCTGGCTGTATATAATGATGAGAACTGGGTGGTTTAAAAAACCTTACATTTACTTCCGTATTCTCTTAGTATTATTCCGCACTTGTTTTGGTGGCCGAAAATATGTTATAACTGCGAAGGCAATGTTAACAATGGATTATCGGCTCTAGTCGACTTTCTTGGTGCAATAGATCTGTTTATCTATAGAGTTATGATGCTTTTGCGGTCATTGCTTCGTTTGTCACCTGTGAGCTTTGATTCTGAATTCCTGGCTTGTCACTTGCTTGAACCTAGGAGTTTGTTTTTCATTTTTTTTTTTTTGCTGGATTATATCTAGCTACAAAAAAGCTACTTGCAATGTAATTAGGAACAAAATTGTAGAAGATTTTAGAGTTGGCGACCAGACAAACAACATCTCAAAACGCAGGCTTAGCCCGACATATCCTATGATGCTGTGTCCGCTTACCTTGGCTATTATCCAAGTAATGAACCCAGCAAAGAACATGGCGATAGACATCGCAATCCACATGCTATCGTCAAATGGTTGAATTAATGAATACCAGTTGGGCAACTTGTTTGTGGGGGTCAAAATGCCGACGTAGTCTGTATAGTGAGGATAGATTGCGTCCCTTAGAGAAGGTCTTATGTCTTGCATGAAGTTAACGGTCGTAGCTAGGTCAATCTCTCCGCGAGCGACTTGTCCTTTCTGTCCCGTATAGAATCTGGAATCGTTCACTGGCCAACCCCAATATTCACTCCGAATATCTGGCTCGACATATTTCAGCGTAGCGTTTATTTTGTCGGCGTATATCCGAGAGATTCCGATGTCCGGCCCATAGTATGTCTTTGGTTGATCTTTGCGCTCGAAAACATAAGGTGGCCAGTGGAAGGCTCCGCACCGCAACTCTGCCCCTTCAAGATCATTGAAGCTGGACTCGAGCACGTCCGCTCTGAACTGATGTCGCTTATACTCTGAGAAGAATCTAAAAGTCACATTGCCATGGATGTCGTGGAACTTCTGTTTGAATATCTCCAGCTTGGTTATAAGTTCTACGTCTTTCTTCCGTATCACGTGCTGCAGCACGATGATGCTCAGAAACTTGGATCGGAACGGCAGTCTCTGCAGCTCGTCTAGAAAGACTTTGCCGGGACTGAAAATAACGAGTCGTTTACTGACCGTAATGGAAAACGAAGCCAGCAATTCCGTCGTTATCTCGTTAACCGCCGTTGCGTTCTTTGTGAAGAAGAAGAAGGTAGGACAGTCAGTCTTATCCGTTTTTAGCCAGAATGGATACGTACGTAACCAGTTAAGTGTACCGATCGTGAATACCTGCAGAGGGATGGAGAAGAGTTTTTCTGTCCCTGGAATATCCCTGTATAAAGATATACAAGGATTCCCCTGAACATTTAACTCATAGTTCTGTATGAAGTCTTGTAAATCGTCCAATCGAGTTTGGCGATTTGACATCGGATAACACTTGCAGCAAACCAAGCTTAGCGCAATACATAGTATTCCTAGCATGACTTAAGTCTGTACCAGCTACTGCTTAGAAGCGGCATTGAATCGGCAGATAATAACACATGAAGGTAACCAAAGTAAGCGCAGCACTTTGTCTTGCTGGCAAGACATAGTCTATGACGCAGACGACTTTGGTACTACTGATTTAGGATCACACAATTCCTCTTTATAAGCCTTCGTATTGCTCACGTAGTCTGGAAAGGCTAACAGGAAGTGGAGCATGTCCTGTCAGCTCTGAACTCTGAATTGACAGTTCCGGTTTGAATTATTCTCCTGATTGGCATTTAGAGATTGGTCACACTAGGCTCAAAAAGCCGCCTATTCGACAAACAACTGAAAATCCCTAGGGGACGTGAGATTTGATGTGCTTTGTGGCAGCTTAGGGATAATGAGCAGCTGCAATTATGGGCCAATTAGGATAAATATTCCTTCAGCCCAAGCTGACTGCGAATCATATAAGATAAGATAAGATAAGATTTCAATTGCACAAAAAAAACAGAAGGCCATGGCAACAAAATAAACAAAAAACAAAAGAGCAAAGATCTATACAGTAACCTACTTGCTCTAGGCGTAATTTTTGGTGTTGAAAAGCGACCCTGAGGAATCTTGCTAGCCTCCTCACATCATCAAACTGGCGGCTACCAATCATACTACACACCCATTTCTCATCGAACACCCTCGCGCATTCTCTAAACACTTCATTCCTCAGCTCTCTTAATCACATTCACACATGACATGCACCACACTTTTATTCTCATCTCCACACATTGGACAGGAGAAATACTGACCAGAACGTTTCGGAGCTATATTTCGGCCCTTCTTGGCAAGGGTCCTCTTCAGGCTCAAAACTGCTCAAGTTGGAAATACGAACTTGTGGGAAACACGTGTTTCCGCAAGTTCCCTTTGGGAAACACGTGGGAACGAAACACGTTTTCGAGACGAACGAAAAACACGTTTTCGAAACGAAACACTTTTGGGAAACACGTGTTTCCCACTAGTTCGTTTTTCCAACTTGAGCGGTTTTGAGCCTGAAGAGGACCCTTGCCTTGAAGGGCCGAAATATAGCTCCAATAAAGTCAGCTGACGTATCCGTTTTGCACTATCAAATACGATACGTACACGCTGTTTTGCTACAATTGATCTCCTGAATTTAAAACAACAACCTTCAGAATTAGTTGTATCTTGTTCTTTTTCTTTTTTCTACTTTTGCAACCCCAAAAGCTAGGAAATGAGCCCAGTGTGACCAAGCTCTAATGTGAAAAGTGTTTCGATTATGCGAATGCAGGCCCGTATCCAGGAATTTATTTCGGGGGGGGGGGGGGGGGTTGCCTGCGAAATGGGCAAATAAGACATAGATCAGAGGGAAAAGCCTGTAAAAACGTTTTTTTTGTATGTTTCGGGGGGGGGGCAACCCCCAAACCCCCCCTGGATACGGCCTTGTGTGGATGGTAGCATTGTTTACCTTGGTCGATGGTAATTACCATCGTGTTCCAACTCAGGAGTCAAGAGAAAAGCCGAATTGACATTTGGGATCATGAAGAAAACATCGGGCCGTTCCAGTGGGCACTAGAATGACGCTTAAGTTTTTTTTGGCGTCTCTCTCTTTATTTCGCAAATCTATTTCAGCGCATTGTTGCCATCGCAGTGGCTCAGTCAGTGAGTGATTGTTTTGCGGTGATAAAGAGTTTGGGAAGATTCCTCAAGCTGGCAATGAGGCATAGTGAGAGTTTCATGTAGGTTAAGATTGTTGAGCTAATTTGTTTTATGTAATTCACCATTCGGTTTGTTTGTCTGTTTTTTCGTTGCCTGTTTGTGTTGCCATGGCCCTCGGGCTTTTTTGCAATAAATATCACATCATATCATAGCAAACTTCACGAATGATGGTCTTCAAAGAAATACCGAGAAATCCCACGGACATTTACGAGAGATCGACTAACAACACCAAAGGTTTCGATGGGATCCCAAAAATCTAATATTTGATCCAGACAATTGGGTCTTGTCTTTGCCCGATCCAGTCTTCGCCATGCCGATCATCTGAGAAAACCATGTTCAGATATACCTCTATAAGCTATATCTATTTTGAGATACTGACCGAAACTTTCTGCTTTACTTCTGCCAAATTTCCGAATTCCCAGCGAGCTACTTGTCCAGCAAAAAAAGAAAATTCTGAAACGAATTCAGCGTATCTTCTTACCCCTATAAAGAACATCTAATCTGCAAGTTTAAAAAAAAAATCCGGTTTCAACCGGGTTCTGGACGAATTAGATGTCCGGGTAAAAAATGACTGTCATATACAGAATCAGCGTCTCTTCGTACCCCTAAAGCTGTTATCTAATCAACTTCAAATAAAACTTTTGCTTTTGACAAATTTTCCGGTTTTGGTCGGATTTCGGATGAACTAGTTGTCTGGGTAGACAATGCTTTTCACATAAGTTTTCAGCATGTCTTCTTCGAAATCGAACATCTAATCAACTTCAAATAAAACTTTTACTTTTAACAAACTTTCCTGTTTTTGCCGGATTCCGGACGAACTACTTGTCCGGCGAGAAAATGGTTTTCACCGTCTTGTTCAGCATGTCTTCTTACCCCATAATCGACTATCACATTAGCTGTTCAAAAATACTTTGTCTCCCCCTTAATTTGAACCCCCACCATATTTGATGGTGCAAACGGATACGTCGTTTGCACCATCCAATATGATTCGCAGTCAGCTTGGGCTGAAGGAATATTGAACCCTCACCACTAAAAGTAGGGCTACAGAGCCCATCTACGAACCTGACCTTACACTTGACCCAAAGAATCCTCACGCCAAGTTTTATCAAAATATCTCATTCCCTTCGAGAGTTATTGTGCTGACAGAAGGACAACTTTTGTGATATCATAGGTATCCCTCCACTTACGTTTTGGGATCCCAAAAAGAGGCACGTGTACTAAAAAGAGGCGTGGCATGCTTGCACCAGGAGGCAGGCACTGCCGATGCCTTTTTTCGGAACTCGTGTTCTGGCGTTCCTGTATGATCGCTTTGACCTCCACGGTCATGGACATGCGGGCCCAATTGTCCATGAGTTAAGTTTTTGAGCCGGGACTTATCAAATTTTAAGTATACTTGAGGACATATAGGTCTAGATAAGGCCATTGAATAAGGTCACGCGACGTACTTTACTCCATAATGAAAAGATGAAAACTGGACGGTTTTGTCATATCCATATGATCGAAGATGTGCCGATTCTTAATGAAGTTAGGAAATTAAGCTGCTATGATTTGGTTTATTGAACTTGTTATTACCTTGCTAATTGAAAAGAGGTTCAAAGGGTTGGATTGGCTGGCAAGCGACATTCAGTATTGAGATTGAAACCGTTCTTGCAAGATAGATTGGATTTCTATGTGTGTGTTTTTTTTACATTTAAAGCTTTTAAACTGCCTGAAAAACTTCATCGTCACCTCTCCTTAAGCGGGAGGAATAAAATTAGGTTAGTTCACATGGGGATGTGAAATGTCTTGGTTCTAACTCTGTTCGTACATAAGATGCGGTAAACATTTTATATTCACTCTCCACGTTTGAGTGCTTGCGCACTTGTTACATGTTGGTAATAGTTCAGATTTTCCATCAAAGTCCATAAAGCACCTGCTTTTAAATCCTTCTGTCAGCTCATGCTCCCCGGCACAATGTGCGTTATCGCTTTATCTGTGAACTGCCGTATAGTCTTTCTTCGCATTTTGCCTCTTCTTAGCTTGCAGTCAGCCTCCAGACTTGGCTTTCATTCCCAGATTTGCTGATACTGCGGCGTCAACCCCACCATCGAACGTCCTCTACCGATGTTTTGGTGGAATTAGAAATCTTGGACCGTTTCTACTATGACGACAAGGTCAGTCAAATAGTGAAGATGGCTCTAGGTACGGCACGAGGGAATAGTTATGACTTTCCTCAGATCTTTATTTTGTCAGTATGGGTACCCCCAACATAGGCCAGTGAACTGTGTCCTGGTCGCAATGGTCAACTATTTTGACAAGGCATAGGTATGTCTACGTCGAAGGAAAACTTGGGATGGTTTTTTGGCCTTATCTTCTTTGTACGAAGTATATCAATCCCCATTGAGAGTTATCGACAGACGGACCTGACAAACGGACAACTTTTGCCAAGTCATCGGCGTCCCGTCACTCACCTTTTGGGATCCGAGAAAACATTACACTTAACTTTCCGCCATCACGGTTGATATAGCAATGACAGTATCGACGGCCATTTATGAATATTAGCCTCGCGCCTCGGTAGATATTTTCATAACCTATCCGAGCCAAAGAAGACGTTGGCAAACGGTCGAAATTCCCTTGAAACTGTATGTCCCATCGCCTCCGGTGCCAATGTAGCCTGGCATTTAGCGATCATTATGTCTCTCCGTCGGTTGGTCAGTCCTTATGTCTCACTTTTGCTAGTTGCGTCAGTTCCATACAAGCTAGGAGTCTAGGACCATGAAGCTGGGCATGCGTGTATAGGACCCGACTCGTTACTCAATGTTATTTTGTTTTACGGGCGCTTTACCGGTTGGTGCGAGAAGAAAATATATTGGTAGAATTAGGTGCGGTTCTGGTCCTTATTTTTGCCCGTTATGCGGACAGATGGATGTAGTCCGACCGCCAGGTCCTGAAAATGTGACACCCCCAGAACCCAAACGGTACAGTAGGTTTAAAAGTGGATTCCGACCAAATCGAACACGCTGATTCCGAATATGCCGGGAACTGGGGAAACGATGGCTTAAAGTAGAAATGAAGCCCGATGCTGTTCCATTATTTCCTCTCTATAAGAAGTATCGCTCTCAAACTCAGTAGGTTGAAAAATGGATTCGGAACAAATCGAACCCGCTAATTCCGAATATGCCGATAATAAATTCCGGTAAAGGTGGCTTAAAGTAGAAATGAAGCCTGATGCTATTCCATTATTTCTTCTCAATAATGAGTATAGCTATCAAACACAGTAGTTGAAAAGTGGAATCCGACCAAATCGAACCCGTTGATTATGAATATAACGTTAATAAATAAGTAGACCTGAAACCTGATAAGTTATTCTCCTCCTCAGAAAAAAAGTGCCATCATCTGGTATAGTGGGCTACTGTCGGCAGAAAAGTTTATTCTAACCAAACTGAACCCGCTGATTCCGTGTGCCAGGAATAGACACTGCTTGATTAAGGATGTGATGCGAGTCTGTTGCTTAATAACCTAAGTTCGCTGGAATGAATCAACAACTATAGGGATTCCAACTGGTTCAAATAATATGCTCGTGTACTGAAATGTCACAAGAAATATCGAAAGCACAAAAAGACGACTTAAATGGGATACATAAATCTCAAACTTTGCCAACGCTGCTTCACAAAATCAAATTCCCTATTCTTCATCCGAGTCGTCAGAGCACCTGCCCCCATACGAACATTTTCGCGGCAACAATCGAGGTAGTGTAAAAACGAGGTCATGTACCCCTCCTGTACATAAGAAATCAAATTGTGCAAACTTCGTCGGGTGCACCCGAGAAGTTCAAGTCTTGTCGGTACAACCAGGGACCCATAAATTTCCTGTAATGACTCGCCATTCAGGGGGCTTCTCAATAAGAGATTTCTGATGCGCTCTTGACCGAGCGTCAGATAGTTCGAGAAATACCCACGGGGATAAAATACGCGACTGTCCACAAAGACAAAATTTTCGCAGCTGTTGTGCTGAACTAGGAATATTTCTCTGTAATGGAAAAGTATCCTGGATCTTTTATCATAGCTTAGGTACCTGGTGGCATGCTGAATAGTCCCAACAAATTTTTTCTATCTGAGCAAGAACGCCGATTCGACCCAAGCGGAATTTTTGGAAACTAGGCGAGGCTCGGGCAACATAGCAACACAGAAGCATAGGAAATGACAAGCCCCCTGAATGGCGAGTCATTACAGGAAATTTATGGGTCCCTGGTACAACGGGTTAATTAACACTTTTGTACAGTCCATTCGTCTTCACATCAGGTTCTTTTTACACGTTCTACCATTTACCACAAACCTGCATTGTTCACATTAAAGTAACTGTTCACATAATAAACACACCAGACAGACTGAGCTGCAAACATGGGTAAAAATCATCGTATTACCATGCCAAGTTCAGCTACAATATTTCCACTGTTACTTGTCAGAAATCAAATATTTTGCCTTTTACGGCGTTCTCTGAGTAAGTAGCAAGGAAGTCTGATCTTTAGTTGCTTTTACTGTCTTGTTTGTTTCGCAATTTTATCTCCTCTTCCGTTTCTTCTCTGCAGGGTTAGCTAATTAGCGGCGATTTTTGCTTGTGCGCACCACCTGTTGAGCAATTCTCAACTAAAAAAGGTACTTTTCGAGAAGTGGTCTAACACTTCCAAAAAGCAAGTATAAACGAAAACAAAAAAGTGTTTTTAGGAGTTAAGCCAGCGTCGGATACCACCGTTCCAAGCATATCCTGAATCAGGATTTTTTGGCCTACAAAATGGCATCGTCAGACTGACTGTACCTTTTGGGTCGGGTGTTTTCGAAACTAAGCGTCTTTTCACGAGCTGGCGGTCGGACTAATGAAGATGTGGAACACTTGGTTTGTTCTTGCAGTGAGTTGGGGGATTTAAGAGAGAAGCTTTTGGTAAGGAGGTTCTTCAAGGGGGGTCTCTGAAAGATTTGATGGGTAGCAAAGTGTTCCAAGAGTTGCGTCGTTTGGGTAGATTCCTGAAGGTTGCCATGGAGCCCCGTGAACGTTTTATTGTAGGTTGATGTTGTGGTAGGGATAGGATTTAGTTTGTTTGATAGTTATTTAGTTATTAGAATTATGAGTTGAGTGTTGAATATTTGGACTGGTATAATGCAGTTGGAGTGCTTATTTATTTTTATATTTTGCCCCGCTATGGCCCACAGGGCTTTTTTGGGAATAAATTCATTCATTCATCCATTTTATTTCGTTGTTCACCCTCTAGCTTTAAAGGACCGCTCGCACTCTCATCAACTTACAGTATTTTAAATATTTGAATACTTCAAAACTAGGCTGTGCTCTCAACAAATACCCCAGGGTTTTGGCTGATTTGAGCCTTTTCCGAGACCCGTTGACTTATAGCGAAAAGAGGGAAACAGTGATAAAGCGTGACTCACATCGAAGATAGCAAAACACGGCATGTGACAAAATCAGTGTGGTTTTGTTAGAGGGGTTAGACGTATGATGTGGTTTCAAGGGTGGTGGATAAGGCTAGGTCTTGAATAGGGTCGCTGGGACCTTGTGGATAGATTGGTTTTCTTCCGAAGACCGGCGGGCCTGACCTTAATCTCCACACTCAAAACCAATCAACGAACGAGGGGTATGGATGTCTTAGGTAGCCTAGGGCCCAGACACAGTCTTCTCTTCTTTCTATAAAATAAATGTATACTCAGCTACTATGTACAAAAAGTCTCCTTTGTCGACAGGATGGTAAGCTGATGAATAATGGCTGCCGGACGTGATCATGCTGATAGCGGATCACCATCATCAGTATCAAACAATGTCACAAAGACGATCAGACGCATACGCCATCTACCGGCAATAACCTGAACTTATTGCCGAGATGGCGTATATGTCTACACCCCGATTGGGAATGATAACGAAATTGGATGGAGCACTCTTGAGCCACAACAATGTACCGTACGAAGTTGGGGTCTCCGGGGTTTAGAAATATATAGAGTGATTATGGAAGTAGGTTGCGTTAGTATTATAGGTAAGACAGGTCCTTTAAGCTATTTGGGATTAAAGTTGCTGATTGTTTGATTGATTGTGCGGGTAGAGGGAGCAGGGATCCGTGTAAGTAACGAACGGGTTATCGGATTCAGGTGAAACTGTATTGGCGGAATGAACAGATGCCCGCGATCTACCGTACCGCATCCAACCATGGTGGAGGAGGTTGGAGGGGGGCCCAGTAATATTGTAACATGCGTATGGGCCAGACGGATGGATGGATTGGGAAAAAGCTAAACCTTGTAGGAGTGGACAGCCTTTTATCATTAAAAGATGAGATCATGTTATTTTAAATATGCAAATCACCTGCTCCACTTGTCGAAATTATGTCATAACCATACATTGACGGAGAAGTTCAAAATTCAAGATGCAACTGTTACCCTTTTGGATGTTTCCTCGTCGCTTTCGAAAATCATGGACAACAGGGCCCAACCAGCGCACGACGTTATCCACTGCTTCCTGGCCGACGATTGAAAATAGTGTTTTTTGTGTTTTATTTATTTTCTTCATTTACTCCGCTTTTCGAAAATGGCGGGTCATAAATAAATTACTTACTTACTTACTTACTTTTGTTCTCTGGATGTAGTTGGAGGCTCAGTGATTCTTGCATCATGGAGAAAAATTAGGCGGTATTTCTTTTCGAACAATTTGAACATGGTTTGGTTTGTGTCGTGGTGCTTCATGGCTAGGAATGGAATAGATCAGCTTCAATCCCTCGGCAGGCAGCGTGGTCCCGTTATTTGCAGAAAAAGCAGTGCAGCGATGAAATCTTCACAGCTGAACCATGACAATAGGTGCAGTCTCCTACACTCCCGTCTTTCGGTATCGCGCAGAATCACCCTGCGAGCCCGCAGCTGCCTATAGACGTCTATAGACGCGGCAACAGAAATATTTTTTGGGAATAGCTGGTAATATTCATTGAGTTGAGCGCTAGCTCCTTCCATTCGGGATTTACTTTCCACACATGGACCCCATTAGCAAGTAGCGCTAGCTCCTTCCATTCGGGATTTACTTTGACAACAGTTGAAGGAAATCAACGTAAGCGCAATCGTTAGTTTTACTGGTTAGACTAAGTTTGTGACCTGGATGGTTTTGAGACTACTGATCATACGGTCATACAAGTCCTCGTTATAAGTACGAAGTATTCGTAGCGTGACTTAGTCTGTCACGGGGTCTGCCTAGAAACGACTACAGAATGATTTAATGATCCTTATTTATAAATTTGGATTTTGCTCACGTAGTCATGAAAGGGTAATCTGGAGGTGGGGCATTCCGTGTCAGCTCTGAGCTTCGTATTGACAGTTTCCTGTTTCGAATTTATTCACCTGATTGACGTTTAAGCGAAAAGTACTTCGTTCCTCTGAATTTTGTATTATCGATTAAACCAAATAGGCACGCAAAAGGTTTACAAGACCAAGTCTTGCGCATTGTCGACAATCTTTATCAATCTCACCACTGGTAATATTCTATTTCATGTTATTTCTCTAGTTCACGCCATTCCGTCACCGAGCACCCGGTGATTGATGTTTGGCTGCAGTGACCACTTCTCTCTCTCTCTCGCTTCCGTATTTCCTGTCCAAAGGAGGCTAAAGGCGTATTCTCGCCGTTCCCCGAGGACTCCACTTGAGGAGTCCCCGCGTTTTGTTTGTCCCGGGGACTCACTCCCCGTATTCTGGCGAGTCCCCACGGACGGGGAATGCTCCGATTATCATCACCATCACCAAAAATGACTCCCTTTCAAACTCAGAGGGGTATCAATTTTTGCTAGTGTTGGTGCAACGTAAAATTAATCAAACACAATCAGAATAAAGAAAACCAAAAATAAAGTGGATCCAGACCAAGGCCGTATCCAGGGGGGGTTGGGGGGTTCCCCCACCCCCCGTCAGGCTTTTCCCTCTGGTCTATGTGTTTTTTGTGCTTTTTTGTCCGACCAGCAGGCACCCCCCCCCCCCCCGAAAGGCCCCCCCCCAAATAAATTCCTGGATACGGGCCTGATCCAGACTAATTTCATCAACTTCAATTTTATTTTTAGAACAAAATCCATTTTTGAAGCATTCCCCGTGTTCTCGTTGTTTTACGTACGTGGAGTCCGCGTGGAGTGACTCCTTCTATTCTCGCCGTTCCCTTCGATTCCCCGAGGAGTCCTCGGGTCTCGGTGGACCGGGTGTCCGATTCCATGCGATTTCTTCTCGCCTTCTCGGGTACATATTTTGGCTAAAACGTGACCCAGTATCTCTTCCAAGACGTAAAAACCATTATGTTATCTTGTTTCCCTTCATGAATGGCCGAGGGGTTGCTCACTCGCTGGGCACCACTGTACACCCTCGCTGGGCACCGGCTGGGCAGCGGCAGCGCTGGGCAGCGGCACCGCTGGGCAGCACTGTACAACCATTTTGGGAGTGAGCTACCCCTCGTGAATGGCAATCCTTGAACAGCAAATTAAACTTCCTGACACAGCACTGGCAAAACAAAAAAATGTCTCTGGTGTATAATGTTTTCGTCGGTTAGGCTGCAGCCTCTCTATAAGGTTAATAATCAGTCGGGGATCAAGTAGGTAACATCGGGCCGAGAATTACTTCAAATTACGACAAAAGTGACGCTACCAGTTCTGTTGCAGTCAGCTTGGACTGACGAAATACTTAAATTTGTAGATCACGTGCTTCGGCAGTAAAGTGAAGCCTCGCTGACTTTCTTTCGCGGTGAAACCGAAACTGTTCATAGGCAAAAGCAATGAAGGAAAAGACGATCACCACGTTGAGCATGAAGGCTGCTTGGAACTGGGAGAGGTTGAACCCTGTCGAACTCGGTGCGTCGGCATGGGCGTTTCCGGCATAGTTTTCCCTCTTTATTTTCCGGATGCTTTGACTGTGCCAAAACGGAGGCATCCCTGAAGCTGCGACGCGGATTGACTGCTGATCAAAGATTCCTGAATATATCGAGTTTTTGGGCGCGAGTGCAACAATCGACAGCATTGCAATGCACTCCGACATTATGTGAAGAGTCGGCTTCCCGAACACATCAAGAGTTGTTTCACGCGCAATCTCGAACTTTGAAAGAACGCCCATTCTAGCTGTGGTGCCGTTCTGAACTTTTGTGTAAGTTCCGAGTTCACGTGCGTCTTCGATGATGACGAACCTGTCAAAGATCTTTTTCAACTGCTGATTTTCGGTGAATCTGAAGTCCATGTATAGGTCTTGCCATCCGTCAACTGGCAAAGGCAGCGAAGCGAGTTCACTCAGCTTATTAATTGGCTTTTCATTCGGTGGCGCTGATAAGCAGCTGATGAAACTGCTTCGATAACCAGTGAAAGCGAAGAAGTAGAAAGCCCATAGAGAGGCGTTGAAAATGCGCGTGGGCCAGCGGGAGTTATCATCTCTGTCTGTGACTTGGGTTAGTGCGCTGATGTTGTGCATTATAGAATCTACCAGTGTTGTCCAGGGCTTCGCCTCGATGCCAGTGAGCCACGTGTACGCCTATAACAAATGGACTGGCTGAGAAAGAACGATGGTTTGAATCTGTTTTTTTTTCGAAATTTTAAAGCTTAACTGAAAAGCCAACTGATCTTTGTGTCTTTTAGCTGAACACACTGAATTATATGGGTCCTGCAAAGGGATTTTTTTATTTTCCACTATCTGTTCCAGTTATGACATTCAGAAAATCTACGGCCGTCCCCACACCGAAATTCTACTATGTCGCGGGAAATTTTAATCTCAACACAAACGCGGCTTTTCAGTGGGCAGTGGTGAGGTTGGTGAAGATTGCTTAGTGCCTGCACAAAAAAAAATCATAAATCTTTCTCGAAGAGCATTCAACAAAAATACAAGTGCATAGAGGTACCACAAATCTCACGGAAATTCCACTATTTGAAAATCGATTATTTCTGAATGGCGGAACAACGAAGTAACGTACTTTCAGCAGGTCTTCAAGCCAGTTTAAGTGAGTAAGTGATGGGTAACTAGATTGTCCTATCCCAGCCCTTTTCGGTTAAACTTTAATCGGGTTACTCAGCTTTAAATACTGCCCGAAGTGGAACCTTACCGAGCGGCAATATAGAATTTCAACTGACGAAACGGTTAAGCACCACCAAACATTGTTTGCAGTCAGCTTTGGCTGAAGGAAAAACTATTATCAAAACTAGCCGATGCTAACTTTATAATGAAATTGACAACCGTATCTTTTCCCCTCCCAAAATATATAAAAAGAACTAGGTGATAAGAAAACTGCAAAAATTGCTTCCGCTTACTCTTATGATTATCTCGCACTTGCTCTCACTTGTTTTCGATTGGCGGACATATAATGCGAAAGAAACGTTCATTACCGATTAGTATAGTATTCTTATGCTTTTTCGGTCATATCTTGGTTTGTCAACATGACATTTTATTTTGCGGGAGCTCTTTATAGATCCAAAAAGCTACTTATTGCAATATGAACTAGTAACAAGGTTCCACAAAATGAGAATAATCATAATTCCTAGCATATCTCCTAATGTAGTACCGGTATAACAGGCTAAAGCCCTATCTAAGTGACACGCCCTTCCATAAAATAGAAAATGCTACGAAAGGCATAAGTCTCCTGTAGAATTTTTGAAATCCCTAATGCGGATGCAAAGTGCAGCGAAAAACTGAGAAGTCGGCCACGACACTAAATAATTGGGAGTAGATTTGATAAATTATTGAAAAAGTGTCATTCTATGACAAATAATTTTTACTTTCACGAAGTAGTACGAAAACATTTCACAGAAAGTATTCAAAAAGTACTACTTTGATCAAAAGTACTAAAAATAGTACTTTCGTATTACCTGTGACAACCCTGGTCTCATTCAAATTTCTTGAAACGTCTCTTTTTACCAGTACAGATTCCGACACTGTACAAACTTACCTTGGCTATTATCCAAGTAACGAATCCAGCTAAGAATATGGTGATAGACATAGCTGTCCACATGATATCGTCATATGGTTGAATCAGTGAATACCAGTTCGGTAACTTGTTGGTGGACATTATAACGCAGATGTAGTCTGTAAAATGAGGGTACATAGAGTCCCTTAGAGAAGGTCTGATGTCTTGCATTAAGTTCATGGTCGTAGCTAGGTCGATTTCTCCGCGAGCGATTTGTCCCTTCTGTCCCGTGTAGAAACTGGAATCGTTCACCGGCCAACCCCAATATTCATTCTGAATGTCTGGCTCGATGTATTTTAACGTAGCGTTTATTTTGGCGGCGTATATACGGGAGATTTCGATGTCTGGACCGTAGTATGTCTGTGGTTGGTCTTTCGCCTCGAAGACGTAAGGTGGCCAATGAAAGGCTCCGCACCGCAACTCTGCCCCTTGAATATCCTTGAGACTGGACTCGAGTATGTCCGCTCTAAACTGACCTCGCTTATATTCTGAGAAGTATCCAAAAGCCACATTTCCATGGATGTCGTTGAACTTCTGATTGAATATCTCCAGCTTTGTCATATGTCCGTCTTCTTTCTTCCGTATCACGTGCTGCAGCACTATGATGCTCAGAAATTTCGATCGGAACGGCAGTCTCTGCAGCTCGTCTAGAAAGACTTTGCCGTGACTGAAAATAACGATTCGTTTACTGACCGTTATCGAAAACGAAGCCAGCAGCTCTGTCGTTACCTCGTTAACGGTCGTTGCGTTCTGCGTGAAGAAGAAGATAGTAGGACAGTCAGTCTTATCCGTTTTTAACCATGACGGATTCACACGTAGCCAATTTTTTGTACCGATCGTGAATACCTGCAGAGGGATGGAGAAGTAGTTTCCGATTCCTGGCGCATCTCTATATAAAGAAATACACGGATTTCCTTGCATATTTAACTCATAGTTTTGAATGAAGTCTCGTAAATCGTCCAGTCTAGTTTGGCGATTTGACATCGTATAACACTTGCAGCGAACCAAGATTATCGCAATACATAGTCTTCCTAGCATTACTAAGTCTGTCACGGGTGCTGCCTAGAAGCGGCAAGACAGGGGTCGTTCATATGATAAAACACGAAGGAAACCCAACGTTTCCGAAACACTTAGTCTTACTGGCAGGACTTGCTCAGTGGCTCGGACTGCTTTGAAACTACTGATTTACGGTTACCCTATTTATCTTTATAAGTGGGGGTTTTGCTCACTTAGAGTCGCGAAAGGGTAACCTGGGGTGGAGCATGTCCTGTCAGGTTGGGACTGGGAGTTGACAGTTTTCAGTTTGAATTTATTCTCCTGACAGGCGTTTACATGAACAGTACCTTGATAGTGTATCACCCTTAGCACATGACGCAAAGTAAGCACGCAAAAGGTTTCCAACACTTCTTGTTTTTGTCGACTCTATTTATCTATTTGCTGCTCGAAACTTTATGGTTTTCTGCTGTTTCTTTGATTTCACCAGTTGCGTTTGAATCACTTCCTGTATAACTTCTTGTGTTCGGGGATTTACCGCGGTGAGCTTTCCGGTTTCTGTCTAAGGCTGTTAATGCCTTCTTTCGGACTCATTTGACTTCTTCTCGTCGTCTGGGATACGTATTTCGGTTGGATCCTAGCCGATAGGTCAGAGCCTTCTTGCGATTTCCGAGAAAGAAGTAATCTCTGAGGCCGTGGGTGGACACGTTTAACGGTTTCTGACTCGCCGGGTTCTTGCAAATTTGGAAGCTTGTTTAGCATTTTTATGGCGCTTGCCCTTTGGCCAAGTGCCGTATAGCGATCGCAATTTCTGTCCGGCCGTCCGTCTATCGCTCTGTCGGTCGGTCTGTCCAGGTTTTGCTAGTTCGGGCACTTCCACATAAGCTAGGACGATGAAACTTGGCAGGTATATCAGGGACCCCAAAAGATTAAGTTGGCACTTCCCCGCTCCGAGCACCGTGGAGGGAGGAGAAATCCGGAATCTAGAGGTATTTATAACTTTTGAACCGGTGATCGGATCTTAATGAAACTTGATATTTGGAATGACCCTGTGTCTCAGACGACCTGCTTAAAATCTGGACTGGATCCGACGACTATGGGGGGTGCTGGCGGGGGGGAGGGCGGAAATCTTGGGAAACGCTTAGAGTGGAGGGATCGGGATGAAACTTGGTGGGAAGAACAAGCACAAGTCCTAGATACACTGTTGACATAACCGGACCGGATCCGGGCACTGTGGGGGGTTGAGGGGGTCCGGAATTTGGTGATCCCGCTAGTAAAACCATAAAAGATAGAAGTTTACGCAAACTTGATTAGAGGTTCGATGACACATGAGGGAAGGAGACACGTTGAATTCGTTTCCCACTTTATTTTTGTGTTTATACCCTTAGTCTCCTCTGCTGTAGCCTAAGTAATAGGCTACTTAGATTTTGATAAAGTCCATGTTTGTTTCTGTACTTTAAACAGCATGGCATGTTTTTTATAATTCTAATTCTGGATTCCCTTCGTACACTTATAATTTGTTTTCAAAAGAAATAATCAAATTGCAACTAGTGTTCACAGCTTCGTCCTTTGGAGTGGATTAGGCTACCAACTAAGCTTTTGGGTTTTCTGCATCATAGTTAATTTTTTAGAGCTGAACACATTGCCCCCCTTGCAGGTTCTGCATGCTGGAGTAGAAACTAAATCGTTTTTAAGGCGGCTACATCTCTCTGAATTACACTATTGCAGTCGACACGAGCACTTAACGATTTTTAAAAGCATGCGAGGAGCATGTGGAAGGTCATTTGCTAACGGGTACAAGAAGTTCTTCGATCCCCATTTCCACGATTTTCAATTGAGGATCAAGCTCCCCGGCTCATACCTAAAAGTCTTGACTTCCCATGATCCAGATCGTTAACTTTTTATGAAGTTCCGTCGTATCGAAGCATCTCCAAATACTGGAACCCTGGAGCTTTGACAGCCGATACTGGAGCAGTCCCGGTCAATTCCTGTGTTTTTTATAAGGAATGATTACCTTATACATCCTCAACATTTAATTCCTTGTTCATCAGCTTCGTGTGCAAGCTTTTAAGTTCCATGATTTCTTCAGACTGTAGTCTTGGAAAGCAGAATAGCGTGTAGTGTCAATCACTACATAGCCACGTAGGCTATGGTTACGGCGATCGCTTTTCCGCTGAGAGTTGAGGGACATCTCCGAGTCCTGACTCGGAGATCATTTCCGAGCCTGTCTCCCCAGTCGAGTCCTGACTCCTCCAGAATGTAGCCAAATGCTCCGAATAAGCTCATCGTGGTATGGAATC
Organism: Branchinecta sandiegonensis; assembly: GCA_030848855.1. Lineage (NCBI taxonomy): Eukaryota > Metazoa > Arthropoda > Branchiopoda > Anostraca > Branchinectidae > Branchinecta > Branchinecta sandiegonensis. Next base: position 7,078,713 of record JAUPMV010000009.1, read on the forward strand.
CTCCAAGTTTCAGGACGAACTCTGAAAGCCCACTTCCTGGTGAAGCTGATTCGACGATTTTCATGACTTTCTACCACAGGAGTTGGTCAAAGGTTACATCAAGAGTAAATACATGTCGGCTCGCCTGGTCTGGGAGCTGGAAGATCAATCATTGATAGGAAAAGAGTAAACCATTTCCCTGGGTGATTCCCGACCATAAGTGATTGCTGTGTTCCGTTGCAACCCAGGCTTGGGTATCAGAAGGAAAGCCAGAGGATGTCAAGACTGGAGTAAAGATTTGATGACGTGTTGAAATTCTCCGAGACTTTCGGATAGAAGGATGTCCGATTTCGGATAGCAGGATATCCAATCATCTGATTTGTGGTGCACAGTGCGTAAAAATTTTTGAGAAAAAATTATGTCATAATAGACAGTGGATTAACCATGGGAATACGTTTGCTCGCCTAAGTTTAGTCTATTCCGATATGGCAGAAATATCGAATAAATTTCAGTGTAGGGTAGATAGGTCTCAGGGTAGATGGCGAAGAAAAAAAAATATTATACTTATACTTATTATACTTTGGTAATCAAAAAGGTTTTGCTATTAATGACCAGCTCAGGTATATAATTTTTTTTTCTAACAATCGATCGTTTACTGATAATAAATGCTGACTGAACTATTTTTACAAAAATAAGAACGGCGCATATTAATGATATTGAATATTTTTTTCTGGTGCATGATACACCAAATCTGACCTGTTTTTAATTCTGCATCAGCATCGTACTTAAGTCCTCCCAAAAAGGACGACCACGAAAATTGTAATTTTTTGTTCTTAAAACGTAAAAATGGCACTAAGAGCCGAAAATGGCTTATTTTGCGTCGACTCAGGATCTACAACTTTGGATATGTTGTATTTTTTGTAAATATTGAGCATTGAAAAGCAGTTCGATTCGTACTTTACTTTCTTAATAATTTTCTTGTTTTTACTAAAAATTCGTAAAGATTACATATTTATGGTCACGAAACTTCTTTCAAGCACAGTAGACAGCCAGTTTGATTCCATTTGCGGTCTCAGCTCGTGATTCTGTGTCAGGATCGCACTTTCATTCAAGAAAATCGAGCCACATAGAAAATCGCACTTTTTTGCGAACTAGGTTGAAAAAATGACATTAAATTTTGTCTGGTGCTTGGTATGTCAAGTCTGACCTCATTTTTCGGTTTCAGCTTGTCATTTTGCATCAGAAACATACTTCAGTTCAAGAATAACGGACGACTATGGAAATTCCAATTTTGTTCTCGAAAAACGGAAAAAACGGCACTAAAAGCGAAAAAATGATGGTGTAAAAATCATTTCTGTTGCAATTTGTCTCGGGTCTACCCCTTTTTGGAGCTCATTTTCCTGTAGTAGGTATGTCTGCCGAGTTTCATCGTCCTAGCACGTCTGGAAGTACCCTAAATCGCGATCACCGGACTGACCGACCGACATACAGACCAACGGAAAAGTGGCCTTTATATGGCACATGGCCATATATATGGCAAGTGCCATAAAAAATTGGATTTCGAAAATTTTCGCGTGCGGCGCTCGATTTAATTTTCTCTTGAATAAATAGAAGCTGTTACTGCAATCGTGGCCGGCAATATACGGATACGGATTCAGCATGTCATCTTATCTCTACATCTCATTAGCTATTAAAAATGTTTTGGTCGTCCATTAATTTGAGCCCCAACCCGAAATATAGGGCTACAGAGCCCATCTACGAACCCGACTTGTCCTTTGACCCAAAGAATCGACACACCGAGTTTCAACAAAATATCTCATCCCCTTCGAGAGTTATCGTGCTGACAGACGGACAACTTTTGCGAAGTCATAGGTATCCAGTCACTTAAGTTTTGGGATCTCAAAAAAATGATTTTCCCAAAACTCACGAGGAAAACCATCTGCCATCTATCCATATTTGTTTGGAGTTTTGCCTAAATTATACGGCCTACACCGACTAGAGCGTAAGTAAACTGCTAGATGGCGCTTAGGACGAAAATAGCAAATAGTGATAATTGCAAGGATAATTCCTTCAACAGTGTGCGTCAAAGGGTTTATCCCTGGTGACAATGACGAATTCATGTAAAATTCGTAAGTGGAGGGATACATATGACATCGCAAAAGTTGTCCGTCCGTCTGTCAGCACGATAACTCTCCAAGGGAAGGCTAAGTTCGTAGATGGCTCTGTATCCAGGGGTGTCGCAAGTGCATTTTCGGTGTGTGGGGGGGGGGGGGGGGGCTGCAGAGCCAAATTGTACCGAATCTTTCAAAAATTTTACCGAATCCTAGAACTAAGAATTCGAGCTTTAAATTATGGATTAGAAACGATTACGTAGGAAGATTAACAATAAAGGGCAGCATGAAAGACGATAAGGCAACTAACTATTAGGCGGCGTTTTGGCGAAGCCCACATGGAGAATATAGTGCCGGACAGATTGCAGTAACGGCTTCTATCTATTATAGCCATAGAAAATTAAATGGAGCGTCGCAGGCGAAAATTTTCGAAATCCATTTTTTTCTGTAGGATAAAATTTAACTGCTTCTCTTACAAATTCTATCATTTACCGTTGATTAAATACCGATACTCTAAGAAGTTCCAGAAACCGGATGGAGCGACGTTCCGGAAGCAGCAGCAACTGTAGTCTAGTCAATATACTACCCATAATCACATAAAGTTAGAGCCGCATGCGATTTTTTTTTGCTTTTTCCTGCCAAATTTAATTTCCATCCAAATTCTAGCTTTTAATGTTTCGAAATCTCAATCCTAAAACTGGCTTAAAACCCCCGTCAAATGACTCGCCCTTCCACAAAATAGAGAATATTACGAAAAGTGCTGCAGGCGGAGTTTTCGAAATAATTTATGATCATATATTCTTTTTGGGATCCAAAATAAAAGTAAGGACTATCGATGATATCATAGATCATTCCCTTTGTCTGCGACCAGTGCTTCACTCGACCTCTTCTGAGTTTCGAGGTTCGTGGTAACTTCCAAATCCTGGCGATTATAATGAATAAATTACCGAATCCCAGTTATTATACAGAATAAGTTTATACCGATAGCATGTTCGGGATTCTGTATTACTACCGTATCCCGGTTATTATACCGAATTGTTTGGTATCGAAAGACTACCGAATAATATTCAAATTCGATATACTTTCGTCGAAACTGGAACAAAGTCAGGATTCAGGGTTAACTTCCTAATCCTTAACATTATACTAAATAAATTGCCGAATCCCAACCATCATACCGAGCTATTCGGGATTCTGTGTAACTACGGAATCTCCATAAATATACCGAATCGTTCCGGCATCGAAAAATTACCAAATGATTTCAGCAAATTCTCTCACCAAATTCGTGATAACTACCGAACACTGGCAATTATATCGAAGAGAGTTAGCCTATTTAAGATTCTGTATAACTACCGAATCCCCGTAAATTTATCGAACAGTTCTGCTATCGAAAAAATACCGAACAATTTTAGTAAAATTTTGGGCCTCGGCCTCCAAATCTCAAAAAGATGGGGGGGGGGGGGCTGCATCCCCCCCCCCCCCTTGCGACGCCCCTGTCTGTAGCTCTACATTTACGGGTGGGGGAGGGTCAGATTAAGGTACAAACAAATTTATTTTAAACAGCTAATGCGATAGTCGATGAAGTGGTAAGAAGACATGCTGAAGACGATTATGAAAACCATTCACCCGGAATCGGGCAAAAACCGGAGAGTTTATTAAAAGTAAAAGTTTTATTTGAAGTTGATTAGATGTTCGAGTTACAGGTAAGAAGACATGCTGAAAATTAAATCATTTTCTACCCGAAAAAGTAGTTCGCCCGGAATCCGGCCAAAACCGGAAATTTTGTTAAAAGGAAAAGTTTTATTTGAAGAAGAGATGCTGAATGCCTATAAGACAATCCGTGACAATCTTCTTTCACCCAAACCTGAAACTGGAAAGTTTTTTACAATCTAAAGTTCTATTTGAAGTCGATTAGACGTTCGATACAGAGGTAAGGAAATACAATGAATTCGTTTTTTAGCTTTCTTTTTTTGCCGGACAAGCAGTTCGCCTGAATTCGGCCGAAACTGGAAATTTGGCAGAAGTAAGTCAGGAAGTTTCGATCAGTTTCGTCAGAATAGAATGACCGACAGGGGTAAACTAACATGCTGAATCCATACGTGAAGTTGGTTTTCTCGGATGATTAGCTATTTGGCCTTAATCTGCTTCTAGATTTTATAGTAAAAATGTTCAAGGAGTCTGGTAAGACTGGATCTAGACCCAATTGTCTGTATTAAATATTACGATTTTTCATCCCATCGAAATCTTTGGTCTTGTTCATATCTGTGTACGAATAGTAACTATTCGCCGCCTATTCAGCTATTGTCGCCACGAGCATTATTTGTACATTAATACTTATGTCTGCCCCATACAAAGCAAGAAACATGAACGTGCAGTAACAACAAAAATTAATTAAAAAGATGCGTTGGGTAGGACGGTATGGTTCTAACCGAGAATGGGAGATTTTAAAATGTTCTCTGTGCACTACTGTGCAGTTCTTACGTGTCAATGTGACCACCTTACCCGCAATGAATTGATAGAAAAATACGTTGAATATTACCTAGAGATGGAGTGTCGGGGATGTGAACTGCTTAGACGAATTTGATCACTGCCTGTGGCCCGTAGTGTTGACCACAGGTGGTGCCCTGTTTAGGTGGTGCACACAACAAGTTCACAGTCCCCTCTGCAACTGATGGTTCTAAAGCTAGTGACGTTACCTAAAAATTAAATTAATTCCCGACATTCTCCCCGCCCACCTATATGCCCCTAAATTTGTTTTGATTTATATTTTGTATTATTATGTTTATTTTCGAATAAATACAAATCATATCATGTCGAGCTGACTTATCAGCTGCGCATATATCTCGGCATATATGTACTTATCAAGTAAGTAAGTTTTTATATTTTGTATTACTATGTTTGTTTTCGAATAAATACAAATCATATCATGTCGAGCTGACTTATCAGCTGCGCATATATGTAAAAAGATAACTAGAAATGCCTTATGAAAGGATACCGTTATCAAAACGAATCAGATCAGCCGCAAACTATCGTACATAACTGTGCTTATTTGTCTGCCACCTTGAAAGCTTTTAAACGTCCAGACCACCCTCTGCCTAGGTCTTAGTCAGCATGGTTCCGTGACTCGCAGGCTTTACCAGAGGCGTTACTAGCCAAAATGTTTGGGGGGGGGGAACGAGGCATTTACCGACTGGCTGGTAATTTGTACGGACTGTTTTGGCAGAAAAAACGACTGTTTTCAACCAAAAAACGACAGTTGAAAAAAATCGGCTTATTTTCAGTAAAAAAAGGCATTTTTTACGAAAAACGACAAATTTTCAGAAAACCGACTGTTTTCATGAAAAAATCAACTGTTTTGACGAAAAATCGCGCCGCTTCGCGCCGACTCGGTTATATTTTACCGACTGGCCGACAATATTGGGGAGGAGGTATCCCCCCCCCTCCCCCTCCCCAGTCGTGACGCCCCTGGGCTTTACAACAGTTCTTCAACCCTAAGGGTTAAATAATTTGTTAGACCAGTGATTGGTTATCCTGTTGGGATGATCATTTTATGTCTTGTACGTTATGTTTACCTGCCTGTTGTTTTGTAAGTTCTAAGGGTAGGATTTACGGAGTCCAGACCACGTTATATACAAGTTCACAGTCCCCTCTGTATCTCAGTCAGTGTTGCCAGTGTGACGCTTTTTGGTGCTTTTTGACACTTTTTGCCTCTGGTTGACACCGTGACACTTTTTCTTTGATAGTGACACCTTTTTTTTTTACTAATGTCACTGTTCTGTCAGAAAAACACTTTTTCATTTACTTTACTGAAGTGACGGATTACCGCCCCCAAAACAGTTTGAAGCCTTAAAGCACAATGGACACTTCTAATGCTTTGTTTTGTAGTAAATGCTCCACAAAAAAACATTTCCGACTTCCTTTATAAGGCGCTACGAAAATCGGCCGTTTTCTTGTTGTCCTTTGTCTTTACCTCTCTGGCATTTCGGCGATCCAAGAGCGTGTTCCACCCTCGTACCAATAGTAACAATTAGTTACTAAATCCGTTCCAACCTCACGGAAAGTTACTACTCTGACCGTTCCAGCCTTCTCGAAATAGTAACTATTTGCTTACCACGCTCGGGAGCGTGGTGTAACCACGAATCTCTGTCAGGTGATTGGTCGGATTCCCCCGTGGCATGATATTCCGCTGGAAAATAGAAAAATCGTTCCAGCCTCTACGACAAAAAGGCAGAATTTGTGACGTCATGCGTGGTAACTACGGTAAGTAGGATGGAACACGCTCCAAATCTTAGGAGCTGGGATATCGTGGCAGGAAATTCAAAAACTCCCAGCAATGCTTGATAGAAAAGGATATATTTGAGATGTCACCAATAAGTCAAGCCGCAGATGCAGTTTACCTGATTGTTCTAGTGTTTCATCAGTAGTTCCATGTTTTAAGTGCCTATGAAAAGTTTTTCTTTGTGGAATAGTGTTGTGAAGCTTGATTAGCTTGCTTTATGAAATGTACCAAAATACGCAAGAAGTTTATAAAAAATAATGTAGCTACAAAAATCATTCAAAAACAAATAGCCTATTCAAATCTGAATTAGACAAGCTGATTTATGCATGAAATAAAGATCTTCTAAAGTGTTTTAAGAAACATCACTTTTATCTTTGTCCAAGCTAGTAAATTGAGCATGGACTGGCCCAAAAAATTACGCTTTGAAATATCACAGAGAGGAAACTGTTGAAAAAGCTGCTGAGCTAGGGGGTAAGCATTGTTCCTAGGTTGTTACAGAGTGGGACTGGGGTAGTTTGATGTGCACATTGAACTTTAAAATAAAGCCCATGTCCGATAAAATTTTGTTACAAAACTTTGACGTAACAGTTAAGAAATGTTTTGAAAAATGTTGTTAAAAATTCAGTTATGACCGATTATTCGCATTTTGCGCGTTGGGTAGTGGAATGCACACAAAAAATTCGAGGTGTCAAAAAGCCCCTTTTTGTCAGCAATTGTGATACTTTTATGAGTCGAGCTCTTGGCAACCCTGATCTCAGTGGTATAGCAGTGGTCACACAAGACGAAAGGCGGAGGGTTCTAATCCTGCCTGAGGATCACATTTGTCTTTCACTTCTTAAAAAGAAATCACGTAGTAGAACTGTAAGGACCGATTTTTGGATCCCAAACCATAATTGGTGGGATATCTATGCCTTCGTAAAAGTTGTCCGGTCGTCCGTCTGTCAGCACGATAACTCTAATGAGGTATTTTGATGAAAATTGGTGTGAGGGTTCTTTGGATCAAGGGACAGATCGAGTTTGTAGATGGTTGGTCAGCCGATTATCCGAGGATCTTGACGTCGCATCTAGCGTCAGTTCCACATTTTCCATTTCCAAACCTTATTGATTGTCCCTAGAACGGTTTATAAATGTAAACACGTCCGGTGCCTCGCTGGCCGCTCTGCTCTATACATGTAGATCAAAATACATAATTCAACAATGTATATTTAATCTAATTTCCCAACTTATTTAATGAAGTCACACTGACCCCACCAGTGTCGGATATCGGCTGAGATTTAGTCTAGACAACCCCATATTAGTTGCGTTTTTTATCGAACTTTTGTTCGCCGTTCGCTCAGCCGGTTGCTTAATTTCCGTTTTCAACTCCGTCGATGTTCACCGTTTGTTAAAGTTTAACTGAAAAGCCAACTTATTTTTGTGTCATTTGATTGAATACACTGACTTATTTGGATTCTGCGAAGGGATTTTTTTTATTTATTACTATCTACTCTAGTTATGACGTTCAGAATATCTGCGGCCGTCCCCACAACGAAAATTCTACTATGACGCGGGAAATTTTAATCTCCAAACAAACGAGGCTTTTCGGTGGGCTGTGGTGAGATTGGTGAAGATTGCTTAGTGCCCGAACAAAAAAAAATCATAAATCTTTCTCGTATGGCATACAATACAGACACAAGCGCTGAGAGGTACCACAAATCATACGGAAATTCCACTATTTGTAAATCGATTATCTGTGAATAGCGGAACAACGAAGTAACGCATTTTCAGCGGGTCTTCAAGCCAATTTTAGTGAATAGGTGGCGGGTAACTAGATTGTCATATCTCAGCCCTTTTCGGTTAAACTTTAAATTAGTGTTTTGGCTACTTCGGCGATCCTTTCCCGGTCGACTTTTCTTCGACGATTCAAGCAAACTTCGAACTTGCCAGATCACGAAGTTCGACTTTCAGAGTCTGAAGGACAAAGAAACTGTGACCGGCGACCAAAAACGGTATTTAAATAGAGACCTTTGGGTTTGAAGGTAACTTCAGACTCCGATCAAAAACGCAACTATTGACGCTTGAAAACCTCCCCTCTAATTTGCGTTCTGCGATTGGAAGCTTACCTACCCACGACTGAATCAATGGGGTTCAGTTGAATAACCTTTTTGGAAATTGTTTTTGTGATTATTTGAATATTTATTTGTCTTTTTCTGCTGCTCGTTTGCCCTTGGGCAGTACGTCATTAATATTCGTGCATTCATTCCTACTTTGCCTATTTTGTCATCCGATGCAGCCGACAGAGTGGGCGGAAATAAACGAATAAATAACAGTAACTATCAGGGCAGAAATAAACTACTTATTTTGTTTTATAGTATATTTACGCCATGCTATTTCCTTTTTTGTAGCCTTAAATTTGATTGAAGTCTTTCATGAAACATTTCGCTTCGTTGTATCATCACAAGGAAACTAAATTAGTTCTGATATTTTTCCATAATTCCGCATTTCCATCTGAATTGCTATCAGCGTTTCCCTTTCTTCTATGCATTACGTCCCTTTTCAGTCCGTAACTTGATTATTCAAATAAGCCTTATCTTTTAGTGTTTCTTTAAGAACTGTTTTCTATAGCAAAGAGCCTTTCCAGCAGAAAGTGATGAGGGAAATGGAAAGATCAAAAGAATTGTTTCTGAATTTGGAATGAGCTGAACATATAGCCTTTTGGAGTCGTTTTTGAAAGAATTTGGGTTTTTTTGTATTTTTTTTCGTTTTGAGACACGACACAGAAGTAGTGGTCAGTATGAGCAAGAGCAAAGGTTCGATGCATCCTCATACCAAATTTCAACAAAATATCCCTTTGAGAGTTATCATCGTAACAGACCGACAGACGAACGAACTCGACCTCTCACCTACGAACTCGTAGGTGCTAACGTTTTGGAACCCCAAAAAGCCGCTTAGTTCAGAAGCGTAAATCTTCAAGCAGTGAAGTAGTCTGTTGCAATGTCTGTCACTTTTTCGGGTTTGCAAGACAATTGACTGCATAGTATGTTCCTGGTACCATTTGACAATCATTGGTGCCAGGAAGCGAATGGCAAATTCATTAACTTTCATTAGAAAAACATCTCAATTGTAACCTAAAATGTTACAATTTATTATTACAACGGTTGTAAGATGCGTTCGCGGGGAATGTGCGCCGTTGCCGCGCAGCGCATTTTGTCGGCTTGTCGGTAAAATCTGGGCTTGCCCCCCCCCCCCCACGAAGATAGGCTAGTTTCGCCACTGGTGGTCAGTATGAACAAGACCAAAGGTTTCGATGGGATCCCAAAACTTTAATATTCGTTACAGACAATCAACTTGATTATTCAAATAAGACTTGTCTTTTAGTGTTTCTTTAAGAACTGTTTTGTATAGCAAAGACCCTTTCCAGCAGAAAGTGATGAGGGAAATGGAAAGTTCAAAAGAATTGTCTCTGAATTTGGAATGAGCTGAAAATATAGTCTTTTGGAGTCGTTTCTGAAAGAATTTGAGTTTTTCATATTATGTCTCGTTTTGGGACATGACAAAAAATAGTGGTCAGTATGAACAAGACCAAAGGTTTCGGGGGGATCCCGAATATTAATATTCGATACAGACAATTGGCTTTTGTCTTCGCCAGACTCCTTGAATATTTTACTATTAAAGTTTAGAAACATATTATGGCCAAATAGCTAATCCAACTTCAGCGACTTTCAGCATGAATATGACCCGGCTTGCCAAGAAGGGCCGAAAAATAGCTCTAATAAAATTCAGCTGACGTATCCGTTTTGCACTATCAAATATCAGATATAGCTAATCGTCTAAGAAAACGAAGTTCAGATATGGATTCAGCATGTGTGTTTACCCCTATAAGACCTATCTTTTTTGACGAAACTGATCGAAACTTCCTGCCTTACTTCTGCCAAATTTCCGATTTCGGCCGAATTCCGGGTGTACTGCTTGTCCGGCAAAAAAATAAAGCTCAAAAACGAATTCAGCGTATCTCCTTACCCCTACACCGAACATCGAATCAGCTTCAAGTAAAACTTTAACTTATAACAATTTTTTGGTTTTCAGCCGGATTCCTGGTGAACTACTTTTCCGGGTAGGGTATGATTTTCACATAATTGTTCAGCATGTCTTCTTACCCCTAAATCGAAGATCTAATCAACTTCAGATAAAACTTTTACTTTTAACAAACTGTCCGGTTTGGCCGGATTCCGGGCGAACTACTTGTCCGGCGAGAAACTGGTTTTCATAATCGAGTTCAGCATGTATCCCTACCCCTTACGACTATTTCATTAGCTGTTTAAAAATATTTTGTTTGCCGCTTAATTTGAACCCCCTCCCCCACCCCTAAATAAACAGAGTCCATCTACTAACTCGACGTTTCCCTTGATCCAAAGACTCCTCACACCAAGTTTCATCAAAATATCTCATTCCTTTCGAGAGTTATCGTGCGGACAGACAGACGGATGGACAGACCGACAGCTTTTCCGATGTCATAGGTATCCCTCCACTTACGTTTTGGGATCCCAAAAAGGTAGTTGAGTCTAACAGGCAAAATATAAGAAAATCGTGAGATCCCGAAGGCCGAAATGCTTTGGAGGTTGTTTTGGAATGCGTTGGAGGAACTTTTAAATGGTAGCCTACATCCTAGACGAAAAAAAATTAATAATGATGACACATTGCTTAACCACTTGATCTAGGGTTATTGCTCAGTGTTGAAGAAAATCGGAAGTAGGGATTAAAAATACATTGAGTTTGCAGACAGTTGAATTTTATCATTTTAAATCGTGGAATGACCGAGGGGTTACCCACTACCCGGCACCTGATGTACACCCTTTCTCGGCACCGGTGCCATCCATAAATTAAGCGATTTGGCTTTCAAACACTTCTATACATGCTTATTTCAATGTTCTAACACATGGCAACCGGTGCCGGAAACCGGCCGGGCAAAGCGGGACAAGGCACTTGCCGCACACTCAAATTGAAAGTGGGCAGCCCCTCGGGACTGACGGATGAAAACCTAACAATCCCATAGAACCTAGTCGGTAGGCTACTATAAAGCGTCGAGTCCGGCCGAACTATCGACTTGAGAGGAATCCCATCGAGAGTTATCATGGTAACAGACGGACAACCTTTACGAAGTCATAAGTATCCCGTTCCTAACGTTTCGGGATCCCAAAAATCGCCAAGCATCATGCTGCTTTCTCCATGCCGATTCTCTGAGTTTTATAACTAAGTTTTACGGTCTTAATCTCTAACTGAATGGAAGCAAACTCAGCCTGAGGAGAATTCAGCATCTCATCTAAATTCCGTCTCGACTTGAAGCTATTTACAAGAAAATCTATGACAAGGGAGGATTGCCATGGCAACGAATGAAATTTAGTTCCTCGAAAGAAAACTAGCTGTGTTACGTTTACAATTTGTCAAAACAGGGGAAGGGAGAAGAATCGAAGGTGACACACTTTAAATTTTCGGTGAGGTGGGGGGGGGGGGGGTTGAAGTTGTAGAGCTAGCATTGGTCACGGATTCGTCATTATTGGCGAACGTCCGAGCCCGGTCTATTGTTTAGAGAGATCGCCATAAGTGTTACCGAAGGTTTAAAGACGCTCACAAAATGCGCTGTTTGTGCTTGAAACCAAATTATCTCTGTTCAGTGATATGTGCAAAGTTTTCTTCCACTAAAGTGTCATAAGCAATGACACACCTGTCTAAATATTCACTTCCTTCAGGTTGTTAATTGCAGATAATCTGACCCCTCTGCTCACCTCTCGACACTCTGTTTCACTGTTCAGCAACGCCGGGATTCTCAAATTCCTGCCATATTAAATTGTCGGTGATTAACTAGTACTGGCATATTGGTTAGTTTCAGATACAATTTTTTTTAAACGTCTTCGTCCTCACGACTATTCTGAATGTCTTCTTTAATTTTTATTACCCTTCTTTCTCGAAATTAGTTGCCGTTTAGAATGGGAATGCTTAAAGTTTAACTGAAAAGCCAACTTATTTTTGTGTCATTTAATTGAACACACTTAATTATTTGGATTCTGCAAAGAGTTTTTTTTTATTTTCCACTATCTGCTCTAGTTACGACGTTCAGAATATCTGCGGCCGTCCCCACAGCGTAAATTCTACTATGACGCGGGAAATTTTAATCTGAACAAACACGCGGCTTTTCAGTTGGTAGTGGTGAGATTGGTGAAGATCGCTTAATGCCTGCACAACAAAAAAAATCATAAATCTTTCTTATAAGGCATACAACAAAAATAGAAGCGCATAGAGGTATCACAAATCACACGGAAATTCCACCATTTGAAAATCGATGATTCGTGAATATCGGATCAACGAAGCAACGCATTTTCATCGGGTCTTCGAGCCTCTTTAAGTGAATAAGTGATGGGTAACTAGATTGTCCTATCCCAGCCCTTTTCGGTTAAACTTTAGTGACTGAAATCGCATCTGGTCTTGACGATGGAGCACAACATGGGGGGGGGGGGGAGGGGGACAAAGCAAAAGCTGAAGATTAGACTGACTGTCCGTTCGTCAGTCTGTCTGTGTTGAGATACTCGACTTTCCGGGTTGATCTTAAGCCCAGTGTCGGTGGGTTTGTGGGGCGGGTTCCCGGCTAGTGGTGAGTCATGGAATTCTTAATATTTATTTATATAATTCGTTATATGTCAAATAGTTTTATACCTTGTGTCTCCGGCTTGACCCTCTATGTATTATCATTTTATACAGAAGTGTAAATTAAAACCTTGAACCTATTCCAGCGGTCCAGTTAAAGCGGATGAGTCTCTGCTTGTCGCCCTAACCTCGTTATCAGCATCCATCACACATATATAGTATTATAGATACGTAGGTTCGAGATTCGAACATTATTTTGCCAACGTAATAGAATTATAAATATTTCTTCAGCCCAAGCTGACTGCGAATCATGTTTGATAGTGCAAAACGGATGCGTTAGCTGAATTTTATTGGACCTATATTTCGGCCCTTCTTGGCAAGGGTCCTCTTCAGGCTTAAAAACGCTGAAGTTGGAAAAACGAACTCTTCGTCTCGTGATCGGGAGCTCATTCTACTCATTTTCATTCTTCATACTGTACTATTGAAAGAGAACCCTTGCCGAGAAGGGCCGAAATATAGCTCTAATAAAATTCAGCTGACGTATCCGTTTGCAATATCAAAAATGTAATATAATTAAACATATCGTAGCAGAGTTTTCGATCATTAAATAGGGGATGAATAGGAACTAAGCAGCATAGTTGCTCTGAACTGGATTTAGGGGAATCTGCAGCTTGCTAACTTCTACTTCGTTGCCCCAGCTTACAGGGTTGTAGTAGTGAAGCTTCTGTCCGTGTTCAGAAATACGGTTTTGGCTCTGGCTGTAAGCAGATATCTTTTTGGGTGAATGAATGAATGTGTTTTGTTACCCATCGTTAGCAACCCAGAGACTGCAGATGACATAGAAAAATCCACCTTTTTCAGTCAAGGTCGTAATAGCCTACAGTTCGTAGATAGGTCCGGTGGGTAGGTGATTCTGCGGCACAGCAAATGAACAAAGCTTTCCGATCAAGTTGGTCAGAATGTCGAAGACCAAAATATTCGATGGGAATCCGGCGAAAAGCGGGAATTTTTTTGGAATTGAAATCAGTGTCTGGCGTCTGACACAGGGCACAAATGCACGTTTGACTCGTAAAGAACATCAGGCTAACATAGAATCAGCAGTTTCGATTAGATAAAGAAGTTTCAAAGCATTTCGAAACTCGGGATGTCACGGTTTTCTCGGATTTTTCCTGCAAGATTCAACAACCTTTTTGTCATTGACCACGATCTTTTTTACAAGCGACTTTTTTTTATTTTAGAAACTTCAGTGTTAAAACAGTACTGAAGAAATAAATCTAACTGTTGCTTTGCAACACTTTGTTTCTTCGTCTCGTGACCGGGAGCTCATTGGACTCCATTTCTTTCTTCATACTGTACTATTTCTATTTTTTTATCCGGTGCGCGATCAAAATGCATCGTCATCATCTAGAGCTGGAAGGTTTTTTGTAAAACAAAAGAAAAGACTGCACGACATTCCGGTCGATGAATTACTTATTTTGTCATCAACAGCTAATTATACCAGTGCAGACTTTTTGCTCTTGCCATTGTGCTGAGATCTCCCCACCCCATACTGTCGCCATCTGCTGTCTTCCGAGGTGGTCTACCAGAAAGTCAGGTTAGGATTCACCTGTTCCTCCCTCTTCATTACCAGCCCATCTGTCTACTGGCCAATCCCAGCCGGATAATTATGTGAAACTAGTTTTTATCCCCAACGAAAAAACTCCCATTACGAGACTAAAGCTCCAGACGAACAGCATATCAGTATAGTTCACTGTATATTGGACAAGCATGCTTTGCTTATAGAACTCGTGTTGCCAGATGTCTAATTCTCAGTTGTGGCGCTGTCTGTAATCCTGGATTTAGTGGTTGGTTCTCTAGCCTTATTCTCGGCATGGGCAGGTCGAATACCCCAGAAGAAAAGATGCATCAGGTCCCATGCCTTTATATAATTCTAGATTATGTTCAAACAAAGGAAGCACAACCAAAAAGCTCTTCATAACCTCTACAATAGCTTTACCTACTCCCCCCCCCCCCGTCTATTTTCAATCTTTTCGGGTCACACTATTTTTGGGATCCCAAAACGTAAGTTGAGGGATACCTATGACTTCGCAAAAGTTGTCCGTCTGTCCGTCCGTCCGTCTGTAAGCACGATAACTCTCGAAGGGAATGAGATATTTTGATGAAACTTGGTGTGAGGATTCGTTGGGTCGGCGGACCAGTCGAGTTCGTAAATGGGCTTTGTAGCCCTACCTTTAGGGGTCGGGGAGGGGGTTTAAATTAAGGGACAAACAAAATATTTTGAAACAGCTAATGTGATAGTCGATTTGGGGTAAGAAGACATGCTGAACACGATGGTGAAAACCATTTTGTAATCGGACAAATAGTTCGCCCGGAATCCGCCCAAAACCGGAAAGTTTGTTAAAAGTAGAAGTTTTATTTGAAGTTGATTAGATGTTCGATTTAGAGGTAGGAAGACATGCTGAAGACGATGGTGAAATCATTTTCTCGACGGACAAGTAGTTCGCCCGGAATCCGGCCCAAACCGTGAAGTTGGTTAAAATTAAAAGTTTTATTTGGAGTTGATCAGATGTCCGATTTAGGGCAAGAAGACATGCTGAACTTTTATATGAAAACAATTTTCTACCCGGACATGTAGTTCGCCCGGAATCCGGCCAAAACCGGAAAATTGTTAGAAGTTAAAGTTTTATTTCTAGCTGACTAGATAACCGATTTAGGAGTAAGAAGAGACGCTGAATCCGTGTGTGACATTCATATATTACCCGGACATATAGTTCGACCGGAATCCGGCTGGAGTTGGAAAATTTGTTATAAGTTAAATTTTTATTTTAAGTTGATTAGATGCTCATTATTGGGAAAATAAGATACCCTGAGTTCGTTTTTGAGTTTTCTTTTCTCGCTGGACAAGTAGTTCTAGAGTTCGGCCGAAACCGGCAAATTGGCAGAAGTGGCAGGAACTTTTCGTCAAAACAGATATGACTTATACGGGTAAACACACATGCTGAATCCATATCTGAACTTGGTTTTCTCAGATGATTAGCTATTTGGCCTTAATCTGTTTCTGAATTTTAATTGTAAGAATGTTCAAGGATTCTGGCGATGATTGGATCTGGCTAAGACAAGACCCAGTTGTCTGGATCAGATATTGAATTTTTGGGATCCCATCGAAATGTTTGGTCTTGTTCTGTAATACAGTAGAGGTATGTATATGTGAACAATTACTGTAATGTGAACAGTGCAGTTTTGGGCTAAATGGTAGAATGACGATCCAAAATACCTATTCAGGAGTTTTCAGATGCCCATAATTACCTACTTTGGTTAACTGGTCGTTAGCTTTAGACACAGCGAGTACATGAAAATGGCAAAGTACAATGTCAACAAACGTTCACATAAGCATACCTCTACTCAGGAGCGTCCCGACACCTTCCTGATAGGGGGGGGGGGGGTGGCTTCAGGATTTGAAATTCTCCATAGTGACCATCTCTGGAGAAACTCTAGAATAGTGCTGTGTTCTGACTTCGATTATGTGTTTTTGAAGTTGACGTCGTTCTATTTTAACAAGAAACAGGCTCGTTAGAGAACCCCTCTTGCTTATTCTGCCTTTTAAAGTATACCTAGCTCCCATGCAGAATTATAAGCTTCTAAAATCCCCACCTTTCTCCATTGTTTCGTTTGTGCCTACGAAATTTTAGTGCTTTTTTGGCCTTGTCGAGTTTTGCCCGGACCACAACGAAACTTTTGCCTGGATTTTCAACGTCTGCTGACAACTCTTTCACACATAAGGATCTGAGAAGCTTTTGTTCATTACTTCTTTTATTTGCTTAGCTTTCATACTTTTTAACCACGGCCCGATCAGTTTTCGAATGTTTTGCGCCCAGCCGCCGCATCAGAGAGCAGGAAGGCTGGACATAGTCGACAAGCGCTAACAAGAAAATCGCTAATATCAGGTTGAAAGTAACGGTATTTTCGAAAATGTATTTTTCCGGTCCATTTCATAGGGACAAAATCATTTCTAGTAAGAGTTGTGCTTTAAAGTTTTACTGAAAAGGCAGTTTTTTACATCTTACATTTGAATACACTGAAATATTTTGAACCATTCTGAGGGATTTTGTATTTTTCCACCCGGGGCTCTATGTTCACTTACACGACAAGCCAAAATTCATCCAGACGCGGAGAATTCGAGTTTAAACAAAGGCCTGCATTTCCAGGGCTAAATATGCGCCTGTAGGAAATGAGTTTAGGATATGTCTTGCAATGAGTCTGATATTTTTTACTTTATTTTACGGCAATGCCTTACATTTCTAGTTGGTAAATATTTCGAGCGTAGAGGGACTAGCTCATAGAAGTAGGCTACCATCTGAAAGAAGTGCATTCAATGAAATCGATCGTCCCTGGATAACGAACAAACGAAGTAACGCGTTTTCATCGAGTTTTCGGGAATATTTTAGTGAATAAGGGGATCGACTAAAAAGAGGCACGGCACGGCTCGCCATTGTCTAGGCAAAGAGGGCACTAAAACTGAAAGGGCCTTTTTAGCCTTCAGGATGAGATGCAGGAAAAACGTTCTAAAGTGCCTTCTTTTAGGCTCTGGAGTTGCAAACTCTACTACTTATTAATCTCTTTTTATTACTCGTGCCTCCTGTGCAATGCCGTGCCTCTTTTTAGTCGATCCCGTGAAAATGAGTGATATGCTACAAGACTGTTGGATCTCAGCCCTATTCGGTTAAGCTTTAAGATTATTCTTTAATCTTAAACTTTAAAATTATTCGTCGCGTTTAAGCGTTTTTCGTTTGTCCACAACACATCTAATTTCACATTCGTTAACTAGATTGTTTTCACATGCGATATCAAGACGCTGGTCAGCCATTGTTGAACACAAGGTCGTCTTACCTTTTTCATCTTGCTAAAAAATTCCTTCCCTTTTTGCTGGAATTCTTTCCCCTTTTGCTGAGGTATTTTTGCATGAGGTATCAGGGATTGTCTTGGCCAGCTTAAACGCTTTCCATACTAGTCGTAAGACATCTTTCAGTTAGACTCGATATACCTTCAAACATTTTGATTTTTTCGTGGCTCTCCTGACGACTTTCGAGATCATGTCGGAACAAGGCTAACTCGTTTTTGAACTCTTCTCTGCTTATCACCGGAAAGGAGTCGAGAAAGCTGTCAAAACTGGATTAGACGGTACCGTGGTAATATTCCTGGAACAGTATTTTGAGTAGGTTACTGAATTCTTGAAAGCTACAGAAATTTAGGAGATTACTGGAATCACAAGTTCTGTATCGGGGTCAATGTTACCTTTGACAATTTTGCAAGAACTCCCGTGCTGTTGAAAACTTTTACTGTTCATTGTTATTCAATAAATCAATCAGTCAAGTTTTTTTCTTCCAAATAGCCTAAAGCTAGAAGAGGAATAATTTATTTACGAAAGACACAGACGCGAAAAAAAATTTCGTTTCTGCTCATACAAAATTTGAAGCCCCAAAAGTGGGAGCCTTGTTCGTTGATTCCATTCCATTTATTCTTACTACATGTATAGCCTATACTACCAAGCTAAGTTAATCAAGGTCAGATTATGAGCGTGTTCCACCCTACTTACCGTATTTGACTACGCATGACGTCACGAATTCTGGCTTTTTGTCGTCAAGGCCGGAACGATTTTTCTGTTTTCCAGCAGAATATCATGCCACGGGCGAATCCGACCAATCACGTTACAGAGATCCGTAGTTACTACGCTCCCGAGCGTGGTAAGCAATAGTTAATATTTCGAGAAGGTTGGAACAGTCAGCGTAGTAACTTTTTACGAGGTTGGAACGAAGATAGTAACTAATAGTTAATATTGTTAGAAGGGTGGGACACGCTCTATATTTCCTTTTTTTATGTTTGTTTTTTGATCGTGTGCATTTACTCCGTTATTGAAAGCTCGCTGTATTTTTTATCCTTTTCTTTCTCTGTACTGCACTATTTCCCTCTTCTTGTCTAGTGCGTAAATAAAATTTTATCATCACCATCGTTATGAAATTTTTTACAAACATTATTCTTTGACCAAGTTAATCATGGACAACTGGGCCAAGCCAGCGCGTGATATTTTACACTGTTTCCTGGTTGAAGACTGGCAATTCTGTATTTTTGTATGTGTCTTATTTATATATTTTAGACTGTAAAAAGTTTCTCCGAGAAAGGATTAAAGTTAACTGCAATATTTGCTACTAGGATTAATCTTATCTCTACTGGGATAAGATTAATCCGAATTAGAAACAATCTTATCTCAGTAGAGACAATATTAATCCAAGTAGCAAATACTGCAAGATTTTTTTATAGCATATATACTCCATTTTTAAAAATGGTGGGTCACAAATAAGTTACTTACTTACTTCTGACAATCAACTGGTTCTGTCTGCTAAGATCATAGATAAGAGAGTGGAAGATTTGAAATCTTACGCTAGTGAACTAAACCAGTGGCAGAGGTGTTACTAGCCAAAACGTTTGGGGGGGGGGGAGGTATTTACCGACTGGCTTTTCATTTTTACCGACTTTTTTTGCAGAAGAAACTACTGTTTTGATGAAAAATAGACTGACTTTCAGAAAAACGATTGTTTTAATGAAAAACTCGACCGCTTTTACGAAAAAACGTGGCGCTTCGCGCCGACTCTGTTGTTGTTTTTACCGACTGGTTGATAACATTCTGGGGGGGGACCTCCACCCCATACGTAACGCCCCTCTCTTCAAGTGTAAATTTTTTCTACGTGCCCTGTCTTTTTGTTCTTTTGTTATGCTACATGACCTCCATCGTTTTTCTGGCGGTGAATTGAACAAGTCAGAACCAAGCACCGTGCTGTTTTTTTCATGTTTTGTTTCTGTTTGGTTCACTGTGCTATCAGATATGGGCGAATCCGAATCCGGATTCGGATACGAATCGAGGATTTGTTGCTTTTGGCCGGATTCGAGTCTGTATTCAAATCTTCTGCTTGTCAGGCTGGATTCGGATTCGAACTCGGATTCCAAACCTTGAATCTTACGAATGCGCTGCAGTTTCTAATTTCTCCCAATTTTTACACACTATACTTAAGGTCCTGTACTGACCCATAATATAAGAAGCCCACATGAAAACCTAGAAGTATGGTAATACCGTCTCATTTGCTTTAGGAATCAGTGCTTCGTTGTCACCTCTGATTTTTAAACTGTAACCTATGCACATGATTTGATTTTTGTTCTAGTCGGATTCGAATCCGGATTTGATTCTGGATTCGAATCCTCAACATGAAAGTGTGGATTCGGATTCGAATCCTTTCTTTATTGGATTGGCCCATCTTTGCGTGCTATAGGCTACTTGTTCGTCAATGGGGTTAACGTTGTTAAAACGAGGCTCTGATCGTCGAAATTTGTGGAGGAAGGCGGAGAATAATTACACCAGAACACGGCAGAGCCCTGTTGCAGGGCCCCTGTCTCTTAACTCTTAAGGAAGAAAATTAGAACCGAGGTCTTACTCTTTCCTTCGTTTTACGGATGCATTCGCAGCCGTTGCCACTAAAGAGATGACTTTTCTTTCATTTTTCTTGGTTTTGCGCATGCATTCCGTTATCGCAAGGCAAATGTGATTCGTCGAGTACTTTCAGAAAAAAAGTATTCCTTTATTTCACTGCGCAGTGCCTCTCCACTGTGAAAGTATTCCACACTATTACGTTTATGTTTACCGTCATCTGCTTTCAGTTTATAGTACTTAAAGCACAACTCTTACTAGAAACTCCCTATGAAATGGATCAGAAAAAATGTTTTCGAAATTACCATTACTTTCCACCTGAAACTAGCGATTATCTTATTAGCGCTTGTCGACTATTTTCAGCCTTCCTGCTCTCCGACGCGGCGGCTGGGGGCAAAAGATTTGAAAACTGAACTGAGTTAAAAAGTGGGAAAACTAAGCAAATAAAAGAAGTAATAAACAGAAGATTATCACATCCTTATTTGTGAAAGAGTTGTCAGTGGACGTTGAAGATTCCGGCAAACTTTTCGTTGGGTGACGAGAAAACTCGGCAAGACCGAAAAAGCGCTAAAAATTCGTAGTTCCGAAACGAAACAATGGAGAAAGGTGGGGATTTTAGAAGCTTATAATTCCATATGGGAGCTAAGCATATTCTAAAAGGCAGAACAAGCAAGAGGGGTCCTTTAAGCTTTTAGCTTGTCGCCACACTACACAAATACAAACGGCTTACATATATTGTACCAACAGAAACTGACACACTACAGGAGGGGCATCGAACCTCGAATTTACATGACGTCGAAACAGGTCCTGGGTCACTCAGGGTTTCCTTCTTGACAGTTAGGACCTTTTTAGGAGTGGAGTGAAATTTCCTTCCGACCTTTTCAGGCCAGGTTCGAGGTTGTGTAAACTCGAGGTTGGATACCCCTACATGTACAACAATAAACAAATTTTCGGACTACAAAAGCTACTGAGTAAATGGGGTAAACTATACCACGCTTAAACATTTGGACGCCGCCTTAGTTTACTGCTTCTACTGGTAAATTGTTCCACGGTTCAGTTACCCTATTAACGAATGAAACACTGGGAAATTTTTATACATGGTTTCGGAGGGTACAGTTTAATAATGGTGTTGGCGGTTTGTGTGACAGTGACTGAACTTAAAATAACATTTGTGTCAAAAAGTTGGAGCTACTTTTCAAGCTTGGGGATGAACAATTTTGCTTTTTGGTGAGGAGATATTGCTACGTAGTTGTTTTCCTCTTAGATGGAAACCAAATATACTATCCAAATCCTTTGCTCATTTTCCCTTTTCTTCGAATGTGTAGGCTTTTCAGTATTACTACCGCTATGCGCAGTTCGTTTACTAAAAGCAGAAAAAATGAAAAAAAGGTAGCAACCTCCATGGACCGTGACATTACATTTAAATTTTGTAAGTCTATTTAGTGTGTTTTTAAACATATGAAAATAGCGTAGTCATGTTTATGTGCATTGTTTTGTTTATTGTTTTAATATGTGTATTTTATTTTGTGTATTTTACTCATACGCCGCTGTTATAAAAAAGCGGGTAACAAATAAATACAAAAAGAAAATAGATGTAAATACAGAACAATGTAACCAAATAAACGAGTGTCCTCAAACATCAAAACAAAAAAGACCGGTTGAATTAATAAATTCTTACCGCTTCATCCTAAAAAAATCCTTAGGGTCCACCATCATCAGGTCCACCACAATCACTAAATTTCAGTAGACACAAAAAAGAACTCCAGTGTAGCATCCAGGGCAGTGCTCTCGGCAGTGCTTTCACTTCTCCTGACCTACACCTATACTTTGAATATTCCCCTCTTTGACATATAAACCATAAATACAAATTTCCTCCTGATATCTTCTTATAAACTTCTGGTTTTTACAACTTCTTCTTAAAAATCTCCTGATTTTTTGGATTACTGAACCTCCTGATTTTTCCTGATTTTGAACTATGGCTACGTTTTTTCAACATTCTGGAGTGGAAGCACTGATCCAGGGATGTCTCGCAACCTCCCTAGGTGTTGGTTTCGACACTTCGAGTTTGCTCGCCGAATGAACCGCTGCGGTAATTTCTACGGCTCTTGAATTATATCTTAATGGATTTATCTGATTTGGCGGAAAATGGATGAAATTATTACCAGCCAATGGGAATGATAAACTAACACGACTATAATAATTTATTTTTAACCCACAAATCGTACAAGACGAAAACAGTGGAGTACACAAGAAAATAAGAAGACATAATTAAGGAAAAAACAACACGTACAAACAAAATCTACTGAAGACTCGAACAGACAACTAAGCCCATGAGAAGGCGACAGACGCGCGTACGCCGTTTTCGACAGTTTACTGTGGAGAACAGACAATTTCTCCGTGGCTATTGATTTCTTTCTTTAAAATCCTACCACCGGCCAACATTACTCACAAACTGCTGAAACCAATCCCAGCCCCTTATTCATTAGGTTTGAAAGTATTCTCTAGCCCTGGCGGACACACATTTTGTAATAATTACATAGATGGCACTTTAAACAAGGGATTTATTGTACCGTGACAAATAAGCCAGAAATAGATTTGAATTGAATTTAGAAGTCTAGGACTCCAGTGTCGGAGCCTTGTCGACATGTTAGGAGCCACAAAGTGGGGCCTCATGGTGACAATCAATGAAATTAAAGATATGATTTTTGATGGGGAAGATGGAAACATTCCTAAGTAATTAATTTTAACTCGCCACTTTTAAAAAACAGAGTAAGTCAAAATGAATAAATAAAACAAACACCAAATTTTCAATCGTCGGCCAGGAAGCAGTGGATAACTTCGTGCGCTGGTTGGGCTAAGTAGTGAACTGAAAGACAGAAATGCTCCTCAGAGGAGATTTGAACCCATGACCCTTCGCTTGTGAGGCGACCGCTCTACCAATTAAGCTATCCAAGGGCTTGTGAACATAGTTAGCAAACCACTACATTAGTCAGATAGAAGCCGGCCATATGATATGAACAGTGATCCCGCCCGAAGGTAAATTCATCTAATCAGTTAATGGGATCACAGAAGATAATGAATATTCTATCAGTGCCGTATCCAGGGGGGGGGGGGGGTCATTTCCCCACGAAACATACCAAAATAATCGTTTTTTTATAGGCTTGAACCTCTGATCTATGTCATTTTTCTACTTTTTTGTCCGACCCGCGGGCAAATCCCGCGCCGAAATAAATTTCTGGATTCGGACCTGTATTCCATAGATGGCGCTTTATACAGGGGACTTGTATCGTGACAAATAAACTAGAAGCAAACGTTTTGGATTGAATCTGGAAGTCTGGGACTCCAATGTCAGAACGTTGTAGGCATCCAGATAAGCATGATAAAAATCATGTCTTTGGTTTTATTTGGTTTAGTTATTAGAGATTCGAAGGAGACATGCTGAATCCGTCTTTGAACTTCGTTTTCTTGCCGGACGAATAATTCTCCCGGAATCCTGCCAGAACCGGAAATTTTCTCTGTTCTTTCTCTTTGACTGGTGTGTGTTACTTTGACCTTTACCAGCAGTGTAATTTGCAAACCGCGTTACTAGATGATCCCATGGTCTTACCGAGTCCTCGTTTGAACCGGTGTCTTGGAAATGTGTGGTCTAGACATTGCAAACGTGAGGATACCTACGGATCTACTCCTTTTATTCCCCATATTCCCGTTAAGCGCTTCCAAGCGGACTAGTTTCTATTAATCCCCCTATGCCTCACCATCAGCACTTATTGACAGACATAGTAAAATCTCGGTAAAATAGATTCACAGGTTTATGAGTAGAAAATCTTCAATCTGCTGCCCAGGTAATGGAGAGGTCTTGCGTATGCCTCAGTAGTAGAAAGTGAGAGTTACCCCTACCTTATGGATCCGACTTTTACTATATCTACACAAGTGTTGATTATGAGACAATGGGGGACTTACAGAAACTAGTCCACTTGGAGCGCTGAACTGTATTAAGGCCAATTATCACTACAACTTGGGCAGAACGAACACTTCTGCTTGCAGGACCCTTGTATCTCTGCTGCGGAGAACAATTATGATGAAACGTCATGCGGAAACAGCTAAATAACTTAAAATCATTGCAACTTTGAGAATTCTTCTTGTTAATTATGATGTCTGGTTTAACTGACAAGAGTCGATTGCCCATTTGGTACATCGCTAAGATTTAGTGTTCGGATGGTTTTGTTTTGCTTTAGAAATGGCCGTTTTGTGCTTTGGATTTTTCTGTGAAAAAGGGAGTGGAGATAATTTTCTGAATGCCTTACTTTTTGTTGGCTTTAAGTTCGCAGAAATTGGGAAACTTGTAGGACTTGTAGGTGCTCGGCCGCTAACATCTCGTGTTAACAGAATCTGACCTAAAGCATCCATGCCACTCACTATGCTCATTCTTTTTTTGCCTCACTACAATTGTGTATTTCCCGACACTAAATTCTCTTTTTCACATGATCTGTTTCCGCCCCCGGATCGCGTCCTTCCTATCACCGTGCACGCTTTTTGGGATCTCAAAACGTAAGTGGATACCTATGATATCTCAAAAGTTGTCCGTCTGTCTGTGAGCACGATAACTCTCGAAGGAAATGAGATATTTTGATGAAACTTGTTGTGAGGATTCTTTGGGTCCAGGGTAAGGTCAATTCGGAGATGGGCTCTATAGTCCTAAATTTAGGGTTGGGGAGGGGGTTTCAAATTAAGGAAAAATATTTTTTAAAAGCTATTGAGATAGTTGATTTAGGGTAAGGAGACATCCTGAATCCGAATATGAAAGTTATTTTCTTACCGGACAAGAAGTTCACCCAGAATCCGACGAAAACCGGACACAAAATTTGTCGACCAATTTTCGGCCTAATTTTCCCTAGCCCTTTATTCTCAAACTAGTATAGCTCTGCGCGCGTAGATGACGGCATTCATTTGTTTATTCTATGGACGTCGGAGAGATCTAGTGTAATCGAAGGTCGAAGGGGTTGATATATAATGTTCAAACGAGGAAATATGTTGTTCAATGAGGATTCACTGGTAAAGTACAGGTCAAGTTCGTAGATGGGTCCTTTAGTCCTATCTTCAGAGGCAGAGGAGGGGTTTCGAATTTACGATAAAAACATGTAGGTTTTATAAGCTAATAAGATATTCATTGAGGGGGTAAGGAGGTCCGCTGTATCCATATCTGAACTTAGTTTTCTTGCTGGACAAATGGTTCATCACGAATTCGGCTGAAACTGGAAATTTGGTTGAAGCTCAAAGTTGTTTCTGAAATCGGTTAGAGAGTCGGTATCGGAGCAATGAGACGTGCTGAATCCATTTTTGAACTTCATTTTAACAGTAAAAATATTCAAGGATTCTTGACGAAGACTGAATGGCGAAGACATGACCCAATTGTTTGAATCAAATGTTATATTTTTGGTATCCCATTGAAACCTGTGCAAAGTAATTCCGGCAGTCCGAGTCGCCAATTTAGAACACACGCCATCAAAAACATGACCAAGAAAAATTGTAGCTAGATAAAGAGAAACGGATAATTTCTGGTCAGTACTCATAGTGCAATATAAAATGCGCCAAAAATGTCTGCTTGATCACACATATTTGACTTTCCCGCCATCGAGTCCCACAAAAGTTAACAGGCCGACCAGTAAGCCCTATACTTGCTTTACTCCGAAACGCATCCAGTTTAATTGTCTTATGAAGATAAGGCCAAGATAACTATAAATTAGCAGAAAAAATAAATTATGCCCTATGTGCTTTAAATTCCTGTCAGTGTGTTTGGTTGCAAACACAGCATAAGAACCCATGGATTTGCTATTTGCTAAGCTGTGGTTTATTATTATTATTATGATTATGTTTTATTGATCCACCAAAATTGATGATAACAAAATAAATTATTATATAAATACGCAAAAACAAACCAACAGTAAAGCAAACTCTAATCGGAACGACCAAAAGAAAAACAACACATGAAAATGGCGAAGGCAGAACAAACACCGCAAACAATGTCAAAAACTTTTAACAAAAACTTTAAAAACATTAAAATTTTAACTAAAAGTTTCAAAATTTAAAACAAAAAAAATCAATTTTTAAAAGGCAAAACTGTATTTCAGCTAAATCTTCATTTCTAAACCTGGAATTGTCAAAATCGTCAATCGGTACTACGTCTGGTTATTCCTTCGAATGTTTCAGAAAGGTAGTTTCTGAAATATAGACATTATGCATAAGAATATACATAGTGTCATTGGTCCTTCAAGCTCCTTTAAGATATTCGCAACCGGGCAGTTGCATCAGAAAGTCACATATGGATGGAGCACGGACAGCCTATTTCGAGTATTAATTGGTTATTATTATCAAAACTGGCTTCCAGACAGTGCCCGAAATTTCCGCTCATCTGAATATGAATATGAACTACTCATTGAAAACTCAGCTTTAAGGAGATAATTTGGAAGCAGTGTCTCATTTGCAGTTAAAATTCCTTACGACCGTCGGATAATCCATTGGTGCGATTCGGAAAACAACATGGCTTTTGTGTCGTTTCTTCTTAAAATACGCCTTGTTGTGTGCTCACGAAGCTCATTGAATGCCATTGAAGCCACGGACAAATTAATAAGCAAGCGAACGGTTGCGGCGAAGGGTTCACTCAAGTTCTGTTACTTGTACAAATCTTTCGCTGCTGTTGGGATTTTGCTGAAATAAAATGTATAGTGTCGTCAGGGCCGTATCCAGAAATAAATTCCTGGATTCGGACCTGAGTGTCGTCCATAATAATCATTCCTATCAACTGGTGGTGATGGTTGCTCCCCTAGTTCCTCGACACCGGCTACTTTAAAGCGAACTACTATCGATGTGAGCAACCAGCGGTTGCCGTCTAGAAAAAAATTGGACCCTACGAAAGCGGTATTTTTGTGCGAATTTACGTGTGCATAGTTTCAAAGATACCGTGACTGTCCAATCAGCTGGTCAAAGCGCGGCGTTTCGGGTCGGTCATCTGGCTTCATTGAAAGGAACAAAACTAATAACCTATTATTTTCCACTATTGTTTAAATTTCCCAGCTAATGACTTAACCAATTTACTTGGGGTATTTTTCAGAACAATGGACAATTCGAGTGATTACTGATCAAGCGGCATGTAAAAAGATCCGAAAAGGGATTTCTCCGATTTACCACCAACATTGAAGGATGGCGGCTCGGTTGGATTTGGGCTCGGGTCTCTCAAGGAATAGGGTTCATGGCAGCCCTTGAGGTTTTCTTCATAAACAGAAACCCTAAGTCAAAACGTCACCAACTAAAACGTCCACATAAACTTCTCAGGGGGGGGGGGGGGGCAAGGTATTTACATACCGGCTGGTCATTTTACCAACTGTTTTTGCAGATAAAAACGACTATTATCGAGAAAAACCACTGTGTTGATGAAAAAGTGGCTGAGTTTAAGAAAAACTACTACTTTTAAGAAAGAATCAAATATTTTTACAAGAAAACCTACTGTTTTAAAAAAAAATCAAACGTTTCCAAGAAAAAAATCAACTCTTTTACAAAAAATCGCGACACGCCGGCTTGGCTATTTTTACCGACTGGCCGACAATATTCAGTGGGGAGGACCCCTCCCCCCCCCTAGTTGTGACCAGAGGCGTTACTAGCCAAAATGTTTGGGGGGGGCCAAGGAATTTACCGACTGACGCAGAGATTCCGTAGTATTTAATTTTTCCTTTTGTGTTTGTATAGGGTTATTTATTTTTTTTGTTCTGTATTTCATTAATCCACTTTTTGTTATTTTACTTGATTCATATTTCCGACTATCTTAGTAGACGACCTAAAAATCCTAGAATTGCTAATTGTAAGTTAAGGCGTGTTCTCGCCGTTCCCCGAGTCCTCGGGGAATCGGAGGGAACGGCGAGAATAGAGGGAGTCACTCCACGCGGACTCCGCCTAGGAAAACAACGAGAACACGGGGAATGCTTCTAAGATGGATTTTGTTCGAAAAAAAAAATGCAGTTAATGAAATTAGTCTGGATCCACTTTATTTTCGTTTTATTTATTCTGATTCTTTTATTTAATTTTACTTGCTTCCCCTCCGAATCTGAAAGGAAGTCCTTTTTGATGATGGTGAGATTAATCGGAGCATTTCCCGTCCATGGGCACTCGCGAGAATACGGGAAGTGAGTCCCCAGGACAAACAACAAGTGCGCAAGCGCTCAGACGTGGAGTGTAAAAGTAAAATGTTTATCACATTTTATATACAAACAGCTTTAGAACCAAGACATTTCTCATCCCCAATAACCAAACAAGTATTGAAATAACCTTGCAATCAAAATTTACACTAAAAGCTTTAAATGTAAACAAACCGCCAGCATAAATCCAAAGAAATGTTGAAGATCTTGTACGAATAGCATTTGTTTGAACACTGAATGGTCTGCCAGCCAGTCCCACCCTTTGAACCTCTTTTCCATTAGCAAGGTAATAACAATTGCAATAAACCAATTCGTAGCAGCCTAATGCCCCCTTTGTCATAATTCATTAAGAACGGCACATCATCGATCATATGACAAAACAGTCAAGTTTCCAACTGTTCTTTAAAGATTAAAGTACGTCGCGTCGTCTTAATTGTTGCTGTTACACCAAATCCTCATCCATAGATATATCTCCCCAAATATCCAAGAGTTGGACTTGAGACCTGTCATAGACGAACTTAACTCATGGGAAATCTGGACCCAGCTGCCCATGAACGGAAGGGGGGGGGGGGGGGGTCGGGACCCATAAAAATGCGTATTTACACCTTTTTTCCCTCAAGTACCAGCTTAGAGTTTGATTCCAGTCACGGGTCAAAAACTTTTTTCATGGGCAATTTGGGCCCACTTGCCCATGAACGGGGAGGGTGGGGGTGGTTCAACTCACCCCAGCCCCTATGATCCAAAAGCACAAAGGAATTTCATCGCCTTATCTCCAGTTATTGTCAAGTTAAAAACATTAAAAAATGGGCAATCTGGGCCCAATTGCCCTGAACCAAGTGGAGGTGGGGTTTGGGACCCGCAGAAAGTAAAAAGAGACCCCAATGCCCACAATCCTACCAAGTTTCAACTTGATACCTGTTGATTCCTGTCACGGCTAACGAACTTTACTCCTGGGCAATCTGGGCCAAGTTGCCCATGAACGGAGTGGGTGGGGAAGGTGCAACTTTAAAAGTAATTTCCCAGCCCTAGGATCTACACGTCCAAGGAATTTCATCGTCCTATGTCCAGTTCTGGCCAAGTGATGAACTTTATTCACTGGGCAATCTGGGCCCATTCGCCCCTGAGTCGGGTTGGGGTGGGGGGGGGGGGTGGGACCCCCAAAAGGCACAACAAGTATACCAAGTATACCAAGTCTGAACTTGATACTTGCACTGGTTCACGAGTTATGAGCTCCACAAAATACGGTGAAAACCGAAAACCGGAAGCCGAAAGCTGCTACAGCGCTCGCAATAGTGGATTGTTCCAAGGAACACTCCACTGAAAACGCGGGGACTCCTCAATCGGAGTTCTCGGGGAACGGCGAGAATCCGCCTTTACAGGCAATTATGGTTGTCTGGGAAAGGACTGGTACACCACCTAGTCCTCATTTCACATTTCCTCGTGAACTGTTTTGTCGGGGAAGTTTCACTAGTGACGTTCTTTCTAGGGGACATTTCACAACTAAGCCGCCTTGAATTAGCGGAGGCCCCCCCCCCCCCCATCAATATTTAGGGCAGCTAGAACGGATACTGTGTCACCCTGTGTCTGTGCGCCGAAAGGAAGGAATGCGGAGACTAGAATATTCCGTTTGTCGATGGGCGAAGCAATTGGGATGAAACTTTGAATATTGTAAGCGACCACATTCATGTATGATCCGGTTTGGGTCCAAGCTCCTTTGGGGAAGTTGAAGGGGGGCTGGTGGGGGTAAGACATTCCCAGGGGATACCAATAGGCTCAGAAAATGAAATTTGGCACGAAGTCCGGGGGGCTGGGCGAAGTCAGTTGAACCCGGATTTTAGTGATTCACTTGGGGAAATGCATTCGCTTCCTGGATCCTAGCACCCGTAGGTCTGGATGGAGAACGTTAAAAATTGTGATGTGTCAGGCCGAGTGTTTTGACTGACCGAGTTGAAACTTATAGGCGGCAGTACTGCCATTCTTTTTATGTATGCATGTTTTTTGTGAATTTCACCCGCAAATCACAGTTTTAGTCGTATGGCTATGAAGAAGTTTCTATTCGTTGGTTTTTCACAGTTGTGTGTTCTGAGTTTTCCAGAATGAAAGTCGTATGTTTGAGCTTGCCAGAATGACATCAACCGCGAATTTCGCCTGAAAAGACCCGTTTCTTGTCGTACTTTACGAAGGGATTTCCTGGTCTTAAATTAGAGACAGTCGTAAGTTTTGGCCTTGCCAGATAAAGGCAGACAAAGCAGTTAGCTAATCGCGAACTTTGCCTTCAAATGACCTGTTTCTGATCGGATTGTTCGATAGAGATTTTAGTAGTAGCATATGTTTTATGCGTGTCAGATTCTTAGTCTTGTGGACTCAGTTTGTCAGAATCACAGTCGTATGGAACTTGCTAGAGTGACATCAACCGCGATTTTTCCCTGAAAATGACCCGTTTCTTGCGTATTTTACGAAGAGACTTTCTAGTCGTATATTATTGACAGTCGTAAGCTTTGAGCTAGCCATATGAAGCAGTTAGGTGAATTTCACCAGCAAATGACCTATTTCTGGTCGTATGGTTGTATAGAGATTTTCTATAAGTCACTACGTTACGAAGTATCCTGTGTTTTGAGCTTGTTAGAATGAATCGTGATTTTCACTCTGTGGCGCTGAAAACAGGCCGATTTTCCAAAATTTTGCCTGCGGCGCGACGTTTCAACATTATCCTATCTGTTTTGGGCAAAAATATCCTTATCTTAAAAGAAACAAGTTTATTTTTTTTTAAATGGCTTGCGGAGTAAGGCTTGCACATAAACAGGCTTTATAAGAACTGTATGACGGTCCTGATGATGGCAATATTTTTTTCAAAGTCTAAATTCAAAGTGGAAGCACTACCACGTACCAACTTACGCGAAAATATCCCACTATGTTTGTGAGTTATATAACAGGCAGCCTTTTAAATGTTTCGCAAAACTTTACCTGCGCCGTCTTTCATAGTAGCCTACTCGCTATCTGGTTGAATGGCCCGTAATTTAGGTGAACTGTGTTATGCCTAAGATTTCAGCCACCATGAAAGCTAGAAATGCCAGAAAAGGTCGGATTGCAACAAAATCGCCTGCAGCGCTGAGTTTAAATTTGTCTTGTGAACACACGATGAAAGCTGCTGCTTGGGATCCGAGCCACGTTAAAAGCAAGAGTTTGTGTGGGAAGTAGTCGAATATTGCCGAATAAAGGCCAATTTAACAAATTTTGCCTCTTTCGTAGCCCTACCCTACTTCTATTTAAAGGGGGAAGTTGTAAAAAGGTAGAAGTTGTAAAGAGTAGTTGAATTATGCTCCGATTGAAAAAATTTCGCAGGCGGCACTCACTTTAGTTTTTCTTGAGTAGGTATGTCAGAAGTTGGTCCCAAGACTTGTCTTCTCTCCAGGGAAATTTGATATGAACGACATCGTCTAATTCCTGTTACTTATTTGTTTATCATTTTATTACTACAATGGCATTTATCGTAACGTTTTAGGACTTATAACGTTAATATTTCTTGAGCCTGCTGATGCTGCGTTTTTAGCCGACGCCTGACAAAAGCATAAAAAAATTTATTTCATCTTCACAAACAAGTGAAATTTCGCCGGGATTCGCGACGAAAGTACTTTCTCAAGACCTTGGGGGGGGGGAGTCCCCCCCCCCATAGTGACGCCCCTGATTATACCGAATAAAAATACTATTCGGTAGTCTTTCGATACCAAAACAATTCGGTATAGGCTAATAACCAGGGTACAGTATAAGTTGTATAGAATCCCGAACATGCTATCGGTCTAAACTTATTCGGTATAATAACTGGGATTCGGTAATTTATTAGGTATAATTCCCAGGATTCGGGAGTTACCCCGAACCTCGAAACGGAAGAGGTCGAATGAAGCACTGGTCGCAGACAAAATGGCTGATGTGTGATTTCATCGATAGTCCTTACTTTTATTTTGGATCCCAAAAAGAAAATCTAATGACAAATGTTTCGAAAAATCCGCCTGCGGCGCTTTTCGTAATATTCTCTTGGAAGGGCGCGTCATTTAACTGGGGTTCAAGCCAGTTTTAGGATTGGGATTTCGAAACATTAAAAGCTATAACCTGG
Organism: Branchinecta sandiegonensis; assembly: GCA_030848855.1. Classification (NCBI taxonomy): domain Eukaryota; kingdom Metazoa; phylum Arthropoda; class Branchiopoda; order Anostraca; family Branchinectidae; genus Branchinecta; species Branchinecta sandiegonensis. The sequence continues at coordinate 7,111,468 of JAUPMV010000009.1, forward strand.
ATGGAAATAGTTAAATTTGGAAGGAAAAAGCTAACTTAATCTCGCCTGCGGTGCTCACTTTCTGTCTGCGGCGCTAACTTTATGTGATCATGGGTAGTATTGACTAGACTACTGTAACTCCGGCTTTCAGAACGTCGCTGCATCCGGTTTCTGAAACTTCTTAGAGTCTCGGTGTAATACACGGTAAATGATAGAATTTTGTAAGAGAAGCAGTGAAATTTTAGCCTACAGCTAAAAAAAAAAAAAATCGATTTCGAAAATATTTGCCAGTGGCGCTCAATTTAATTTTCTGTTGGCTATAATAGATAGAAGCTGTTACTGCAGTCGTACCGGGCACCTCCGCCAAAACGCCGCCTAATAGTTGACTTGTCGTCTTTTCTGCTGCCCTTTAATGTTACTCTTCCTACCTAATCCTCTCTGTTCCATAGGTAAAGCTCGAATTCTCAGTTTCTAGGATTCGGTAAAAATTTTGCCCCCACCCCCAACGAAAATGCACTCGCGACGGCCTTGTTGAAACTGGTACAGGTTAGGGGTATACCTTCCAATCTGGAGATATCATTGAATGAATGAATACTTTTCTTTCCCACTTTGAAAAATAGAAATAGTAGGCTACAGTAGATAAGCTAAAGAAAAATAGAAAAAAGAAGGGATACAGCTTAGATTACAACATGTATTTACAGTAAAAATAAGAATGGAATGGGGGGAATAGGAACTAGGATTTAGCTGGAGCAGATAACTTACAATACGAGTCACCAGGGTCGACGCAGTCGATGATCAAACAATGTTTTGACAGGTTTATGTACATAGCGACAACCCACCAGAAACCTTCGTTAGGATAGCATTCAAATGAAGGAAACATTTCAATCAGCACGGGTTACACCTGCTTTTCGGAACAATAAAATACAGTATCGTTAAATGTATCTTCTTTGTCGCGGGCAGGAGCCGAGGGGCTTCCTAATTGCCGTGTGCCACCCAACGGAGAACCCGGCACGCGACAGATGTTCCAAATTGGGTATAGGGGGGAGGCGATCACCTGAATCGCATGCAAAACCCGGAGGTCAGAGATTGCACAAGAAAGTTGTCGAAGTAATTGTGAACGCAATTGATCTTTTATTGTTTCCTGTTGCTCTCTTGTGGTGCTTTGACCGAATTGAGTCATTGGATGTGTTTGTGATCGGTCTAACACGTGTGGGTGTGTGTTTACCAAGGTTCGGTAGACTAACAAATGACTCATCGCTTGTAGGAAAAAAACTTCGTATAACAGACGCAAAAATTGACCTTTTGGGGAAATCAAATTCCCTATCGACTCTTTACTCATCGTCTAACTGACGAAAAGAGAACAATTTGCTGCTTGTAGCTTTATGGTGGGGAATCGATGTTGGCGAGGAGTCAGTTCATCAAAATCGTCTGCCTATATTACGTCTTTGGCCGCAATCAGTAGACTCATGCATGAATTTGCTTCGCTCTTTCGTGTGGTGTTGCATCGCTGGTTCGCTTGTTCGTCGCATTCTGCTCGAAGAATACAATGCCCCTTCCCTACTACGCAATTCCCCTAGACCTGGAAAAGTCTAGGATCAGTTCTTGTCTGGTTTACGTATCTTATTTCTCTTCGCTTTGGAACAAAAGAAACTTCGTAATATATCGTGTACTTTGTGCTGAAATCGTTTTAGTATCCAAATCCGATCAGATCGTTTCCAAATCTGGACTTTTATTCCTATTCCAATCTTCAGCTTTTGCTTCGTACGACCCCGCCCTCTGTAATTGGTCACCTTCATTGTAAAATAAGGTTCCAGGCATGAAACGTCGCTCCAACAATGCTCGAGCAAGAAATAAAGTGGAAATGAAAGAAGACGTTAAATATATGTTTAAGGCAGGTTCAAGGACTACTTAGAAATTGATTTTTGAAACTCACAAATATGACAGTGCTGAATATCCACTAATGATTCATTATGCTCATTGAAAGATCTTTTGGAATCTCAGCTTCGCCGAAGTGTTCACAAGCTTTGACCAGAGGGGTTAGAAACCCTTTAATCAGCAGCCAATTACAAACAAAGTGAACAGACGGATTATTTTGGGCCGTTTAATAATGGGTCAGGCTTCTCTCGAAATTGTAAGCCGTAACAGTTCTGACTTCGCCGGAAATTACCGAAGTATTACCCCAAAAGAAAATCAGGAAAAGTTAAGATAAGACATGTGTGTTGTCGTTGGTTTTAAGTGAATCGTTGCATATTAAGGCCATAAGGCCACCATCCAACAAAACCACTAATACACTATTTCAAATTTATTAGATCACACTATATACACAAGGAATCCATTCTTTGTCTATCCCCCTACCCCAAAAATGTCCCCCCTCTCTGCATTCACAGAAAAGGTGGTATACCTCATTAATTTCTCTACACATAGGGGTTCTGTTTGTTGTTTTGTTGGATGGATGATACAGATAAAATGAGTTGAATCAAAGGTAAAAATACGTTTTGAAGAAGCCAGTCATCCATTTCTCAATTCTATGAGATCGACTTGCTAACAAGATTTCGCGCCAAAAGATTTCATCCGGCATGATTTCTTCCACCGCTCATCCCCTCCTTCAAATCTCTGAGAAAAAAAAACTTAGCCCGCCTCTTGGATTCTGGTTCTTAGCCCTCAGAACAGACATGTTGTGCTATAGCCCTAAATTAAAACCCTTACATTTTTGATTATAGTTGATCATTTAGCCGAAATTCTTCAGCGTGGTCTCTTGCCACGCCGCCAAACATCGACCTTTAGGCCAAAGGTCTGCGAGGCAAACAGGTATTTTGTGAGAGTGGTGCAGTTGGGAGATCAGAGTCTCCCCTCCGTGAGAAGGTGGTTAGTGCGTAAAAGAGATATAGAAACTTATAGTGTTTTGATCAAAAAGGAAATATCTGAAGGCAGCAAGTTTCGAAGGTAAATAATATTAACGATAATTAAATCGTTAACGCCCTTGTCATATAAAAAATCGACATAAGTAAAATACAATAAAAGAACGTAAACAGAGAATTCGAAAAGACAAACAATTGCTGACTTACCTGTCTAACCTCACAGTAATTAGGCTAGGCTATATGGTTGTGTTCCGCGGTAGATATTCATGTTTTTTTTTTATTGCTCTGGTGCCCTACGAGTAACCCTTGCATTGTCTCCACATTGTCCCGGAAATACAGTTACTAATAAGGGCCCATAATTAGCTGTTCTTAACTTGCTATTCACAAGGGCCCTTTCGCCACCTATATCCTTGAATAGAGCCATTTGTTTCGTCTTTGTTTTTGGCTCAGTTTTGTCCACTGACTTGTTCGTTGCCCAATACCCTTTTGGTAAGATTTGAACGGGAATTCATTGATCGAATTATATTTTGTTTTTTCCTTCAGTTTTGATCAAACCGGTGTTCTAAAATCAAGTAGTACTACTTATATAGCCGCAATGCTGTACCCAGGGGTCGAAGGGGTTGACCCCCCCCCCCTCCCCCCACACACACACCTGAACATAGAAAACTTGGATTCTTTCAGCCCAAGCTCACAACAAATCCCAACTTTTCCGTATGGATTTGATGATGGTGCCGAAAATCCGGGCAGGAATTCCAGTCGATACGTACACCCGGCCCTGATCGTCTGTCCAAGGTTTACCGAGGGGTTGCGCACTCCCCGGCACCGGCTATACACACCCACGGCTGAAACCATCAGTGCCGGCTATAAATTTGGAGATTCCCGCTTCCAAACATGCTAATTTAATCTTTTAACACGTGGTAACCGGTGGTAGCTGCTGTCAGCCGGTGCCGGCATCGGGCACTTGCTGTACACTAAAATCGAGAGTGGGCAACCCCTCGAGGCTTACAACTGTTGTTCGAAGAGTCGGTGGCGGCACATGTTCTCTTAAATCGTTTTCTTTTCGTGTTTCATGTCCGTAATCACGTAAAATGAAACGGACAAGTAAATAAACTTCCTTTTTCAAGTTTTTTGACGTCACTAGCTTCCAGATTCTCATACTTGATCAGGTTCGATCCTGATCAGGCCCAAATATTTTGCTGGTCCACGTGCATGGTGAGAAAGGGACCGAATGCAATTCCGGGTAGAGCAGACTTTTTGCGAAAACGAGAATGAGGTGACTTAAAATGTACAATGGGAATGGAAACATCTGGGCTTACTTACTAGCATGGGTGCTTTAATAGAGCGATCTTATCTCCTTATCCGTAGTTTGGGTCGCTTTTGTCCACCAAGGGCACCCTTTTTAGTATACTGAAACAAGAGTTCATTCGTGGAAGTATATTTTGTTTGTTCTTCAGTTAGATGGAAGCAGATGAAACTACTGCCAAGTGTCCGTAACAAGTTCCGTATCCAAAACTTGGACTTCTTAATCCGAATCATATCTTCAGCTTTTGCTAAATACAAACCCACCCTCTGTTGTTGTTCATGGTCGAGTCGAAACAAGTAGGCGTCAATCATCCCCATTGTAAATAGCAACTCATTTCGAGCAAGAAAGATAAAACAAAATAAAGAAGACTCGTACTCGGTAAGGATGAAAATGTTTACAGTATTATATGATAAAGTGAAGTGAGTGTTCACGCTATTTTATCATTGTTTAGGCAACGTTAGTCGAAAAAAACTTATTACGAAGCAAATATCGGATTATGTCTGAAGCAGAAACAGCGTATTTTTAGGCCATCTTAAATAGCGCTATGTTCTTCACCCTTCATTTCGGGTAGAACTTGTCCACCGACTAGTATGGTGCCTATGGATAAGACAGAAAAAATTAGTTGTGCATCTAATTTTCTCCCAGCTGTGCGCCTCAGGGGCGTCACGACTGGGGGGAGGGGGGGGGGACGCCCTCCCCCCCCCCCCAATGCTGTCGGCCAGTCGGTAAAAAATAACCGAGTCGGCGCGAAGCTCCACGATTTTTCTTCAAAACAGTTGATTTTTTTCATGAAAACAGTCGGTTTTTCTGAAAATCAGTGGACTTTTCTGAAAATCACAAAACTGTCATTTTTTGTTGTTGAAAACTGTCTTTTTTTTCTGCAGAAACAGTCGGTAAAAATTACCAGCCAGTCGGTAAATGCCTCGTCCCCCACCCCCCAAACATTTTGGCTAGTGACGCCTCTGGCGCCATCTAAGGAAAACCGAGGAATCCAGGGGGGGGTTATCGCCTTGACATCGTACTAATTGAAGGCTGTTTAAAACAAAAACCTCTAAACGGATAAGCGATGGCAAGGATTGCAGGTTCATCTGTTCCAGCCACAGCCTGAACAGGACCCTTGCCAAGGAGAGCCGAAGTATCGCTGAAGAATATCCTAGCTGACATCAATTTTTTGTCATTTTCATATATGATTCCCAGTTTCAGTTTCAGTTTGTTTATTAACAAAAAGCAAATCATATACTGTAAACTAACTACACCCTAAGTGAGCACTGCCCGTAACGGGTGACAGTATTCATTCATTTGTCAAGAAAAGAAGAAGAAGGGAAAGAAAACAAACGTACATTAATAAAACAAAAATATAGAGAACTATCGGTAGAAAAAGTTAGGATCTAGTTCGATATTTTCCAACAAGAAACTTTTAATCGTACTATTGAAGCCTGGTATGCTATTAGCATTTTTCAGTGGGTTTGGCAGATAATTCCATATTTTTGGACCGGTAAATTTGATTGAATAGTCAGTTTTGGCTGAACACATTTGTTTGTCATAAAATGTTGGAACAAATATAAGTAATTGTTGATGCTTGATAATCGCAGTTCCGGGAAGTCCACGGCACTGACTAATATGAAGACGAGCATTAATTTTACTGTTTCCAGCGCTACACTGGATCGTTTTAAAGCTTTAATTTCTGGGTTATTTTTTATTACACTTGCAGCCTTTCGTTTCAGCCCAGAGCAACGTTTAGACTTAATATTTCACCTTAATAGAATCAATGTCCCTTTTCCATTTAATCTTGATTTGGTTTTTAAATTTAGGGACGTTAGAAATTTTGTGTTGGAATACATTAGGAAAACTAAACGTTTGAATTTGGATCTATGATTTGATTTGAAAATATGTGGCTTTTCTTTTTTTTTATGTAAGACAATGGAATTCACGGTGTGTAATATTTAGTTTCTTTTGAATAGATCGCTTTGCTTTTACAAAATTATGTGATTTGTAGGTTATTTTAGATGTTTACTTTTGTTCCTTTGTTAGTTGTGAAATGCCGTAAGGCTAAATCGCGTAATAAAATTCATTCATTCACATGCTGAATCCATAATCGTTCTTGGCGTGGGGTTGCCCACTCTCGATTTGTGTGTACGACAAGTGCCCGGTGCCGGCTGGTGTTAACCGGTGCCTCAAAATAAGCATTTTTAGAATTGTTTGAAAGATGAGTCGTCTAACTTATGGCTGGCACCGCAGATTTCGATCGGTGCCGTTAAATGGTGCACACCAGGTGTCGGGGAGTAGCCCCTCGGTTCTTCGTATTCTCAGTGAATTAGCAGTTTGGACGTAATCCGCCAAAAAACAACAACTATAATTCTTTGTACATTTTCAAGCTGTTGATTAGCAATAATTAACATGTTTACGGGTTCGAGTACAGGGTCATGCGAAGACCGGAAATCTATTATACCCGATTGTCTGGATGTTCAGTCAATATTCCTGCTTGGGATCCAATCGAAATCTTTCGTCTCGTTCTTCTTTTTTTTCGGAAACCTTTTTCCTTAGTCGTATTCTTTGCAAAATTTGTATCACTATCCAATTCTCTCATCCTTTCCTTCGAATGTCAGAAAACTTTAACTGACTCGTTAGATTTCTTAGTCTCATAAACTGTAAGTCGCTCATCATTTCAAATCTTTCCCACATTTCTTGAAAAATCAGAAAGTCTACATTTGCATTACTGCACACGATTGTTCCTTTAACTCACAAGACAAATCCCGTTTTCCATTGTTTAGCATTTTATTTCAACGTTTTCATTCCCGCACGGAGAAAAACATGGACATTTTACGTCAATGTAGTTTTTGATAAGCCTGATTTACGGCTTGGTGCTGACTGCATTGATTTTGTCCGCTGCGCATGTTTAATAAGCAAGGCTAGAGCGATTAAATACAAACTTTCAGAGGGAGAGAAATGAAAATGAAAACAGGCGATCCGTCAACACTAATCAGACTCTCCCGCGAGCAAAGCGATGGGGAAATAGAAGGGAAGGGACGATCGCACTGAAAGACTTTGAACCCATTTCTAACAGGAATAATTTTGACAGTGCAAAACGGATACGTCAGCTGAATTTTATTAGAGCTATATTTTGGCCCTTCTTTGCAAGGGTCCTCTTCAGGCTAAAGACGCTCAAGCTGGAAAATGAACTTGCGGAAAAACAACTAAAGATTCGGGCTCACTCGATTGGGTCGTTGAGAGAACCAAAATGCGGAAGAATCGAAAACGTTTTTTGCGGCGGGCCGTCGGAAAGTCATCGGCGGTGCACCGCTGATTTTCGGCGTTTTTGACTTTTTTGTTTTAGTTATTTTTCAGTTTTCCGACATATTTTTGCAGTTTTCAACCACAAATCGTCAGCGTTATTATGATAATTGCAGTCTTCGGTACAAGCGCCATATAGCGATTGTAATGGTGATCTATCTGTCTCACTTTTTGGGTCTATCCACTCCAGGTGAGCTAAGACGATGAAACTTGACATGCTTTTGAAGGACTCGACTGAAGGCTCAGCGAAACCATGTGTTCCCGGATTACATCCAGTCATTCGTCTGGGGGTATAGGGAGGGGGAATACGGAAACTTGTGAGTCTTGTGACCCGCGAGACCTTATTCAACGGAGCAGAGCGATAATCTGTTTATATGTCCGAAACGGATCCGACCACGGGGGGGGGGGAGGGGAACATGCGTTGCAATGGAATCCAGGGATTCCTTATTTGGAACATGCGAACAATTTTGGAACATTCGTCGCAGAGGAATATATGGATTGGGATTGAAACTTGGACGGTACAAAGATCATGGAACACCCAAGGGAGTCTGTTTTAAAGCATTATGCTATTTTCGCGGTGACTCTAAATAGTACGTATCGAGCAAATGAGTAGCAGTTTCTCTTAGGGTTTTTCTCGTTTTTGGGATCCCAGAACGTAAGTGGAGGGATAGCTATGACATCGCAAAAGTTGTCCGTCTGTCTGTGAGCACGATAACTCTCGAAGGGAATGATATATTTTGATGAAACTTGGTGTGAGGATTCTTTGGGTCAAGGGTAAGGTCAAATCCGTAGATGGGCTCTATAGCCCTAGATTTAGGGGTGGGGGAGGGGGTTTCAAATTAAGGGGAAAACAATTTCTTTTTTTAAAGCTATATGAATCCGAATATGAAAGTTATTTTCTTGCCGGAAAAGTAGTTCACCCGGAATCCGGCGAAAATCGGACACAAATTACCAAATTTCGGCTCTAGCCGTCCCTACCCCTTTATTCTCAAACTAGTATAGCTCTGCGCGTGGATGCAAACATGCATTTGTTTATTCTGTGTGACGTCGGATAGATCTAGTGTAATCGAAGGGCGAAGGGGTTGATATATACTGTTCAAGCGAGGATGCTGTTCAGTGAGGATTCACTGGTAAAGTACAGGTCAAGTTCATAGATGGGTCCTTTAGTCCTATCTTTAGAGGCAGAGGAGGGATTTCGAGTTTACGGTCAAAATAGGTATGTTTTATAAGCTAACAAGATATTCATTAACGGCGTAAGGAGGCCCGCTGAATCTAAATGTGAACTTAGTTTTCTTGCTGGACAAATGGTTCATCACGAATTTGGCTGAAACTGGAAATTTGGTTGAAGCTCAAAGTTGTTTCTGAAATCGATTAGAGATTCGGTATCGGAGCAAAGAGACATGTTGAGTCCATTTATGAATTTTATTTTAACAGTAAAAATATTCAAGGAATCTGACGAGTACTGAATGGCGAAGGCATGACCCAATTTTATTGTTTGAATCAAATGTTAGATTCTTGGGATCCCATCGAAACCTTTGGTCTTGTTCTTTTATAAATATTTTATGGTTAGAAATCACGCAAACCTTAAAGCACAACTCTCGCAAGAAATGATCTTTATGGTAAAATAGCTCAGAAGTATCGTTTCTTTCGAAAACACTATTACTTTCCTTTCCACGTGAAATTAGCGATTTTTGGGATCCCAAAACGTTAGTGGAGGGATACCTATGACAAAAGTTGTCCCTCTGTGAGCACGATAACTCTCGAGGGTAATGAGGTATTTTGATGGAACTTGGTGTGAGGATCCTTTGGGTCAAGGGAAAGGTCGAGTTCGTGATGGGCTCTGTAGCCCTACATTTAGGCGTGGGGGAGGGGGTTCAAAGTGAGGGGCAAACAAAATATTCTTAAGCAGCTAATGAGATAGTCTATTAAGAGATAAGAAGACATGCTGAACACGATTATGAAAACCATTTCTCCGCCGGTCAAGTAGTTCGCCCGGAATCCGGCCAAAACCGGAATGTTTGTTAAAAGTAAAAGTTTTATTCGAAGTTGATTAGATGTTCGATTTAGGGGTAAGAAGAGATGTTGATCACTTATGTCAAAATCATTTTCTACCTGGACAAGTAGTTGACCCGGAATCCGGCCAAAACCATAGAATTTGTTAAAAGCAAAAGCTGTTATTGTTGTTGATTATATGTCCGATTTAGAGGTAAGAAGAGATGCTGAATCCGGATATGACAATCATTTCTTACCCTGACATATAGTTCGCCTGGAATCCGGCTGAAACCGGAAAATTTTGTATAGGTTAAATTTTCATTTGAGTTGACTAGATGTTGGATATAGGGGTAGAGACACGCTGAATCCGTTGTTTAGCTTTATTTTTTCACCGGAAAAGTAGGTCCAGAGTTCCGCCGGGCCGGAAAATTGGCAGAAGTAAGGCAGGAAGTTTTGATCGGTTTCGTCAAAATATATATGATTTATAGGGGTAAACACCCATGCTGAATCCATATCTGAACTTGGTTTTCTCATATAATTAGCTGTTTGGCCTTAATCTGTTTCTAAATTTCAATAGTATAAATGTTCAAGGAGTCTGGTGCAGACTGGATCTGACGAAGACTGGATCTGACTAAGACAAGACCCAACTGTACGGATCAAATGTTAAATTTTTGGGATTCCATCGAAACCTTTGGTCTTGTTTTATGACCCCTCGTCGAGTCTATCCAGCTTATCATGTCCTTATGACTGAAGAGTTTTCGGCGGACCTTGAAGCTGTCGGCGAAGTTTGCGTTACTCGACTAGGCGGGAAAAGCGCTGAACAGTTGGTACAAAACAAAGCAATGACGGAAGGCGGAGATTTTAAAAGCTTAGAATTCCATAAGGGGGCTACGAATAAAATAAAATGCAGAAAAGCAAGAGGGGTCGTTTCACTACTTATCACTCTTGGTGTTAATGAATAAATAGTAAATGATCGAATAATAATTCCTTCACATGTGTCGCCTGATTTTTGGTCTGGATCAGGTCTACTGCCGAAACCCCCAAATGTAAAGAAATACCCAAGTTAAAGTTCACCTGTTCGGGAATGTCACACATAATTATATAGATTTTATTTTGTATTTTTACGTTAATAATAATAGTAATTTATTTATGACCACCCCCTGTACAACTTAAATGTAGTGAAAAATATTCTTTGAGCCCAAGCTGACTTGGAAACATTTATTCAAACAATGTTTACAACGGATACGTCAGCTACGATTCTTCATCAGCGATATTTCGGCCCTTCTTGGCAAGAGTCCTCGTCAGGCTGTCAATCCTCTGGGTCAACGTCGGGGAAGGAAACAAACCTGTAATCAGGTTTTGTATTACAGGTTTGTTTCCTTCCCCGACGTTGCCCCAGAGGATTGACAGCCTGACGAGGACTCTTGCCAAGAAGGGCCGAAATATCGCTGATGAAGAATCGTAGCTGACGTATCCGTTGTAAACATTGTTTGATTAAATGTAGTGTAAAAGTATAGTGGAATAAAAATAAAGTGACACAAACAACTGCAAGTGAGAACCACTCAATGGAAAAGTTGGATGATGTCGTGGTGCCCACCTAGTTAGAAACACGCGTCAGCAATCTTAATTAAGCGTAATTTATATTACTGAACTAGATACTTAATATAGTTTTAACACTCTTTAATTTCTGATCATGCCATAAGGTCTAGAATAGCACATTAGGGACACTTCCTGGACTTAGGAAATTGGTTCTAGGATTTACCGTCCCATGTTTTCCTTTCTTTGTGAGTGTTTCGCGTTGAAAAACCTCTATCTTCACAAACATCCCTTTTCCGACTTCCTGGGAAAAGTTCTGGTTGTTTACCAGATTTCTGCTATTGATTTTGTTATTATACGTCGAGTCCGGAGAATTTCAAATTCTCCTCTACGATTTGATTAAACAAGGTCATATCTGGAGTTCTGGGGAAACCTCATCTCGACTGTCCGAATTTATTACGATCCTTTTGATCCGCGCAATTTATGAAAATGATCCACTTGAATTGTTGACCGTTTGAAGTATTATTTCAAGGGAAATATGAATTTTGTCTGGCCTCTGCGTTGGCCGACATTGGGCAAAGATGGTTTCCATTATAAGTCAGAAATAGAGGGAGAAAAGTATACATGGTGCAATAGCCGTTGGTTGCTATTAATTTACCAAGCCTTACCATACGTATGTGGCAGTTAATTATTTTTTGATAAAATTGTACGATCTGTCGTACAAGTAGCATAATTGAATTTGTAGCATTAAAAATTGACATTGCATTGAGCATTATCTTATCTTCCTCTTTAATCCGGAAAAAGAAATACCATATTGACTAGCCTAATACAAGAATACAAACAAAAACAATAAAAATAACAGAACGAATATAACCTATCCACCTGGGAAACCAAAAAGATCGGAATTGATCTTATCCTATATGGGTAATGATAACTGCATAAAAGGGGTACTCACTCCCCCAATAAGACTATTTTCGCAATAATGCAAATCATGTCAGGGTAATGTATTTGCGTAACTTTCCGCCTGAAAAAAGAAACCGAAACCGGATCAGGACCTCGCTCCGCTCAGCTACCTTTTAAATCATTTTTAGATATGCATCGATCAAACATATTTACTAAAGAAAACTTGACGATCAATGAAGTGATGGATTTATGACACCAATACGCAACAGATCCTGTTCAGTAGGTTGCACAACATACTTTTCTTTTTTGTTCTTTCTCTACTTATCTTCCAGGGTTGGTCACCAAAGGTAACTTCGTACACCCTGTAAAGTAACCCAAAAGTATCTCAAAGTAACCCAATGTAACCTAATGTAACCCAATGTAACCCAAAGTAACCCAATGTAACCTAAAGTAACCCTGAGTAGCCCAAAGTATCCTGAAGTAACTCGTACACCCTGGTTCTTGGTGACCAACCCCTTATCTTTCAGTGTTTCTTCCCTTTTTCTGCAAAACTGTGTAGATTATGGATTAATGTAAAGTGTAGATTAAATTTGACTGCCTCCACAGGCTCATTCGGGTAGTATCGATTAGAAGTAATAGAGTAATAATAATTATACATAATAACAGTTATAGAAATAATAAAAATATCCTAATTATATAATCATAATAGTTATAACAAAATATTAATAACTAACAGTGCGTTAAAATGTTTATTTGTTTTTATTTTTTAGTCTTCGTTATATAGTTCAAATAATAACAATTATTTAACTGAAAAATAAACTAGTTATTTCAAGAAAAGAAAAAAACCTGTCTGGGCCACCAAAACTTCCTAACAGCATTTGACGAACAAGAGCTACGAGCTCATACGGCACTTTTTACGAGTAGACGGGACAAGAAAGTAAATGACAACGTCACAAAATACACTTTTCTATCCAAAAATGCAGCTCGGACCTAGAAATATAATATGTGGTTTCACTCAAGTCTGAGCATTTCCGGCATCGCCTCGGATCACCTGGGGAAAATGACTGTTCTAACTTCATTTCCACTCGTTTGATCTAGACGTGCCACACTGTTTCCGGTACCTCCCTCCAACTCCCCCTGTCGTGGCTGAATCTGGTTCAGACTCGTGAACGGATCGTCTAAATCATCTTCTCTTAGCACCTACCAAATTTCATTCGATTCTGAGCATTTTTGGGGAAATTCCAACACCCCCCTCCCCACCGCCGTCGGATCCGGTTCAGACCCTAAGATACGTCATCTAGGGCATATGCTCTCTCTACGTTCCAAGTTTCATTTAAACAATTGCACTCGTTTCACCCCTATGCGAGCCACAACGTTTCCGGGGATCCCCCTCCAGCTCCCCGCACTGTTGTCGAATGCGACTTGAAAACATAAAAGTCGTATCTCTTACATCTCCTCTTCCCGTCCACCAAGTTTAACTGGAATCAAAGCATAGCCTATCTGCAAACTTCCGGTTTCAGTCCGGTCCCCTACCGTGGCCAGATCCGGCCCAGATGCCAAATAACAAATCTAGGCCGCAATAGACTCTGTACTGTCCAGCTTGCATCCCATTCGGTCCATCTGTTTGGTTTTTGTGCAAGTACAAAAGTTTGCGCCCACCACCTTCAACTCACCCAACCCTGGTCGCATATGCTTCTAACGCATGTTTTGCATGTTTAGGTCATCAGTTCTTGTCACCAAATAAGTTTTGCTCGAACTGAACCACCCGCTCGCAACTTATGGAAGTCAATACCCGTATTCCCCTTCCCTCACTCCCCCAAAATGGGCGGGGTCCAGGAACTGAAATTTTCCTAGGGCATTTTGTCGGGATCTTAAGTCACCTAGATCCGGTCACTAATATGTCTGCAAAGTTTCATCGCCTTAGCACATCTGGAACTATTTTAACTCGCGATCACCGGAATTCCGGGAAACCCCTTCCAATTCCCCCACATCCAGAGTCCCGATATGATCTGGCTCCGTCAATTACGTATCTAGGCCTAATGCTTGTTCTCTCCACTAAGTTCCATCCCAATCTCTCGACTCAAAACGTTTCACGAGTTTTGGTCGGATCGGGGAAACGACCATTTTCAGGTCAATCTTTTCGGGTCCCTAGCTGACACGCCTGCAAAGTTTCATCGCCCTAGCACATCAAGAAGTATCCTACTCGTGTGATCACTAGAAATCCGGACACTCCACCCCGCTACAACTCCCGTAGTGCCCGGATCCGGCCCGGTTATATCTAGGACTTGTGTTTGTTCTTCCCAGCAAGTTTCATCCCGATCATTCTACTCTAAGCGTTTCCCAAGATTTCCGGTTCCACCCTCAACTCCCCCCCAGGGTTACCGGATCCGGGCTGGACTTTAAGTGGGACGTCTGAGACACGAGCGAAAAGTTATACATACCTAAAGATTCCGGATTCCCCCTCTCTCCACTCCCCCTACGATGCTCGGATCGGGGAAGTGATTATCCGACTTAATTTTTCGGGGTCCCTGATATGCCTGCCAAGTTTCATCGTCCTAGCTTATGCCTGCCTGTTTCGTCGTCCTAGCTTATGTGAAAGTGCCCGAACTAGCAAAACCCGGACCGACAGACCGACGGACAGAAATTGCGATCGCTATATCACGTGGCCGAAGGGCAAGTGCCATCTATCATAAGTGTTTATTTTAAAACACTGTCTTCGTTTCAAACCATCAAAGGCTTCTGACTTCTGCGGGGAAAGGAGCCCGAGTTCTCTGGGGCCTTGGACTATAGACCGATAAATATTCAAACGTCCGATGCATGCTGCCGAAAAGAAATATGATACAGATTTAAAATGCAAATGAAAAATGTGGAAGGGGAGATAAATACATAAAGATGTAAACTCAAATAAACTATGTTTAATGACGAAAGATTGCTCTATTTTGCATCGCAATCTGAGACAGTGTGATAAATCTGGATGAAAGAGAATGGCCAAGTGAAGCCCTCTAAGTCTCGACGAACAAACAAATGAAGCTTAAATTGTTATGAGACAGTCTGGTGCCAATCTGAGGCAGGGTTTGCCGGAATTCCAGTGATCGCGAGCTAGGATACTTCCAGATGTGCTAAGGACGATGAAACATGGCAGGCATGTTAGTGACACAACCTCATAGATTTACGGACCCGACACAATGCCCTAGGAAAGCTTCCTTTCCTGGATCCGACCGTTTTTGGGGGAGTTGAGGGAATGGTAATCCGAAAATTACCAACTTCCGTAGTTGTGAACGGGTGGTCCGATTCGGGTGAAACTTTAGGGGCCAACAACTTTGTCCATGTCCAGATCATCTGTCCGAACCACATGCAGCCATGGTTGGGGCAGCTGGAGGGGGGGGGGGGGGGTCCGGAAACTTTGTGACATGCACAAACAACAAACGAATGGGCCGAAATGGATGTAAGTTGGACAGAACCGAGTTTATGCGGCCTAGATTCTTTTTTTGGCGTCTGGACCGGATCTAACCACGGTAGCGAGGAGGATAAAACAAGAACTGGAAATTTGTAGATGCGCTTCGATTTGAGTCAAAATAGACGGACGGGAAGAGAAGATGTCAACTATGTGACGTTTTATGTGTCGGAGCAGGATTCGGTCACAGTGGGCGGAGTTGGAGGGGGAGTCCCAGAAATAGTGTGGCTCGCATAGTCGTCAAACGAGCGTAGCGATTTGAATGAAACAAGGAAAGTAGAGAGGTCATATGCCGTACACGACATATTTCCGAACCGGATCCGAATACGGTGGGGGAAGGGGTCACCGGAATATCCCGAAACATGTTCAGATTCGAGTGAAACTTGATAAGTGGTAAGAGATCAAAGAAGCTTTGGATGATCCATTTATGTGTCTGAACCAGATTCGGCCGCGGTAGGGGGAGTTGGTGGTTGGGGGTACCGGAAATAGTGTGGCACGTCTAGGGATCAAACGAGTGGATCTAAACTTGGAAGGTAGAAAATTCCTTTGCCCTAGGTGATCCGAAGCGATGCCAGAATGCTCAGACTCGAGGGAAACCCAGATCTTATTTCTAGGTCCGAACCTAGGGGGTTGAAGGGGTTATTTTGTGATGTTCTCATCTAGTTTTTTGCATCACCTACTCGTAACAAGTGCCATATGAGCTCGTAGCTCTTGTTTTGAAATGCTAGTGTTTTTGGAGGAAGTAGGCTACTTGAACGCTTAGATTTATTATTTCACTTTAACAGGATCAATGTTCCTTTTCCATTTCATTTCGATTTGGTTTTTGGGATCCCAAAACGTAAGTGGAGGGATACCTAGGACATCGCAAAAGTTGTCCGTCTAACCGTCTGTAAGCACGATAACTTTCGAAAGGAATGAGAAATTTTGATGAAACTTGGTGTGAGAACTCTTTGGGTCAAGTTTGAGGTCAAGTTCGTAGATGGGCTCTGTAGCTCAACATTTAGAGGTGGGGGAGGGGTTTCAAATTAAGGGGCGAACAATTTTGTGTAAACAGCTAATGAGATAGTCGACTTAGGGGTAAGAAGACATGCTGAATCCGCTTTTGACAATCATTGTCTACCCGGACATATAGTTCGCCCGGAATTCGGCTGAAATCGGAAAATTTTGTTTGAAGTTAAAGTTTTATCTGAAGTTGATTAGACGATCGATATAGGGGTAAGGTGATACCGCTGAATTCTTTACTTGTTGCCGGACAAGTAGTTCACCCGGAATCAGGTTGAAACCGGAGATTTGGCAGAAGTCAGGCAGGAAGATTTGATCAGCATCTTTAAAGTAAATATGACGTGTAGCCTAGGGGTAGGGGCGTCGCAAGGGGGGGGTGCAGCACCCCCCCCCCACACCTTTTTGAGATTCGGTAAAATTTTGGGCCGGAGGCCCAAACTTTTACTAAAATTGTTCGGTATTTTTCGATAACAGAACTGTTCGATATATTCACGGGGATTCGGTAGTTATGCAGAATCCTAAATATGCTATATGTACAAATCTCTTCGGTATAACGATCGGGATTCGGTATAATTGTCAGGATTCGGTAGTTATCACGAATTTGGTGAGAGAATTTACTGAAATCATTTGGTAATTTTTCGGCGCCGGAACTATTCGGTATATTTATGGAGATCCCGTAGTTACACAGAATCCGGAATAAGCTATTGGTTCAAAATTATTCGGTATCATGATTGGGATTCGGTAATTTATTCAGTATAAATTCCAGGATTAGTAAGTTCGTAATATTCGCTATTTTGTGAAAGGGCGCGTCATATGACGGGGGGGTTTAAGCCAGTTTTAGTATTGAGATTTCGAAACATTAAAAGCTAGACTTTGGATGGAAATTAAATTTGGCAGGAAAAAGCAAAAAAAAAAATTCGCCTGCGGCGCTCACTTTATGTGATTATGGGTAGTATATTGACTAGACTACAGTTGCTGCTGCTGCCGGAACGTCGCTCCATCCGGTTTCTGGAACTTCTTAGAGTCTCGGTATTTAATTAACGGTAAATGATAGAATTTGTAAGAGAAGCAGTTAAATTTTAGCCTACAGAAAAAAATGGGTTTCGAAAATTTTCGAATGCGGCGCTCGATTAAATTTTTTATTGGCTATAATAGATAGAAGCGGTTACTGCAATCATGCCCGGCAATATATTCTCCATGTGGGCTTCGCCCGCCGCCTAACAGTTGGCTTATCGTCTTTCATGCTGCCCTTTATTGTTACTCTTCCTACGTAATCGTTTCTGTTCCATAATTTAAAGCTCGAATTCTTAGTTCTAGGATTCGGTAAATTTTTTGAAAGATTCGGCAAAATTTTGGCTCTGCACCCCCCCCTCCCACCGAAAATGCACTTGCGACGCCCCTGCCTAGGGGTAAATACAGACATGGTGAATCCATATCTGAATTTGGTTTTCTCAGATGATTAGCCATTGACCTTCTTCTGTTTCTAAATCCTAATAGTAAAAATGTTTAATGAGTCTGGCGAAGACCGGATATCTACAAGACCGAATTGTTTTGATCAGATATTAAATTTTTGGGATCCCATCGAAACCTTTGGTCTTGTTAAATTTAGGGACGTTAGAAACATTGCATTGGAATATATTAGGAAAACTAAACGTTTGGATTTGGAATTATGATTTGATTTAAAAATATATATTTTTTTATGTTTGATAATGGAATTCACAGTGAGTGTTCTTTAGTTTTTTTTCTTTCTTTCTTTTGATTAGATGTTTGTACAAACTTATGTGACTTGTAGTTTATTTTAAACGTTTACTTTTGTTCCTTTGTTAGTTGTGAAATGCCGTAAGGCTAAACCACGTAATAAATTCATTCATGCCAATGGGGAAGGTATGGAAGAAATTTACAACAACGAAAAGAAGTTTTCGGAAACAAAGAAGGTCTTTCTTTTTAAGAAGTAAGTTATAGTCCACTGAGAGGTCCATATAAATATGTTCCATATGAGGAGCAACAGGGTAGCAAAGAAAGAATACAAGAAACAACAACAAGAGCTGGAAGCTCATATGGCACTTGCAAGGCTGGGTCAGATGGAAGTGATGGTCAAAAGTAGTTTTTTCCGTTTTCCGTTAAGATGCGCCAAACCTGCTAGGCTGGGTCTGAGGATGGAAGTGATGGTAAAAAGTTTTTGTTTTTTTACTTTTCGTTTGAGATGCGCACTTTAAGGGTGCTTAAACATCAATTTCTAAGCAAAACCTGTGAGGCAAAAAGGATCATGTGCTCATGGTGATCGTGAAAAAGTAGATTTTGCTTAAAAGTATTTTTTGTACTTTGCGGTTAAGATGAGTTCTTTAAGGGATGGTCAGATTGGAGAGCGACGATGTCTAACCCAATGATGTCAAGTTTCTAATGCTCCAGCATAGTTTTATCGTCCTAGCACATCTAGAAGTACCTTAACTCACGATCACCGGAATTCCGGACACCCCCTAAATCTCTCACCCCCCTCGGTACCCGAATCCGGTCCGATTCTGTCACTGATGCACCTAGGACTGGTGCCTGTACTTCCCACCAAGTTTCATCCTGATCACTCCACTCTATGCGTGTCACAAGATGTCCGGTTCTCCCCTACGACCCCCCCCCCCCCACCCAGTTCATCGGATCCGGTCCGGACTTGGAATGGGACATGCTGAGACATGAGGTCTTTCAGGATATTAAGTTCGTTAAGATCCGATAACCCATTCGAAAGTTATGCATGCTACTAATTTCCGGATTCTGCCGTCTCCCCCTCCCCCACGATAGCCAGATCGGGCAAGCGACTGTTTCCAAGTTAATCTGGTCGGGTCCCTGAGAGGCCTGCCAAGTTTTATCGTCGTAGCCCACCTGGAAGTACATTAACTACGGATCGCTGGAATTCCGGAACCCCCCTCCATCTCCCCCACAGTGTCCGAATCCGGTCCAGTCCTGTCAGTGATGTATCTAGAGCGTGTGCTTGTTCTTCGCACCAAGTTTCATCCCGATCGCTCCACTCTGAGAGTTTCACACGATTTCCGGTCCTCCCCTCCGACTCCCCCCAGATTCGTCGGATCCGGTCCGGACTTGAAATGAGACATCTGAGACACGAGATCTTTCCAGATATGAAGTTTCATTGTGATCCGATTACCCGTTCGAAAGTTATGAATGTCCCTGTTTTCCGGATTCCACCCCCTCCCCCTCCCCCCACGATGGTCGGATCGGGCAAGTGACTATTTCCTAGTTAGTTTGGTTGGGTCCCTGATAAGCCTGCCAAGTTTCATCATCCTAGCGTATCTGGAAGTACCCTAACTCGCAAATACCGGACTGACCGACCGATCGACCGACGGAAATGTGGTCGGTATGTGGAACTTGGCCGGAAGGCAAGTGCCATAATAAAGCACATGTGGAAAAGTAGTATCTGCAAATAGAAACGTGTTCTCTCATCGCCAGATGCATTTGAGAAGAATTTTACCCGTGATTCTTCTTGAACCCTTTAATGTGAGATCCTTCGTTTTTGCTCCGTCGGCATTAATGTTAATTGGACTTTTTTTATTGCGCCAAAGTGGGAGAAAGAAACAAGTCTGACGTGTTTATGTGAACCCCTTTGATTTATTGCTGTTATTCTTTTCGATCCATTCATTTCCTTTTCGGCGATTCTATGAATATTACATAAAATGGACAAGTTCTTTGGAACTGGTGTAAGAAGGGATGTGCCTTACATTGTCAGTAGTTTGATACATTTTACGCATGGATTCGCAGTTTCGAGACAAAATATTTAGGACGTTATATGTAAACGTTACAGCCTATTTCTTGTATGACCCTTTAAGTGTAATTTTTTCCTTAAAGGACACTTCGCACTGTTTTTTTCTTCAACTTACAGTATTTTAAAATATTTGAATACTTTAAAGTTCAATGGGCGGATCAAACAATCATGATCCACATTACCATCCCCTAGAATACAATGTTACATCAGAAATCAGCAGATTCCTCGACAACTTACTTTTGCTAATATATCATTACGCCGTTTTTTGCTGACTGCCATGCTCCGATTTACTAGCTTCAACAAATATATACGCGGAGTTCCTTTTTTCTTATCCATTCGTTATTATTACATACTCCGAATTATTTGTATTGTTGACAAATATTCATATTAACGGTTTTAACTGAGAATTCCTTGTCAGCTCTGGAATCAGCTGGTTGTAGGTCGGTTATACTTGTACATTTTTGGCAGTGTTGTAACTTTACATCCAGAAAGCAAAACTTTGTAGAACACTGAGCAATCTGCCAGCTACAGAGACGGTTTATTTTAGCAACCACGGCACTCTCATCACTCAGCTCTACAAAATGATTGATTTTCGTACATGACCGACAGTTTTTGAATTTCCGCGCCTTGCAGTACCATGCTCTGAAATCATCTCCGCCGATATGCCGAAGAGTCAATGACAAGCGATAACAAGAAAACGGCTTATTTTTGGGGCGCTATCCAGCGGAAGTCAGAAATGTGTATGTGTGAAGCATTTTATAAAAACCAAAGCATAGTTAGTGCCCATTGTGCTTTAAAACTAGGCTTTTCTTTCAATAAATAACCCTCGATTTTGGCTGTTTTAAGCCTTTTCGAAGACCCGTTGGCTTTTAGCGAAAACAGTGACACAATTTACATAACCGGTTTTTCAGATGGAAAAACTTCTCGCAGACAACCATCGACAGTGTGATACACATCGAAGGTAGCAAAACACGGCAAGTGAGAAAATCAGCGTTGTTTTGTTAGAGGGGTTAAAATGTACCTTACGAAATTGGGGTCTTCGGGCTTAGAAATAAATGGAATGATCATGGAAGTAGGTTGCATTAGTATTATAGGTAAGACAGGTCCTTTAAACTTTAAAAGCAATTTGCTTATTGCAGGTCTGTTTTACGAAAAAATTATGTTTGAAGGCTCACAACACTGATTGTCCGTAACAATGACAGATACTATCCAAAATTGAAGAAAAAATTAAAAGAAATATGTTGAGAAATAGTTCTTGGTAATGTGTTGTCCAGGTCACGAACAGGTGAATATTAAGACGGACTATTGGTATATGAATATGTTGAATGCTGGATATGTTGAAGAATAAATTGAAGAAGAAGAATGCTATCTATTAAAATCGCGGATCCTTGCGTAAACGTCATGAAACTTCTGACAGTGTAGGCTACAGGCAGTTCGATTGCTAGGATTCGACACGTTCAGTACAGTAAGGCTATGCCGTTACATTTGGCCTCGGGTACGCAGTTCGTCCGGATTCTGGCGAGAAACGGAAATTTAGAAATTAAAAAGGGCTAACGAATCTGAAAGGGGGTGTGACATTAAGGTTGGAGAAAAAAGAAAAAATAAGCCAATAGAACCTCCGTCTTTTGTCCCACACTGTCAGAAGTTTCATAACAGACACTTTGCTTAAAGTGTCTTTATTTGTATTGACTTATCCAAAGCTATTTTTATGTATTTAAAGATATTACGGATTAAATCATCATTTCATTTCATTTTCAAGCATAACACCTTTTCACCTAGAAAAAAGTGTTATGACCAATTAAGTTTATACTATTTCGTGCCCAGATCTCCAACAACACCTTCAATAGGTAAAAATACTACACTGTCAGAAGTTACATAACGACAACAGCAGGATGCGCGGTTTCAACAGATAACACTTTGGGATGTTATATGTTATGTTTCTTTCGTTCCCGTTAGTATTTTTACCAATTGAAGGTGTTGTTGGAGATCTAGGCACGAAATAGTGTAAACTTAATTGGTCATAAGACTTTATTTCTAAGTGAAAAGGTGTTATTCTTGAAAGTGATATTCACAATTTGTTATGAAACAGTGCATGTAGCAAAAGAATAAAGTGGGTCCATCCCGACAAAACTGAGCTGAGCTAGAGGTACTAGCTGAGCTTTGGGTTGATGCCCGGCTCCCTCTTCGCCGCTGCGCATATCAGAGGAAAAAGTGCAGAAGGCGTACTAACCCGCTCTACTGCGCGCCACATGCTACGGCACAATGGTAGCCGATCAATCGGCTTCTACTTTCGAAATTTCTTCTCCTGGGCTTTACTGTGATATAGCTGTTTGTAGAGGTAACGAATTGTGATGTTCCGCGTAGCCCCTACCCTCCGCTCGTTTGTAGCGGGCGGGTATAGGGAAAGGCCCATTCACAACGGGTTTCAGCTAATGCTCGATAACAGGTAGTTTTGAAAATCGCTCCGGAGACCGAAGCTTTGCCAGGTTTCTGCCGTTCGCAATGGATACAGGTGCCAGTTTCGGGTACCAACTAGTTTCGAACCCAAGTGGAAATCAGTTCAACTTTTGAGGGTACTAGCCTATCAGATTATTTGGGGGAATAGGGGGCTAGTTTCGAACCAAGCCCAATAGATAACATCACATCCACTCCGTGCTTTCTTGAAAAACGAAAGTGAATTTAGCTCATTGTTATGCGACTGACGTAGTTCAGGATTAGCCAATCAGAATATTCCTCAGTATTCACATAAGTAATCTGATTGGCTATTACCCTCAAAAGTTGAACTGATTTCAACTTGGGTCCGAGACTAGCTACCCGGAACTGGCACCAGTATCAATCGCGAACGGTAGAAACCTGGCAAAGCTTCGGTCTCGGGAGCGATCGAGTATTAGCTAAAACCCGTTGTGAATGGGCCTGAATCTATTCGACTCCGCGTGGTCGTTTTACAGAGATAGAGATGGAGGTTCTGGTGCTTATTTGTTCTTGATTGGATTGTAATTGTTAGTGTTGTGTTACGTGTTGAACCGCCTGAGATGGAGTAAGGGGTGTTAAAAAAAGGAAGTGATTAAGACCTTATGAACTGTCTTCACATTTGTTCGACTCTCTTCTTCACGTCAGGGTGTAGATTCAGGCTTTGGCGCCGTGTTAGAAACTTGGAAATAATGCAAGTGGTTCAAGGAATTTTAGCTGAAATCGAAATCTCCATTTCAGGCTCACCATGTTATTTATATCCTACATATTTTCTGTCCAGAGTCTAAGAGTCGAATATGCGCGAATGTGTTGAGTTACAGCAGAAGCATGAACCTTCTGGGACTTTTTTTTCTCTCCCAGAATTAATAATACTTAAAGGACCTGTCTTACCTATAATACTAACGCAACCGACTTCCATAATCACTCCATATATTTCTAAACCCAGAGACCCCTATTCTAGCTGATTTTCTCACTTGCCGTGTTTTGCTACCTTCGATTTGTATCACGCTGTCGACGTTGTCTGCGAGAATTTCTTCCATCAGAAATACCGGTTATGTAAACTGTTTCCCTGTTTTCGCTATACGTCAACGGGTCTCGGAAAAGGCTTAAAATAACCAAATCCATGGGTTATTTGTTAAAAGCATATCCTAGTTTTAAAGTATTCAAATATTTGTAAACATTGTAAGTTGAAGAGTACCTAAATAGTGCGAGGGGTCCTTTAATCCTTCGAAGGCTGCGGAATCACAAGTACAAGCACAACGTGCACACAATCCAATTTCTACAGCCGGATGCTAAATTTGCATTCCGGCTTATTACTTATGGCTTGTTGGAAATGTTTTTTCTCTTGCATCAACAGCTGCTTCTTACGCTGCACTCCAGGTTTCAGCACATCATCAAAGCTTCGATCACACGTCTTCTCCGCCCAAAGCTCTCGGTCTCCATTTCACGCAGATCCTTCCCTGGGAATTACATTACTATCGCGATACAAACCGTATCGATAGTAACTGCAAATCGATGCATTTTCTGAGGAGCAAGTCGTGTTGTTGGCGCGCAGTTTGTACTGAAAACACGAGGAGAGGTTCGGGATTATGAATATTTGAGCGATAGGAGGACATTCAAGTGAAACAGGCTGGGTTATCATGAAGAGTTGGGAGGAATATTATGGATGAAGGTTTTGGTGCCGGCTGTAATCAGGAATACACTGACAATTTTGAGGTGAAAATTCCAAAGGTAATCGAGATGCTTTTGGTTGTTTGTTCCGTCGTTTTATCTATGCTCAGGTTTATACCATTGTGTAATGAGTTTAAAGAACTGGAGTTTTGACTGTTTGGAAATCTTGCAGTTCTCTAACAGTAAAACTGGGTACAAACTTTGTCTTAAATGATGCAAAGCGACTGTTTTATGAGGACACATTGGTTGTTTTGAATTCAAGTACGAGTCAGTACGTTATTTACCCTTCCATTCATAATTTGTCTTGCAGTGACTACCGTTGGTTTTTGCGAAGAGCTTATATCCTTCATATAAATTTTGGACCGTTTCAAACCTGGATATACTAGTCCTATCCAGTCTTTAGCGTCTGCTTGACACAAACCAACAATCTCTGTGCAGTGTTGCGATGGGTGGTACAATTGTACCAGATTCAGTACTTTTTTCTTTGACCTGTACATCTGTACAACCTTTTTTTAAAGTCGGAAAATCAGTACAATTACGACGCACTGGTACAAATTCAGTACATTTTCTCTAAAACTAAGAAAAAGAACTTGACTACTTGACTTATAGTACTAACTTTGGTGATTGACCTAGAGCTCTAACTCGGAAGAGGCATTTCTGTGACCGTATGGCTCAAGGATCCAGTCAAATTTCTTTCGCGACCCAACCACTTTTCCTTTCTGGCAGATTTTGTGTGACTTTCCAGCTCCTAGTTCTGTCCCAAAAGACACAAAGGTGCGGAAAAAGGAGGAGAGAAAAGAAAACGGGAGGAAAGAGAGAAAAATAAGCGAAAAGAGATATATTGTATATAGATTATTTAAGTACCGCGAAGGAAGACGAGCGTGAAAAAAAAATTCGAGTCTGGTACATTTTTCCCCGGGAAGTACATTTTTAGACCTGTGTCTAGTACAATTCAAAAAATCAGTATCGCAACACTGCCTCTGTGCAGGATCACTGCCACCAGCCAAATTTTGTGCATGCAACGTTCTGGACCTGCATAGCAGCTAGATTCGAGCAAGGATAGAAATAAAATGAAATGAAACTGAAAATACCTCGGAAAATACTCCCAAGGATAAATTTGCATGCTATTTTTTTTTAAATCTCACATATTTCATTGCTAGGCCACTTCTTCAGAGACGATTTGTTCTGCTAATGGGAGGAAATTAAGATTCCCGACGTTAACAAACCTAATGCCGGTGGGGAGCAAAGGGTGACCAGGCCTTCGACCTGAACGAAATGAAAATAGGCTATGCGTAGTTCTTTCACCGACCAAGTTCGTCTTTATAGCGTATTCGTGAAAGGAAAAAGGTTGCTGGTATCACGATATATAGAAAGGGGTTGATTAGTAGCCATTAAGATATTAATTGAAATGTATAGTTTATTATATTAAACAGTACAGCATTTTTGTCATTTTTTTTGCTGTATCTCTGTTGAAATATGCCAATGCTTCTGTGGTTCTGTCAAATATATCATGTTGTACAGTAAATTTAGTAATAGTAAATTTTTCGTCTTAATAACTAAATGGAGGTAACATAAATCAAACGAGGAAAGAGATGTCACTGAAAAAAACAGCCAATGAAACAGAAAATCTAAAAGAGAAGAGAACCACAATAAATAATATTAGTTAGTAAATCCAAGCTGACTGGGAATCAAATTGATTTTTTTA
Organism: Branchinecta sandiegonensis; assembly: GCA_030848855.1. Lineage (NCBI taxonomy): Eukaryota > Metazoa > Arthropoda > Branchiopoda > Anostraca > Branchinectidae > Branchinecta > Branchinecta sandiegonensis. The sequence continues at coordinate 7,137,397 of JAUPMV010000009.1, forward strand.
CTAAAAACGGAAATGTCAGCTATGGTCAGTTACATTTCGGCCGTCCAGGTTCACAGGTTTCAGGCATGTGCATTTCCTCGCTGGAGATGTTCATGAATGACTTGACCGGTTTGGGGCATTTTCTGAATATTAGTTAGGTTTTTATTTGTGCTACAAAGTAATGAATAAAATAAACAAGACTGGTACACTTTGGAAAAAGATATAGTTGTTTAAATATCCATTCAGTCCAAGCTGAATGCGAGGCTCAAGCTCTTCAGGTCTTATATTCTAGAAATAAAATTACATGATTTTGGTGAGTTACTTCGTAGGAGTTGCTGGGAGTTAAAGCTGTGTCTGGAATTTCATTTCGAGCAGGGCTGCTGTTTTTGGTGAAGATGGTATGGATGGATGGTACATGGTAAAGATTCTTTCGCATTCTGATTTACTTTGGTTTTGTTGTGGAGAAGCGCTTGGGGTTTGAATTTCCTTACACTGATACTGTCATTTCATGTGTCTGGTATAGTGAGTACTCGCCTGTGTCTCTGCTTATGTCTGAACGGTTTTTCTCAGCTGCCAATGATGCCCCTTATTTTCCGCCAAATCAATCCACTAGGTGGATTCTTAAAATAATCTAATAATATCTTATCTTTCCAATTTACCTTCACGGGCTTATAGTGTTTACATTCCAGTCGAAATTCCTCGGGGAGAAAAACAAGAGCTGTAAGCTCATACGGCACTTGCAAGAATACGTAGTTGCTAAGAGTATCATCTAAGATTTGCGCTGTCTTGAGGCACAGACGATTATGGGCCTTTCGGATTCATGAAAATGTATGGTTTAGTCAAAAATATGTCATGCACTTTGCGGTTACAATGCGCACTTTAGGGGGGCTAGGAATCCATTGTGTAAACAAAAGCACCGGTACAAATGATCATGGGCGTTTGGGTCATATAAGTGTATGATTTGCTCGGAAGTATTTTGCATTTTGCGGCTAATGTACACACTTTGTTAGCCAGAACGGGATTTGTAAGCAAAATATTTGGGGCACATATGATCATGGGCCCTTGAGGATCTTAAAAATGTATCGTTTTTTTTTTAAATGTTTTTTGTGTTGGGCTTTAAGTATGTTGGAAAGTCATTTGTAAGCAAAAAACTTGAGGCAGAAATGATCATGAACCCTTATTATGAAAGTGTATCATTAGATCAGCAACACGTCCTCTTGTCAATGATCAAGTTTCCTTCAAACCCGACCAACCGTTCAAAAGTTATGCATGACACAATATTCTGGTAATCCGGATTCCAATTCCTTCCACTCCCCCGAAGATGACCGGATCGGGAAACGATTGCTTACATGTCAATCTGATCGGGGGCCTAACACACCTAGCGAATTTCGTCGTCCAAGTGCATTCTGTAAGTACCTTAACTCGGAATTCCGGGAAATCCCCTCCAACCCCCACAGTGCGCCGATCCGGCCTGTTTCTATCAAACATGTATCTACAATTCGTCCTCTTTGTTCTCACCAAGCTTCATCCCGATCCCTCCACTGTAAGCCTGTCCAGGGGTTTCCGGACCCCCTCCAATCCCTCCCCCCAGAGTTATCGGATCCGGTCCGGGCACGAAATGGGACATCCGCGACCCGAGCTCTTTCCAACTGTCAAGTTCATTTGTGTCTGATGTCCCGTTCGAAAGGTATGCTTGCCTCAAGATCCCGGATTTCCCCTCCCTCCTCCCCTCCCAGATGGTTTGATCGGAGAAGTGACTATTCTCAAGTCAATCTGGTCGGGTCACTGATATGCCTGCCAAATTTCGTGGTCCTAGTACATCTGAAAGTACCGTAACCCGTGATAACCGGAATTCCGGGACCCACCCTCCAATTCCCCCCACAGTGCCCGGAAAGGATCCGGCTATGTCAACGATGTATTTAGGATCTATGCTTGTTCTTCTCGTTAAGTTTCACCCCGGACGTAAAACGGGACATGTTAGGTTTGTGCTCTTTCCACTATCAAGTTTCATTCAGATCCGATCACCCGTTCGAAAGTTACGCATGCCTCAATATTCCGGATTCCCTCTCCCTCCATTCCCCCCACGATGGTCGAACCGTGGAAATGACTATTTCGAAGTCATTTTGATCGGGTCCATGATATGCCTGCCAAGTTTCATCGTCCCAGCACATCTGGAAGTACCCTAACTCACGATCACCGGACCGACCGACGGAAAAGTGATGGGTTAACGGCACTTGGTCGAAAGGCAAGTGCCATAAAAAGCTGATCAGCTCTTATCTATGCATTAATCTCGCGAAATCTCTCCACTGCGAAAGCAAACATCTCTTACGCGTAATCCTCACTAACACTGTCAACAAACATTGTCTCTGATTGGATTGTACAGTCCGTACTCTCTACTGAACCAACCTCAAACGACGCGAGAGGCGGGACTTAAGTGTGAAGGACCCTCCATGGGAAGACTAGGTTTGGCTGGAGAGCAAGAACATGAACAAACTGTGAAATAAAAATTAAAACATGAGGACTGGCGAGGCGCTTGTTTTTGAGGATGAAAATAATGGAATAGTACCAGGATTCAGTTCTGTTTTAAGGTCCTCGCAGGATCTGTGATGCTCTCTCTTGCTGTTGGTGTCTTTCTAAATAGTTCGGTCGGAAAATCCTCGGCATTATTAGTGACAGGATTGGTACTTTTACCGGCCCCTTCACACTCTTTACCCAAAATGCTTTTGAAAGTCTCGACTGATTTGGCATTTATTGTTTCTTCAGATGGCTGGGCCCAGTCATTGATGGCTCTACTCAGTGGCTTTGTGCGGGTTCGATCTTTACCGAGCCCTGATGTTCTTACTTGTTGTTTGGTTAAAAATCTACATTACTCTTTTTCGTTGGAATACTTCCTGGTTTAGAACTCGCTACAATGCCAGAAGTTTCATAACAGATACCACAAGGATGCGCGGATTCAACAGACAACACTTGGGATGTTATCTGTAGTGATTTTTAAAAGGTTATGCATTAAATTCTATGCATAATAAGCATTTCCAGGAAGAGCCGAAAAAACGCCGAAAAAGCATCTGCTGACTTTTTTTTTTATCGTCATGATATCGGAAAAGTCATCATATGCATTTTCGACGTTTTTTGAATTTTCCTGACAATGCTTGTAAAGCATAACGTTTTCAAAATTCCAACAGACAACGCCCCAAGTGTTGTCTGTTGAAACCGCGCATCCTTGCGTTATCTGTTTCAAACGTGTGACAGTGTAGTTCGTTTTATCAAGGTTTGACATAATTTGCGTGCCAATAAAAAGTTACTCAGACTCCGAAATTTCCTGTGAAAAAACACCCACTTTGGGGCAACCTCTTCGAAATCAACAACCTCACTCCGGGGTAGGCCTATGCAGATTTTGGTAAAATTTAGGACCCCCTTCTACCGCCTGCTCTTTTGAGGAATGAGCGGTCAACCAAGTCGTCCGATTTACTGTCATTTGTCAAGAACCCCACTCGGGAATCCTATAACGCTGGATCGTCTGTAGTACCTTTGGCTACTTTTCCCCGGTCATCAGCAAGAAAGATAAGAATCCTAGGACACCGTTTTTATAACCGAAGGGGATAGCCCTTTAAGAGCTCGGTGCGACCGACACTCCTTAGCGTAGGCTTAAAGCCAGTCAGTGATCTTATACTACTCTCATTCTCGCGAGATTATTTTTTCCGAGATTTTTTTACGATAAAAATTACTTTTTTTTAGTTTCTGTCCATCTTCAAACTTGAGTTGTTTATACTTGGGGCTTAATTGCTTTCCCAGGGGCAATCAGCAGTCATCTTGCTTCAGAAAATGATTTCAAAACTTATTATCCGTTTTCTAAACCTTTCGAGATTGCTTTCCTCGAAACTTCAAATAGCCTCATAATTACTGTCAGTTCCTCCATTGAAACTTATATATTTTTCCTCCTGCATCTTTCTGTTAACTTTTCAAACTTCCCTTCCATTTTGGAAATCTCGTTTTACTTTATCGATCGGCCAGTGAATGCGTTTAACATCGTTTTTCATTTAAATTCTGTCAAGTCTTTATTTACACAAGAGAGCAGAATCTAATTATTCAAACGGCGAGTTCATTTAGTTTCACGCTGAATACTTCCCGTTTTCTGGGGATATTGATTTTCGCGTAAATATCATGGAAAGGAAAATGTCGTAAATTATTTAGGTATCGAAATTGAACTGACAAGTAGAATACTCTACTGGTTTGCCTTTCCTGTATTGGCTGAATACGAATAATGTGCTAAGGCACAATTTTATTGAAAATGATCAGAACTCCAATGGCATAAAAGCGTTAGACATGCAAGTGGCATACAAAAATGACGCTTTGTCAGTTAAATAATTGATTTTAATGAAAAAGAAAGAAACCCTAACCTAAGGCATTAACAGGCATTAAAACAGGAATAAAGACAAACAGCATCACGAGAATTCTAGGACACCATGATCAACGGTTAGAACAAACACAATACCATCACGAGAGTTTTATGACAAGATACATACACTGAAAGGAAAAGAAACAAAAAGAACAAGAGCTACGAGCCCATATGGCACTTGTTACGAGTAGGTGGTGCGAGAAACAAGAAAGTAGATGAGAACCTTACAAAATACCCCTTCCTCTCCCCCTAGGATTTGACCTAGAAATAGGATATCTAGTTTCACTCGAATCTGAGCATTTCCGGAATCGCTTCAGATCATCTAGGGCGAATGACTACCTTCCAAGTTTAGATCCACTCGTTTGATATCTAGACGTGGCCACACTATTTCTGGTACCCCCCCCCCCCCCTCGAACTCCCCCTACCGCGGCCAAATCTGGTTCAGACACACCGATGGATCATCTAAAGCATCTTACCTTACCACCTATCACTCGAATCTGAGAATTTTTCCGAAATTCCGGTACACCTCTCCACCGTGCTCGGATCTGGTCCGGACCCTAAAACCCGTTCAAAAGTTATAAACTTCAAGATTCCGGATCATCCCTCCACCCACTCCACCACGATGGTCGGATCAGGGAGGTGACTGTTTCCAAGTTAATCTTTTTGGGTCCCTGATATGCCTGCCAGTTTGATCGTCCTAGCTTTTGTGGAAAATGCAGCAATAAAACAGCTTTTTACCAATTAGAAAAAAAATAGATCCGATAAAATGAGAGAAAGGAAATATAATTGATAGATATGTGTACTTTTTGAGAGCCTCGTTTTCTTTCTTCAGACAGTCTATAGTTAGGGGCAATGAGTTACTATTCACCATTATTACTATTCACGCACTATTCCGCGACTGTTTAGTATTAATATTTATTTATTTTCCCTTAAGCCGACGAGTCACAGGTGGAAGAAGAATGATAGAATTACAAAACTAACTTCACCTTAAAATACTTATACGCTAAAATATTTTAAATACAATGGTGCTAAATAATGTCGAAATTTGAAAACCGGTTTTGAGGTATAATTTCAAGCTATTTTAAACTGCTTTCCACCAATGCTTTCCACTCGACCCTAGAGTCGGGGTCGGTCCTTCCCGAATGGAAGGGGCTGCCGCTCCTGTTGGTGGATTCCATGGTCCACGTGTGCAAAGTAAATCTCGAATGGAAGAAGCTGGCATTCCAACTGTTTCCAAGCCATTTAACTTGGACCTGGTTATAACTGGAAATCTTCTAACAAACCCGGCTCCGTCCCTCAGAGCTTAGTCACACTGGGCTCAAAAAGCCGCCTATTCGACAAACAATTGAAAATCCCTAGGGGACGTGAGATTTCATCGACTTTGTGGCAGCTTGGGGATAATGAGTAGACTGCAATTAGGGTAAAATTAGTTCCTGTATCATAATTATACAAGTGTTTTGCTCTAATTGATCTCCTGAATTTAAAACTACAACATTCAGAATTAGTTGTATCTTGTTCATTTTCTTTTTTCTACTTTTGCAACCCAAAAGCCAGGAAATGAGCCAAGTGTGACCAAGCTCTCAGACTTGGCAGCGGCTTCTTACGCAGCCGTGACGTTGTTATTTTTAAGTGTTCGTTCTCTGCCACCATATCGATGTGCGACTGATTTTTATTAACTTTTATGAACTTTTTCTACAACATTAATAAACATATTAATCTTCGAAGATTTTCAAAACAAACAAAAATGGAACGTAATGAGGATAGACTTATCATTCACGCCCATTGTCACACATGACTGCTATTCGATCATTCCGATATTTACACTATTGTGGCGATCATTAAGATTCTGTCGAATTTTTCACGGTTCACTTTATAGCATTCATAAACTAGTAACAATACCAGGGTAATATTTCACCTGTATGTAAAGCGTTATGCGTCATTTTGCATTGTAAGTTAATTGTCAACGCCCAGGATCTGCGAAGGGTTTTCGATTAAAGCCCAACCTGTTTTGGTACCGACTGGAAATCTTGAAAGAGCGCCCAATCCTCGAACTAAATTTTAGGAGGGTTTTTGCGAGCTGGAAGCAAAGTCGGAGTCAGTTTCCAATGGTTTCTGCGCTGCTTCGGAGAGCTGCCAAACTTCGCGCACCGGTTTTCGCGCTTTGAAAACCGGAGCAGCTTTCTCGGAAATAGATTCAAAAGTTAGTGGAAAGCTCCGCGGAAAGTTGAATGCTTCGGGGAAATTTTGAAAGTGTGGAAAAAACTCGGCAAATGTCATTATGGATGACTTCGTTGGAACATATGAGAATGGAAAGAAAGTCCAGTGAACTCAGGTTCAGGTCCATGAATTTATTCCGAGGGCTTCTGCCCGCTTGTCGGACGTGATCTATACCAAACAGTAGCCTAAGACAAGAACATAGGGCTACCTATCACGAGACAAGTTTTCACGAGACAAGTCTATCACGAGACAAAAATTTCTAAACAAACTTTCGCGAGACAAGTCAGTCACTTGGCAATTTTTCACAAGACAAATTACCAGGAGACAAATTATCACGAGGCAAACCTTGCTTAAGACAAATTTCCGTGAGACAAATCCGGCATAAAGACTTTCTATAAATTTCAACGGCCGAATTTTATTTGATCTATACACACACACAAAGTAGGAAATTAAAATGTAAACAGATCAAATGCCGGAGAACCGGGATGCCTGATTAATAAACTAGTATGGACTGCAGTCCCTCCTCTTGCAGTTTTCACCATTTCGAACTGGATTTGGGTTGACATTCGGTTTCCAAAATCAAAACTGACTACTATCCTAACATCTACCCTCCACTATATATACGGTAGCTCATTCCAAGCTTATTGTCTTAATCCTACTTTTCTTAATCCGGGTTGTCTCGTGGAAGGGTTGCCTAATGAATAACTGCCTTTCGAAAATTTGTCTAATGCTCTGATTGCCTTGTACGGATTTGCCTAGTGACACTTGTCAAAAGCCGATTGTCTCGTGAAAATTTGTCTCGTGATATGCTCCCGAACATAGATCAGAGGTTAAAGGCTAGAAAACCATTATTTCTTTATGTTTCGGGAGAGGGTCGATCCCCCTACCTGCCCCCTGGATACGGCCCTGAGTGAACCACATTTCGACTCATTTATTTAAAATGTTTTCAATTCAAATTTTCCCGGTGCTTTCAGCTATTCATGTAGTTCGGTGACCAACCCAGACGGAAAGGTGGAAAGCAGTTTCAGGGACCGGATTCTCACAGTTTTCGCGATGTGCTTCGCTCGCTGGAAATTGATTTCGGAATCTCGCGATACCCTCTCGATGCCTTGGCCTAGAGCCGGCTCTGTTCCTTCTATCGAGGGTTAAAGTTCAACTGAAGGGCCAAACATATGTATTGAATTATTGAATTCCGATCACTTCTTACAGGATAAAACACATAACTGTCTAGTATTTCTCCCATGACTTTCTGCGCACACGACTGTAATTCTGTCGATTTAACTCGGTTAAATAAAAGTGAAACGGCTGTCTAGGAACTACACTGAAAACAAAAAGCTTGTAGTATTTGCTACTGGGATTAATCTTATCTCTAGTGAGATAAGATTAATACGAAGTAGAAATAAGATTATTTCAGTAGAGATAAGATTAACCCCAGTAGCAAACACTGCAGATAAACACGGAGATTTTTTTTTACAACGTAATCAGCTTCGGGTACGTCACATTTTGACAAGTTAGCAAATTAGCCGGACCCAAAGTGCGATCAGCTGAAAAGGGTAGAGGGAACAGATACTACGGGCTTGAGACGACTATAGAAAAACGACAAGAAATTGTGTATGGTATTTTTCTTTAAAACATAAAAGGCTGCTTTGTAAATAATAGGACATGGATCCTGCCACGGACTGTCGGAGGGTAAATGCTCAAGATAAGAAGCCGCATTTTGCTTTGTCGAAGGCGACTTCCTTAGCAGCAGTTTCCATTTAGGCACTTAAATTTCGAGAATAGAAAGGGACTAGGTTCTGGTCATAGCGATTATCCCTTTATTCCGATATCTCTGTTATGAGACAGTCGACTAGAAGCGAATTTGGTTCTTATAGAACTACCTTTACCTTTCGTTTATGTCCCCCATAACCGCTTAACGCTGATTTTCTGGATTTTCCGTGTTCGGCTCTTTTCGAGGCGATCGGGCCTTTACTTATTGATTCCAAAGAGCTCATTGGTCAGGAATATCGGCTATGCAATTGTGTCCATACTTCTCATCAAATCCATGGCAGCCAAGCGATGCTGAAATCTGATCTCTGTTCTTGGATCTCTGTTAGAAGACAGAGCCCACAAGACAAGTTCATTTTCTAGCTTGAGCGGCCTGAGCCTGAAGAGGACCGTTGCCAAGATGGGCCGAAATATGGCTCTAATAAAATGTAGCTGACTTATCCGTTTTGCACCGTCAAATATGATTGGCAGTCAGCTCCGGCTGAAGGAACATCGACTAGAAGCGGTTCTTGTAGAACTACATATACCTTTCGTTTGTGTCCGCCATAACGGCATTACGCTGATTTTTTGGATTTTCCGTGTTTGGCTATTTTCGAAGCGGATCAGGCTCCGGCTTAATGATTCCGAAGAGCTCATTGGTCAGGAATACCGGCTGTGCAATTGTGTCTGTACTTCTAATCAAAACCAGGGCGGCCGAGCGTGGCTGAAAACAGCCTGAATAGGTTTGTAATCTACGAGGGGTTGCCCACTCTGTATTTAACTGTACAGCAAGTTCCCGGTGCCACGGTTCCCAGTAGGTGCCAGTAGCCTACCGGTTGCCACGTGTCAGAACGTTAGCGAAATCACGCATCTTATGGGCAATACCGGTGCCGGCACCGCTGACTTGCACCGCTGACTTCGTCCGGTGCCGAAATAGGGTGAGGGGGGGGGGGGTAACCCCATGGTAATCTATCAGAAACCCAGCAGAGTTTCAGAGTGATCCACGCATGTTAGGCTGTTGGAATATAAACTGTATCTAGTGCTACTTGTGCTCAAAGGTAAGCCTCACCATGGAAGAGGGAATGGAAAAGTTGCAAACTTTCAATTCATGTGAAGTTTCCGCTGAGAACCGAACAAGTTTCGAAGGCGGAGTTGACGTGCAGACAGGAAACTTTCGATGATGTCGTTTGACATTCTAACTAGGCTAGTGTTCCGCACTAAGCGCAATTTTGCTTGATTGCGTATTGAATTGCATGCCCCCTAGCCCTCCCCACCCACTTTCGTTATAGACAAGCTGCTAATATGTAGTAGCTCGTTCAACTAACGTTGCCTGGCAGGTAGCGATGTTAAATAATCGAGCAAAAGTAAAGTCATCTATCTCTGTGGGGTGAAACTCGATCCTCCATGACTCAAATTTAAGGCTTGGTGCCCGCAGAACGCGGATTCGGATTCGGCTAAGCGAATTCGTCTTCGCTAGCGGACAAAAATCGCATCGCATTTTCGCATCCCGTCGTGGGAACGATTCCTGTTCAGTGGGCACCAAGCTTAACGCTCAGCCTAGCCTATTAAAACAGGCGCGATTCCTTTAGCTGCTGTTGCGATCTTTATGCTGTTCTGTTCTGCGATTTTCATGATGTAGGCTCAGGACCTTTTATAAGAAACAATCAATCAATCATATTTACAATCAATCAATCATATTTCACCAATTACCGACTTTATTCCCAACGGATGTAAAGATCTACAATTACGAAGTCACTGCGCCTATTCTGGGATCAATACTGCTGAAATTGCTCTGAAAGTTTTAAGAACGCCATTTTCTCTTTTTTCAATTTCCTTAGCATTCGAAAAATTCAACTAGAAAGTTACTTATCTTGAATTCAATTTGTTTTTCTCGTCCAAATTGGATTGAAAGTTCCCCTTTCGCTAGAAAGTGAAGTTGTCTCTTCTCATTCTAATAAAAGGGAAAAGCAAACTTTCAGTTCATACAAGGAAAGGAATAAACATGGAAATTCATCACTCCCACGGCGACACTTGAAGAAAGAGAGAGAGAACATTCCGTTAGAAAAAATGGAAAATAAAGACAAGACGAGGCCTGCTGAGTGACCAAACAGACTTAGGAAAAAGCAAGGAAAAAGCGGCACAAAGTTGGAGAAGACAGACGGTTTTTTTTTTAGTAGTGTTCACATATGAGGAATCCACTCTTGCGGCCGCTGTAGACGGCTTCTGGTCTTCGGTTTTCTTTCCGTTCTTTTGAAAACCATAGCAGGTATCAAGTTGAAAGTTTGCATACTTGTTGGCATTCAAGTCTAGTTGTGCATTTTGGGTCCCACACCCAGGGGCAATGGTCCAGTTCATGGGAGATTGAGTCAAAATTTAATCTTTTCGTGTTAAAATTCTCGTTATTCGTGTTTGTGAATTCGTTTGTGTTCAGTTGTTAATTGCCTTAGGTTAGGATTTCATTAACTATCTATAAAAGTCTTATTATCATTCAAGTGCCATTTTTGTATGCCACTGGAGTGTCTGGTACTTTATTTATCCTACTGCTACTACCATTTCAGTAAAATTCTACCTACCCACTTAAATTGCCCGGTGACTTAAAGTTCAACTGGAAAGCCAACTTATTTTTGTATAATTAATTTAATACACTGCACTATTGTGTTCAGGGATCTTTATTTATTTTTCCCCATCTGCTGTTGTATGACGTTCAGAATATTTACGGGTCGTCCTCACTACCGTAAATTCTACTATGATGCAGAAAATTGTAATCTCAATAGAAACGCGGCTTTTCAGCGGCCAATGATTAGCTCGCGGAAGCTAGCTCACTGCGCGTTTCAGAAAATGTCCAGAACCTACCTGTAATCCCCCCACAGCACTACCACCGTGGCAAGACGAGGTTCGTCCACATAAATGGCATATATTTTGCACCTGCGATTACTACCCATCAAGTATCACTGGAATCGGAGCATTTACGGAAAAATCGCGAAAAATTTCCAGTGGGCCTACCGGTCCGGTACCCCGCAGCCTCACCTTCACCCACGTGAGATCCAGTTCGGGCCCCAAACTACAGGTCCATGCATTTTCTACCTTTCAAGTTTTAACCCAATCACTCCATCCGTTCGGCCCCTACGCGTATTACAATATTTCCGAGACCTCCCTGCAACACCGATCTTGGCGCGGAAAAATAAAACATCTTGGGCAAATTTCATTCGAATCCGAACACTTTCTAGGGCCCATGAACCAGTTTGGTTTGTGAGGCGTATCACAGAGCTACCGTAAACCTTCAACTCACAGTTGTCTGATTTTGTTCGGACACAGAAGTAAATTTAGTGCATCTACTCTTATCAGCCATCAAGTTTCCATAAAATTGGATTGCCCGTTCACTTCACCTGTAGTTTAATCCGAAGCATCCTCATACCAAATTTCAACAGAATACCTCAACCCTTTTGAGAGTTATCGTGGTAACAGACGGACAGACAAACTTTACGATGTCATAGGTTCCCGTCACTAACGTTTTGGGATCCCAAAAAGCGCTTAAAGTTTACAAGCGAAAAAGACCGCTGTTTAAATCTTCAAGCTGTGTAGTAGTCTGTTGCAGTCTCCATCACTACTTTTGTGGTATAATTATTCAATAATCAGATAGAACCTCCGTCGTTAGTCCCATGCAGCGTCTACGAATACCCCGACAAAACTGAGCGGGCCTAGAGGTATTTACTTTAGCTTTGAGCTGATGTCACGGGGGGGGGGGGGATGGAACCGGAAATTTGCAGATAGGCTATGCTCCGATATAACCTAAACTTGATGGACGGGAAGAGGAGATGTCAGAGATGCGACTTGTTTTCAAGTTGTATTCGGCCACAGTGGGGGAGTTGGAGGGGGAGTCCCGGAAATTCTGGGGCTAGCATAGGGGTCAAACGAATGCAGCGGTATAAATGAAACTTGTAACATAGGGAGAGCATTTGCCCTAGACGACACATTTTAGGGTCGAACCGATCCGACCACGGTGTGTGCGTGGTGGTGGTGGTGGTGGTGGGGGGGGGGTTACCGGGATTTTCTAAAATTGCTCAGATTCGAGTGAAACTTGAAAGGTGGTAAGAAGGGATGCTTTAGATGATGCATTCACAAGTCCGAACCAGATTCGGCCGCGGTAGGGCGAGTTGAACGGTGGTACCGGAAATCGTGTGGCACGTCTCGTCAATGAGTGGATCAGACGAGTGGATTTATAGGGCTGAAACTTGGAAGTTGGAAAAGTCATTCGCCCAAGATGACCCGAGGCGAGGCCGGAAATGCTCAGACTTGAGTTAAACTACATATCCTATTTCTAGGTCCGAACCGCTTTCTTAGATGGCGGGTATATTTTGTGACGTTCTCATCTACTCTCGTACCGCCTACTCGTAACAAGTGCCATAGCAGCTCGTAGCTCTTGTTTTATTATACTTTGATTTTCGACAACGGACAAGCAGACTTAGAAATGAATTAGACGAGGCACCAACTGGACCTTTTTACACATTACATTTATCCCTCGGCCCCTTCGGATATTGGGGCGCTGCTAAATTCGCCAATGCAAAAGTCGGCCACTGCGCGAAGCTTGCAGCTTGCAAAATATCAGCATGATCTGCCATGTTTTATGGCACATTTGCAGCCTTCAGCTCAAGGGCTTCTCCATCGGTCCGTCTGTCTGTGGATCTGTCGGTTTAGTCGTGATGCTTCCAGATGTGCCAAGACTATGAAACTTGGCAGGCTTATTAGAGACCCGACCAGGCCGATTTCAGAATTGTCACTTCCACGGTCCGACCATCCTTGGGCACTGGGGGGAGGGGGAATCCGGGGTCTTGAGGCATGCATAACTTTCGAACAGGTGATCGCGTCTGAATGAAACTTGATAATTGGGCAGCGCATGTGTCTCAGATGTCTCTTTTCATGTCCGGACAGGATCTGACAACTGTGGGGGGATTTGGAGGGGGGCTAAAATTTTGTTTTACGCTCAAGAGTAGATGGGTCAGGATGGGACATGGTAGGGAGAAAAAGCACAAGCAACACGATTTACTGAATCTGACAGGATCCGGGAACTGTAGGGTAGGGAAGGAGGTGCCCCGGAAATCTTGTGGCATGCATAACTATGGAGCGAGTGATCTGATTTGGACGGAACTTGACAGGTGGCAGGAGAACATGTCCTAGATGTTCATTTTGTAGGTCTGGACCAGATCCGGTGACTGTAAGGGGAATTCGAGGGGGGGGGGGGGGCTGGACATCTTGTGGCAAGTGAGCTAGAGCAGTGATTCCCAACCGGGGGTATGCGAAGGTACCAAAATTGGTTTAGTCAATCAATCAATCAATCAATCTTTATTATTCGAGAAACATTTCTTACGGTATTAACAAAAAAACGAATATTTGTTCTCTCGTCAAACATAACAATAATCTGCAATCTGCACCTCTTTTTCCGACTGACGGACCACTTTGGGGGGATGTGTACCCCCAACCCGTATGTGATGTCTCTGCTCACAAGCCCAGTGAAAGCCAATAAATAATACTGATTCCAAAAACCTACTGCCGTAAAATCCATTCTTGCGAGTTGTGTCACACAACACGCTGACTGTAACAAATACTGCGGTTTCTCATTGAGCCGAAATTTGAAAAATGTTTGACGGTGCAAAACGGATAAGTCAGCTACATTTTATTCGAGCTATATTTCGGCCCTTCTTGGCAAGGGTCCTCTTCAGGCTCAAGCCGCTCAAGCTGGAAAATAAACTTGTGGAAAAATAATTAAGATTCTTCCTTAAATATCTGCTTTTGAGAACTTCTTCTCTGAAAGTTGTTTGGAGTTAAAGCTGGTGCTGTGATTTCATTCTGGACTCGGCTACTGTTTTTGTTGTTCGATTGGGTCGTCGAAACAGTAGCCGAGTCCAGAATGAAATCACAGCACCAGCTTTAACTCCAAACAACTTTCAGAGAAGAAGTTCTCAAAAGCAGATATTTAAGGAAGAATCTTAATTATTTTTCCACAAGTTTATTTTCCAGCTTGAGCGGCTTTAGCCTGAAGAGGACCCATGCCAAGAAGGGCCGAAATATAGCTCGAATAAAATGTAGCTGACTTATCCGTTTTGCACCGTCAAATATGATTCGCAGTCAGCTTGGGCCGTAGGAACATCTATGAAAAATGTTTGGTACAAAGCAGCCTCATGTGTCTCATTGATTTTGTATATATTTCTACATTGGTACCTATGCCTTATCATTTATGACAATAAATATCGTATATTCACGTTCTGAAAAGGGGAGTAGGCAACCTTTTCGAACCTTGATTAGGGGTACGCGGTACGGAAAAGGTTGGGAACCACTGAGCTAGAGTACTTGCAAATGGGAAAGGACGATGACACTAGGAGTTCGTATTTGGGACCTGACCACTTTGACTTATAAAGTGTCATTTCCCGGATCCGACAAGTCAGGGGGGTGGAGGGAGGAGGAACCCGGAATCTTGTGGCACGTTTAACTTTCGTACAAGTTACCCGATCCAGTGAAGTTTGATAACTGACAAGACCACATCCCAGATCTATAGTTCAGGCCTTGACTGAATCACGATATATTTTCCATTTTCCACAAGGGCCCATGGACTTTTGTGCCCAAGGCCGTATCCAGGGGTGGTGTTGGTAGAGGTTTGACCCCCCCCCCCCCCCCCCGAAACATACATAAATAATCATTTTTACAGGCCTTTCCCTCTGATCTACGTCTTTTTTGTACTTTTTGTCCGACCCGCAGGCTACCCCCCCCCCCCCGAAAGGAGACCCCCCCCCCCCCCCCCCGAAATAAATTCCTGGATACGGGCCTGTTTGTGCCTCAAGATTTTTGCTTACAAATGAATTTCTGGCCTTTTCACTTTCCTCTCCGGTTTAAGATATTCATGAAAGCTGTTTCTTTTAGAATCAACAATTTTGGTACCTTGGCATCTACGGAAACCTCCAAGGATCGAGCTACGAGTCGTCAGAGAGAAGAACAAGTATGTCTGATCAGGTATTTCTGTCGCTTTCTAGCCTATAAGCCGTGCCAGACTTCGTCGTCTTGTTCACATTCATGCAACCCTTCGCTCACCCTAACTTTTGTTGATTCCCATGGCAGCAGTTACTTATCATTCATTAGCAGAGCCGGTTATGATTATTCTTATGGAAGGGTTATTTCTAATCACACAGGGTGTTATGAAAATAGGCGGCCATCCTGTGCTAGGATTTAAAAAAAATTACTTTGAGTGTGTTCCACCCCTCTAACAATAGTAACTGTTATTTACTATTTTCGTTCCAATCTCGTGAAAAGCTACTACGCTGACCGTTCCAACCTTCTCAAAATAGTTACTAGTACCACGCTACCACGCTCCGGAGCGTGGTAACTATGATCTCTGTTATGTGTTTGGCTCGATCAGCCCGTGGCCCAACATTTTGCCGAAAAAAGAAAAAATGTGTTCCAGCCCTCACGCCGAGAAGAAAGGATCCTTGACGTCATGCGTGGTAACTACGGTAAGTAAAGTGGAACACGCTCTTTGTTTCCGATTTCGTGGAGTTTTCTGCTTTTAGCTAAGAGCGTGTGAGCGTTGAGAAGGATGGAACGGTCAGCGCAGTAACTTTTCGCGAGGTTTGAACGAAAATAGTGACTAATAGTCACTATTGTTAGAAGGGTGGAACATGCTCTAAGTGTTTGCTTAATTTTAGCCTATAGCTAACCTGGAAACTAAAGTCATGTATACTGTACAACAAAACGAAGTTTAAAATTGTGATTTTTGTTGAAGTGTTAAGTTTGTGTGATTCGTTGTCAGTTTGTTTTCTTCACATTTGTGCTATTTTTTCTTTTTCCGTTAATCTTTTTTAAAAATACTCCTTCGTCCATTTCGAACTCTAACTGGAATAAATCGGAATTAAGAACAAACTGAACTTTTGAAAAACTTTAAAACTTTTTTCAGTGCTCTCCTTCTTGCTTCTTCTTTTAACATCCTTGCTATATCTGCCACCACTGTATCACAATATCACAAAACGTTTCCCTAATATCTGAATCTGAAATAGTCTGAAACTTGTGTTCTGGTCATTTCGTCGTGTACCTCTATGTGAATGCTTAAATTAAGTGACACAGCAGCAATTAAATGTGGGAGAAATAAACTAAACAACAAGGCACAGGCACTAACTAGCTTTGGTGGAGCAGAGAGAAGAAATTCTGGAAGCTCCATTTAAACATCACCAACAACTAGCTTTGGTCCTCAACCTTTTCTTGGTGTTCTTGATTGTAACAAAAATATGGCTGATCAGCAGGGTGCTGGAAAGGTTGGTAGGATTCTGTACATTACTTTGTGTTTGAAGTGCAGATTGTGGTCTGTAACTTAGTGAATAATCCCCAGCTGAGGTCATGGGCTAGTCCTAGACCTAGCTCAATGTAAAAAACAACAATGTGCAGATAACATGATGAACAATCACAGAACTATCATGTGAAACCATGTGATGTGATGTGGTTTATCATTATTTCATGTGTCTCATTTTTCTCTAACATACAAAATGAAATTAAACCCTGTAAGCCTATTTTCCTGTTTCTTCAAATGTTCATTAGGGTAGCCTACAGTGACTAGTAAACAGCCCTTGGAACTTACTTTGACCCTTTAAAAGTAGTAAGGGGATAGATAGTCCTTCAACCCAGGCTGACCGCGAATCATATTTGACGGTACAAAATGTCAGCTACATTTTATTAGAGCTATATTTCAGCCCTTCTTGGCAAGGGTCCTCTTTAGGCTCAAGCCACTCAAGATGGAAAATGAACTTGTGAAAAAACAATTAAAGATTCTTCCTTATTTTACGAACGTCTTCTCTGAAAATCGGTTGGAGTTAAAGCTGGTGCTGTGATTTTATTCTGGACACAGCAGCTGTTTTCGCTGTTCGATTCAGTTGTCAAAAGGGTAGAGATTCTTCTGCATTTTGGTCACCTGTCTCTTCTTCTTCTTTCCAGCTAAGATGAATAGTTGTCGGTGGCATGTATGGGCGATTTGAAGTTCCGTACTGTGGTGATAGATAGTCTTTCAGCCCAAGCTGCCTGCGAATCATATTTGACGGTTCAAAACGTAGAAGTCAGCTACGTTTTATTGGAGCTATATTTTGGCCCTTCTTGGCAAGGGTCCTCTTTAGGCTCAAGCCTGAATGTAGCTGACTTATCTGTTTTGCACTGTCAAATATAGTAAGGGGATTCATATTCTTGCCATCTTACACCGTCCCTCGGCCAATGAAAAGTTCAATCAAAAGTCTATGAAAAGTTTTCCAATTGTTTTTCATGTGCAAGATTGTTTTTAAATGCAGATTGTGAAGAATGCTAAAAGTACATCGACTTGATGGATTCTGGGTGTATTAATACCAAAAGACTGCCTCCTTGAAGATGCAGATGAACTTTCCGGCCCGGAGCTACGAAAATTCCAGTCGCCTAGTGTGGTATAGAGGAATCAGTGAATACAGGCAGGGAGTATGCTTAGGACCAAGCGCAAGCTGACTGACCAATTTTGACTTGGTCATCAAAACCACCCGTCAGATTCACAGAGAAAATCTGCTGTAGCCAGAGTAATGCAAAGTTTTGTAATACGTCAACAGTTGTTGATTATGAACAATTACTAGCCTACGCCTTCAAATTACAGCTTTGAAACAAGATAATTGCAGTTTCATCCAACGAAAACTCAGGGTTACTTTTGCTGTATTTCTGCTACTCTCCCTTTGCTGATAACTGCAATTTTTTGGTAGCTTTTGATGTTGGTAGCTTGTCTTTTTCTGCCCTAGCTCTCAAATAATTGATATATGCCATCTGCACAAAGCTGTAGGTAGGACCAAGATCGTCAAAAGAACTGTTGATGAAAATACCAGCCCCAGGCCATTTTCATCACAGCTTGTAAGTTGATAAATAAGCCGGTTAGATGAGAAACTTTTTTTTGGTCGCAGCTTTACTGTAGGCTACTGGGTCACTTTACCCACGATTATCTATTTATACCTAGCACAAGATAAGGACAAAGCTACCGTACTAACTACACTGAAACCATAATTGAACATGAATTCATACTGAAACCTTATAAGAGTGATAAAGAACCAACCGTTCAAAACCCTCTATTTAGGGTAATCTCTTTATGACAGTAAATATCTAGGTTAGTTTCTCAAAGAACTGTTGATGAACAGACCCGCCCTGACGAAAAATACCAGCTCTGGGCTGTTTTTTTCGTCGCAGCTCTTAAGTCAACATATATATTCAAACCATACATAAAACGGATATGTCAGCTACAACGCTTTGGCAGCAATATTTCTGCAATTCTTGGCAGCCAAGAAGGCAAGAAGGGCCGAGATATTGCTGCCAAAGCATCATAGCTGACAGATTTGTTATATGTTTTGTTTGAATACATGTTTCCCAGTCAGCTTAGGCTGAGGATTATTTATAGTTGACAAATAAACCGGCCATATGATGAATGTTTTTTTCATTGCAGCTCAAAAGTGGATACAAAAAATGGCCTTCAAAAACCTCTATTTAATCCTCTGAGGACCCAAAGAAGCCTATAAATATGTTTCAAATTGCCACCAAATCACTTTAGTCCAGTTTAATACACATAGAATCCACCATTGCAGAAAAACAGTTTAAGCAGTTTTTTGGATCTGATAGGAAAATTAAATGTGATATGACAAAGCGGAATTTTCAATGGTGATTTGTAGAACAAAAAGTTTGCTTTCTAGTGGTGTTGTTTGTTTTGATCCATCTTGTGGAAATATCAAGTTATTGTAAGTTTTAAAGTCTATGGAAAGATTGTTGTAAAATTTAATAGATTTCTAGCTAAAATGTATAATTTGTTTGTAGTTCTCACACATATTCTTAGGAACCTTTTTGGAAGCTGATCTCTTGCCAATATCTGTAGTTTGAAAAGGCGGTAGCGCTTTGAGCTCAGTCTTAGCTTAGCTTAGGGCATGCTCACTCAGTGTAGTTTCTCAATGTGTTTTATTCTATTTTCTTTTTATTTCTTACGTTTCTGTTGTTGCCAGTAGTGGACTTGTTTTTACTCCATCTTTTTGGGCATGTGTGCACCATAGCGTCCATAGCTTAATGGGAATTGGGAAATAAATCTATATAGCAAACTGTCTACCAGTACTTGGTAAAAGTTTTTGGAAAAGGAATAGTGTTGGTCCGGGAGCGCAGTATCTTTGTCCTTTTTGTAATTCGAGTGATGAGGGGCGGGGCCATGTTCTCTTGAGGTGTGAGGAACTTTCTGATAAAAGGGGTACTCTTTTTCAAAATGGGGGGATGAGCTACTTCTAGGTATCCTTAAGTCTATGACTCCTAGGTCTATAGTGTTTTTTTAACATGATAGAAAAAGTTAATAGTTTATTCGAAAGTCGGTAGGATATTAAATGAGGTTGTGAACGGTTGTTTATTATTTGAGATTGCTTTTTTTTTCTTTTCTGTATATAGCTTAATAGCTTTTAAATACAGAAATATACATCCATGGAGACTTAAGCCCTTTTTGAGGCATGGTAACATTATGTTTGATGACACTGCCTGCAGGCAGAAATGTCTTTTCGTAAAAGTAATCTTAATATAAAGCCAGAAAAGGCTTTCGTCTCAAAATAAATGGCGGTCATAACGTAAGAGCACAATGGTAGCAATTTTGGACATCTCTGGATTAACTGTAGAAAAATGATAACAGCGATTTAAAATAAGTTTGCTCACACTTTTTTCAACATGAACAGGTTTTTCAATGTCCACCAAGATTCCCTGATTTTTTGGTTGGCTATCCTATGCAAAACATTGGTCATACGCAAAATTTGGTTATTCTGTACACCATGAATGTTGATAGAGATTACCTCCGAAATAACATAATTTAAGCTTTCCGAGTTCGATATCCTGGTGGCTTAGGTCACATTAGCTGCAATATTACCATTGTGATTGGACTGTGGAAGCACACAGGACATCATTTAGTATTTTTCAGCTGGCTTATACTTGGCCTTAGCTTATCTTTACGTTACGACTGGTCAGGCACTGGTTAACTCACAAAAAGTATTTCCTAGTAAACGATATAGAGGGCTTACGGCCAGTCTGATGATCTTTCTTTGGCGGGACTTTAACAAATTTATGATAGGCATTGATAGAACATGGCCGTTTCTGTTTACTTAGCAAAAACTTATGTTGAGAAAGTCAGTGACGGCATGTGTTCCGAGATTGACACCTTGAACAGTCTGAATTGTCTTGCACTTGTTCCTTTGGTTTTGATGTCCGAACGCCCTTAACATTAAATTGTTAATTTAAGCATACGGCCTTCAGAAGAAAGCCCTGAGCCTTTTGACATAGTTTGCTTCCAGATTGTTGGACCTTGAGGGTTTGATTCCTGATCAGGACACAAATTTTGCTAATAGAATGTGCAAGGTAATACGAAAGACTAGTAGTGATTCTGGGTAGAAAACTAATTATGTTAAGTTGAGAATTTAGTGACAGAAAAGGATACAAGGTAGTCAACAAAAATAATGAACGGACGGGGTTACTGACCAACTTTGTGAGCAGGGCGTAAGCAGTGACATTTAAATTACTCGTCTACAAACTACATTGCAGTCCCATGTGCTGCAAAATGGGAGAGAGGATCGGTTCGTTCGACCTTTAACTTCAGCAGGGTGGTCAGCACTGAGGTATGGCGGGTAGGCTATGAATAGCGATGACACGGAAATTAATTGCATAGCCTATGTCAGTTTGTTCTTTCTAGGGGTTCCGTCACACTCCTAGCTTTGGAGACGAAGACTTTGAAATCAACAACATGTATCATCACCAGCAAATGTACAACATGAACCATCATCAGCAAAACATGAGGTAAGAAACCAAAGCTTTCCAGCTATCTATGTAGCTTACTTAATTTTCCATAGGCTCAGCAGTTTTTGTTTCGATTTACTAGTTCAAGAACAGATGACAGCGCATGGTTGGCGCTGTCCGACACAGCATATTACACAAGTTTACTTATTACACATTTACTTATTTACTTATTAGTTTACTTATTACACAAGTAAACTAAATGAAAAGATGGTGCCATTTCCGTCTATCCCTGTTTCCTCTCCGAAGACTCAAAATTAAGTGTCTTTTCCCGTTTGTTTATGTGTTTTATTTATTTTCGTTCATTTACTCCGCTTTTTATGGCACTTGCCTTCCGGCCAGGTGCCACATACCGATCACATTCAGTCGGTCGGTCGGTCGGTCAGTCCGGTGTTTGCGAGTTACGGTACTTCCAGATATGCTAGGACGGTGAAACTTGGCTGGCATATCAGGGACCCGACCAAACTAACTTGGAAATAGTCACTTGCCCGATCCAACCATCGTGGGGGGAGGGTGACGTGGTGGAATCCGGAAAATAGCATTCATAACTTTCGAACGGGTGATCGGATCATAATGAAACTCACTATCTGGAAAGACCTCGTCTCTCAGATGTCTCATTTCAAGTCCGGACCGGATCCGATGAATCTGGGGGGCAGTCGGAGGGGGGAACCGGAAATCGTGTGAAGATTTCCAGAGTGGAGCGATCGAGATGAAACTTGGTGGTAAGAACAAGCACAAGCTCTAGATACATCACTGCCAGAACTGGACCGGATTCTGAAACTGTGGGGGGAGTTGGAGGGGGGTTGCGGAATTCTGGCGATCCGTAGTTAATGTACTTCCAGGTGGGCTAGGACGATAAAACTTGGCAGACATATCAGGGACCCGACCAAACTAACTTGGAAATAGTCACTTGCCCGACCCGACCATCGTGGGGGGAGGGGGAGGTGGCGGAATCCGGAAAATAGGGACATGCATAACTTTCGAACGGGTGATCGGATCTTAATGAAACTTGATATCTGGAAAGATCTCGTGCCTCAGATGTATCGTTTCAAGTCCGGACCGGATCCGACGAATTTGGGGGGGGGGGGGTCGGAGGGGAGAACCGCAAATCGTGTGGAACTCTCAGAGTGGAGCGATCGGGATGAAACTTGGTGCGAAGAACAAGCACACGCTCTAGATACATCCCTGACAGGACTGGACCGGATTCGGACACTGTGGGGGGAGGTGGTGGGGGGTCCCGGCGATCCGTACTTAATGTACTTCCAGGTGGGCTAGGACGATAAAACTTGGCAGGCATCTCAGGAACCCGACCAGATTAATTTGGAAACAGTCGCTTGCCCGATCTGACTATCGTGGGGGGAGGGGAGACGGCAGAATCCGGAAATTAGTAGCATGCATAACTTTCGAATGGGTTATCGGATCTTAACGAAACTTGATATCTTGAAAGACCTCGTGTCTCAGCATGTCCCATTTCAAGTCCGGGCCGGATCCGATGAACGGGGGGGGGGGGGAGGGGAGAACCGGACATCTTGTGACACGCATAGAGTTGAGCGACCAGGATGAAACTTGGTGGGGAGTACAGGCACAATTCCTAGGTGCATCAGTGACAGAATCGGACCGGATTCGGGTACCAAGGGGGGGGGAGAGCTGTAGGGGGTGTCCGGAATTCCGGTGATGGTGAGTTAAGGTACTTCCAGATGTGCTAGGGCCATAAAGCTATGCTGGAGCATTAGACACCGTCACTCTCAAATCCGACCATCCCTTAACCGCAAAGTACAAAAAATACTTTTAAGCAAAATTCACTTTTTCACGGTCGCCATGAGCACATGATCCTCTTTGCCTCAAGGGTTTTGCTTATAAATTAACTTTTAGCACCCTTAAAGTGCGCATCTCAAACGAAAAGTAAAAAAAACAAAAACTTCTGACCGTCACTTCCATCCTCTGACCCAGCCTAGACAGTTTGGCGCATCTTAACGGAAAAGGGAAAAGAATACTTTTGGTCATCACTTCCATCCGACCCAGCCTTGCAAGTGCCATATGAGCTTCCAGCTCTTGTTCAAAATGGCGGGTTATAAATAAATTACTTACTTACTTACTTACTATAACAACTCTTTGAATGCTCCTAAAAGCATCTAAATGTTATTGTTTGTTAAATATTCTTTGAGTTATTGTTTGAAAACCTTAGTAAAATAGTTAACGATGATAATGAAGAACTGCACTGGACAGGGGAAGGGAAATAGCGCCAAGATAGAAATAGTTGCGTTTTTGCAGAGACCATGGTATCTGTTACCAAGATAACTGAATTTTGAATTAGTCGTTTTTGCAGTTACCGTGATATCTGATACACGGTTGCTCTGGAAAAACGACTATTGTCGAAATTGCACTTTTCGAAGTCATTCCAAAAGAAAAACTGATATCCAGTTACATCACAAAGTGCTAAACTTCTTTCTCACCGATTTGACAAATTTTGTTGAAGGTGAGATGACTTTTCAGATACCACGATCAGTTACCACGGTCGGACCGTAGTATCTGAGTATCAGATACCACGACAGCTGACCAGATACTACGATAACTGCAAAAACGCCTTTTGACCGTGGTATCAGATACCACGATAACTGCAAAAACGACTAAGCCGTGGTATCAAATACCATGGTATCAGCAAAAACGCAACTAATGGAAAATTCCAGTAACGAAGTAATACAAAAAAAAAACAGAAAAAAAGGTGTATTTGATCCGAAACAGTCTACGCGGAAGCGTAAAAATATTCAAGGGCAGAGACCTGAAGATCCTTGGCAGTAGACGATAACTTCGCAGAAGGCCAGCGGGCAAAAGCTTTTCAGGAACGCAAACTGTGTTGTTGATTCAGCTTCCTTTCTAGCAATCATACACAGCAACAGCAATACGAACACTCATCCCCCTATCCTCAGATGAGTCACGATGGCGGTGGGTATGTGATCCAGCAGCTAGGTAACCTTTTAGAAATGAACCAGCAGCAGATGCAACCCAATCCGCAAGCCTTTGAAATGGTACAGAGTCATCCCAGTTGGCAACAACAGAGGATCTCGCCTTCCCAGGCCCCAGTTGCGGGCTCACCTAGTGGAGAAAGCGATGATAGTGATGATAGCGGAGCCCAGAATCAGGTACGTGAGATGGCCGTAGTTGAACAAAGCTAATCTTATGCCTCAGTGCTTCTCGGCTTGTGAAGAGCTTGCCCTTTGATAGCACAGTCAAAGAAGTCTTAGGGGTTGGGCTTGCATTAAAGTACGGTAAACCGACATGTTGCCAAACCACTTTGGATCCTTAGCTTGCTGGAAGCGTGAGCGTAGTAGTGATTATAAGTTATCTCGAACAGGTGTGTAGTTTATATCTTCCTATGTCCCCCAGTTAGTTATATCATATCAATGAGTTTTGTAGAGATTGATACGATATCGTATCAGCCTCCAGAGAGGACGATAGGAAGCCGTATCAACCTCCGCAGAAGTTCATCGAGCACTTTTTCTCGACTACTGAATAGTAGAACCTGACCTCCAAAAACTAAATAAAAGACATCACTTTCAGAAAGAAAAAAATACTAAAAGAAAAAAAAATACTGAAAATGTTCAAAACTTTGTCCTTTCACCAGCTATCAATGAGAAATCTCGCTTTATCCTGTTCATAATTATACACCTCAACTCTTATGCTTCTTTTTTCTGTTTACTGATAAGGAACCGGTCGCAGAGTTCTTGCTGGCTTTGTCAAAGAAACGAAAATGCATGACGAATCGCAGAATTCTGCAACCAGTGGCAACACTGGTTTAAGGTTGATTAATTCTATCCATCTAAGAGCATGCCTTGATTAATTCTATCTATCGAGTCCGCCGCCATCTGCTTCGCCACAAATGAAAAAGATGGTGTTGGATATGGATTGTATTGTTATAAACTGAAATGCACGGGTCACAACAGTAGTCATTTTCACATTCCTGTAGTAAGCTAGAGTTGCCATTTCACTAAACAAAAATTCCCTACAAAAGTAGCAAATAAGTATAACAAAAGAAGAATAAGTCCTACGTATAAAAATATTCTGTTCGAAAAAGTTATAATAGTTAACATACCTCCATCTCGGTTCATATCAGAATAACAACTTCGACGGCCATTTAAAAATATCAACCTCGCCTTCGGCTTGGATAGATTATTTTCAATGACCGTCTCGGTGTTATTTTCCGAAATCAACCTCGATGTCTGAAGTTGACCTTTAGTAACAGCATCGTGAACCTAGCGCTGTAGCAGTCTTTCCCCTTTCTAATATCCTTAAAAGCGTTAAACCTAGTTCAGTCTTAACACTGTCAGAAGTTTCAGATGTGAGATGGCATACTATGCGTGGACGTTACAGAATATTTCTGTAATGACTTTTAAGTGATATGTCGCGCTGTAGTTTTTTCAAAGAAACGTAACGGTTCATAGGCACATAACAGAATTTTTCTGTAAGTTTTTATCTCTGTATCAGTTATATCGTTTGAAATTGTGTACCTTGTGCAAATGAGCTGCTCTCTGAGTTGAGCGTGTCCGAGGCGAGTCCGAGACCAGAGTCAAGACGAGTCCGAGTCGTGGGCGAACGCCCTCGAGACAATACGAGGACGCGACTATCAGAAACGGTTCGCAAGACCGAGTCACGCTTCGAGTATTCCGCTTCGTATTCCGGTCGTAATCAGACGACAATCTGGGTAATCTGACCTTGGTACATACAACATGTTTACTGGATCTGGCGAAGACAGAAAATCTGCAAGACCACGATTGTCTCGATGAAGAATTTCAGTAAATATTCACCTTTGGGATCCCATCGAAACCTTTGGTCTTGTTCTTCCTGACGAGAAGGCAGCGTGGTGAGGAACCTGAACGATAAGCTTTTCAGTGAGCATGTGAAAGTTAAAATTTACCATCATCGTGCCAACCCTTATGAAGGATATACATGTTGGAACGGTAGTGATTACCTTAAATTACCTTACATTAAATTGCACTTCGAAGCAATCTAAGATATAATCCTGATGCGACGCTCCTACGGGTGGGGATTCTGGTAATTGGCTTCATCTAGTTCTTGGTACTAGATTACTACTGGGATTAATCTTATCTCTACTGGGATAAGATTAATCCGAATTAGAAATAATCTTATCTCAGTAGAGACAAGATTAATCCCAGTAGCAAATACTGCAAGTTTTTTTTACAGTGTACTGGGGTATGGAGCATTCGATTGTAATCGAGGTTATCATGGATGACTTGATTTGAACAAACAATATTTAGGATAATTAAGTTCGTACGCACGACATTTGTGTTGTTTAGTCCAGTTATGTTTGTATTATTTAGTCCAGTTATAATCGCTCACGACATTATGGGACTGTAGACTACTTGCCCAGAACTCTCTCAGCTTCCATTACGTTATAACTTTTTTTTTATTCCCGGAAATGACATCGTTAACTTATCTCCTGAACTCTATAGAGTTGTTTATGACTTTGTCCGCTTAATTTTTGGCCTCAGGCGATTAATGTTCTTGCCCCATTAATTTCACCAGTGAAAAATAGCCATTACAATGGACATGTCATTTGAAAAATTGCATATTTAGAGCGAAACTGCCTTTAAATTACTAGGAAGGGAGGCAGCGATACTTTCGGTAGAAATGATTCATCGAGTTACTTTTGAAATAAAAAGACCTAGTTCAAAAGGACAGATTTACTACAATAGTTGTATGCTTATGTGAACGTCGCATAAAAGTGAACGGTCACCGGAGAAAAAACTAAAACCCAAGCCAGACATTTTTTTGCTATAAAATACTTGCCTAAAACGTTTTTCCCTTTCATGTTTTCACCACTTTTTGAATGTTTTGCTGGTAATAACAGCGTTAGTGACTCAACTACCACCTGGTTTTCCGTTCGTGATTCGAATACTTTGCCAGGAGGAACGCACCTTCAACCAAGAAGATGGCGGTTCGAACCAGCAGATGCCTCAAATAGAAGAAGAAGCACATTTGTAAATTCAAAGTAAAATAATATTTAATTGAATTTCTACTCAAAGTTTGTGCCAGGATAATCATGAAATAGTTAGCTATTAGCTGATATCAAGTTTGTTATTTTTCCTTTCCATCCGACTGTTTTATAAGCAAGTAACAAAGCCAGTGTAGCGAAACAGCTAGAGAAGTGTTCAAATAAGAATACCTCTACTGTACTTTCAAAATAAAAAGGTCTAGTGGCAAAAGGACAGGTTTACTACCTCTTGCACACTACAGTTGAGGCATGCTTATTTGAACGTTGCCGAACAGTTGACGGTCGCCAAGGAAAACACTAAAACCTGTACCAGGCAACTCTACTGCAAAATACTTGCTGAAAACGTTTATTTCTCGCCCAGTTTTATCATATGTAAGCTGGATTTTTAAAAAAATGCTTTCAGTTTCCTACTGTTTCTTCTTAGAATTTTGCATCTGTTGCAAGCGGTGTATCATATAATGAGCAAGATGGCGTTGACACTAAATAGCATACCCCACGGCAAAAAGAAACGTATGCAAATGCCAATAAAGATATGAACAAATTAGGGTAACAACTTACTGTTTGTGCCAGAAGAAAGCCGAAACAGTTAGCTTGGTATCAAGTTTCTTGTTTTTTCTATCCATTTGACTGTTCAGTATGCAAGAAGTAAAAGCACTACTGTACAGTAGAGGTATGCTTATGTGAACGTTTGTTGACACTGGACTTTGCCATTTTTCATGCAATCTCTGTGTCCAAAGGTAACTACCAGTTAGTCAAAGTAGTTAATTAAGGGCATCTGAAAACACCTGAATAGGTATTTTCGATCTTCCATTCTACCATTTAGCCCAAAACTGCACTGTTCACTTTAAAGTAACTGTTCACATAAACATACTTCTTCTGTACCTAGATCAGACAGGCTTCAAATTTTACATTACAGATTCTGCCACATGGCCGTTCGTTAAAAAAAAAAAGAGCTGTACATTAGCTGTCGGAAGTTTGATACCTTAACAGATAACACATGTATGCGCATCCTTGTATTAAATGTTATGACAATAAATCTGTTATGACCCTTTTAATTGCTGTTTAGCGAAAAGATAACATTAGAGAATCCAATATAGAGCGCTACTTGTTGCATCTAAATCTCCTAAAGTCCCTATGTCAACCTTTTAAAAACTTTCAATCTTAGTAAATTAGCGAGTCGTCGTGAAAAATTATCGGTAAATTTTGGTCTAAAAACTCTTAACACCCAATCCTCCGTAAAATTCTCCCCCCTGATTTTGAAACGCGAACGGCCAAGCCCTCCAAGACTAGTTGCGAACCCAATTCAGAAACTGCAACCTGTCCAATGCACCCACGTAAGATACAGTAACAGCTTTGTTCCGGTATTTGTTAAACTGTTTAACGCTTCATCCACCATTAAAGAGCCCACAAGATTTTATGATGATTTTTAAGCACATATGTTTGACCGATTAGTACAGTGTTTTTCTTTCTTCTTTTTTTTCTCTGTTGTTTCGAAGCAAACCGAAATAGCAGTTGACTCGGCAGTTCCGCTTGCCCTTTTTTTTGTTTATATATATTGATGTGTGGACGTTGGAATGAGTTAGTCGGCATACGCCGTGTGCAAGATTCTTAATGAATAAACGGTTTGATTTGATTTAAAAAGGTAATAATAGATATATTCTCACAAAGTTTAAAACAAGGATGCGCAAACATGTATTACCTGTTATCAAACTTATAACAGTGTAGTAATTAGGAAAGGGCGCCTTTTTCAGAATCTGAACCCCATGTTGACCTGTAATGATGGCACATGCATCCTTGTGGAAAGCCAATAATGTTAACTGTTATTTTCAAGCTTGGACTTAAGCGACCATCTCCTGACGTTGAGGAAGTAGTTCGAGTTCAAGCCGCAGTGAAGAGAGCAAAGCCAGCCGTAGGGGCGAAGAAGAAGAAGAAACGGGATCCGAATGAACCAACAAAGTAAGTTAGGCGCTGCTGAACCTTCTGGTATTACACTGTAAAAAGTTTCTCCGAATAAGGATGCAGTATTTGCTACTGGGATTAGGGGTAATCTTATCGAAATAAAGATAAGGTTAATCCCTTTAGCAAATACTGCAAGATTTTTTTTTACAGTGTAGTCTGGGAGGGCATGCTGGAGCAGATAATGTGCATTTTTCGAAAGTTCTAAGATGGTGCCTTAAAGCAAAACGGAAATCCTTTGGAAACTTAAATAGTAAAATCCAAAACTTTCAGAAAAAAAGCTGACAACATTCTTCTTTATCGCAACCTTTCTCCTTTTTTCACAAAAAGGCGCCCTGATTAATTTGTTTATTTTGAACTTTGTTTTTCCATTGTAGTTCGTTGTAGATTTAGTAAGCTAATTTATCTTTAACCGTCAGCTGTTTATTAGTATGGAAGTGTGTGTGAGTTCATTGATATGTTGTTCCTTTTTATACAAACTCTTCAGTTGTGAAGGATTCAAATAAATAATAATAATAAAGTAAAAAGGAAAACATAAAACCAACGATCTTGGGCTCCGATTTCACATTGACGGAACACGATGTATCAGAATAAGCCACTGATTGTAATTTAAGCTAGGAACGAAATTTAGGGGCCAGTTTTTGACAGTCATAGCAGGTACGTTTTTTTAGAGGAAAAAAATATACCTACTATGGTCGTACCGTTTTGTCGCAAGGGAGCGAGCGGCTTGACCTAGTCGTCAGTATTACCGTACCCAGGTGCTTTCTTGTCACGGTCATTCTGTTTGGAGCTCCTAATTTAACATTCTCTAGACGGTTAATTATCTATCATTGGTGCAATCTAGCGCCGTGAATGTCGTTCATAGTTATTCACTAGGGCCTCCCAAAAACCCGAATGCTTCGGCCATCTTATTCCCACTTTAATAATAATAATCGATTGATTGCCCATCATAGTGCCTAATTGTACAAAAAGACGAGTAATTAAAGGACCCCTCTAGCTTATTCTGCCTTTTATAATATACCTAGCTCCCTTGTACAACCATAAGCTTCTAAAACCCCACCTTTCTCCATTGTTTCATTTTGTGCCTACGAACTTTAGCGCTTTTTCGGGTGTGCCGAGTTTTGCCCGTAACACAACGCAAAGTTTTCCGGAATCTTCGATGTCCGCTGACGACTCTTTCACATATAAGGATATGAGAATCTCTGTTTTTGACTTCTTTTATTTGCTTAGTTCTCCAACTTTTTAACCACGGCGCGTTCAGCTTTCAAACGTTTTGAGCCCAGCCGCCGCGTCGTAGAGCAGGAGGACTGGACAGAGTGGACAAGCTCTAACAAGAAAATCGCTAATTTCAGATGGAAAGTAATGGTATTTTCGGAAAACATTTTTCCTGGTCCGTTTCATGGGGAAAATATCATTTCTAGTAAGAGTTGTGCTTTAAATAGAGAAGAAAAAGAACAAGGAACACACTTTACAACTTTCCTCGTCTAGGCGACGTGCAGCTTCAAGCATAGATGGGCGATCCGACCATGAAAGGATTCGAATCCGAATCCAGGGCTAGGCACGAATCAAAACCCACCATTTCATGATGAGGATTCGAATCCGACCTTAACAAAAATTAAATGCTATTAAAATTGTACCTTACCTTACCTTACCTTAAATCGTGTACATACACTGTAAAAAGTTTCTCCGAATAAGGATGCAGTATTTGCTACTGGGATTAATCTTATCTCCATTGGGATAAGATTAATCCGAATTAGGGATAATCTTATCTCAATAAAGAGATAAAAATAATAAAAAATAAAGAGATATAAAAGATAAGGTTAATCCCAGTAGTAAATACTGCAAGATTTTTTTTTTACAGTGTAGGTTATAGTTTTAATAATCAGAGGTTACAAAAAAAGTACTGAAGGCAAATGAGACGGTATTTCTGGGCGCTCATGTGTGGTTATCATAGTATGGGTTTCCTCTCGGCAATCAGGAATGACTTAGGGGCTCATTTCGGGGAAGTCGGGAAAATGGAAACTGGAAGGATGAAGATTAGAAATTGGGGCGGATTCTTAAGATCCGGGGTTTGGAATCCGAATCCGAATCCAGCCTGAAAATCAGAAGATTCGAATCCGACCAAAAGGACGAATCCTGGATTCGAATCCGGATTCGGATTCGCCCACCTCTGGCTTCAAGGCCTTCAAGAGAAGAAAAGAACAAACTTTTTAGCTTCCTCGACTAGACGGCTTACAGCTTCAAGGGAAGTAGGTAGTTCTCTGGGAGCTCGCCCTGCTTTGCTCAGATACAAAATTGATTTGGTCTCACTGAAAACAAACAAAGTGGTCTTCCATGAATGAGATACTTTGTTTGGCTGCCAAAAAGCGTTCCCCCAAGCGCCATAACAGATAGTGGATAGCAAGAAGATAAATATTGGAAGGCATGGCACAAAGACCCAACTACCAGAAAGTCCCCACCCTTCAACCTCTCCCGCCAATGCACGAGAGATACAGGAAGAGTTTCATACCTGCGTTTGTAAACCTTATTAAAGGCACAGAAAACTTGACTACGCAACTTTCGGCCATCAAACCGACCTGGGGGGCTTAGATAAAGATACAGGGACTTGAGTCATTCTCAAGAACGTCATCTCGGAGGTGAATGCAATAACTTGCGGAGCGCCTCAAGGAACCAAGCTAGGACCGCTTGTCTTCCTGATTGTGATCAACCGACTCCTGCGGGACATCAAAAACAAATACAAATTTGCTGATGATCTTTCAATCAATGTACTCCGCAAGTTAAGCGACCCGACAGGCGAAGATCCTCTGGTTTCGACGATTGAAACACTAACAAGTGATGCCGAGGATGTCAAGCTAACGCTCAGCACAGAGAAGAGTTCCGTCCTCAGGTTTTGCTTCCTGAAAAGAGAAGTACCGTGTATCCAGAGCCTTGGTTCATCTACAGCAAAATCGGTAAAAATCCTTGGCATCCACATTGACAGCGACTTGAGCTGGAAAACCCAAGTAAACAATATAATCAAGAAAGGCGGGTTACTTCTTCAACTATTTGCGGTGGTTCGACGATTCTCCCAGGACCAGAAAGTTCTCTTAACAGTGTACACGACACACATTCGGCCCAACCTTGAATATGCCTGTCCGGTATGGCATGCAGAATTATCACAGGATCAGACGGACAAGCTTGAAGCACTACAAAAGAGGGTCTCCAAGATCATCTTGGATAGCCAGTTTAAGGACAACGAGTCAAGTCTGGAAACGCTAAGACTGCAAAGGCTTTCCAGCCGCAGGCACTGCCTACTGATGGACTTTGGCAAAAAATGTCTTGCTTCCCCGATACATCGAAGCATTCTGCCAGACTTCATGGACAAATTAGTGACAGAACGTCGCCCAAATACAAGGCTGAAATCAAAGCTGGGCAGCTACAAATGCCTCCTTGCAGGACAAGCCGCTATGAGTAGTCGTTTGTGCCTTATTTCGTTCGGAATCTTAATGAAAACAAGCTTAGAGAATTTGACTGCTGATTGAATTAAATTGTATAGGCTATATAAGATTTGAGTAATTGTAAATATATTTTTGATTTTGATTTAGTTTATTTATTTATAATTGTTAATATTTTTGCCTAATCTCAGTTGTGCGTGTTGTGAGATTTGTACCATTGTCTTCTTTGTGACGCGTCCAAACTATCTTATGATGATATTGGCAAGAAATAAATTGAATTGAATTGACCTATTGTCGACAGGACCCCCCTTCTTTGTTATCTCGAACTCCCTCCTTAGTGTTCCCAGAGCTAGCTGGCAGGCCCTTGCCCCTTATGACTGTAAAAGCTCGCCTTTGGCCGTGTTGACTAACACATCGGTATAGTGGTCAAGAGGTCGTGGGTTCGATTCCTACTCCCGGCACACAAACCTTTTGCTTTTTTTTCTACTAACTCAAAAGTCGAATTCCCGGAAACTGCCCGGAACTGCAATGGTCGTAACGAGAATTTTTCTTACTCTCAATATCGACTCGGGGTACATTCTTGATATGTCAGCTAGCTCCTCGAGTCAAGTTTGAGTCAAGTTTTCTGTTCCTTTAACCAGTGATTTGTGTATTATTTTGTTGTATTGACTCAGCTTTTCGTTGACGTTCGGTTTTTATCTGATCAGTGTATAAATAACCTGACGTGAAGCGCTGATTCGGCGCCACGCGCTGTGAAAGCCGTTTTTGAAATTAAAGTCTCTCTCTCTCTTTCACGTGTGGATAACTAAGTTGTGAACAATTATTATGGGTCTTTGGTGCTAGGTGGCTCAGTCGATACGATACGAATTTATTAGGTCAAATAACATTATAGTTAAATAAGACCCTATCAATAATGTATAAAACATACTGTCACTTACTCATTAAAATGCTTTACAAAATATTGACGAAAAGAAGATCTATACCGGTTAGAAGCTGATGGTTTGCAGGGCTCTAATTTGTTTTGATGCCTCGTGTTATATCCGGTTCGTGCCGGTTCCGGTAGCAAATCACGATGCTTACTTGATTCTAACATTTTATTCCCGCATGTCATAGTAAGCTGGTGACGCCGGGCAACAAGGCTTTCTCTACCAAGGAGCTTTAGACCTTCTTCATAACTCGTGCACTCCTGGCCCAATATTACGCGAACAGCTCGCTTCTGCATATTCTCGAGGTCATTGCTTTGTTCCTTGCTCAACCCTGGATGCCACACAGGACAAGCATATTCTAAACTACTTAATATATACAGTTTGTAAAAATTTAAAAGTGAAGGACTAAAACCACAGATCTACCCAGTCTACCCAGATTTTAATATCCTATGCCAAATCGTGGTACCTTGGTCTGTGTACCCTAACCATATTATATTATAGAGGAATCCTGATTGGTTGATTTTTTAACTTCACTCAAGTCATCAATATTTTATTGGGTCCCCAGGATTTGGCGTAGATCCTGCGTAATAAGGCATAGGGTATCGGGGTTCGTAGTAGACTGGGATGGCTTAGGGAGTGTTGTTCAGCCTACCTGTCACACTCTTTGTTTGTTTACTATAATTCTTATTATAATAATCTTTTCAGGCCTGTGTCAGCATATGCCTTGTTTTTCCGAGACACACAGGCTGCTATCAAAGGTCAGAACCCCAACGCAAGCTTCGGAGAAGTCTCTAAGATTGTAGCTTCCATGTGGGATGCCTTGGACACGGAACATAAAAATGTGAGTTACGACCAGTTGTTTCTTTGTGTAGCCTACACGTCCAAGACGAATGGAGAAGCCTATTCCCTCAGATTCTTGTAGGAACACCGGTCACGAGTATTCGAGTCAAGCTCAGTAGTTGCGTTTTTGCGTATACCATGGTATCTGTTACCACGGTAACTGGATCTGCACGTTTTTGCAGTTACCATGGTATCTGAAATGCGGTTGTTCTGCAAAAACGACAATTGCCGAAATTGCGCTTTTCGACGTCATCCCAAAAGAAAAACTGATATTCAGTAACATCACTAAGTGCCAAACTTCTTTCCCACCAATTTGGCAAAAATTGATGAAAGTGAGATGACTTTTTCAGATACCAAGATCAGTTACCACGGTCGGAACTTAGTATCTGAATATCAGATACCACGATAACTGGCCAGATACCACGATAACTGCAAAAACGACTTTAGACCGTGGTATCATACCATGGTATCTGCAAAAACGCAACTAGTAATAGTGATGTAGTACGGCAGTCGTTTTTGGGATCCCTAAGTGTAGGTGGAGGGATACCTATGACTTCGTAAAAGTTGTCCGTCCGTCTGTCAGACCGATAACTCTCGAAGGGGCTGAGATATTTTGTTCAAACTTGGTGTGAGGATCCATTGGGTAAGTATCAGGTCAAGTTTGTAGATGGGCCTTGCAGCCCAATATTTCATGGCGGGGGAGGGGTTTTTAGATGATGAAGGATTATCAAGCTGATGCGAGAGTGATGATAAATGATGACAAGTGAGAGTAATGGAAAATAGTAAAATGTTTAAGCAGTCTGACGAAGACCGTTTATCTTAAAAGCCCCGATTGTCTGGATAAAAAATGTCCAATAAATATTAAAAAAATTTGGATTCCATCGAAACCTGTGGTCTTCTTTTGCGAAGCAAGTGCGTGAAAGCCTTTATCAGCGTTCTATTTATTATTTATTTTAAATTGGTTTGAGATGCAAATTGTTTTAGAAAACTTATAAAATTGGGGTTGCTAAGTTCTAATATATATGGAATGTATGCAAGGTATTATCCCATCACAGATATACCAGAATAATTTACTAATTTAGAATTCATAAAGGACCTGTCTTACCTATAATAATAATCACTCCGTATATTTCCAAACCCTGAGACCCCAATTTCGTACGGTACGTTCTCACCCCTCTAACAGAACCACGCTGATTTTCTCACTTGCCGTGTTTTGGTACTTTCGATGTGTATCAAGCTGTCGACGATTGTCTATGAGAAGTTTTTCCATCAGAATTTTTTTTTATGCAAATTGTTTCCCTGTTAACTGTCAGAAGTTTCATAACAGATAACACAAGGATCGCGATTTCAAGAGATTACACTTGGGATGTTACCTGTTATAAGTAAGTAATTTATTTCTCACCCGCCATTTGAAAAGCGGAGTATGTAAATTGAAATAAAAGAATTAAATAAAACAGAACAAATGCAATATATAATTTTTCATTCAGCGTCCAGAAAAGAATGTAGAGTGTCATCTGCGGGCTGGGCCCTGTTGTCCATGTTTTTTTGCAGAGCCGACGAAATTTTCAAAAGTGTGACGCTTGCATCTTAAACTTGGAAACGCTCCGGTAGCATGTGACTGTGGTTATGAGTTTGCCAACGTTGGGAATAGCCGAAAACCGCGGGAAAAGCATCTGCTGATTTTTCCGATATCATGATGACAAAAAAATCAGCAGATGTTTTTTTTCGGCGCAGTTTTGGCTCTTAACGTTTTAGTGCGTAACGTTTGAAAAAACATAACTACTGTTATCTTTGGTTGAAATTTTACGTTTTCTCATTTAGGTGTACAAGAAGAAAACCGAAGCGGCCAAAAAGGAATATTTGAAGCAGCTTGCAGCGTACCGTGCTAGTCTCGTCTCAAAGGTAAATATTCTGATTTAGTAGAACAAATTAGAATTTTATTTTTCAAAAGCAGCTGTCACAGCGTTATCGCCGAATATTACCTTTTCGTCATAAAAGAAATGACGAATAACATATAAATATATATATATCTGGTGGTACGATGTTATCACTGTAGTATATTATCACGCCCAGAAGGATCAGTCGGAATCTTTGGGGTTTTATGCTGTGGTAAGGGAGACATGGGGTGAGAATATAATGTTTAAAGCGGGTCTTAGACGGGATGAGTTAAAGATAATTATTGAATTGTTGGCAGATTGTCTACCAATTGGGGGTAGAAGACGTTATATTGGTAATTGTAAGCAGAAGTTCGGTCCTTACTTCTGTCCGATGTGTGGGTGCGTGGATGAGAGTGTGATTCACATACTTTGCGATTGTGAGAAAAGAAGAGAGCGACTGAAGAAAAGAAGAGTAAGATGTGTACATATTTGATGAAGAGTGGTTAAAACGAATTTTTAAGGATGATTGTTTTGCTGGTATAAAGAAAATGAGGCGATTTTTGAGGCTAGCGATGGAACGCAGAAGTAGGTTTTTGGAACAAGTAAAACAAATTAAACGGTAATGAGTATTGTTATATGTTAGTGTTTGTTTTTTTGTATGTTAAATTTTTGCCATGGCCCTCGGGCTGCTTATAGCAATAAACTATCTATCTATAGTGTCACTATAGTATATATAACTATAGTATCTGGTGATAGAGAGGTAATGATGGACATAATAATTCCCAGCCGTGTAGAACATAAATATGTAACATTATTTTCCGATCGTATCTGGAGAATACCTGCAACCTCACCATTCCTGCATATAAATTAAGACAAATGAAAGTCCAACTTTATTTCACTACCATATACGAAGGCTGGTTACCAACTAACACTAGAACGAGAATACTATTTTCATTTTATATATTCAGTTCAGTTCAAATTCAGTTCGATTTATTTTCAAAAATTCACTCACTGACGAAGCCGAACATTGAATTTCTTCCGTCATGTACAACTTAACGATTAACAGCAACTATAACTAATGTTATTCTAATGTTAGACAACTAATAAATGCTTGCAAGTCTGCAACATGATTTTCCTATCGTATCTAAAGCATACCTGGCAGCCTCGCCATTAGTCGCCATGTTATAAATGAAGACAGACTAAAATTAACTTTATTTCACTGCCATCTGCAAAGTTGTTTTACGTATTTGACAGATTTTCCAAACTAATTAGTTTGTTTCTAAAAAAAAAAAGGAATACCTGCCTCAGGACTAAAAAGTGTGCGACTTGCGGACTTTCGAACCACCTGAGCTTCGTTCTAAAGGACCAGTCGTGCCTATAATGCCAATGCAACGTACTTCCGTAACTGCATTCATTGGTTCTTACACCCGGAGTTCTAAATTTCCTGTGTTAGCCCACATTCTAAACCCGCAAACGACACGTCACTAGCCTTTGCAATTGCCAGGGTTCGCTATTTTCCAGGTGTATTATGCTCCCGACGAGTGCTCACGCATCATGCATGATATTGATGCGTAAAACTGGTTATCTGAATTTTGCCGAGTTTTAGCTAGAAGTCAATGGGCCAGGGAAAAATGCTTAAGGTTTAATTGAAAAAGGCTGAGATAGGACAATCTAGTTACCCATCACTAATTCACTGAGGCTCGAAGACCCGATGAAAATGTATTACTTCGTTGTTCCGCTATTCGCGAATGATCGATTTTCTTATAGTGGAATTTCCCTGTAGGATTTTTGGTACCTCTATGCGCTTGTACCTGCGTTGTATGCTTGATGAAAGCAATTTACGCCTTACGCTTACCTATATTTTGTGTTTTTGGGATCCCAAAACGTAAGTGGAGGGATACCTATGACGCCGCAAAAGTTGTCCGTCTGTCCGTCCGTCTGTCAGCACGATAGCTCTCGAAGGGAATGAGATATTTTGATGAAACTTGGTGTGAAAATTCTTTGGGTCAAGTGTAAGGTCAAGTTCGTAGATGGGCTCTGTAGCCCTATATTTAGGGGTGGGGGAGGGGGTTCAAATTAAGGGACAAACAAAATATTTTTAAACGGCTAATGTGATAGTCGATTATGGGGTAAGAAGACATGCTGAAGACGAATATGCAAAACATTTTCTCGTCCGATAAGTAGTTCGCCCGGAATCCGGCAAAAACCGGAAATTGGTGAAAAGTAAATGTTTCATTTGAATTTGATTAAATGTTCGATTCAGGGGTAAGAAGACATGCTGACCACGATGATGAAAACCGTTTCCTCGCCGGACAAGTAGTTCGTCCGGAATCCGGCAAAAACCGGAAAGTTGGTTAAAAGTAAAAGTTTTATTTGACGTTTATTAGATATTTGATTTAGGGGTAAGAAGGCATGCTGAACACTTATATGAAAAGCATTTTCTACCCGGACAAATAGTTCGCCCGGAATCTGGCCAAAACCGGAAAGCAAAAGTTTTATTTGAAGTTGATTAGATGACAGATTTCGGGCTAAGGAGACGCTGAGTCTGTATATGACGATAATTTTTCACTCGGTCGTATAATTCGTCCGGAATCCGGTTGAAACCGGAAATTTCTTTGTAAGTTTAAGTTTTATTTGAAGTTGATTAAATATATCCTTTATAGGGATAAGGAGATACGCTGAATTCGTTTCTAAGTTTTCTTTTTTGCTTGACAAGTAGTTCGCTTGGAATTCAGCCGAAACCGGACATTTGGCAGAAGCAAAGCAGGAAGTTTCGGTCAGTATCGTCAAAATAGATATGGCTGATAGAGGTATATCTGAACTATCTGAACTTGGTTTTCTCAGATGATTAGCCTGCGAATACTGGATCTGGTGAAGACAAGAAACCTTAGGTCTTGTTGTTATAAGTATTGTTCGTCGGTGGGAAGAAATGCAGTGATGGAGGCATAGTCGGGCATTTTCATACGTTTGTTGTTTTAGGGAAATGAACAGGAGCCACCGGCTCCACAGCAGGCGTACCAAAACCGGTCGGCACCGGCATACGGTCAGTACCAGAACTATGGTCAGTACGGTCCCCCAAGCCACAGTCCACCGGGGGTCGGCCACAACCAGCACCAACAAATCATGGCGCACCAGGCAGCAATGAACCGGCACATGATCCCAGGCCAGCAGATGGGAAATCAAGGGCCCCCACAGCACCCGCAAATGATGGGAGTGCCCCAACACTCGCCTATGATGTCTGCCCAACAGCATATGGGAGGCCAGATGGGCAACGGAGCCCAGCAGAATATGGGCCCTAACTCCGGGCAGGGTCATATGGCCCACGCACCTCAGTCCCAAATCCCCAATCGGTCACCGGTTATGAATAATATTCAAATGCAAGAGCAGCAGCAACAACAGCAACAAGCGCAACAGCAGCACAATCAGGCAAGTTGAAACTCTTTGTTTAACCTCTAGATACGCCCTTGTACTGGAGGCCCGATTGGCGGTCTCTGATGTTTTTGGGATCCCAAAACGTAAGTTACCTATGACTTCGTAAAAGTTGTCCGTTTGTTCGTCCGTCTGTGAGCATGATAACTCTCGAAGGGAGTGAGACATTTTGATGAAACTTGGTGTGAGGATTCTTTGGGTCAAGGGACAGGTAGAGTTCGTAAAAGGGATCTGTAGCCCTACATTTAGGGGTGGGGGAGGGGGCTCAAATTAAGGGGTGAACGAAATATTTTTTAACAGCTCTTGAGATTGTCGATTTAGCGGTAAGAAGACATGCTGAACACGAATACGAAAGTCATTTTTTCCTCGGACAAGTAGTTCAACCGGAATCCGGTCAATACCGGAAAGTTTGTTTAAAGTAAAAGTTGTTCGATGTTCGATTTAGGGGTAAGAAGACATGCTGAACATTTATAGGAAAGTCATTTTCTCTTTGGGAGTCTGGAAAGATTGTTCAAGGGGAATATAATGTCTTGATGTTTTGTTTTTCACAGG
Organism: Branchinecta sandiegonensis; assembly: GCA_030848855.1. Classification (NCBI taxonomy): domain Eukaryota; kingdom Metazoa; phylum Arthropoda; class Branchiopoda; order Anostraca; family Branchinectidae; genus Branchinecta; species Branchinecta sandiegonensis. The sequence goes on from JAUPMV010000009.1 coordinate 7,177,587, forward strand.
CCATGGCCGTCAGACAACAACAGGCTCAGCAGCAGCAACAACAACAACAGCAGCAACAGCAACAACAGTACATGCATCAACAGGTGAGGGCAAATCAAGTTTACATTTGTTCCCCTGTGGTCAGTGTGTTCAGCCCTTTCAGGAGCTTGCCTCCGTCCCCCCGCAGTTGTAGGGTTGCGTGATAATTCAAAAATCGCCACTCAGAACAATTACACAATAATAATCATTTTGTTTTAATTTCTGAATAATTCGAATAATTTTACAGTTTGGCAAATTCGGCACTGCAAAAAAGAAAGCTTGGTCCTTGTATTTGTTGGAGTAGCTTTCCGCGCCTGCCTGATGGATGAGAGCTTGCACTATGAAGTGAAAAGTAGCAGACTTGTGAATTTAGTCCCCGTACTGTCAGAAGTTTCATAACAGATTGCGCATAACACTTTCAAGAATAACACCTTTTCACTTAGAAAAAAAGTCTTATGACCAATTAAGTTTATACTATTTCGTGCCCAGATCTCCAACAACACCTTCAATAGGTAAAAATACTACACTGTCAGAAGTTACATAACGACAACAGCAGGATGCGCGGTTTCAACAGATAACACTTTGGGATGTTATATGTTATGTTTCTTTCGTTACCGTTAGTATTTTTACCAGTTGAAGGTGTTGTTGGAGATCTAGGCACGAAATAGTGTAAACTTAATTGGTCATAACACTTTATTTCTAAGTGAAAAGGTGTTATTCTTGAAAGTGTTATGCGCAATCTGTTATGAAACTTCTGACAGTGCGGCGCGAGCTTTTTCTTGTTTTAAGAAATCACCGTATTTGGCCTTGAACACATTATTTCATTTGATTTATCCTCGGGTATGTTTGGGAGAAACCAGACTCCCTAGGTCAACTTTATTCTGTACAGAATCGCAATATTCGTAACAGACGTAGCCAAATCATAAGAAAGCACCGTTGTCAGAGGGGGTGGACGACAATACAACAAATTTAATTTTTTAATTTTTTTATGTTGTCGATCCGCAGCTATCAGTTGTAAATGCTATACTAAGGAAATAAATGAGTTATTATTATTATTAATCGGCATTATTCTCCTTCGAATTGTGTAGTTTGTGACGTCTCACAGACCTTTGATTCTGCGTCGCCTGAAGGGTCGAACAACATTTTTTTTTTTTTTTTTTTTTTATAAAGGTCAACTTCATGATAACAGCAAGGTTCAGCAACCAACTCCCTTTAGCTTTATTAACAGCAATGTCGGGCGCTGGTATGCTTCATAGTCGTTATCTAAACGCAGGTAAAATCGTGTTATGAGCCAAATAGCTTTATGTGATAGGTATTCCTTTCACAGGCAATCTCGAACCACCAGCAAATGCAGCAGGCTTCCTCCAGCCCACCCGCAGGGGGCCAGGCCCCTCACCCCCAAAACGCACTAAGCGCACACCAACAAACGGACGGTCAGCACACTAGATGCATCCGTGCTGGTTGCTCCAACGCTGCCGTGCACAGTCCAGAGTGGGAAGACGAGTACTGTTCGAACGAGTGCGTTGTTTCACATTGTCGGTATGCCTTAGATTTATTTTTCAGTTTGATCTTGGTTTTTGTGTGTTGCTAAAGCCCCGTTCACAAGCATGCTTAGCCAAGCACCGATGCCTAGGCACGTGCCTAGCATCACCGTTCACATCCATGCCTAGGCACAGATTTTGTGCCAGGCACGGTGTTCCAGGCTCTAGAACTCGGTGCCTGGCTTAGGTTAGGCACGTGCCTAGGCATCTGTGCTTGGCTAGGCTTGCTTGTGAACGCGGCTGAAGGGACGCTGGCTTTAGACGTATAGGAACAGGCTAGACGTGGTCTCATAAGTAGTTGAGAGATTGATCACTGAAATGACGTTCGTCGTTCAAACAGTTGCAGTAACGCACTTTAATACCCTGGAGCTTCCATGTCTCTTTCACTGAACGTATTCCCCGCTTTCGTTTAAATGTTCCCCTCTCTGTCCTAAGGCGTTATTTCGCTGCGTATTTCTGTTGCGCGCATTTCAGTATGCTCCGGAAACAGGAGTGCCGGCGACGCAATCGATCAACAAGCTGAAACCCACATAAACGCTGTTCTGTCGTATATTTGGCGATTTTATCAAATGCCTGAAAATAAAATAAAAATTTCAGTAAATAGAACATCAGGACCTTACTATTTTGTACTAGAAGTTTTCTTAATTTCTGCTTAACAAGATATTTTAAGGGCAGACCTAAAATTTCCCGCAAAACTTCGAGCCACGAAACCCAAAACCAACTCGAGGAGTCTTGTCAAATATGTGAGCCAGGCAAACGATCACTCGATGAAACACTTTTTCCGACCCAGAGCCTCTTTGTGGGATCGCGGAAAAATGTCTTTAATGTTTTCCTTTGATTTGCCCCAGTCTTCCCTTTGTTCTGTGGTGCAGTAAGTTTCTGTCTCTCTGGGGTAGAGCGCGCAGAGCACCATCTAGTTGTTCTCCTACTTATGCGTCATCTAGCGAGAACCTTGGCACTTAAAAATATTGAAACGCAGATCGCGGAGAGACCATACTTGTTGAAGGGTCTTCTGAATATCCATTGCCTTGGCCTCTTGGTATTGCGAATCCCAGATTTCTGTTTTTTGGCTGTTGCTGATTAGTTTTCCTCATGTTTGAGGAATGTTTTTCAATCATGTTTTGTGTTGCCATCCCGTAAAGTTGAGTAACACTTTGTTCGGCAATATTGCTCAGCCTCAGAGGCGTCATTTTGGGTAGTACGCTCTGTTTGGGCTCACAGTTTTGGGGATGGGCCCTTTTAAAACCTAAAATTTGTTCGGGAATAGTTAAATTTTGTTAGAAAAACATGCAAATCCAAAAAAAAAATCGACTGCGGCGCTCATTGCCATTTTGTTGCTACACAGTCGTTAGAAGCTACTGCGGGGGCCTCGGGGGCAGCGAGCTCCTGTTATTATGCATGACCTTTACCTTTCACAAACTGGTTTCTTGAAATTCGTTTAGTTTTCCGGATGTGGTGCAGCACGTTTCTTGTTTATTGTTTCTAAACCGTTTGTCTCTTCAGCCTAGCTGTATTTGCGACAAGTACATTTTGGGGTATTCACCCCCAGCCCAAGCACTTCGAACCGCCGTACGTCACGGGGGCCCGGGAGTCCCGGGACACCCCCGCTGCCCCCCCCCCCCCTAAGGTTTCAGCGAAATGACGCATCTGTTCAGCCTTGGCATGGATTCGCGGGCAACAATGATGATGATGAAATTTTATTTACGCACTTAAGAAGAGGAAAATAGTGCAGTATAGACAAATAAAAGGAAAAAATACACTGAGCTTTCAATAATGTAGTAAATGCACAAGATCAAAAAATAAATATTAAAAAAAGGGGGGACTAATCGGGTCTAAAAAATCTTCTTCCTAGATGGAATGTGGAGAAATGGCCAAGTGCAGAAACGTGAAGGTCCTGGGCAATTGAAGACAACTCTGCACAAGGGTCAGAGGGCAAAAAAGTTGCAGTTATACGGGAATTCCTATAACGTCGAGGAAGGTACAAGAGAAATTTATAACATTTGAAATAATAAGTCCTGACAATTTGTTACAGAAACTAGCAAAAGCTTGACACACCGATTTATTAGGCCATAATTTGATACGTCGTTGATGGTTGGGTGCCTTGTCATATCCACCTTGCCTGAGAAGGGCCGAAACATTGCTGAATATAATTATACTGTAAGGGCAAGTTTGTAAAAGTGACTGAAGAATATCGGCTTCGAAGAAATGTCTGCGCGTGGTATCACCAGTACGTCTGGAATGAATCCACTCAGTTTTTATTTGGTTTTTTCTTATTGCAATTCTGGTTTTTGGGGTAATCCAAAGAGCCAAACGATTCATGTCCTGACAGTTATACCTATTGACGCGAAACGCCAGAAAAAGTCACTGAGTGACTTGCTTGCTGCATATGTCGACGGCCAGCATTACAGTCGGGCGGATCGATAATGCTGTGAAAGGAAAAGACTGAAAAGACACGAGAATACTAGATGAACTGCCTGCGGGGAATGTTGTTGGAACTAGTTCACAAGCGCTCAAACATCCAGTGTCCCGAGAAAACTGTCAAACTCAAGTAAACAAGTCACTTTTCTAGTCGATGAAACCCGTCATTTCCAGTAGAACTGGATGAATGAATGCTTTATTTTACCAAAATAGCGTTAGCTACCGCAGGCACGTCAATAGATAAATAATGCATAAAAAAACCGCACTAATCCAAAGTGTCCACCTGAAAAATCCAAGCTCTCGCTCACGTCTGAAATCCAGTTCATTTCCCCATCCTGACAACGAAATGTAATCTTGTTCAAAAAGAGCCTCAAGCTATCAAGGCGAACGTCTTCAGGTGGTCACCTTGGCCAGTCCAAGCTATTACTGGTTGGCGTCATACGAGACAAAAGGAAACATCACAACAGATCGTATAATAAGTTAGTTTTGTAGATAGGTAATGTTGTCGCAGTCTCTATGTTTGTTTGTTTTCCTTTTAATTATAGTGTTTTCTTCTTCTTATCTTTTTTTATTCCTACTCCGCCTGTGCTTTGTGCTTTTTGATGGGTTAAAATTATTATTATTATGTAAAAGTGACCCAAAACTGGTAAGTTTTTAAGACTAAAGGCGTATTCTCGCCGTTCCCCGAGGACTCCACTTGAGGAGTTCCCCCGTTTTTGTTTGTCTCGGGGACTCTTTCCCCGTATTCTCGCGAGTCCCCACGAACGGGGACCACCATCATCAAAATAGACTCCCTTTCAGATTCGGAGGGGCATAAATTTTTGCTGGTGTTGGTGCAGTATAAAACTAATCAAAAACAATCAGAATAAACAAAACCAGCAGACTAATTCGTGGACTGCAAATTTTGTTCTTCGAACAAAATCCGCTTGGAAGCATTCCCCATGTTCTCGCTGTTTTCTGTACACGGAGTCCGCGTGGAGTGACTCCCTCTATTCTCGCCGTTCCTTTCGTTCCCCGAGGAGTCCTCGGAGAACCGCGAGAATACGCTTTAAGCCGCTAGAGCTAAAACGGATAATAGCTGACCGAAATCCGAGTTTGAATGCAATTCATTTTCAGGGATGTCTTCAACGCCTGGGTAGCTTCGAACCAAGCCCAGGCCGGCAACAACTTCCCTCCTCCAGTGAAGTAAATATCTGAAGTCTGGGTCTTGGACACATCGTAAATAGACATCTAGCGGTAGTGTTTCTTCTCAAGCGATTACTTCGAAGATGCCAGTAGCAATATAGTGAGTGACTCCAGAGCGTGGCTACTATGCAATCTCATGTTTATATAAAAGCAGTGCCATAGAGATGCGAAGCCCGAATAGGAGATAGAGGTAACGGAAAAACGGTGCACGTTGAAAATTGACGTTATGACTCTAGTGACTACTTCAAAGACAAGTAGCAGTTTCTGCGGAAAAGATGAAAGACAGTACAGTGAGTGGAGGCATCTTTGGCAGTTTAAGTGTCGAAACAAGGAAAACAAGGCCTATCGCCGAGATGACGACATCTGGCTGATAGATAGCCGGCTCTTTTGCCCACCTGGATGCTTCGAAATTTTTTAGATCTACCAACTGAAGATAAGGCAGTTGACTGCTCGCACTGCCCTCTGAAGACGCTTTATGTGACTCGGACGCGGAGATTGGCAAGTCAATTCGGTGGCCCTGCCCGGCAGTGTTGCCATATTGGCGGATTTTACGCCAAACGGGTGGATTTTACGACCGACTGGCGGATTTTTTTTGGCCGGCGTATTAAAATAGTTTTTGGCAACCCTTATAGGTTTTGGAGATTTCTTGCAGTTTTGGGTTAAAAAGAAATTTTGGCGCATTTTTCAAAGACAGTGGCGTTTTTCTTGAATCACGATCTGGCAACACTGCTGCCCGGCTGGAATAGAAGTCGAACAACTTCCTGCCATACTGAGACTCGTATGTTGTATGTTGGCAAGAAGACAAATACGATGTTGAAACCGACCTTCCCCGAATTCAAAAGGGATTTCTTACTATACGAAATTATCTGAGTGCATGTTAGCTCAGTGCGGACCGAGCAAAAACAGATGGTGCTTTTTATTTAATAGATATAGTGACTAGTGTCGTAGTCTCGGCTAGGAAAGTGTAGACTGATTTGACGATCAGTATCGGAACCAGTTTCAGACCGTGTCTAAAATGGACGCAAATCAGCTCGCTTTTCAGACTACCTACTTACTTTTCAATAGCAGTGGTTGGTTTCTTGGGAAGGTTATTTAACTATAGGCGTTGCATTGTTAAATGGTGAAACAATACCAACTTCGATGTTCTTAGTAGATTTTTAATCAGTTATCGTGACCCGCCAGTCGGAAAGTAAAAATAAAAGCAGATGCTCCATTTGTGGGCGGGAGGAATGCTGATACCATTTCGGTACTATTTCTTTGCCCCAAAGTAGGTTTTAAAGGATAAAATGCAAAGCAATGACGCTATTGTAATGTACGTTCGAAAATTACTTAAATTTTAATTTAATATCAAAAAGAGTAAATACCCCCGCCCTCTCCCCCCCCCCCCCTCCTCTAGAAGGTTTACTGAAATGGCGCTTCAGATCGCCATTAGCTGACAGTTATCACAGTAAAGGGGTGGTTAAGGCACCGGACATTGTTTAATAACACCCAAACAAGCTTACCTCTACTGCGGAAGGCGTCTCTTTTCTCCAAAAAGGGCAAAAATCTTACTCGTTCTGTCGGATTTCTGCTTGAAGCGCGAAGACGGCGTGGTACTCACCTATTTTAAGACTCATCCTGACTGCAGGCCAAAATTCATAAAAGTACCACGACTAAAGAGAAGCATATTTACGTTTAAGTTCTTACTTAAGTTGTATCTTTCGTTTGATTGCTGTGTTGCGGAACTCTTTTAGTAACGCCATCTACTGAAAATTGAATGGGGCCTTGCAGCCCCTCGCCCATTCTCCCGGATTAGTTATCAGTTGATGATTTTTCGTGCTGACTACCTCCGATCTCACAAAAAGAAAATATGACTGAAGATAAAGTGATTTTTTTTATTAGTTCGTGCGTGTTCTTGAAGGTAGTGTGTTTAAATATTGCTAGTTATGCAAGTTGACCTGAACTGAGAGTGCGTAGTCCCTCAGTGTTCCCTCTTGTACGAGGGTATCTTTTCTATCACTTCTTTGGTAGGGAAGAAAATCACACCTTTCTTACGCTTTCGAGATTTGTTGAGGAACTGAATCAAATAGTGTGTGGAAAGTCTAATGGTAAATTAGATTAAACAAAAATCTCCCGTTCTTGGAATGCTTGGGATGTTTGGGGGACTTAAAATTCTAGGGGTAAGTTGGATGTCGATTGGGGATCCACTGTAAAAGAAATTCCAGATGATCGCCGGGCTTGAGCATTCCTAAAGTCAGAGCGGGCTGCGAATCTGTTTAGAGTTGCGGTTAGTCTGACCCATCTGTTTAGCACCGCATAAATTTTCTGCGTCGCAGACTAACTTCTACTGAAAATTACCGAAGCGGATGACAGGTCGTCGGCTACTGTTTTACTGTTTGGTGCAAAATATGTTCGGTCAGTATAGAAAATGTGCCCGGAAAAAACAAAAAGATCCAGCGGATTTCCGGTTTCGACCGGAAAACAAAATTTTGGAATCACCACTCTCGAAAGCCGACGAATCCTAATTTTCAAGCCCCTAGCGCAAAAAATTCAAAAGTTAGGGTGGGGAGAGATTTTCGCTAGTTGGACCGTCCCAGCTCTTCTCGTTGCTTGGCCAAAGGGCTGCCATCCTGCAGCTAAAATTGCGCGATATGCTTATAGACTTTCTTTTCAGATAAAGTGTCTCAGGGTTCCAGAATAATGTTTCTTTCACACTGAAGCGGGATCCTTTCACACTGAGCTACGCGAATATTAGGCTGCTTTTGCGAAGGTACAGTGCTAGATTTGCAAAAGGAGAAATCTACGCAACGCAAGAATGGGATTCAAGTTAATTTTTTGCTTTGGGATTAGCGCAACCAATCCTCTGAGAATCTCATATATATTAATATAAATAAATATAATGGAACGTATAAATATTAATCCAGATATACGTACAAAACCCGTAGAAATCAATCGTTGCGTTTTTTTATCTCAATTCTCCTTGCGGTTCTACTCACAATTCTCATATTTCGTGTTTTTTTTACTGCCGAGATGAAGCCAGCTCTCCCTTTCTTGTGTTTTTGTCAAAACGAGAACGGGGAAAGCTTCGCAGATTTGCAGAATCGAGAAGTTTCTTCTGTATAAATTTTGTTTCTTCTGTACTTCTTGCGTATAAAAAGAACCCGATATGCCATAGAGCGTGTTCCATCCTACTTACCGTAGTTACCACGCATGACGTCACAAATTCTGCCTTTTTGTCGTCAAGGCTGGAACGATTTTTCTATTTTCCAGCGGAATATCATGCCACGGGTGAATTCGACCAGTCACGTGACAGAGATTCGTGGTTAATACGCTTACCACGCTCCCGAGCGTGGTAAGCAAATAGTTACTATTAGTTGCTATTTCGAGAAGGCTGGAACGGTCAGCGTAGTAACTTTTCGTGAGGTTGGAACGGATTTAGTAACTAATAGTTACTATTGGTACGAGGGTGGAACACGCTCATAAAGAATACCGAGGCCCGACAAAAAGCATGCAGAATTCGATTTCTTCTGTCTTTTGACCGACAAATGTTTGCAAAATTTTATTTCTTGCGTATAAAAAGAACTCGGTGTGCTGACGAGTCGACCGACGCTCGACAAAGGCATACAAAATTATATTTCATCTCTGTTTGGTCACTTCTCGATTCTCCGTTTCTCATTCTCAATAGTCCTTCAGTCAAAAACTCTAATTTCTAAGGGGTAATTGAGATAAAATACGCAACTAATATTGTGTTCTAAGGAGGGTTTTCGCGAGATCTCGGAATCACTTTCCGACGAGCGAAGCGCATCGCGGAAACTGTGGGAAAGTGATTCCTGGAATCACTTTCCCGCTGGACTGCTCGCGAAAACGCATGGAAAGCTGATATCGCCGAGAAAATGTTGAATTACAAACTTTTTCGAATAAACATGGTTCACTGAACGGTTCTTTCATTCTCATATATTACATCGAAGTCACCTTAGTTACGATTGCCATTTTTTTAAATTTATTAGTGACACTTGCACTGTTTTTCTCCACACCTTTGAAATTCCCGCCGAAAGATTCAACTTTCCGTGGAGCTTTCCACTAACCTCGTGTAATCACTTCCCGGGAAAGCTGCTTCGGTTTCCAAGCGCGAAAACAGGTTTGGAAAGTTCGGCAACTTTCCGAAGTAGCGCGAAAACCATTGGAAAGTGATTCCGACTTTGCTTTCCAGCTCGCAAAAACCCTCCTCTAATCACAACTAACCAGCCATTCACTCTCATGTGTACGGAACGCATGATTCCTCGTGGTGTGAACGAACAGGCGCAGGCGATATGCAACGCGACTGCAACGAAACTATTGCGTTCTCAGTGTGAAAGCCCCTTAAAGTGTAAGTACTGTTGTAAGAGCTTGGTCACACTTGGCTCAAAAACCAGCCTATTCCACAAAGCCAGGGCCAAGGAATGAGCCAAGTGTGGGAAAGCTGATCACTTTTTTTTAAATCCCCTGAAGTTGCGATAATTTGAACTAGTACTTTTTGCGTTTAATTGTTTTGAACATAGTTACATGTCCATTTCTTGAAACCGACTTGCCACCGGTTCGTGTTTAAGCCATGTTGTTATCCATGTTTCTGTTTGTATAAAAGTTTGTATAAAATATATAGATTGCTTCGTTATTTATGTATGGACTGCGGTGCGAAGTCGCACTTGTGGTGTTCGAAGTGTATAACACAACCTGAAGGGCCACGAGTATAAACTTCGCTCGCATCCCTTCAATAAAGACATCGGCAGGAACAAGGCCAAAAGTTTCGATGGGATCCCTAGGGAGAACATTAATCGAACTTTTTAATACAGATAATTAAGTCTTGCAGATATTCAGTCTTTGCCAAACCTGTACAAACTTGACACCATTTTGACAGCCCAGTGAACAACAGCCAGTAAGTCATAATCTCCAGCTAAAAGCACATCAATCAATAAGGCTCATTCGAATACATTATAGGCGTTTTTCCGCGGCACAGTTGTGTGCCACACACTTCCGAGTGTTTGTCGCGGAAACACGGTTGTGTTCCAGGCAGTCGAGCCACAAGTTGAACCTCACGGAAACGCCGTTTTGACTATTTCTGGGGCGGTAATTTCAAATATCTGAAAATCAAAATAGAATTCAGATAAAATCTCAACAAACAAAACTTCCAAGCTAAAAAGAATTGCAGTTACGCCTTTTGATATCCCAGTGACGTTAATTAAGGCCTTTGCAGCTGAATTGGCCCTTCCGCTGACCAACATTTATAATAAAATATCACGAAGTGGCCAGTACCCTAAGAAGTGGAAAGTGGGGTTTATTACACCAATACCAAAGAAGGGTGGTGCCAATGATTTTACTGGGGTAAGGCCAATTTCTGTGACTTCAGTTTTTAGCCGCGTATATGAAGGTTTTGTAGCTGCATGGTTGAAAAAATATTTAGCATCAGTCATTGACCAGCATCAATATGGAAACGTCCCGAAGGCTTCTACAACACATTATTTAGTAAGTCTTATAGATTTTATCCTGAAGAATCTGGACACCCCAGATAAATGGATTAACCTTATAGCTATTGATTTTAAGAAGTCTTGTGATCTTGTAGACCACCAAATACTGTTAAATAAGTTAATTGAGAATAATGTACCTGAATTTATTGTAAATATAGTCGGGAATTTTTAACGGATAGATTACAAATTGTAAAGTATAAACAGTGCATGTCAGACGCGCTTCCAGTTTTTTGTGGGGTGCCCCAGGGAACTGTGCTCGGCCCTCTGTGTTTTCTTATTATGATAAATGATGTTGCTCAGGACATCGATGAGCGATGGAAATTCGTAGACGATTTATCACTGGCAGAAGTTGTGGGAAAGAATTCAAAAAGTCAATCTTTGGGTATAATTCAGGATATTGCTACAGAAGCTTCTCGGTCGAATATGGTAGTGAACAGTGACAAATCTACAATACTAACAATTTCATTTCTTGAAACTCTCCCACAGTTCCACCCTCCCATTCCTGATAACCTTACTTCTGACCAAATTACACTCCTTGGCGTTATTATATCTTCTGATATGTCTTGGGAGGAAAATACCAAGTTTATTTTAAAGAAAGCTAACTCTTCCATGAGTATGTTAAAAATCCTATTGAAATTCAAAGTCCCCAAGGAAAGAATGAAAGATTTGTATTGTATGTTTGTCCGTTCACTACTTGAGTATGCCTGTCCAGCATGGCAGTATGGACTTACAAAGAGTGACTCAGATAAGTTGGAAAGAATCCAAAAACGTGCAGTTCAGATTATAATTGGTGGCCATAAAATGCCGTACTCGTATCTCCTAAAGGAGTGTAAGCTGGAACCCCTTTCTGTTCGTAGAGAACAGCTGTGCCAACGTTTCGGAACAAATCTGTTATCCCACCCTTTCTACCGAAATATGCTTCCTCCACCCTTTAAACCGGAAAGAAACAGACCTCCAAGAGAAGCAGCTATGAAAGTACCAAAACTCACACCTGTCGCTTGTAAAACTGAAAGGTACCGTAATAGTTTTGTGCCCCAGTTTACCTTGTATCACAACAACCTTACTTGAATTACTGTATTTATTTTATGACAATTGTATATATGTTTTAGTTGTAGGTTAATGACAAGTGCCAATTAATTTGCTCGCGCAGGAAATGTTGTGCCGCATTTATTTTGAAATTAATTAAATTAATTAAACTTCAGGCTTTCGTCCTTACCATTCTATCCAAAAAGGATCCTCAGTTTTGACCATGCTTTCCGGGAAAGCTGTTATACGTAACAGCGCGAAAAACGTCCTTATGGTCAAAACAGACCTTCAGGGCCGGAAGGTCGCAAATTGGAGCTCCCACTAGGATTTCTGGTTCTATCGTCAGTTCCATGCGGAAAAGCTGAGACTTTTCAACTTCAAAATCCGGAACTCTTGAACTTGTAGACATTACTTCTGAGTGTAAAAAAAAATGGACCACGACCGCATGCCAAAAATTTCACTCGACGGCACCATAGATGGATCCCGACCACGAGGAAGACCACGCAAGAGGTGGATCGAAAACTTCGACTGAAATTGCCTCATGAAGTTGACTCGAACGGCACACGATAGAACAACGTACCGAGCCCTGATCATACCCTGTTAAAAGGAGTGGCCCAAAACGTCCCGTGAGGATGGACGGGACTTAAATAAGTAATTTCATCACTGGTACGAATCTGAACTCTGAATGAAATTTGTAAACGAGAAGCAAACGTTAAACAGAAATCGCGTGAACGGATATAACCATCTCTGATGTGAAAACGAAATACATCCTGACACATTTTTGGCCAGTAGATGACGCTGAAGTTTTCTCCCAGGCTTTTTTGTTAACTCTATAGACTTTTGTTACCACATAATCATCATCAACCAAAACAAAATCGTTTTGTGTGTTGTGACTTGGGAGCTTTATTTGTTTGTACAGGGGCACAAAGGGCTGCATCAGAAAGGGACGAAAAGAACCATCGATTTCAGTGAGTTGTTATCTCATTCAGTTGAAACTTTATATTTGCAACAATCAGCTTCTGACAAACCCAGCCATGTAGAGTTATGTTTTTATGCTTAGACCATATTGTTTCTCTTCAGCCACTTCATGGCGTATGTATCACTTTGTTTCAATTATTTTGTTTAAATGTTTCTGAGCACGCATTGCGTGTTGACAAAAGTTGGCCTATGTTTAATTTTGAACTTTTAGGTGCCAGTTTGTGAATGCTTGGAAATTTAAAAGGAAAAGTCAGAAGAAAATAGTGCCCAAAATATGCAAAGTTGGTTTGAACCTATCTACTTCAGAAATGAATTAAAAAATTTTGGCGAGTTTTTGAAGTAGTCTAAAGCAGGTCTAAAGGGACTCATAACTGATGACAGTATTGAGATTTTGCTTAAAAATAGTCCTCCAGCCCGAGTGCAAATCATATTTATTTTTACTAATTTTCAGGCAGTATCAGGACATGAATTTTCCATCGTAACATTTTTGTGGCAAATTTCAAGGTTGCTTAATTCACTTGAAGAGCGAATTTTGCCATGCCTGGCGATATACATCACATCAGGCTTAGAGAAAATGCGTTGTCAGGGCGTTAAAAACTTCGTTTCGACTATGAGCTGAAAAAATTTGCAACGCCAGGCAGTCTAGAACACTAGTACACAGCCAATATTGGCTTCCAGCAGATATCTATCTGCCAACTCCACCTCTCTAAAGATCTTCGTAGGCAAACGTGTCTGCCTCACTCAGAATCCCACTGGCCCTCGCATCTATAAACGGCTGCGCCAGCAAACACGTCCTCGCTCTAGAACGTCACGACTCTGACGTCACGATGTTGACGCATCACGATTACTAGCATTAATGATACAGCGTCCGCTGCCGCATCTAACCGTCGCCGCGTATTGTCGAATCCTCACTCAGAACTAACGGTAGGCGTCGGGTCAGTAAATCTTAACCAGGGGATAACGGGTTCTTTTCTTACAGGTGTACGACGGCTAATATAAGTTGCGTTTTTGTCCCTCTTCTGTTCGCTGTTCGGGGATAACGGGTTCTTTTCTTACAGGTTTACGACGGCAAACATAGTTGCAAGAGGGTCGTAAGCTAATAAACATTGTTTAAGACAAAAGGCGGAGGCTGTTCGACTGTTGAACGAAACGCGTCGCGATCCCGCTTGTTTCCTACCATTAATAATATTGCGATATCTTTAACAGGGGATAGTGACTTCTTCGCTTACGGCATCACGACGAATAAGATGGAGACACGGGGGCTTTAATTGACGTCGTATCAACGGGATTTTTTTTAGTTTACGTAATTCGGAAATTAATTACTAACGAGTTATCTCAGAAATAATCAGCAAATGACGAGTGCGAAAAAGGACGTACGAAAAACCGCGTGATCAAAAGTGTGATTATTAATTATAAATAAATTCAGACGTTATATTCCGAAGGATCATATCGAATAATCGCCTTTGCTTCAAATCTGGCCCTTGGGAAATTCTTAGACGCTTACGCGACTTTGATTTTTATATTCGCTACTACTTACGAGTTATTTTGGCAATAATAAGCAAGAAGTGGGAAGGCCACAAAAGAGTGTAGGATTACTAGGAGTTGGTAGATTATGGAATTAAGACCTAGTCCAAATTTGTATCCAAGCACTTGGGTCCAAGACGCCCGAGTACCTACGGCCGGCCGGACGCATTTTGGTTGTCTGAATTCCTCCGAATTATAGCTTGAAATTTGGAGATGAGTTGTATTTTTGCCTTGAAAAACACAATTCTGGAAAAACAAAGGATGACATTTTGTCTAACTTGCGCTAATAAGATCATAGGAAAACTCAAAGTTTTTGCGTCACAAAACGAAACGAAGTATGAAAAATCGCGTAATCAGAAAGTGTGATTAATAACTGATTATTAATTATAAAATAAATTCAGACGGTGGATCATATCGATTAATCACCTCGCTACTTGTTACCAGTTATTTTGGCAATAATAATCAAGAAGTGGGAAGGCCACAGAACAGTGTAGGATTACTAGGATTTGGTAGATTATGGAATTAAGACCTAGTCCAAATTTGTATCCAAGCACTTGGGTCCAAGACGACCGAGTCCCCACGGCCGGCCGGACGCATTTTGGTTGTCTGAATTCCTCTGAATTATAGCTTGAAATTTGGAGATGAGTTGTATTTTTGCCTTGGAAAATACAATTCTGGAAAAACAAAGGTTGACATTTTGTCTAACTTGCATAGGAAAACTCAAAGTTATTGCACCCTGTAAGGAACTCGGAGTTAACCCGAGTGCTAAAAAATTGGACCAGGTCGCAGTTTCATGATCTCATTAAGTTACGTGGAAGACTAAATAGTCAGTCATCGTAACAGTGTAACGTACTCTTCGTCGAAATCAGAGGAAAGTCTGGGCTGAGAAAAAACGCAAAACTTTACACGTCCGCCTTCCCTGGACTTCTGCAATCCACTAAATACTAATGAACCAAATAAACACAAGATGTAACCGATATGCCGCCTCGGGGTTAGCCACGCGCGCTGCACCCATCCCTCGCCCTAGGTGATTAGAAGCTTTGTCAGCTTTGTGTCTAGCCGGTCTCAAGGGATGGTTTTGCTTGAGTAACGGAAAGAATACAGCTAATCCTGCAGCTAATGATTAAACATATACAAGTTAATAGCGAGGTTAATAGCATCAAATATTATTAATCCCCGCGGCAGTAGTTACATTGTGTAAGGAAAACGGGACTAGCAGTTTAAAATAGGGGCCGCTCCCCCCCCCCCCCCGGGACGCCTCTTCTGACTAATTAACGGGTTCTTTTTTGGTAAATAAAATACAAAAATACAGGAGGGGATACAAAAGATGAAGCAAGGAAGTGAGTATTTTTTTCGAATATTTGTTTCCGTTTTCGAGGAAAACTAGACATTTGGAGGTGGGTCGTCCTTTTCCAAAAAAATACAATTCCGAAAGAAACAAAGGAATATCCATTTCCATTTTGTCTACCATGCGGTGGTAAGATCAAAGGAAAACTCGATATTTTGTAGGTCGATCGTTATTTGGCCACGGAAAAGATATATTAACGTAAGGAAAATGGGGATTAGCCACTACGTACCACCGCCATTGCACACTTTTAGTTTTTCGATTACAAATTGAAAGTTAAAAAAATACTTTAGACCAAATGGTCCGGAAATGCATAGGTCTTGCCCGGTTTGTGGGGAAGGTGAGTATGGGCTTGGCCACATTCTCCTGCGGTGTCGTAGCCTCTCACATTTGAGGGGAAGTATTTTTGAAAAGGGGAATGATGGCTTTCTCACTGGGATCTTGAAATCAACGTCCCCGAGGTATATTATCGCAGTAGGGAATTTTGTTGGAAGGGCTTTAGAGTTTAGTAAGATTGAGGAAAGAGATAGAGCAAGTGCGCCGTAGAAATTATAGTAGTGGTGAATGAATGCTGGTTGTATTTATGTATGTTGATTGTTACTGTATATGGCCATACGGCTTTCAAATACAGATTATCTTATCTTATCTTATCTTATTTTCGTGGTTCTCAAGGGTCCGTAATCAGTTGTGCCTCAACGAATTTGTTTAGAATTCCTTGACCAGCCGATACATTTCATGTTGCCCAAGGGCCCTTGATCATTTGTGCCTTTACGGGTTACCTCGCGGGTTACGAAACCATGGCAAAGCGTCCCCAGCTAAACTGCTCTATGACGGAAGGTCACACGGTATAAAGGGTCTCCAAGATTTTTTAAGTTCGCCTTGGTCTTTAGGCGCGCATGATCGAGGGTAAGCGGTTTCAGTGTTTGCATTGCAGATGTAGGAACATTCTTTTTAGACAGGAAAGAGCGGACGTGAGACCAGATGCTTCAGATATGTACGTTTTAATCAAAATATACTGTGTAATCGTGGGGTTGCTCTCTCTGCGTCACCGGTGTACACCTCGGCGCGGCACCGGCACGGCCCTTAAAGTACGCATCTTAACTAAAAAATAAAAAAGATACTTTTGACCAAACTATTCATGATGGCCAAGGGCCAGGATAATTTTTGCTTCAAGGGTATTGCCTACAAACGTATTGGTTAAAGTAAAATACTTTCATCAGATCATTCTCTTGATTTCCAAGGGCGCATGATCATTCTTATTTCAAGGGGATTGCTTATAAATAAACACAAGAAACCCAAGAATTTGCAGATTCCTAAATTTCATCCTCTGACCCAGCCTTGCAGGTACCATATGAGCTTCTAGCTCTTGTATTCAACCCAAGCCCATTGAACGTCGTAGACTTGCTTCATTCTTGGCCAATATCTTATGAAATTTGTATTCATGTACAGAAATCATGATTTATCGTAATATTTTAATTTGAAAAAAAAAATGCGGCACCGGCTCGACACCGGCACGGCACCGCGGCACGCGCCACTTGGTGTACATCGTTTTTGGGTGTGAGCAACCCCTCGAGTCCACCGTTATTGGTGTTTTTCACATTGAGGTGGTTTAAACGGAGATATTACGGATGTCCTCCTTATAGCGAAAGTGGTAAACGACAGGTACAATTGGGATCATAATTCTTCCAAACTGATCCAGGTCAATTATATATATTTTTTTTTTATAGCGATTGTAATTTCTGTCCGTTAGTCGGTCTGTCGGTCCCGGTTCTGCTAGTTCTGGCACTTCCAGATAATGTAAGACGATGAAACTTGGCAGGTATATCAGGGACCAGACCAGATTAAATTAGAAATCGTCGCTTCCCCGATACGACCATCTTGAGGGGAGTCGAGGGATGGGGAATCCGGACAAATTAGGAAAAATGAGATATTTTTAGCTTACGAACGGCTGATCGGATCTTAATGAAACTTGATATACGGAAGGACCTCGTGTCTCAGTCGTTCTATTTTAAATCCAGACCGGATCCGTTGATATTGGGGGGAGATGGAGGGGGAAACCGGAAATCTTGGAAAACGCTTAGAGTGGAGAGATCCGGATGAAACTTGGTGGAAAGAACAAGCACAAGTCCTAGATACATAAGAGGAACGGATCTACTCACTTTGGGGGAGTTGTGGGGGGGGGGGGTCCGAATTTCTAGTGATCCCGCGAGTTCGGTGCTTCCTGATGTGCTAGGATGTACACGAAGTGGAGCCTGTCGCGTTTTTTTTTCTCTCAAATTATGACATTGCGATATACCATGATTTCTGAGGTACATGTAAACAAAATTTTGGCCAAAAATGAAGCAAGTCTACAATGTTCATGAGCTTGGATTGAATACAAGAGTTAGACGCTCATATGGTAGCTGCAAGGCTGGGTCAGAGGATGAAATTTAGGAATTTGAAAATTCTTGCGTTTCTTGTGTTTATTTATAAGCAATACCCTTGGAATAAGAATGATCATGGGCCCTTGGAAATCAAGAGAGTGATCTGGTAAAAAGTATTTTATTTTTGTACTTCAAGGGCACTCGAAATTCGTCTGAAAGCAAAACCAGTGAGGCAAAAATGATGATGGGCTCATGGGGATCATGAAAATGTATATTTTGCTCAAACTATTTTTTGGACTTTAAGGAATTCATTTGTAAGCAATACCCTTGAAGCAAAAATTATCATGGCTCTTGGGCATCATGAATATATATCGTTTGGTCAAAAGCTTTTTTTCACTTTTTCGTTAAGATGTGCACTTTAAAGGACCTGTCTTACCTATAATACTAACGCAACCTACTTCCGTAATCACTACACATATTTCTTAACCCGGAGACCACATTTCGTGCGGTACATTCTAACCCCTCTAACAAAACCTCGCTGATTCTCTCACTTGCCGTGTTGCTACCTTCGATGTGTATCACGCTGTAATAATTAATAATAATAATTTATTTTTGACCCGCTATAAAAAATTAACGCGGAGTATCAATAAAAGAAATAAAACAAGCACTTCACAAAACAAAAAGCACTAGAAACTAAAGGAAAGGAGGCAGGCCACTGTGGGCGGGCAGATTCTTATAAGTTGACAGGGGTAATTTCCCAGCAAGCTCCGTAAGTTTCGACCCGATATCCGGAAAACTGTAAATAGATATTAGGTTCCGATTTCTGGAAATAATAAGAACGAACTGAAACTGAAAACAATAGGGTAAATACCAGAAAGAAATAAAACCGAGCGATCTGTAAAAGCCGAATATAATTTAGCAAGAGATTTTCTATTGTATCTACCTCGATTAGCAACAATTTTAGAATAGCTTAGTTGGATTTTCTTCTTGCAATCCGCGACGGCGAGAGTCCGGAAGGATTTTAGTGTTTTACTAACATTAATTCGACGGTTGTATGCATGAAGTTTTTCCATCAGGAAAACCGGTTCTGTAAATTGCTTCCCTGTTTTCGCTACAAGTCAACGGGTCTCGGAAAAGGATTAAAACAGCCAAACCGATGGTTATTTGTTGAAAGCACGGCATAGTTAAAGTATCCAAATACTTTAAAATACTGTAAGTTGAAGACTGAATAGTCCGAAGGGTCCTTTAAGGGAGCCAGAAATTTATTTTGAAGCAAGATCCTCGTTTGACGAACGATCATGGGCTCGTGGGGATCATGAAAATATATGTCTTTCTCAAAAGTATTTTCTGTACTTTGTGGTTAAGATGAGTACTTTAAGGAATGGTTTTGGCTCTATAAAATGAGAATTTATAAACCAAGCTTGTCAATCCTTAATTACCTACTTTGGCTAATTGGTAGATATATTTAGCGACAGCAAGTGCATGAAAATGGCAAAGTTCGAAGTCAACGAACGTTCAAATAAGCATACCTCTATTGTACTCCCAGAGGGTCTGATGGGGAAACTGACTTTTCCAAGTTAAATAAAAAAGTTTGGTCGCCACTGAATTAATTGCACCAGAAGCAAAATATACTGCAGCTGACTCTAGTGTTGGGCGATATTCGATACCGATAACGATATGTCGATGTATCGGACCAAATATCGATATCGAAACGTAAATATCGATATCGAAAACGATATTTGTTTATTCGTAATTATTGTAAATAATCCAACCTAACCTACACTTATATATCCGAAACTGGAGCAATATGTTTTCCGTAATTCATTCCTTATTTATTCGGAGATTGAGATGATCCAAGTTACGATATATCGGATATCGATAGACCGATATATCGGACCAAATATTGCACAACTAGACCCCAATACCCACAAGTAAGTTTGAACTTGATACTTGCACTGGTTCACGAGTTATGACCTCTACAAAATACGGTGAAAACAGAAAGCTGATACTGCGCTCGCAATAGTGGATTGTTCCAAGGAACACTCCACTAAAAGGGACTGAAAGCTTAAATTTTATTCCATTAAGAGACTCATTCTACATTTCTGGTAGGGAGTACTCGCCTGTATCTGTTACTTTTAAATATCACTGCGCAGAAAAACTAATGCTGAGCTTTAATTTATGGACACCGTCACTATGTACTTTCAAATCAGCACTTACAAAAAATATTTTCGAAAACGAATCCACTCAGTACCTATATTCTGAAAAAAGCCCAACTTATTGCAATGTGCACCGGACTCCAACACACTATTCGAGAAGCCGTTGAGATCAAAGACAGTAAATTATTATTGTCTTTGGTCTATTAGCCTATTGTCTTTTGTCTATTATTGTTTTTAATTATTGTCTTTGGTTGAGATACAGAACAAGTGCGCAAGCGATCAGACGTGGAGTGTGAATAGATTGACCGAATGCGACAAAA
This sequence comes from Branchinecta sandiegonensis, assembly GCA_030848855.1. Classification (NCBI taxonomy): domain Eukaryota; kingdom Metazoa; phylum Arthropoda; class Branchiopoda; order Anostraca; family Branchinectidae; genus Branchinecta; species Branchinecta sandiegonensis. The sequence continues at coordinate 7,197,941 of JAUPMV010000009.1, forward strand.
CTGATCTGTCTAGAACAAATCTGTCGACAGAAAATTCCGGTGAACAACCGAATTCGCTAACGGATGAGACCAAATAAATATGTCAAATCACCGAATTTACGTAGGGACGTACCGAATGCGGTGAAATCGACTCGGACTGAACAAAAGTTGGACGAACTGTCAAATTCGGTAACGAATCAGAACCAAATGAATTTGATTATTACCGAATTATGAAATTGACTGACTGAATACGATAGAACAGATATGGACTTGAGAAAAGTCCGGTGAACAACCGAATTCGCTAACGAATGTGACCAAATAAATACGTTAAATCACCGAATTTACGTAGGGACGTACCGAATGCGGGGAAACCGACTCGGACTGAACAAAAAATTCATTAATTACAAAATTAGATGAAGAATTGGAACCAATAAACATGTTAAATTGCCTAATTTGGAAATGTGGGTGCAAAGATTTTATAAAACATGCCCAATTTGAAAAAAATTTCGCCTTCGGCAGAAATTTGACCAAATGCCCAAAACGCGGAGGGGGACGACCCTGGGCAGCGGCCCCTACTTTGAACTGCTAGTCCCGTTTTACTTATACAATGTAACTACTGCCGCGGGGATTAACTATAGTTGATGCTATTAACCTCGCTATTAATTTGTATATTTTTAATCTTTAGCTGCAGGATTAGCTGTATTCTTTCCGTTGCTCAAGCAAAACCATCCCTTGAGACCGGCTAGACACAAAGCTGACAAAGCTTCTAATCACCGAGAGCGATGGACGGGTGCAGCGCGCGTGGCTAACCCCGAGGCGGCATATCGGTTACATCTTGTGTTTATTTGGTTCATTAGTATTTAGTGGATTGCAGAAGTCCAAGGCATGCGGGCGCGTGCACTTTAGCAGTTTTGAGTAAGAGTACGTTATACTGTTACGATGACTGTCTATTTAGTCTTCCATGTAACTGTATAAGATCATGAAATTGCGACCTGGTTAAAATTTTTAGCACTCGGGTTAACCCCGTATTTTCAAGCTATAATTCAGAAGAATTCAGACAACCAAAATGCGTCCGGCCGGCCGTGGGGACTCGGTCGCCTTGGATTCAAGTACTTGGATACAAATTTGGACTCGGTCTTAATTCCATAATCTAACAAATCCTAGTAATCCTACACTCACTCTCCTGTGTCCCACTTCTTGCTTATTATTGCCAAAATAACTCGTAACTAGTAGCGAATGTAGAAATCAATGTCGCGTAAGCGTCTAAGAATTTCCCATGGGCCAGATTTGAAGCAAAGGCGATTAATCGAGATGATCCTTCGGAATATAACGCCTGAACTTGCGTGATCGTGACGCGGTTCGACTATTGAACGTCTTTCGTCTTGAACGATGTTACGATCCCTAGCAACTATAGTTGCGTTTTCTGTCTCTGGTTCGTGTTCTGTGTTCACAGTTGTCTGGTTTGGGTAAACAACGGTATTTTGCTTACGCTGTTCCGTTTTGTCGCTTTTCTGACGAAAACGCAAATCTAGGATCCTGAGCATGTCTTAAGCGGAAAATCTGTTAAATTGCAAATTATATTCCAAAACGACGATACGTCAGGACCCAACTTTATCCTCCAAACTTCTGCAATTTTTTATTTTCTATCTGTGAATCTCTCTGCAATTTTCTATCTGAACAGTGATAAAACATGCTAGGAGAGCAAGTTCCGTGTTTTGCAAAACATACAGCGGAACAGAGAACACGGAACACAGAAAAGAACAGCGTACACAAACGGGAAAATGAGAAACAGCGTGTTCCGTGTTTTGACAAAAACGGGAAAAATATAAAACGGAGAGAAAACAGCGAACAGAAGAGGGACAAAAACGCAACTTATGTTAGCCGTCGTTCACCTGTAAGAAAAGAACCTGTTATCCCCTGGTTAAGATTTACTGACCCGACGCCTACCAATAGTTCGGGGAGAGGATTCGACAATACGCGGCGACGGATAGATGCGGCAGCGGACGCTGTATCATTAATGCTAGTAATCGTGATGCGTGAAAATCGTGACGTCAGAGTCGTGACGTTCTAGAGCGAGGACGTGTTTGCTGGCGCAGCCGTTTATAGATGCGAGGGCCAGTGGGATTCTGAGTGAGGCAGACACGTTTGCCTACGAAGATCTTTATAGAGGTGGAGTTGGCAGATAGATATCTGCTGGAAGCCAATATTGGCTGTGTACTAGTGTTCTAGACTGACGCCAGGCAAATAATTTGAATGCAGATCTGTGTAAACAGGTGTAAAACAGCTAATCAGTTTAGTTCAGAGTAATCCAGTCATTTACTATATTGATATTAAGGAGTATAGAGACAACAGAATAAGAGAAAATGCATTTCTGGAAACAAAAGATGGGCAAATTTGCTCCCTGTCTGTCATACCCTGCGATATCTCCTAGACATCACAAAACACATTTTTACCTTCAAATATTTGGACAACCTCTGTGTGAATTCAGCTTAACTTGAGGCTGGCGACCACTCCTGTACCTTGATTTTGTTTCTTCACCTTTGAAACAGTCAAATGTGAAATATATGTTTACCTCAGGATCTGCGAAGAGTCAAGTGTTTCTTTCCAAACAAAAAATGAATTGAGATTTTTTCATTTTTTCTGCTGTTTCTCCTTTGATGTTCTGTTTCTTCTATTGGATTCCTTTTGACAGTTAAGAAAGTGATGCAAAACTGTGTTAATATGCTACTTCTGATGCTGTACTTTTGCTGCCAGAGAATTTTGCATGATTGTTGCGGGTACTGCATTATTTTGCCGACCATTTCACTGTTTGTCATTGCTTCGAAGTTGAATTGTGTCCAAACTTCATCCTGGCGGTAAAACAAATCAACAACTTTTCTGCAAAAAAAAACAGATTTCAACAATGACCAGAGTGTGTTCAGACTGTACACAGCTTGTGTTGTAAATCGTAAAATTGTGTATTTTACCGTAACCTTACAGACCCTAAAATTGGTGGTTTACCAGTATCTCATGTTATTTCCCTGCATTTTACTGACGTCTTTACACTTGTTGCCACGTAAAACCATCTACAGTAGGGGAGAGGGGGTCGAAACTGCACGATTTGAGTTTTTATGGCACTTGCCCTCCGGCCAAGTGCCATATACCGATCACTTTTCTGTTGGTCTGTCGGTTAGTCCGGTGATCGCGAGTTAGGGTACTTCCAGATGAGCTAGGACGATGAAACTTGGCAGGCATATTAGGGACCCGACCAGACTAAGTTGGAAATAGTCACTTGCCCGATCCGACCATCGTGGGGGGAGGGGGCGGTGGCAGAATCCGGAAAATAGGGACATTCATAACTTTCGAACGGGTTATCAGATCTTAATGAGACTTGATATCTCGAAAGATCTCGTGTCTCAGATGTCTCATTTCAAGTTCGGACTGGATCCGATGAATCTGGGGGGAGTGGGAGGGGGTAACCGGAAATCATGTGAAACTCTCAGAGTGGAGCGATCGGGATGAAACTTGGTGGGAAGAACAAGCACAAGCTCTAGATACATCACTGATAGAACTGGACCGGATTTGGACACTGTGGGGGGAGTTGGAGGGGGGTTCCGGGATTCCGGCCATCCGTAGTTAATGTACTTCTAGGTGGGCCAGGAGGATAAAACTTGGCAGGCGTATGAGGGACCCGACCAAACTAACTTGGAAATAATCACTTGCCCGATCCGATCATCATGGGGGGAGGGGGAGGTGGCGGAATCCGGAAAATAGGGACATGCTTAACTTTCGAACGGGTTATTGGATCTTAATGAAACTTGATATCTGGAAAGATCTCGTGTCTCAAGTGTCTCATTTCAAGTCCGGATCGGATCCGACGAATCTGGGGGGGGGGGAGAATTGGAGGGGAGAACCGGAAATCGTGTGAAACTCTCAAGAGTGGAGTGATCGAGATGAAACTTGGTGCGAAGAACAAGCACACGCTCTAGATTCATCACTGACAGGACTGGACCGGATTCGGACACTGTGGGGGGAGTTGGAGGGGGGGGGTCCAGAATTCCGGCGATTCGTAGTTAATATACTTCCAGGTGGGCTAGGACGATAAAACTTGGCAGGCATCTCAGGGACCTGACCAGATTAACTTGGAAACAGTCACTTGCCCGATCTGACTATCGTGGGGGAAGGGGGAGACGGCGGAATCCGGAAATTAGTAGCATGCATAACTTTCGAATGGGTAGTCGGATCTTAATGAAACTTGATATCTTGAAAGACCTCATGTCTCAGCATGTCCCATTTCAAGTCCGGACCGGATCCGATAACTGGGCGGGGGGGAGGGTCTGAGGGGAGAACCGGACATCTTGTGACATGCATAGAGTGGAGCGCTCAGGATGAAACTTGGTGGGAAGTACATGCACAAGTCCTAGGTGCATCAGTGACAGAATCGGACCGTATTTCGGGTACCGGGGGGGGGGGGGGAGAGCTGTAGGGAGTGTCCTTAATTCTGGTGATATTCCTACTTTCATCCTTTTACCAAGCCTTGCAAGTGCCATATGAGCTTCCAGCTCTTGTTTTTGCCCTTAAAAATATTTTTGTGATGGTATAGACTTCGTTTTGATATGCATGGAAAGCTTACTTATTCACCTTTCTCAGGAATTTTTTTCAATGACTTTCGTCTACTCGTTTCTTGGTGAGACCCAATAATGTGTGACCTCTTCATGTGTCAGAAATCGCCCCTACCATGGGACACTCTTCAACAACAACCTCTCTTCAACATACAGTTCATGGTAGGCTACTGTACTGCTCTAAATTGAAAATTGACTAATACAGTATTCTGAGATAAGAATATGGTAGGAGAAACACAAAAATCAAAGATTGTTGTCTCTGTCAGTGATGAAAATAAAGTTATACAGTAGGCAAGGCCAGAGATGGGGAATAGACAATGTTTGATCATGTCTTAATGTATGATGACTAATACTTGGTATGTAAAAGTTTCTGTTGACGTCTTTGGCCAGCCAAGACATTCAATACCGTGAATTTACAAGTACAGAATTTCCAGGCCAACAAAGGCATTGTTACATGCAAGGGTTGCGGACGAATAGTACTGAATCATTTTGGTAGTCAAGTAATCTCAGGCTGTCTGTAAATTTGAAATACAGCCCGAATTTCAAAACTCTGCTTATCTTATAAATACAAGAATGTTCAAGAATGTGACTGCCATTCAAGTTGTCTCAGAGTATGTCAAACGCACTTGCCGGTGTGGGAGGAATTGTTGGTTCAAAACTAACCGATGGCTCATTGTTGTCAAGACATTGAGAATCGCAGGGTTTGTTATGGTTATGGTTAAAGCTGACAGGATCCTATGGTATTTTAGTACTTTCCTTTAGCTGCAAGTTCCGTACTCTAGCTTCTATTGTTTTTATCTTGCCTCAGAATAGGCGGAACCAGGCATTTGAATGTCATGAAAGAAGCCTTTCGTCGCCTTTCACACTGGCTTAGGTGGTTACCTAGCCCTTTCACACTTGCATACTTACGGGACTTTATGTTGTTTTCGTTCCGTAACCAAGTTACTGCCTTAAAGTTCAATGGGCAAATCAAACAATAATGATGCACATTACCACCCCCTAGAATACAATGCTACACCAGAAATCAGCAGATTCCTAGACAAATCCTTTTCGCTAACATATCGTAATGGTGGTTTTTGGTGACAGCCATACTCCAATTTACTAGGTTTGGAAAATATAATCGGAGTTTCTTTTTTCTTATTCATTTGTTGCTTTTCGATACTTGGATTATTTGTATTATTGACAGATAATCATATCAACAGTGTAAACTAAGAATTCCTTGTAAGCTCTGGAATCAGTTGCAGGCAGTCGGCAGTAGGCTATTTGTACATTTTTGTGACTTTACATCCAGAAAACAAAACTTTTCTCTGGTACTGCAAGCAACAGAAGTTTCATCAGGTAACACTAGAGCAATCTGCCAGCTACAAAGACGGTTTATCCTAGCAGCCACGGCGCTTGCATCACTCAGTCACTTTCGTACCGAGAATTTCTGAATTTCCGCGCCTTGCTATACCATGCTCTGAAATTGTCTTCGCCGAGACGCCGAATGACAAGTGATAACGAGAAAACGGTTTATTTTTGCTCGAAGCGATCTCTGGTGGAAGTCAGAAATTAATGTGTGAAGCATTTTATATAAATGAAAGCATAATTAATGCCCATTCTGCCTTAAGACAGATTTTGTAAGTAGCCATCACCTGTACTTAAAGGACACGTCGCACTTTTGGTAGTGATAGTAATTCATACTTCAGTTGTACTTCCGTCCATTCTCGTTCCCGAGATTCGTCCCTTCATAAGAATATCTTGTCTCCTCTATCAGCAATATACTGATTATCACGCTTGCCATGTTTGCTTTCTTTACGTGACGTATCATGCGCCCGAGCTTATTCGTCCGGAGGCCGGCGGTGATGCAAATTTGCCGAGATTGTCATCTACGGCAAGGGACGCGGAAAGAGGCTATAAACAGTCAAAGCCTTGTGTAATCTTCTGTAGGCATAGCTTACTCGTAAAGTGGTCAACTATGTCAGCACATATGAGCAGAAATAATTGTAGTGCGAGGTCTCTTTTAAAGCACACCTCGCACTATTTACTGTTTAAATTCCAGTATTCAGAGCTATCTGAATAGTGTAAAGCTATGCTCTACTTTTAAAAAAGTATCCATGGCTATTGCCTGTTTTAAGCCTTTTCCCAGGCCTACTGACTTCTAGGAAGATCTCGGCAAAAATCCAGAAAACCGGTTTACGCAGCAATAGCATGAAACGCGAACACTCGTCTTGAGCGTAATGCGCATGAAAACTAGCGAATTGCGGTAAATGCAGAGATTAGGGAGGTGTCGTTCGCGGGTTCAGAGTGTAACATAGAAAATTTGGATCTCCGGGTTTCAGAACTAATCAATGATGTTACGGAAGTAAGTTGCATTGGCATTATAGGTACGACAGGTCCTTTGAGGATTTGCGCTATGTAATAACCTTTTCGGCTGATCGGTTCAGATATCTGTGCAGCTTTGCTTGTTGGGGGGGGGGGGGGGTCGTGAGAATTACAAAGAAAAACCTTTTAGTATACTTGATCGGGTTATTCGAATCTCATCGACGCTTACGCAGTACGGTTGCATCGCTAGGATCTGAGGACATCTAGCGTTTCTCTCCTGCGCTTTGCGTCGTCTTGGTCCGTCGCACTTGTTCGATTAGTTTGGGAGTCTCCAGCGGGATGTCCGTTTCGCCAGTTCTTGTTTGCTACTGTGGAAGAACTGTGGAAATTACTGCGATTGTTGATTGAGAGCCGTAGTGCGAAATATTTATTTATAGTGAGTAAATTCGCGATTGAACAACAAAGTAAAACATCGCAGTCAGGCAAAGGATTTCTGCTATCGCGAAATTTGATGATAGCCTACCTAATTGCCGATGTAGTTTTGCTTGTTTGCCATTCGCATTTTCTGTCGTGGACAAGAGATTGGTTTCTGCAGTTTTTTTTTTGTAATTCTCCTCATGTTAGCGGAAGGTTTGTCAGCAGGCAGAAAGAATTAGGCTACATGAGAGAGATACAGGACGACATTGCATAACAAGATGGGGGTCTTTCTTAAAAGCTAGACTGCAAGAAATTGATAATAACAACACAGAATTTTGTTACCCAGTATGTGATGGTGTTGCAATAAAAGAGAAGGAGAATGTGAATATATTATTGGAGGAAAAAAAGAGGGAGAGAGTGTAAAGATATTGGGAGTAAAGGAGGAAAAGAAAGACAAATGAAAACTGAAAAGAACATAATCAACAATACACACAGATGAGACCGTGATACGAATGCTTTTTGTAAGCTTGGACAGATCATTTCTCGTAAAATAATAAAGTGGAGCAATGGCTTAGAATGAGTAGCTGATAAGCATCGTGAAGCTTTAATTGCGGTTCTGAGTTCATAGTCGCGGCTTGTTGGGTGAAACGGACACTAAATGAAAACGGCAAGCAACGTCAGTCAATCAATGAATCAATCAAATTTAATTCCAAATAGCTTAAAGCTAGACGAGGTCAGTAAAATACTTACGAAATACATAAAAAACAACAACAAATTAACTAATAGGCTAATTCTACAAGATATGACTTGAAATAAATGCGGAATGAAACTGTATAAAAATTGACATGAAGAACTCGATATTCAGTAGCCTATAGTCATAAATCTTCCGGAACTCCGCTTTGTTCGGTGACTTGCCTTTTGACTAAAAGTGCCTTCGTGACCAGTTTTACCAACTCGTTTTACAGCCCGTTTACATTACCCGTGTCGGTAGCCAAACAAAAAGTAAAGGAAAAGTAAAGGAAAGGAAAAAATAATGACAAATTATATAATACACTTATTACCCAAGGTAGTGATTTTTAGGCCTGGTGGGGAAAAAAAGTTTTCGTGGGATCATGCTCTGAGTGCTAAGTTGACATAAGGTCATATTTCTGGATTTCGTGGTACAGCAACAGGGCCGTCACGACTAGGGGGGGGGGGGGGCGATTTTTCGTCAACACCGTCGGGTTTTTCTCAATAATAGTCGTTTCTATCTGCAAAAACAGTCGGTAAAAATGACCAGCCAGTCGTTAAATACCTTGCCCCCCCCCAAACATTTTGGGTAGTAACGCCTCTGAAAGCAATCGGTAATTCAAGTGTACCCTTCCCAGGGTAGTCTTTGAGGCAGGCCCGGTGGGAAATTTTGTCTTATTTTCTTGTTGCGTTTCGTGGGATCATGCTCTAGGTGGTATGGTTACTTAGTTGACAGAAGATCAGGTTTCTGGATACCGTGGTACAGCATCCGTTTCCGCATTAATTAGTCGTTGCGCCTCCGGCGGCTTCATTATTTACTTAAAACTGTTTGAAGAGAAACCTGATATCTGTGATGGAAAGTCGTTGCTAAGAGGGACTATTTTGTTGCCCAGTTCCCCCCCCCCCTCCCCCTCTTTGTCGGTATGGACTTTGAAGGTGTCCAAGGAAGTCACTAAGAGCTGAGAGTGTTGGATCGTGTCGCAATCTTTTTCTCATTGGTTCTCTAGACAGTCTCGACACTATGCCCATAATTAGGCTTCCCACGATTGACATTCAGAGCATAAGGCTTTTATTCCCCCAGAATGGTGGAACAGAAAGGAATAAATAGAAAGGTTATGCGCCTACAGTTCAGATCCCGACGTTTCTTGATTGAAATACAAGTAAATCTGTAATATTAAAGGACACCTGAATGAAGAGTACCAAGTATCATCCTTATCTGTATGACTCCGTTAACATTGCCCGCAGAAAACCCAATCCAAATACGAAATAGTGTTTCCAAGCTATGATTTTTGCTCCATTTGCATCTGTCCTTATTTCAGTACCGAACAATTTTAGAAATGGACAAATGTCTCCAATCAACCCTACTTCTGGAATATTTTTTAACCAGTTAAGCCCAAACGTATATCTAGAAGAAATTCCATACGATCTGGCCAGCGCTGTACAAGATTTGAATGAATTGCGCTTTTTGTCTTGGAGTCAGCATGTGCAAACCTCCAGAAACGAACATCCCTATTTTGAAAACGTCACGCTCAGGAGAAGAATGCTCTCCGTAGCCATGTCTGTAAATGCATTCTCCATGGTGTGTTTAAGTATGGTTTCATTGTTCAGGTGTCCTTTAAAATGTAAAATGAAATTTAAAGCAGACCTCGCATTATTTACTGTTTATGTTCCACTATTTAACACTATCTGAATACTGTGAAACTAAGCTCTGGTTTTAGCAGATTATCCAAGGCTTTGGCTGTTTTAGGCCCTTTCCCTGACCAATTCAAAGCCGGTTTTATGTATCAATAGCATGATACTCGAACACTCGTCGGTAGCATAATGCGCATGGAAACCACTGACTCGTGGCAAGTGCAAAGATTTGTTAGGTGTCTTTAGCGGGGTTCAGAATATAACATATGAAATTTGGGTCTCCCAAGTTTTGAATTCAGTTCACTTGAATTCAGTTCATTTTATATACGTCCCCAAGAAGGGCACAACCGTGTCATGTGCGGGAGTGCACAACTTATACTCACCTATTACAAACGATGACAAACATTCCTCGTCTTAACCTTCTCATTTCTTTTTCTTTACCCCCCCCCCCAACCCAACCCTCTTTCACTAATAATAATAATGAAATATTTACCTTACACAAGATTCCCAATAAATATACCACATTTACCAACTACCCCAAAAATAATGGTTCTCCGACTCACTGCAATTACGGAAGTAAGTTGCATTGGTATTAGCCTGTACGTACGGCGGTTCCTTTAAAAAAAATACAAGCAATAATGGTGAAAACAGTTATTTTATTTTATTCAATAAAGGAGTAAGCCATTCGGCTTGTCGCGGCTTGTCGCATTATTGATTTGACAAAAATTGTTGATTTGACAACTTGAAGATTATGTCGGCTAGGATCATTTAACATGTCAAGCCTGCGTCACCAATTGACAGAACTTGATTTTGAATTTTGAACCCTATCTTAGTGGCAGCTCTACCGTATCTTAAGAAAATGTTTACTATCAATCAATCAATCAAATTTAATCCAAATAGCTAAAAGCTAGAAGAGGAATACAAATTTACGAAATACACAGACACGAAATAAATTAACCAATACACCTACTACCATCGAAATTACGCTACTGAGTCAAGTGTTTTGGCAGTAGTTTAACTCGATCTCTCTGGTTGTTTTATTGGCAGTTGCAGCCGAACATGCTAAATGGTACATGCTAACTCCCTTGCAAGTGCCATATGAGCCTATGGCTTTTGCTTGTTGGACGTCCATTCCTTCTTTCTGTCTTTTCACTTCTTCTGTTTTTGGGATCCCAAAACGTAAGTTGAGGGATACCTATGACTTCGCAAAAGTTGTCCGTCTGTCCGTCCGTCCGTCCGTCCGTCTGTAAGCACGATAACTCTCGAAGGGAATGAGATATTTTGATGAAACTTGTTGTGAGGATTCGTTGGGTCGGCGGACCAGTCGAGTTCGTAAATGGGCTTTGTAGCCCTACATTTAGGGGTGGGGGAGGGGGTTCAAATTAAGGGGCAAACAAAATATTTTGAAACAGCTAATGTGATAGTCGATTATGGGGTAAGAAGACATGCTGAACACGATGGTGAAAACCATTTTGTAATCGGACAAGTAGTTCGCCCGGAACCCGGAAACCGGAAAGTTTGTTAAAAGTAAAAGTTTTATTTGATGTTGATTAGATGTTTGATTTAGAGGTAGGAAGACATGCTGAAGACGATGGTCAAAACCATTTTCTCGACGGACAAGTAGTTCGCCCGGAATCCGGCCCAAACCGGAAAGTTTGTTAAAATTAAAAGTTTTATTTGGAGTTGATCAGATGTCCGATTTAGGGCAAGAAGACATGCTGAACTTTTATGTGAAAAAATTTTCTTCTCGGACATTTAGTTCGCCCGGAATCCGGACAAAACCGGAAAATTGTTAGAAGTTAAAGTTTTATTTCTAGCTGATTAGATAACCGATTTAGGGGTAAGAAGAGACGCTGAATCCGTGTGTGACAATCATATTTTACCCGGACATATAGTTCGACCGGAATCCGGCTGGAGTCGGAAAATTTGTTATAAGTTAAATTTTTATTTGAAGTTGATTAGATGTTCATTATTGGGGAAAGAGATACCCTGAGTTCGTTTTTGAGCTTTCTTTTTTCGCCGGACAAGTAGTTCTAGAGTTCGGCCGAAACCGGGAAATTGGCAGAAGTGGCAGGGACTTTTCGTCAAAACAGATATGACTTATACGGGTAAACACACATGCTGAATCCATATCTGAACTTGGTTTTCTCAGATGATTAGCTATTTGGCCTTAATCTGTTTCTGAATTTTAATTGTAAGAATGTTCAAGGATTCTGGCGATGACTGGATCTGGCTAAGACAAGACCCAGTTGTCTTTTTTCTGTACATAGTTCGCTCGAAAGTCGGTCGAAACCGGAAACTTGGCAGAAGTAAAGCAGGAAGTCTCGGTCAGTATTGTCAAAATGGATATGGCTTATAGAGGTATATCTGAACATGGATTTCTATGATCATTAGCCTGGCGAAGACTGGATCTGGCGAACACAAGACCCGACTGTCGGAATCAAATATTAGATTTTTGGGATCCCATCGACACCTTTGGTCTTGTTTTCGTTAGTTGCGGTTTTGTTTCGCCGTCCGGTCTTTGTGATTTAAATTCGTAAAGTGTGCCAGTGTAAGGAGCTCATCTCATCTTTTATGCAGTTTCCGGCTTCTTGGACGAGTTGAAAGATCTTTTCTGCCAAATTTTAAGACAATTTCATCCGTACACTTCCGAGTCCGACGGAGAGAAAGGTGATGAACTATAGGACCGCATCGAGAGACTTGTGAGAGGGTAACGTGATGGTGACTGGTCTACAAGTTTTTGGTTTGAAGATCTGAATATAGTGTAGCCAGGGCCGTATCCAGGGGGCGGGGGCGAAACATACAAAAATAATCATTTTTGTAGAAAAATAATCATTTTTGTAGGCTTTTCCCCCTGATCTATGTCTTTTTTGTCTTTTGTGATCTATGTCCGACCCGTTGGCACCCCCCCCCCGAAAGGCACCCCCTCCCCCGAAATAAATTCTTGGATACGGGCCTGAGTGTAGCTATGGTACGGTACACAACCTGTACTTGGTTTCTTTACAAAGTTTAATCCCAGCCATCGTCGGGCGATGTAACTATTTCGTTAGAATAAATTAAACTAAACTAAACTCATAAAGCATGCCTCGCGCTATTTACCATTAATTTTCCAGTATTCAGAATTATTTGAATACTGTAAAACAAGGCTCTGCTTTTAATAAATTATCCACAGCTTTGGCTGCCTTAAAGGACCCCTCGCACTATTTACTCTTTAACTTACAGTATTTTAAAATATTTGAATACTTTAAAACTATGCTGTGCTTTCAACAAATAACCCACGGTTTTGTCTGTTTTAAGCCTTTAGCGAAAACGATGAAACAGTTTACATAACCGGTTTTTCTGATGGAGAAACTTCTCGCAGACAACTGTCGACAGCGTGATACACATCGAAGGTAGCAAACACGGCAAGTGAGAAAATCAGCGTGGTTTTGTTAAAGGGGTTATAATGTACCGTACGAAATTGGGGTCTCCGGGTTTAGAAACATATGGAGTGGTTATCGAAGTAGCTTGCATTAGTAAGCCGGGTCCTTTAAGCCTTTTCCCAGGTCCATTGACTTCTAGCAAAAACTCGGAAAAATTCCCAGTCAATAGCATGATACGCCAACACTCATCGGGAGCATACTGCGCATGGAAAATAGCGAATCGTGGCAAGTGTAAAGATTAGTGAGGTATCGTTAGCGCGCTTGGAATGTAGCATATGAAGTTTAGGTCTCCGGGATTAAGATTTAATGAATGCATTTATGGAAGTGAGTTGCGTTAGCATTATTGACAGGGCGGTCCTTTGAAATGTGGGTTAGGATGGGAAATGGGCGAAGAGGTTCAAATAAAAGATTTCTCAACCAAAGTTTCATAGTAACATGTTTTTTTTTACCACTTGGGGCAAGGAAAAAATATATCGGTAAGGCAAATGAGAGAATTGGTCCTTACTTCTGTCCTATGTGTGGTCATGAGGACGAAAGCGTAGTTCATTTGATGTGTGATTGTGTGGAATTGAATGAATGGAGAAAGGAGGTATTTGGTGAGAGAGTGTATGATGAAGAATGGACGGTAAGGGTGATGAAGGATGAGTGTTTTGTGACTGTGAAAAAACTTGGACGTTACTTGAGGCTTGCGATGGAGCATAGAACGAGATTTTTAGAATTGGATCAGTGTTTAATTCTGTAAGTTAGTGAATTCCTTATACAATTTTTGTTGCGATGGCCCACGGGCTTTTTCGGTAATTACGTTCTGTTCTATAAGTAGTGAACAGTAAGTAAATACAAAAATGCTCTTCAGCCTGGATTTGAACCTACGACGTTGTGAACCCGTCGACCTATATTGGTTACGGTAAAGGTCACTTGTATAACATTCCGTCTTTGCGAAATCTTCATCTGATCTCTTGGTAGGACAAAAAATAAGAAAAGATTATCGTGGTGAGGGGGCACTTTGGTCGAGCTAACCTTCTCTGTGTTACGTTGGGACTTAACAGTTACAATAAGTTAGTCGACATAAAAGTTTCACTTTTTGAGTCAACCAAATTTCCGTGTTTTGGCAAATTTTGGTAGGATTACTTGTCGACCGGAAAATAAAGTTCAGAAATGGATTTATCGAGTGTTCTTACCCCAACACGAACCTCAATCTTTTACTTTTACTAAATTTCGTGTTTGGTCGGATTCCAGGTGAACTGCTTGTCCGGCGAGAAAATTAGTTGCAGATCTGGATTCAGCATGTCTCCTCACCGAATATTGACTGTCTCATTGGGTTTTCAAACTTCCTGCTAAATTTCCGTTTTCGGACGGATTCCGGGTGAACTCCGGCAATGAATGTCTCCTTAGAAGCATGTTTCCTTACCCCTAAATTGAACCTCAAGACAACTTCACAAAAAAACTTTTACTTTTAACAAATTTTCCTATTTTGTCGGATTCCGGGTGAAATACTTGTCCGGTGAGACAATAATTTTCGTATTCGGATTCAGCATGTCCCCCTACCCCTACATCGACTATCCCATTAGCTTTTGAGAAATATTTCGTTCACCCCTTAATTTGAAACCCCTCCCCCACCCCTAAATATAGGGCTACGGAGCCCATCTACGAACTTGACCTGTATTTTGACCCAAGGATCCTCACGCCAAGTTTGACCAAAATACCTCAATCCCTTCAAGAGTTATCGTGCTAATAGACTAACGGATGGACAGATGGACGGACGGACGGACAAACCTTACGATGTCATAGGTCAATGACGTTTTGGGATACCAAAATTCAGAACAGTTAAAGTGTGTAAAGATAACATAGAAAGTTCGGAATGTCGGAATAAGATGGGCGGATTATGGACGTAGAGGAAAGCAGTAATATACGCAAGACAGGTCCTTTAAAGGTTGTATACCCCTTGGTGAGCCACTAGTTTCTAGCTCTAGTTTTCGGAAATTCCTTGCGCCTTTGATATTAACTATGTGATTAGTCTCCTTTTCCTTTCATCATTCCTGGATTTCGGGAGACACTCATTAAGCTTAATGGCCCATTAATTAGTCAGCTCTGAGACACTTTAGGCTCGCCGGAAATTCTCATAAAGGAACTTAAAGTTGATGACAAAGAAAGTTTAAACTGGAGCCGTTTGCTTGCGCTGGTAGTGCTTATTGCTGGAGTATGAAAACAGTAAAGTCAACAACCTTTTTGGCTATGTGGGAAGACAGTATTTTCTCCGCTACAAGTTGTAGCAGAATCTAACGAGTTTGATACAAATATTTACATTCACCGTATTCACTGCATAAACAGGCTTTACCTTAAGCCTCTACTAGTAGAAGGCTATTGTAGAATGGTAAAGGTTAGAAAGATAGATAGATAGAAAGTTTATTGTAAAAATCGACTATCGTGTTATAAACCAAATTTGCGATTATTGTCAAACAAACAGAATGAATTACAATATATGTATCTAATGTCAGTACGCTTAAAAGAATTCACGCTTCGTTTCACGTTTCACGAACTCGGGAATAAAACTTTTTGCGTATCTAGTGTGTTTTGTAGGTACGGGACAGAGCTTGGGAACCCTAGAACTCACTACTCGTTCTGGTCGACTTCGAACATTTTGATAGGGGGGAGGGAGGATTTGGGAGTGGAGAGGATGAGATACCATGGCTGGACCGAAGTCAGCGCTTAGCTCCTTTCTGCGCTCCTGCAGTTTTTTTTTTGGTTAAAGTGTTTTAAAAGGTATGAGTACGGAAGCTTCGGTCCACTAATAATAAGAAGAGACCGTTTCTTTATTCTTTCTAGTTTATCTCTTTGTTCCTGCGATAATGAAAAATGCCAAACGGGTTCTGGTTGGGTGGGTAGCGTGGATCAAAGTGTATACAGTGCTGATATATGGTATGGTAGTAGTGGTACTAAATTTTACGTTATGAGGACTAATGTGCTGAGCCGTGTATGGTGGTAGTGGTACTGGATTTTACGTTTATTTACGACTTTACTCTGTATGATACATATCTCACAACTCAGTGAACATCACTCAACTTGCTGACAAGCGCAAATGACAAACGAACGAATGACCAAGTGCTAAGATTTACACAAGCTTGTATATCTATCTAGAAACTTAACTTCAAAGGTCATTAAGGCAAGTTGTAGCAAGAAGAAATAATCGGATATAATGTCTTTGGTACCATGCATCGACTATGAATACCCCGACAAAACTGACCGGACCTAGAGTAGCTTTTTACCCGTCTACTCTACTTCCGTCTTCGCCGTTGCTCATCGTGGATAAAGAAAATGCAGGAGGCTTACCCCGCGCGCTGACACGCTCTTGAGCGCGTCCAAAGAACCAATCAGCTTTTCTTCTACTTTTCTTCAAGGTGGTTTCACAGCAATATAGCTAATTGTAGAGGTAACGAAACCTGATGTGGCGCGATGCTATTAACCTCCGCTCGTTCGCAGCAGAAAAGGTACGGGAAATACTCGACTCCGCATAGTCATAGTACGGAGATAGGGAGACGGAGGCTCTATCTGATTATTTGTTCTCTGTTGTAGACACCACTTGTGGATGCAGCTCACATAGAAGTGGGGGCTCACGTACTTAGTGTGTGGGAGATGAAAGGAGGTTAGGTTGGCCGCCGCCCGTCTGTGCCAATGTTTGCTAATAACGGTGCAACACGGTGTATGCCTCTGTAAACCATCCCCCGTAATTACGCGCGATCTGTGTGGTTGGTCTATACAGGCTTTGGTTGTTATATCATGTTGGCTGACAAAGATTGGACAAAAAGAATTATAGAATACCGTAGTTAGCGCGGAATAGCCCTGAGTCGCTTCAGGCAGACTTGTCGTTAAACATCCATTAACGGCTTATACTGCTGGCCTAACTTTTTGTGATTTTCCTTCGACCAGCTTTCTTTTCCATTGACACAGCTCGTCAAATGCCCCCTTTTCAAAACTCCACTGTCCTCTTTTTTATGGCATTCCGTCTGTCGGTCTGTCGGTCGGTCCGAGTTTTTTGTCCCACTTATCCGAGTTAGGGTACTTCCAGATGTGCTAGGACAATGAAACTTGGCAGGCATATCAGGGACCCGACCAAACTAACCTGGAAATAATCAGTTTCCCGATCCGACCATATGCGGGGGAGTGCGGGGCGCTGGAAACTTGAAAATTTAGGGCATTTTGTCACTTTTTTCCGAGTTAGGGTACTTCTAGATGAGCTAGGACCATGAAACTTGGCAGGAATATCAGGGACCCGACCAAACGAACCTGGAAATAATCAGTTTCCCGATCCGACCATATGCGGGGGAGTGGGGGCGCTCGAAACTTGAAAATTTAGGGCATTTTGTCACACTTTTTCGAGTTAGGGTACTTCCAGATGAGCTAGGACAATGAAACTTGGCAGGAATATCAGGGACCTGACCAAAGTAACCTGGAAATAATAAGTTTGCCGATCCGACCATATGCGGGGGAGTTGGGGCGCTGGAAACTTGAAACTTTAGGGCATTTTGTCACACTTTTTCGAGAGAGGGTACTTCCAGATAAGCTAGGACAATGAAACTTGGCAGGAATATCAGGGACCCGACCAAACTAACCTGGAAATAATCAGTTTCCCGATCCGACCATATGCGGGGAAGTGGGGGCGCTGGAAACTTGAAAATTTAGGGCATTTTGTCACACATTTTCGAGTTAGGGTACTTCCAGTTGTGCTAGGACCATGAAACTTGGCAGGCATATCAGAGACCCGACCAAACAAACTTAGAACTAATCTGTTTTCTGATCCGACCATTTTGGGGGGGGGGGGGGTGGAGGGCAGGGGAATCCGGGAAATTGAGAAGTGTGTAACTTTCGAACGGATGATCGGATTGTGATGAAACTTCATAACTGAATAGAATATATATCTGTAATGTCCCGTTTAAAGTCTTGACCGGATTCGGTAGCCAGGGGGGAGTTGGGGGGGAGACCGGAAATTTCAAGAAACGGTTAGAATGGAGGGATCGGAGTGAAACTTGCTGGGAAGAACAAGCATCTGCTCTAGATAAGTCCTTTAGACCATTGTACTGGATCCGGACACTTATGGGGTGGGGTTCCTGGAATTCCGGTGATGGTGGTTTTGGGATTTTCACGATGAAACTTGGCAGGCATATCAGGGATCCAATCAAACTGACTTCAAAATAAAATTTTTGTCGATCAGATAATGGTGGGGGGAGTGGAGGGAGGGGAATCCGAAATTTTCAGTCATGCGTAATTTTGGAATGGGTGATCGGATTCGAGTGAAATTTAAGAATTGAACAGAGGACATTTCTCCGATGATTTTTTTCATATCCGGACCGGATCCGGCAACTATTGGGGGGGGGGGGGGAATACGTGACCCGTTTAGAATGGAGGGATCGGGATGGAACTTTGTGGGAAGAACAAACAGATGCTCTAGGTAAGTCATTTGCTGAATCAGATTGGCTAAGTGCACCGCGGGGGAGCTGGGGGGGGGGGGGGGGGGGTGGACCGGAAATCTCGAGAAACGGTTAGAATGCTGGTATCGGAGTGAAACTTGTTGGGAAGAACAAACATCTGGTCCATGTAAATCTTTTACATAATTTGACTGGATCCGGACACTTGAGGGGGGGGGGGGGAGGAGATGGTTTCCCGGAATTCCGTTTTTGGGGGGATTTTCACGACGAAACTTGGAAGGCATATCAGGGACCCATTCAAACTGACTTGGAATAAAAAAAAAAATCCTCGATATGATAATCTTGGGGGGGGGGGGAGTTGAGTGAGGAGAATCCGGAATATTGAGTCATGCGTAACTTTGGAACGGGTGATCGGATTCGAGTGAAATTTAATAATTAAACAGACGACATTTTTCTCTGGTGACCTTTTTCATTTCCGGACCGAATCCGGCAATTATTGGGGGAGGGCGGAAAATACTTGACCCGCTTAGACTGGTGTGATCTGGATCGAACTTCGTGGGAATGACAAACAGATGCTCTGGATTAATCATTTACAGAACCGGATTGGCTCCGGTTATTGTGGGTGGATTTGGAGGAGCGGGGGGGGGGGGTCTGGGATTCCGGTGATAGCGCGTTAAGGTACTTCCAGATGTGCTAGGACGATGAAACTTCGCTGGAATATTGGAGACTCAACAACATTTGCTTAGAAATTGCTACTTCCAAAATCCGATTATTTCTTAAAGTACCAATCTTGACCGCAAAGTAAAAAAAATACTTTTAAGCAATATATGCATTTTCGCGATGCCCATCAGCCCATTAGCAGTTTTGCCTTAAGGGTTTTGCTTACAAATGAAGTTCCAGCTCCCTTAGAGCGCGCATCTCAACCGCAAAGTCGAAACTTACTTTTGATCAATCAAATCATCTTGACCCATGCAAGTGCCATATGAGCTCACAGCTCTTGTTATCGTGTATATTGCATTATTTGTTCAGCAAGTTTTGGTTTCACTTCTGCACTTGGGGAAAACCAACTTTTGTTGCAACACTCTGACCCGCTATCTAATTTCCCTTAAACAGCTATTTGCGAACGGTCGTGCTCCCTCTCTGTTTCGTGGTCGGATACAGTGTAGTGCATTGCCAGATGCCGTATCCATGGCGGGGGAGGGGTAAGGGGTGTGGCCCCCCCATAACATACAAAAATAAACGTTTTTTATAAGCTTTAACCTCTGATCTATGTTTTGGCCATACTGTTAGGTACCCATTTTTTTTTACCAACCCACGGGGAGATATCCGCCCTCCCGACATAAATTCCTGGATACGACCCTGCGTTGCCAGTACTGGAAGTTTTGCTTTGTGCTCCACAACCGAGGAACCTACCTTTATTGTGGCCGTTTAGTCCGTTTTGTATTCCCTCGATACAGTGTCCTTACCCATTCACTTTTTATTTTTTGGTCTGATGATGCATATTGCACTGGAAGTTTGGCTTTCTGTCACACCCCCGGGAACGAGCTACTGTTGTGAACTTCTGACCCAGTTTATATATCCCGTCTAGACAGCTTTCGTCAGTCTTTGGAAATGGTCTTACTGTCCCCTCTGTTTCTTGGTCGGGTGGGGAGGAGAGTTAATGACTCGACGTAACAACTAACCAGGAGAAAATTACATCAAAGTGACTCATTTCCCCATCGACCGGGTGTGCAAGGAAATGGAGTCCAGGTATTCCGGCCGTGGAGTCGGTGAAATGACCCAGGACCGATAAAAGGGCGTGGCTATTTGCTAGGGACTGCACTGCATGCTATCACGAATTTGTGATGATACGTAAGAACGAACAACTTGGATAGCCCATTTGTCCAGCTCTGCCAATTTCTTTGGCGCTGGCTGTCCGGAAATGAATGAGAAGGCGCAGTAAAATAAAACCAAAGGTTTTGGTGGGATCCTTGGCTGTATAAAAATGTCTAAAAAGGGAAAAGCTAGCTAGGATCAGGGCAAAATAACACTAGGGAATAGCGCCAAGACCTATGGTTTCCATGCTTCACAATCGGGACATACTCTTAGCGCCGCCCGATACGCTTGTGGCATTTAAAGCGAGACATACTTGCGGGCTTAGAAATTCCTAGTAAAGCTAAGATGCGGTCTGCACACATCGAAGAAGCAGGGGAGTTTGTATCTTTGTTTGCTGTGTTCAGAGTATTAAGTTCTTTTTCTTCTTCGTCATTTAATGACTCCGTCTTTTTGTACGTTTGTGCATTATGATGGGCAATAAATCTATTATTATTATTATTATTATTATTATTATTATTATTATTGGACTATTGCTGGTGCAGGGCTGATTGGGTGTATGTAGGGACGTTCTCTGTCACTAGTGGTGCTAGTGTCGCTGCTATTCAAGTGGGTCATTTTTCAAGTCTTACTACTGTTATTTCGCTATAGCTAGGATATTTTTCAGCGATATTTTGGCCCTTCTTGGAGAGGGTCATCTTCAGGCTGTAGCTGAAAGAAACGAATTTGCAATGGAAAAAATGAAGTTCTAGTGCTGAGATTTTCTTTTTGACACATATGCTGTTTTTGCTGCTCGATTAGGTCAATGACACGACAGGTTTTTTTCCCGCATTTTGATTAACTTTTGTTCTGTTGTGGATAAGCCTAAACCAAACAGCCTCCGATACAATAGAAAAAGATAGCTAAGCCAAATTTGAAAGTTGGCCTGAGTAACCGACACATTTATTATTGCTTACCGTCTGTGGGTATAGGGTATATGTATGTAGATTTCTGTAGTTCTATCATGGCTATAAGGGCTTGGAAACGTTGTCAGAAAGAGATTTCTTTTTTCTAGAGCTCCTTCAAGGTGTTTTGAGCTGACAAGTCAATTTTTTTCTGTTTTAGGGTACCTACACGACATGACAAATTGAAAAGAGCATCAAGATGGACAAGCTACCATTCTACTTCGTGTTAGTTCTGTGTGCCTCGTCTGCATATTCTTTGAGTAAGTTTTCTTTCAGTCTAATCTTCTTTTATTTCATTTATATATTTTGTTTTATCCAGTACTGTCCAAGTAGGGCCATAACTACAGCTTAGACTAAGACTATGAATACTAAGTTGAGTCAAACCTACAAAACACCAACTACTCCCCTAATTCAGAAATTATTTGTTGTAACTAGCTGAAATGGCTTTCCCCCAAGATTGCAATAAAAATCAATGGTATGTATTATTGTATTACTCTACAGTGCTGTAGGATTCGTGAAGAACGGTCAGAGTATGACGGTGCAAAACGGATAAGTCAGCTACATTTTATTAGAGCTATATTTCGGCCCTTCTTGGCAATGGTCCTCTACAGGCTCAAGCCGCTTAAGCTGGAAATGAAGCAAGGGGTCCTCTTCAGGCTCAAGCTGGAAAATGAACTTCTAATAAAATGTAGCTGACTTATCCGTTTTGCACCGTCAAATGTGATTCGCAGCCTGCTTGGGCTGAAGGGATATCTGTTACAGTTCAGAGTACACTTTAATCCCTATCTCTTGCCTACGTACGCAACAATGTTTTCAGAAAATGGGTCCTCTCTTATCTGCTATCGTCACGATACTAAAATTCCTTCAACTTCACCTGGCTTTATTTAGTTGCCCGCCTTTAGCGGCTGGGGAGTCGACACGTTGTAACAACTAGACGGACTGTCGAAAGTTTTCCTGTCGAAAACCTTCTTCCGAATGAATGGCAGCTGGTGGATCTGAACGAAAAACCAAGTTTCGCTAGTAGCGGGATATAATCCTAGATTTAAATACAAAACTTTTCCTGGTTCCGAATGTACGACACGAGGGTACCAAAGTTTTCAACTTTCACGATCCGCAAAATAATTTTGTTAAGTTAACAAGGACACATTCTCATCTGGACAACTCCATGTCAAAGGATAGGGAACGGAAGGTACCAGTGAATTTTACGAACAAATTATTGTGGGTCGTTGCCACTACACTGACAGTAGTTAATAACATTTAAGGATGAGGAATTTCAACAGACAATACTATGGATTTTGTCTACATCAGGTTCAAGTTGAAAGTTTTATAGAAAGTCACAGAAACCTTAAAGTTTAACTGAAAATACAGCCTATTTTTACATCTGATTTGAATACACTGGATTTTTTTATCTTTTCACCCCGGGCTCTAGTAATAACGGTCAGAATGTTCACTGCTTGCACGACAACCCAAAATGCATTCAGACGCGGAGAATTTGAATTTCAACAAAAGCCTGCATTTCATGTGTTACGGACGCCAAGGTCGGAAAATTGGTCATCGGAACGGAGTAGGAAAGTGATGAAAAGACATGTCTTTTTTTATGTGTTATTTTTTGGCAATGGCTTACCGTTGTAGTGGCTGAACATTTCAAGCTGAGAGGGACAAACACATAGAGGTAGCATAAATCCGAAAAAATTAGTTTATTCGGTGCAGTCGATTATCTGGGGATCGCGGACAAACGAAATGACGCATTTTTATCGGGTTTCAAGCATATTTAAGTAAATAAGTGAAATTCGGCTAAAAATTCGGATGTACAGTGCTTGTGCAGCAACTATATCCCCTATAAAACTAGAATTAATCTACCAAGATAGTTTAACCTGCCATCTACCAAATACCTCCTTCCCAATCTAAAAACAAACCACAACAACAATCAGTTTGACATGGGTAAGCTAGAATGGCAACCAAATGACATACACGTAGCAATCATTAACCCAACCATACATACTCAGTCATTCCATTACCACATGACCTATCAAAGAATATGTTATTCTTAGAAGTGTTGCATGTTTCGTTAAAAGCGACGTTTCAAACCAAGTTTAGTTTTAGTTTGTCCTGTAAAAGAACTGAAGCTCATAGAACAATCTTTCTGTAGCAAAAACAGATAATGTTCATGTCTGTCATCTGTTGAAATTGTGCACCCTTGTGTCAGACGATTAGTTGCTTTCTAAAATGTCTTGGTACTTGTGGGGGACCAGAGCCATGGGTCGTCGCGATTTGGAAGATTCTAAACATGCGGCCCTCTATGTCATTAGACCGAATACCGTTATTTGGATGGTCTGTAGGCTCTCCTTCTTTCTCTCCCTGTATTGGCAGGAATTATTGCCCAGATGTAAATTATGGATAACTTCTTTGGTCCTTAAATGCAAGTGGGGCTTCTTTCTTTTTTATTTGTATCTATTATAAACCCGTATCTTTATACGGGTTTAAAAAGAAACTGAAAACGTTCCACTTAATTAATACGTGTTGAAGGGTGTGTGGTCGTTTTCTTCTTTTTTTTCTTTTTTTTTCGCAGTTGTTCGGGTGGGGCTGAAACTGGTAAGGAGTGAATATTAAGGATTCTTGTTTTTATGGCACTTGCCTTCCGGCCAAGTGCCATATACCGATCACTTTTCCATCGGTCTGTCTGTCGGTCGGTCGGTCGGTCGGTTAGTCCGGTGTTTGCAAGTTAGGGTACTTCCAGATGTGCTAGGGCGATGAAACTTGGCAGGCATATTAGGGACCCGACCAAACTAACTTGGAAATAGTCACTTGCCCAATCCGACCATCGTGGGGGGAGGGAGGGGAGCCGGAATCCGGAATATAGTGACATGCATAACTTTCGAACGGGTAATCGGAAATTAATGAAACTTGATATTTGGAAAGAGGTCATGTCTCAGATGTCCCATTAACTCCGGACCGAATCCGATGAATGTGGGGGGGGGGGGTCGGAGGGGGGAACCGGAAATCATGTGACACGCTTAGAGTCGAGCGATCGGGATGAAACTTGGTGGGAGGAACAAGCACAAGCCCTAGGTACATATTGACAGAACCGGACCGGATTCGTGCACTGGGGGGGGGGGGGGGGGGAAGTTGGAGGGGGTTCCGGAATTCCGGTGATACGGAGTTTAGTTATTTCCAGGTGGGCTAGGACAATGAAACTTGGCAGGCAAGTCAGGGATCGGACCAGACCAAAATGGAAATATTTAACTTCCCGATCCGACCACCGAGGGGGAGTGGAGGGAGGGGGAATCCAGAATCTTGAGGAATGTATAACTTCGGAACGGGTGATCGGATCTTAACGAAACTTGGTATTTGGAAAGACCTCGTGTCTCGGATGACCCATTTAAAGTCCGGACCGGATCCGACGAATGTGGGGGTGGGGGGACTAGGAGGGGGGAACCGAAAATCTTGTTACACGCTTAGAGTGGAGCGATTGCGATGAAACTTGGTGGGAAGGAGAAGCACAAGAACTAGATACGTCAGTGATAGAACAGGATCGGATTTGGGCATTGTGGGGGGAGTTAGAGGGAGGGTGGAGTCCGGGATTCCGGTTATCGCGAGTTAAGGTATTTCCAGATGTGCTAGGACAACGAAACTTGGCTTGAATATTAAGTCCTTGGGACTTTCTTTTTGCTGCAATAGGATATTGGTTATGGACTCATGTTACTTTATTTTATTTTCAGTGTTTTCGCTTAAAATAAAAACCCGCCTACCTATATTCTGATACGGGTGGGATTGGCGGGTGAAAAAGGAGATTGAATATTGTTTGATGCATGTCAATAGTGGGCCTCGTCAAGCCTCGCTTTTGACCGTTTTGACCAGTTCCTTTTGTTTTCTGCTTTCTGTTTTCAGCAATTTATTGCCTCCCTTGATTCCCGCTTCCAGATATTTTGAAAACATTTTTTGCTCACTCCTTATCTGACGGAGTCGGGATTAATTTTTGCTGGGATATTATTGTTGGTCACGGATTGGAAAGGCTAGCTCCGCTAAGTCTGGCAGAAAATAATGAAGTAGGGCGCGGTCTCGCATGTCATGCCCCTAGAGCTGAATAAGTGCCAGGGGAAAACAGCTGCGGATAAGCTGTTCATATTCAGCCGCTGATGTTTGTGATGAGATTAAAACTTCACTGTAGAAAGTTTCTCCGAGTAAAGATTAAAGTTAACTGCAGTATTCGCTACTGGGATTAATCTTATCTCTACTGAGATAAGATTACACTGTAAAAAATTTCTCCGAATAAGGATGCAGTATTTGCTACTGGGATTAATCTTATCTCTATTGGGATACAATTTTTCCGAATTAGGGATAATCTTATCTCAATAAAGACAAGATTAATCCCAGTAGCAAATACTGCAAGTTTTTTTTTTTTACAGTGTTGGTAGGAATTCGAGAGGAGCCTTTTCGTGAACAAAGAAGATATCAACCTAAAAGAGAAACTGGTTTCTGGTAGCGGTAGTATATATGTAGCAAGATGTGTTTTTAGAAATGTTTACTTTAGTGTGGTTTCTTTTTTTTTTTCTTTTTTCAGTATCCAATCCAATCTGGGCAAAACTCTATTTTCTTTACTATTTTGTTCTGGATTTAACATTTTCCTTGTTATTTTTAGCTTTACTTTTTACATAAACTGAAACTATTTAAAAATGTAAATCAAAGAAAAGCATTCAAGAAAATTATTGTAACATGAAAAACGAGTCAAAACACAAAAAAAGCAACAAAAACATAAGAGCACAACCTGTACGGTAGTGGCAAAATCCTTAATTATTTATCGTCCGGAATCCAGTCAGAACCGGAAAGTGTGTGTTTAAGTAAAAGTTATATTTAAAGTTGATTAGATGTTCAATTTAGGGGTTAGAGGACATGCTGAACATCTGTATGAAAATCATTTTCTCTTCGGACAAGTAGTTCGCCCGAAATCGGGCCAAAACCAAAAAAGTTTGTTGAAAATAAAAGTTTTATCTGAAGTTGGTTAGATGTTCGGTTTAGGGGTAAGAATAAACGTTGAATCCGCATTTGACATGCTGAATCCATATCTGAACTTGATTTTCTCAGACGATTAGCCATTGGCCTGTTCTAAATCTTAAGAGCAAAATGTTCAAGGAGTCGGGCGTAGACTGGATATCTACAAGACACAAATTGTCTGGATCAAATATTTAATTTTGGGATCCCATCGAAACCTTAGGTCTTGTTCGACTTGGAGCCACACAAATGTTGAAGGTCGCTGAAACACACTTGCGGGGCCCGGGAACACTTTTCGAGCCACAACCGAGGCACTAATACTTCGTGGGGTCGCGGATAAGAGCCTTAGCAGAGATGTTTCGAGAATGTTGTTCTACTGCGTGCACTGTTGACACTGTTGAGAGAAGTCTGATATAACATTGAACTGATTCGAATGCTTGGTTTCAGCAGTTAACCAGGGGCGTCACGACCGGGGTGGGGGGGAGGGGGGATGCCCCCCCAATGTTGTCGGCCAGACGTTAAAAATAACCGAGTCGGCGCCAAGCGCCGCGTTTTTTCGCCTAAACAGTTGATTTTTTTTTCATTAAAACAGTCGATTTTTTCTGAAAATCAGTCGATTTTTCTGAAAATCAGTCGGTTTTTCTGAAAATCAGTCGATTTATCGTCAAAACAGTCGTTTATTTCTGAAAATCAGTCGATTTTTTTCGAAACTGTCTTTTTTTTCTTGAAAACAGTCGTTTTTTCTGCAAAAACCGTCGGTAAATTCCTTGGCCCCTCCCCCAAACATTTTGGCTAGTAACGCCTCTGCAGATAACACTTTACAAACTACCTGTTAACGTAGCAGTGGCTGGACGCAACCCCTTGTCAATTCTTCTGCTTGTGGTTGGTTAAACAAGGTCTATGTCTTCATGGTTCCTGCTGGAGTCCATTTATCATTCCCCCGACAGCCAACACGGGAAATGTTTGCCCGTGAAGATTGGGGAAAATTGAGATTGTCTCTTGGAAGAGTGACTGATGAATGAAAGTCATTGTATTGATCGACGTCAAGTGAGACAATTATGAATCGGTTGGTAAACCCAGCGTTAGTTGAAGTGAAGGACGTCCTGAATTGAACACACCTAACACGACCATTATATTGATAGCACTCTGAGCGACTCTGTTTTTCGGGAATCTCACAAAAATACTCATTGTCAGTTCTCCGTATTCTAGTTCAGAGCCACTATGCATTTTAGTTCCTATTAGTCTCTAGTGACCATCACCATCATCATTAATTTTACTAAACTCGCTAGGATGTGTGATTAGCAGTACCTTTTACTTTAAAATATGAAGGCTTCGCCTTTTGTTCATTAACTTATGGGTCTATTTGCATTGAACATATATAAATGTCGTGTTGTCTATGTGTAATTGATGCTGACATTGAGACGAGGGTGGACAACCAGACACTTATCCGCTTGGAGCGCTGAAATTGTATGATTAGGCCAATTGTCTACAGTAGTGTTGGGCGATATTTGGATTTTTCGATATATCGATATTTTCACTTTCGATATTCGATATCTGTATCGTATTTTGGTTGCATTTTTCGCTATGGTATACGTCTCGTTTCACCAAAGTTTAGAACAAAACTGTCTTAAAAAAGCATCTTGCATCATTTCAAACTTCGAATAAATAAAAACTGAAGTACGAAAAACACATTGTGCCAATTTCGGATATATAAATGTAGCTTATTTTGGATTATTTACATTAAAGGACATCTGAACAATGAAACCATACTTTAACACACCATGGAAAATGCATTTACAGACATGGCCACGGAGAGCATTCTTCTTCTGAGCGTGACGTTTTCCAGTGACGTTTCCAGAAACGTTTGTTCCACTTGGGGAGGACAGTGTCAGGAAACTTTCGTTCAGCCGTATTCCGAACCATTATCTATAAAGTTTTTAGCCTCCAGCTTTTTTTCAAAAGAAATTTCGCTGGATATTGACTTATTGACTTTCACTATTGACTAATTGTTTCGACTACTGTTGTGCTGAGGCAGACAAGCACACGGCTAGGAATTTAGCGTCTGGTTGGGGATTGGCCTCTACACTGTCGGAAGTTTCAAACACAAGGATGCGCAGTTTCAATAGACAACACTTAGTAATCTGTTGTGATATTATGGGGAAATTTGGAAAAAAAAATGGAAATTTTGGGAAATTTTCGGAAATTTTCATGCCGATTTTCGAAATACCAATCCAGTTCTTTTATGATGGAAAATTATGTTTAAAAAAAAAAACCATTGATATTTTGAAAAAGAAACGGGAAACATTTTTTCAAAGATTTATACCATAAAGTACAATTTGTCCGATGCGTTGCGTTGATTGTATTTTGTTTAAAGTGTTAGGTAGAATTCATTTAGGATAGTGTAGGCTAATTATTTCTAAATAACGTAGATTTTTATGAAAGTATATGGTCTAGTTATTAGTCAGTTGTAGACCGATTGTGTGTATTTTATTATATTTTATCTACTCGCCAGCTTTGGCGGATACAAATAAATGAACTGAATTGAATTGAATGCATAACAAGCATTTCCAAGAAGAGCCAAAAAACCGCCAAAAAAGCATCTGCTGAGTTTTCCGATATCATGACGCAAACAAAAAAGTCAGCGGATGCTTTTTTGGCATTTTTCGGCTCTTTAGCTCTTAGTTCCCTCGGAATTCCTTTCGGTAGGCCATTTTTTAGTAGGCTGCCTGCCTGCCATCACAGCTTGTCTCGAATCGGCTCCTCGACCCGCCTGTAGGGTATTAGTTGCGTTTTTGCTGATACCATGGTACACGGTAACTGGATCTGCAATTAGTCGTTTTTGCAGTTACCGCTGATATCTGATACCATGGTCTAAAGTCGTTTTCGAAGTTATCGTGGTATCTAAATATCAGATACCACGGTAACTTGCCAAATACTACGGTAACTGCAAAAACGCTTTTTGACCGTGGTGTCAGATACCACTGTAACTGCGAAAACCACTTAAGACCAATGGTATCCGTAAAAACGCAACTATTAGATACAGGTAATTAATAAGAATAAAGACCCATGCTCTTTTGATCATAATTTTTCCTACTCCATTTTTTGTGTATTTATACATTATGATGGGTAATAAAATTAATAATTATAATATAATAATTATGGACGCGGGCCTTCCTCGACAGCGTTCTCCTCCCATATAAGTTTTTTTGTTCCCCGACGGATGACGAGTATGTACGTCAAAACGTAGATCTCATCACGCATTACTTTGGACAGAGAGTTGGTTTTGTTGGAACACAAAACAAAATGGGCTTCAGTGAATGAAGTACTTAATCCGATCTTGCAAGAACGCTGCTTTCATCGCCATACTAGGTGGACGCTAGTGATGATGAATGAAAGGGAAAAGGTGGCGTTTGTAGGTTATGGTTACCCATAACGCCGCGGAGCGTTTCTTCGAGCTGCATACTTTTCGTTAAGTAACTCTGAACATTTGGCCATATTCCTGTTCAGCACTTCCAAGCGGACTAATTTCTGTTAATCCCCCTATATCTCACCGTCAGCACTTGGATCAGATATGGTAAAATAGATCCACAGGCTAGTGAGTGTAAAATCTGTCATCTGTGTCCCAGGTAATGGAGGTTTTGCATATGTTTCAGCTTCAGAAAGTGAAAGTGACCCACTACCCTATGGATTCGACTTTTTACTATGTCTACACAAGTGTTGGTTATGAGGAAATGGGGGACTAACAGAAACTAGTCCACTTGGAGCGCTGAACTGTAATAAGGCCAATTCGGCAGATCATGGGGACGTAGCGGCCACCGAAGACAAAGGCCGAATCTGGCGAGTCTTTCAAATTGTACTCGCCGCTCGATTTCGGGACGAGGTTAAAGCACAATTCTTACTAGAAATGATCTTTTCCCTATGAAAGGGATCAGAAAAAAACGTTTTCGAAAATACCATTATTTTCCACCTGAAACTAGCGATTCTCTTGTTAGCGCTTGTCGACTATATCCAGCCTTTCTGCTCTCCGACGCGGCGGCTGGGCGCAATACATTTGAAAACTGAACGTGCCTTGGTTAAAAAGTGGGGAAATGAAGCAAATAAAATAAGTAATAAATAGAAGATTATCATATCCTTATGTGTGAAAGAGTTGTCGGCGGACGTTGAAGATTCCGGCAAACTTTTCGTTGAGTGACGGGAAAACTCGGCAAGGCAGAAAAAGCGCTAAAAATTCCTAGTAACGAAACGAAACAATGGAGAAAGGTGGGGATTTTAAAGACTTATAATCCCATGTGGGAGCTAAGTATTTTATAAAAGGTAGAATAAGCAAGAGGGGTCCTTTAAGCTTTTTAACTAGAGATCGAAAGAGTCCCTAACGGGGAAGGACGCTGCTTGCTAGCTCTTTTGAAGGATAGGATTTTCTTTCGCTCGACTGAAGACAATTTCCCGGTCGCAGTCTGGTCTGCTTTCAGAGTCCGTACCAAAACATAGATTTCTTGGGCTTATTCCAACTCTCAGCCTTTGTTGCATACAAACTCCCATGCTGTTGTTGTCTACAGTCAAACCCGGAGGAAATTTGAAAGATTTAAGAGCGTGTTCCGCCCTTCTGACAATAGTAACTATTAGTTACTATTTTCGTTCCAACCTCGTGACAAGTTACTACGCTGACCGTTCCGACCTTCTCGAAATAGTAACTATTTGCTTACTCGGGAGCGTAGTAAGCGCGGTAACTACGCATCTCTGCAACGTGATTGGTCGGATTCGCCCGTGGCATGATATTCTGCTGGAAAATAGAAAAAATCGTTCCAGCCTTGACGGCAAAAAGCCAGAATTCATTACGTCATGCGTAGTAACTACGGCAAATAGGGTTGAACACGCTCTAAGTGTCAGACAATTCTGTTCCTAAATGGCAACTAATTTCGACCGAGAAAGAAGATACAAATTAAAGAAACATAAAAAAATGTACGCAGAGATGAAGTGTTTATAAGATAGTATGAACAGATCACGAATAATTATTCACCGATAATTCATCATGCCAATGCAGGGAATTTGAGATGTACGGCGTCGTCAACAACAGAATAGGATGACAGTCAATGCGAAAATGGGTTGGAGACTCTGCAGTTGACAACCCGAAAGAAGCTAATTTTCGTTCAGTTGTGTAATTTGTATAATACTTAGGTGGAAGAAAAAGCTTCCACTAATCATGGATCAGAAAACAGAGCTGGTTTCGATTGGAAATAGCGTATTTTTTAGTTCTCCTTTAATCACGGGGTTTGACAGGTCTGCTTCACAAGATGGAATATTTTTAGAAATTTTCGGATTCCTTTGAATTCTTCGAATTTTCCATTTCTACTAATAAGATCTGTCAGTCGTGGTGATAGCTGGATAGTTGTGTTCCAAAAATGATTTGTCGTCTTTTCTTCTAGCCCAGTCGCCGCCCCTGGTTGTGAAGCAGCCGCCAACGGATGAACTTTTGTTTCAAGTGGCTTCTAGGATTGATGAAAATGATAAACCGTTTATAATTGAGTGCGAAGCCGAAGGAGAGCCAGCACCCAAGTAAGTATTCAGGCCAAAAGCCGTCTTAGAGTTTCTTGGAGACAAAGCTGATTGGTTTTTGGGATCCCAAAACGTAAGTGACGGGATACCTATGATTTCGTAAAAGTTATGAAAATTATTTTCTCGCCGGACGAGTAGTTCACCTGGAATCCAGCGAAAACCGGAAAATTTTGGTAAAAGTTTAATCTGAATAGAGGTTCAATTTAGGGGTAAGGAGAAATGCTGAACCTGAATGTGAAAATTATTTTTTCGCCGGAATCCGGCCAAAACCGACAAATTTGTTAAAAAGTAAATGTTTTATTTTAATTTGATAAGATGTTCGATTTGCGGCTAAGAAGACATGCTGAATCCATATATGACGGTCATCTTCTCACCGGATGTATAGTCCACTCGAAATCCGGCTGAAACCGAAAATAAATATTTCTTCAGCCCAAGCTGTCTGCGAATCATATTCGATAGTGCAAAGCGGATACGTCAGCTGAATTTTATTGGAGCTATATTTTGGCCCTTCTTGGCAAGGGTTTTCTTAAGGCTCAAAGCCGCTCAAGTTGAAAAAATGAACTTGTAGTTTTTCCACAAGTTCATTTTCAAAACTTGTTTTCCACACTAGAAGCCCTATATCTAATAACATTCAACTGACGTATCCGTTTTGCACTATCAAAATATCAAATATGAAACCGTAAAATTTGTTGAAAGCAAGTTTTATCTGAAGTTGATTCGAGGAGACATGCTGGATTCAACTGTTGCCAGACAGATAGTTCGCCCAGAATCCGGCCGAAACCGGAAAATTGGCAGAAGTAAGGAAGGAAGTTTTGATCAGTTTCGTCAAAGTAGATACGACGTAGGCTATAGGGCTAACACACATGCAGAATCCATATCTGAACTTGGTCTTCTCATATGATTACCATTGGCCTTAATATATTCCAAAATTTTGATAGTAAAAATATTTAAGAAATCTGGCGAAGAGCGAATATTTACAAGACCCAATTGTCTGGGTAAAATATTAAATTTTTGGGATCGCATCGAAACCTTTGGTCTTGTCTTTGAATTGTAACGGTCACACTGGGATTTACAGGCAGTCGATGTTTCGCATATGTCAATTCATCTGGTCATTTTTTAAACAGTTTTTATTTTTTAGACTTTTATTTCAGGACATCGTAAATTGTATTATTTGTTTGTTTGTTTACTGTTTAATGTCATTTTTGAATTTTTCGTATGTCTTCGAATGCTTAGATTAGATTTAGATTATGACCTATGATTTTGTATAGGTTGTCCGTCTGTCCGTTTGTTAGCACGGTAAGTCTCGAAGGGGTTGATATGTTTTGTTCAAACTTGGCATAAGGACTCTTTGGGTCAACAGGTCAGGTTCTTAAGATGGGCTCGGTAACCTTATATTTAGGGTTGTGGGAGGGGTTTAAAATTAAGGGGCAAATATTTTTTAAAAGCTGATGGGATAGTCAATTGAGGCGTAAGGAGACATGCTGAATCCGAATATGAAAGTTATTGCCTCGTCGGACAGGTAGTTCGCCGGGAATCCGGCAAAAACCGGAAAATTTGTGAAAAGTAAAAGTTTAGTCCGAAGTTGATTAGAGGTTCGGTTTAGGGGTAAGGAGACATGCTGAATCCACCGAATCCGGAATCCGGCCAAAACCGAAAATTCAGTATGAAGTTTTAAAACTCAATGATATAGGCGATATGGACTGAGGAGACATGCTATTGCAGCTTTCGAACATACTAAACATAAATAAAAAGTGTATGCGATCAGTTTGGTTATCTCCAAAAGTCCCAACCGGCCTTTAATTGGTCAAAAAGGCAGAATGCATTCGACGACTCTGGTGAAATATTCAATAAAATTTGTCGACCAGTTTTCGGAAAACCTTGTTGAAATTTTCATTACTCTTTGTTTAGTCTACGGATGCCGGAGGGAGAGTCCGGGCCAGTTGCGTATACTATCTGTATAAGGTCTCTTTAGGTCTTAGTATTGGCAATCGTGGTCTCGAAGGGATTGAGATATTTTGTTTAAACTTGGTATAACGATCCACTAGATCAAAGTTCAGGCCAAGTTCGTAGATGGACCCTGTAACCCTATATTTAGATGTGGGGGGAGGTGTTCAGAATAAGGGTAAAGGAGGCGCGCTGAATCCGTATCTGAACTTTTTTTTGCCGGATAAATGGTTCACCCGGAATCCGGCCGAAACTGTAAATTCCAAGTAAGCTCCAAGTTGTTCTGAAGTCGATTAGAGATTCGGTATCGGGGAAGGAGACATGCTGAATCCAATTTTGAACTTTATTTCCTTGAAGGATAAGCTGGCAAAATTTGCCAAAACCCGGAAATTTGGATCGAGAGGCTCGCCTCTCAGTGTCACCAGCTCTTTTCCTCTGCATGTATTTCACCGGGAGTAGACTACTGTTAAAACGATTAATTTGGTCAAAGTAAAAGATTAGTCGACTAGAGATGAGATATTAGAGTATAAAGACATTATCAGCTTCTTTCACTGCGACCTCGAAACGTGAGAGTGAGTACACAAATCAAGCTGATGTTTTTGCTTGGCAAAAATATGACCGTTCACAGAAGTAACGAATTGAATATTCATAAGTAAGAATTGGAGTTTCAAACGTCATGCCTGGTGCTTTAACAATAGCAAACACATTGTTGTGTGTGTGGCCGATCCCATTTCTCACAGTAAAAATACAGGCCTTGAACGTTGTAGTAAATTGAATCATTCATATGGATACAATTTGGTGGGGCCCACGGGTAAGTTTGCTACCCCCCAAGAAACCATGACGTTGATTATTGTGTATGGTCGGGAACTGATGCTGACGTGGATGTAATTTGTTAACACGATCCGCAGTATATTACCCTGATTTGTACCTTCAGGGTGGCTAAAAGATGGTTTTGAAAGCGAATTCTCATTAAGGTTTGTAATATGAATAAAAAATAGTTTCTGCAAAAATCGAAAAGATAGCATCATCGCTGTTGTTTAGTATATGCATAGTTCGAACCGCAGATTGACTAAACTGCCGTGTCGGTTACCCCTTTTATTTTCTAATCATACACTCGCTTGGAATTCCTGCTGCATTCCCCTTTTATATAAATTGGTTCCCCCGATCAGAATCGAGGACGGGGAATAATAGGATTTTCCGATGCTGTGATTGGAGTCGCTCTTTCGGAAAAGCTTCCATGAAGGATTGAAATTTGGAGTTCTCGAGCTGATACTAAAGAACACCTGCGTTTGCGAATTACCTATGTGTGCAGCGAGCTTGGATGGTCATCGCGAGCTCAGCACTAAATTGGCTTCGTGAGCAATACGAGAAGATGTAACGACAGGCCTGATTATTCAACACGTCATTTGATTTTTATTTTATTTTTAAGCTGTAAATTTAAAGCACGTTTGCTCTGTTTCAAGTTTTTTTCTGGATTATCAGTACTTCTTTTCGGAAAGGATCGAATTATGAATCAGTGCATTTGATGTTGAGCCTACAAGCTGTTGGTGGGAGACATTTCCAGCGAAGAGGGAAGTCTAGCGAAGCGTCTTCAGCTGGCATCAACTGCTTCTGTTCTTCCACCAGCGCTGGAGTTCCTGGGGGGGGGGGGGTCGATGCCGCTCTCGGGTTGCGAATAGGGCGTCGCCCCATCTGGCGAGGTGTGCATCTTGGGTGTTTACAGCCATGTTCGGTGGGGCTGGAGTCGTAGACAGGTGGCTGCTAGTCCTGACGTTTTCCCGCGTACGTTCTATTTAGCTGTCTTGTTAGATACATAGGTGGATATCGCTTTTATTTTTTTCGAACTATCATGTTGAAATCAAAATTTGTCGAACTCGTCATATATACATGTAAACACTCATTATTTAAATATGTCAATACAAATATGTCAACGTCATGTATAAAAGTAAACACTAAAAAGATTAAAGGACCCCTCTTGATTATTCGGCCTTTTATAATATACCTAGCTCCCTTATGGAATAATAAGCTTCTAAAATCCCGACTTTTCTCCATTGTTTCGTTTTATGCCGATGAATTTTTAGCGCTTTTCGGGCGTGCCGAGTTTTGCCAGTAACACAACCTAAAGTTTGCCAGAATCTTCAACGTCCGCTGACTACTCTTTCACACATAAGGACATGAGAATCATCTGTTCTAGACTTTTTTCATTTGCTTGGTTTTCCCACTTTTTAACCACGGAACATTCAGTTTTCAAAGATTTGCGCCCAGTGCCGCGTCGGAGAGCAGGAAAGCTGGATAGAGTCGATAGGCGCCAATAAGAAAATCTCTAAATTCAGGTGGAAAGTAATGTTATTTTCGAGAAACGTTTTTCTGATCCATTTCTTAGTGAAAAGACCATTTCTAGTAAGAGTTGTGCTTTAAAAATTTTAACGAAAGACGGTACAAACGTCTTTTCGTACCGTACATGGTCACATTTTATTGTTGCTGTTGACCTAACGATGGGAATAGCGATCTCAGCTACTCGGCTAGGTTATAGATATCTTCATAAACGTAATTTACCCCGTCTCTTCTTAAAGGACCCCTCGCACTATTTACTCCTCAACTTACAGTGTTTTAAAATATTTGAAACCTTTAAAACTATGCTGGGCTTTCAACAAATAACCTACCGTTTTTGACTGTTTTAAGCCTTTTCCGAGACTCGTTGATTTGTAGCGAAAACAGGGAAACAGTTTACATAACCGGTTTTTCTGATGGAAAAACTCCTCGCAGACAACCGTCGACAGCGTGATACACATCGAAGGTAGCAAAACACGGCAAGTGAGGAAATCATCTTGGTTTTGTTAGTGGGGCTAGAATGTACCGTAGGAAATTGGGGTCTCCAGGTCTAGAAGTATATGGAGTGATTATGGAAGTAGGTTGCGATAGTATTATACGTAAGTTAGAGGGCTTTAAGCATTTTTTTAAATCTATACTTTTTACAACTTGATTTTTTTTCCCAACACTCTTCCAGTTTAGACTATGTTTTCTTTTTCATAACGCTTATCTCAATCTCAAAATCGATTTAATTTCTGTAACTCAGCTGAAATTTCTTTTGTCTGTATTAACCGATAACCATGTAGGTGAACATTCGATGGGCTAGTGAAATTTTAGAACTGGAGTTTATCTGCAATCGTTACAGAATATTTCCGTTACGACAAAAACGCTACGTTACGTTTACGTTAAAGCAAAGAAGCGAACCATGTTTAATGGTGTGTTTTACGGTAACGTATCATTTAAAAAGCCGTCGTAACTACAGTGCCAATGCAACCCACTTCCGTAATTGCATTCATCAATTTCCGAACCTTGAAGACCCAATTTCCAAATGTTGCATTCTAAACCCGCTAACGACACCACACCAATCTTTGCACTTGCCACGATTCACGATTGTCCATGCGCATTGTGCTCCCGACGAGTGTTCGTGTATCGCGCTATTGATGCGTAAAACCGAGTATCTGAATTTTGCCGAGTTTTGCTCGAAGTCAATGGGCCTGGGAAAAGGCGTAAAACAGCCAAAGCCGTGGATAATTTTTTTAAAAGCAGAGCCTAGTTTTACAGTATTGAAACAGTTTTGAATGTTGAACCATAAACAGTCAATAGTGCGAGGTCTGCTTTAATGGTTTTCTGCAATATTACCCTGTAGTAGAAATATTATCCAAATTGTTATCCGTTGAAATTGTACATCCTTTATATGTTATCAAGCTTCTGATAGGCGACCGGATTAGTGCCAGTATCTCCTAATACCGCCATCGATCCTTGGCAAATTCAATGCAAGCCCAAGTTTCCCGGTAAATTAGTGTTCCAGGGATTGTCTCATGGAGTGCAAACAGCCGGCATGCCAGAATCCTAACTATGTAAGACCTCATTTACAAATTCTTGTAGCTCTATTCAGAGAAAGTCAAAGAGAGCCTTGTCGTCCCAAAGGTCTTGTTTAGTTTCCTCTGTCAGGGTACCCCCCCCCCCCAAATCGTCATTGACACAGCCTGGATTTTCGCTGGAGTTTAAAATGGTTTAGCTACTCTGCTGACAAAAGGGTTGGAAAATGATGATAGTGGGGTTTGTAATC
The DNA here is from genome assembly GCA_030848855.1 of Branchinecta sandiegonensis. Classification (NCBI taxonomy): domain Eukaryota; kingdom Metazoa; phylum Arthropoda; class Branchiopoda; order Anostraca; family Branchinectidae; genus Branchinecta; species Branchinecta sandiegonensis. The sequence goes on from JAUPMV010000009.1 coordinate 7,235,786, forward strand.
AGGTTGGCATTTATGCCTTTGTTTGAACTTTTGAACGAGTTATTGTGTTTTATGTTTATCAGCTTTTTCGTCTGATGCAAGCATTTTGCTGATCAGGTTTTATATGAGAAGTTGGAGTCGATTGATCTTTGGAAAATGATGATAACGAAGTTTTCAGCGAGGTTGACATTAATATATTTATTTGTTGTTTTGGAACGAGTTATGGGGTTTTGTGCTGATGGCACGAAACGCAAATCAGCCTCTAGTGCGATGCCATCGTTTCGTTGATCTAGTAGTATAATTGTATGCGAGGGGCTACTCGTTCATAACGTTAATAGCTTTGGTGTAGTCTCGGGCGTTGGCTACTTGGCCACCTGCCTTTTGCCCAGAGTTCGTCGGCAATTATTGCGTAGCCTATCTCTTCGATTGCATATATTGCGTCTGTAGCAGAGCAAAAAGTGTTATTTTGCTTTGGTCTGAAGGGTTGAAATCAGTCAGCCAATAAATGTTCAGCCTTATGCTCGGGCCCCACCTGGTAATAGCGCCCGTAATAAGACCGTTTTACGGTCGAAATTGGGACATCTATACGTAATTTGGTTCGTTAATTTGGTTATTACCCACTCTTACGTTTCATCCTAGTCACACCTGGAATGAAGAAATTCAGGACATATTACCACCATCATCACTCAAAGGTAAACAAAATTGGCTAAAGTCAGTGGCTCTGGTCTGTGATTGGTCCGGACACTCCGAAAGAAATAGAAAACCGTGATTTTCGGGGTTTTTTATATATACCTTATATCAGGACACTCCAAGGATACGTTTCAAAATGGCGGAGATGGGTTTTTCCATCTCGACTGTCTTACGTTTTCAGCGTCTTTTCTTCCCAATTTCGACCGTAAGAAGGTCTTATTACCGGCGTTATTACCAGGTGTGACTACAGTGGGGCCCTGGCATAAGATAGTCGAGATGGAAAAAATCCATCTCCGCCCTTTTGAAGCGTATCTTTGGACCAATCACGGACCATAGTTACTGACGTTAGCTAGTTTTGTTTACCTATGAGTGATGATGTCGATTGGCGGTAATACATCTTGAATTTCTTTGTTCCAACTCCAGGTGTAATAACCAAATTACGTACAGATTTGACTGAATGTAGCCCGCGCATTAGTCTTTCCCCATCTTAATATGAGATTTGACAGCAGTGATCCCAGGAGTCTGACGCGAAATTTTGATAAGCTAAATTACCATTATTACTGTAATTAGTACCATCAGAACAGGCGTCTGCCGCTGCAAAATTCTTCTAATTTTTTTTTTTTTATTGAATTTGCGGTTTCTTTTCGAGCGCCTTTTTCAAAGTATCAAGTGATTATGCGACGGAAGTTGACTCGACAACCCCGCAATGGCATTTCCTAATAAACTAACCGAATAGCGTAGGCTTTCAGGCGTTTCAGGGCCCAGAAAGCCAAAAGTTCTGGATTTAAATCCCGGTTGAGGAGCACTTCCGTCTTTCAGTTCACTACCTATAACGTTTCCATCTCAAGGACGTCTTCCCCATCAAATTAAATCTTGGTTTTGTTCCGGTTCAATTCCCGGCTGAGGAACACTTTTGTCTTTTAGTCCACTACTTATAAATGTTTCCAACTCAATAGCGTCTTTCATTGAGCTGACTGGGAAACATATAATCCGACGATTGCTAAAACGGATACGTCAGCTACAAAGTTTTGGGAGCGATATTTCGGCCCTTCTTGGGAAAAATGGAAGAAAACGATCCTGCAATCTGACTGGAAGAAAATTAACCTGCAATAATAATAATAATTTATTTTTGACCCGCTATAAAAAATCAAAGCGGAGTATCAATAAAAGAAACAAAACAAGCACTTCACAAAACAAAAAGCACTAAAAACTAAAGCAAACGAGACAGGCCACTGTGGGCGGGCAGATTCTTGTAAGTTGACTGGGGTAATTTCCCAGCAAGCTCCGTAAGTTTCGACCCGATATCCGGAAAACTGTAAATAGATATTAGGTTCCGATTTCTGTACCATGGAGGCAGATACAATAGAAAGCGGGAAAACCGGAAATAGTAAGAACGAACTGAACTGATATCTTTTTTATGGAAAATAGGGTAAATACCAGAAAGAAATAAAACCGAGTGATCTGTAAAAGCCGAATATAATTTAGCAAGAGATTTTCTATTGTATCTACCTCGATTTAGCAATATGCAACCTGATTGCAGGCTCGATTTTCCAGACCCCGATGTGCCCTTGAAATTCACAGCCTGGCGAGGACCGTTGCCAAGAAGGGCCGAAATATCGCTTTGTGCCAAAGCATGACGAATCCGTTTTTAGCAATTTTTGAATATAGACGTCTTCCAGATATGATTTCGAGGGCGGGGATTAGGCTAGGTCTGGAACAGGGGTGCTAGGACCTTGTTGATAGCATGATAATCTTCTGGAGACCGACGGGCGTGACCTTATTTTCCACTCCGAGAACCAGTCAGCACGAACGAGGGGTAGGGATGTCCTAGGTAGCTTAGGCCTCAGACACACTCTTCTCTTTCTCTCCATATAAAATAAACATATGCTTCTCAGAAGTTGTACTAAGAGAGTCCCCTTCTCTCAACAAAAGATGTTAAGGTTGTTGGTGTATTTAATTGTCGGAAATGTGATGATGCTGGTGACCTAGCATCATCCAGGTAACAAGTTTGGTCAGTGACGATACGAGACACACGCCATCTATAATCTGAACGTATTGCCTAGATGACATCTGTGTTTCCACCTTGGTTGGGAATAACAACGAAATTGGATGGGGCCTGAGCCACAACACTTATCATCAAACTGAATCTTTTGTTTTAAATACGAGGCCCCGCTGTGGGTCCTGGTTTGTCGACAAGGCTCCTACATTAGAGTCCTAGATTTCTAAATTCAGTAATTTACTTCTGGTTATTTATCGAGTACGAGTTCCCTATACAACGTCCCTTCTAAGTGAGAAATCGTTCAGATGTAAGTGTAGCCGGGGGGGGGGGGGGGGGTCACTCGCATCGCAAGCTGTACAGGGGCATGTGCCTCCGTGCCTACTGATGTACACCAAAATGTCCAGTTATTACCCCCTCGTGGATCACAGCGGTTCAACTTCTTGTCGACTTTGTATGACCATCTTCCATTCAGAATCTAGTTGTTTTTTCCACAAGTTCCAACTTGAGCGGCTTTGAGCCTGAAGAGGACCTGTCGCCAAGAAGGGCCGAAATATAGCTCCAATAAAATTCAGCTGACGTATCCGTTTTCTACCATCAAATGTGAATCTAGCTGTTTTAGATCGATTGCAAATCCTCGCTGGAATCAGCGGAAGCTTTCGGAAACGCTCGTGAGGTTGTCGACGTGACTGATGATGCGATCGATTCCATCCATTTTTATAAATACTGTTACTTCCTCTAGTCATCCAAGTGAAGAGTAACAATGATTTCGCCGGGATGAGAAATGAATTCGATCTACTTCTGTCAGAGGAGTTGAGCTTCAGCGGGGTTTGATGCCGGAAAAAATGCATAACATGGACAGGGAGTCTGGAAATGAAATTCGGATCCTTTCATGGTGTGACATAAATTTGAGCGGTTTTCCACTTGATTAAGGGGCTTTCACGTTGAGAACGCAGTACTCTTTGCGCTCACGTTTAGTCCGCGTTGCGTATGGGCTGCGTCGGTCAGACGTGGGGCATGCATGTAAAAGGTTTATCATATCTTGTGTGCGAACAGATTCGAGTTCATTTTTATGGCACTTGCAGCCTCTGGCTCAAGTGCCATATACCGATCACAATTCCGTCTGTCGGTCTGTCGGTCTGTCGGTCTGTCGGTCGGTCCGAGTTTTTTTGTCCCACATATCCGAGTTAGGGTACTTCCAGATGTGCTAGGACAATGAAACTTGGCAGGCATATCAGGGACCCGACCAAACTAACCTGGAAATAATCAGTTTCCCAATCCGACCATATGGGGGGGAGTGCGGGGCGCTGGAAACTTGCAAATTTAGGGCATTTTGTCACTTTTTTCTGAGTTAGGGTACTTCTAGATGAGCTAGGACAATGAAACTTGGCAGGAATATCAGGGACCCGACCAAACGAACCTGGAAATAATCAGTTTCCCGATCCGACCATATGCGGCGGAGTGGGGGCGCTCGAAACTTGAAAATTTAGGGCATTTTGTCACACTTTTTCGAGTTAGGGTACTTCCAGATGAGCTAGGACAATGAAACTTGGCAGGAATATCAGGGACCTGACCAAAGTAACCTGGAAATAATAAGTTTCCCGATCCGACCATATGCGGGGGAGTTGGGGTGCTGGAAACTTGAAAATTTAGGGCGTTTTGTCACACTTTTTCGAGTGAGGGTACTTCCAGATGAGCTAGGACAATGAAACTTGGCAGGAATATCACGGACCCGACCAAACTAACCTGGAAATAATCAGTTTCCCGATCCGACCATATGGGGGGGAGTGCGGGGCGCTGGAAACTTGAAAATTTAGGGCATTTTGTCACACTTTTTCGAGTTAGGGTACTTCCAGTTGTGCTAGGACCATGAAACTTGGCAGGCATATCAGAGACCCGACCAAACAAAATTAGGAATAATCAGTTTTCTGATCCGACCATTTTGGGGGGGGGGGGGGTGGAGGGCAGGGGAATCCGGGAAACTGAGAAGTGTGTAACTTTCGAACGGATGATCGGATTGTAATGAAACTTCATAACTGAAGAGAATATATATCTGTAATGTCCCGTTTAAAGTCTTGACCGGATTCGGTAGCCAGGGGGGAGTTGGGGGGGGGGGAGACCGGAAATTTCAAGAAACGGTTAGAATGGAGGGATCGGAGTGAAACTTGCTGGGAAGAACAAGCATCTGCTCTAGATAAGTCCTTTAGACCATTGTACTGGATCCGGACACTTATGGGGGGGGGGGGGGGGCGGAATTCCGGTGATGGTGGTTTTTTGGATTTTCACGATGAAACTTGGCAGGCATATCAGGGACCCAATCAAACTGACTTCAAAATAAAAATATTGTCGATCAGATAATGGTGGGGGAGTGGAGGGAGGGGAATCCGCAGGGGAATCCGGGAAATTGAGAAGTGTGTAACTTTCGAACGGATGATCGGATTGTAATGAAACTTCATAACTGAACAGAATATATATCTGTAATGTCCCGTTTAAAGTCTTGACCGGATTCGGTAGCCAGGGGGGAGTTGGGGGGGGGAGACTGGAAATTTCAAGAAACGGTTAGAATGGAGGGATCGGAGTGAAACTTGCTGGGAAGAACAAGCATCTGCTCTAGGTAAGTCCTTTAGGCCATTGTACTTGATCCGGACACTTATGGGGGGGGGGGGGGGGGTCCCGGAATTCCGGTGATGGTGGTTTTGGGGATTTTCACGATGAAACTTGGCAGGCATATCAGGGACCCAATCAAACTGACTTCAAAATAAAAATTTTGTCGATCAGATAATGGTGGGGGGAGTGGAGGGAGGGGAATCCGAAATTTTCAGTCATGCGTAATTTTGGAATGGTTGATCGGATTCGAGTGAAATTTAAGAATTCAACAGAGGACATTTCTCCGATGATTTTTTTCATATCCGGACCGGATCCGGCAACTATTGGGGGGGGGGGGGAAATACGTGCCCCGTTTAGAATGGAGGGATCGGGATGGAACTTTGTGGGAAGAACAAACAGATGCTCTAGGTAAGTCATTTGCTGAATCGGATTGGCTACGTGCACCGCGGGGGAGCTGGGTGGGGTGGGGTGGGGGGGTGGACCGGAAATCTCGAGAAACGGTTAGAATGATGGTATCGGAGTGAAACTTGCTGGGAAGAACAAACATCTGGTCCATATAAATCTTTTACATAATTTGACTGGATCCGGACACTTAAGGGGGGGGGGGGAGGAGGGGTATCCCGGAATTCCGTTTTTGGGGGATTTTCACGACGAAACTTGGAAGGCATATCAGGGACCCGGTCAAACTGACTTGGAATAAAAAAAAAAAATCCTCGATATGATAATCTTGGGGGGGGGGGGGAGTTGAGGGAGGGGAATCCGGAATATTGAGTCATGCGTAACTTTGGAACGGGTGATCGGATTCGAGTGAAATTTAATAATTAAACAGAGGACATTTTTCTCTTGTGACCTTTTTCATTTCCGGACCGAATCCGGCAATTATCGGGGGGAGGGCGGAAAATACTTGACCCGCTTAGACTGGTGTGATCTGGATCGAACTTCGTGGGAATGACAAACAGATGCTCTGGATTAATCATTTACAGAACAGGATTGGCTCCGGTTATTGTGGGTGGAGTTGGAGGAGGGGGAGGGGGGTCTGGGATTCCGGTGATGCGCGTTAAGGTACTTCCAGATGTGCTAGGACGATGAAACTTCGCTGGAATATTGGAGACTCAACAACATTTGCTTAGAAATTGCTACTTCCCAAATCCGATTATTCCTTAAAGTACCAATCTTGACCGCAAAGTAAAAAAAATACTTTTAAGCAATATATGCATTTTCGTGATGCCCATCAGCCCATTAGCAGTTTTGCCTCAAGGGTTTTGCTTACAAATGAAGTTCCAGCTCCCTTATAGCGCGCATCTCAACCGCAAAGTCGAAACTTACTCTTGATCAATCAAATCATCTTGACACATGCAAGTGCCATATGAGCTTACAGCTCTTGTTTGTCATTAAAACAAAATAAATATTTTGTCATTCTACAAAATAAAAAATAGCCATAAGATTAAAAAATGCTTTCGAGTTAACCTGAAGCTCGTAAAACAGTGCAACGCGTAACTCGAGCGTGTATGAAGCTCAGTCACGTTTCGCATCCCCAACTTTCCTGAATAAGAATTAGCAAGGTAATTAATCTTAACAAAAATGCCATGCTTCCTCCTAATGTTAACACATTAAGTCTCGTCGTCCTACCTCTAACCACGATCACCGTAAAATAGCTAAGGAACTGGGCAACTAGGCCCTGTTCACAAGCTTAACTCATGGAAAATGTGGGCCCAGTTGCCCATGATCGGGGAGGGTGGGGGAAATGTGACTAAAATGGGTATCTGGAAGTACATGAAATGCCACCGTCCTAATTCTCAACTTTGTCAAGTCATGGACTTCAGACATTAGGCAATAGGGCCCACTTGTCACTGAACCGGACGAGGGGGGGGGGGGGCAACTATTCACTGGGCGACCTGACCTGGGCCCGGTTGCTCCTTAAGCCGTTGGGTGCTGGGGGCACAACTACTGCAAATTTCAGCTTAATGTCTATCATGGTTCGCAAGTTATTGACTGGGCCCAGTTGCTCATGAACGGGGAGGGTGGGCGAGGTGTAATTCCGATAGGGTCTTCCCAAGCCTAGAATCTGTAAGTACAGGAAATTCATCAGCCTAACTCCAACCGTGTTCAAGTTAGGATTTTCAGTCGCTGGGCAATCTGGGACTAATTGCCCCTGAACGGGTGGTGTGGAGGATGGGACCCCTCAAAAGGCAAAACTAGACGCTAGTGCCAACAAATATACCAAGTTTGAACTTAATATCTTTCATGGTTCACGACTCCACGAAAAGCGGCGAAAACCAAAAGTGGCTACAGCGGCCGCAAGAGTGGAGTGTTCGTAAATGAACACGCCACCAGAGCAAAGTAACACTAGGGAGTAGCGTCAAGACCTATGGTTTCCTTGCTTCGCAAACGGGCCATACTCATAGAGCCGCCCGCTACGCTTGCGGTATTTAAAGCGAGACAAACTTGCGGGTTCAGAAATTTCTAGTAAAGCTAAGATGCGGTCTGCACATATCGAGGAAACAGGGGTATCTATTTATTGCTGTGTTCAGAATATGAGACTATTTGAGCCAGCACTGGTGCAGGAATGATGAGCTTCAGTAGTTGGGACGTTCTCTATCGCTAGTGGCGCTAGTATCGCTGCTGTTCGTGTGTTTAATTTTTGTCATGTCTTGGCGCTACTCTCTAGTGTTATTTTGCTCTGCACTCCACCAAAAACTCGAGCCAAAGGATGTTCCTGTGTAAAAGGCTGCTAACCGTCTACAAGATTAGTCCCAGCTATTGTGCTTCTCCCCTTCATGGAAGCATCCAAACTTCAAGTTGTTATTACTGTTTGTAACATGAGCTCCTTCTGTTTTTGATCGGAAGGAGCAGGTGTCTCTGTAATTGTTATCCTTAGTATAGATGGTACCCGGAAGGCTTCCTGTATCGGACTGGTAAATGAGTATGTTTTGTGTTTTAGGTACAAGTGGGTAAAAAATGGTCAAGACTTCCTGTATCAAACATATGACGATCGGATATCTCAGCAGCCCGGCAGAGGAACTCTGGTCATTACGTCACCGCGAGATGTGGATATTGGTATGTTTGTTTTGCATTTAGTCAGTATTACAGCCTAGATCGCATTATTTACTTAGTGTTTTAAAATGTTTGAATACTTTAAAACTAGGCTGTGCTTTCAACAAATAACACACGGTTTTTGCTGTTTTAAAGGACCTGTCTTACCTATAATACTAACGCAACCTACTTCCATCATCACTCCATATATTTCTATACCCGGAGACTCCAATTTCGTACGGTACATTCTAACCCCTTTAACAAAACCACACTGACTTTCTCACTTTGTGTTTTGTTACCTGCGATGTGTATCACGCTGTCGACGGTTGTCTGTGATAAGTTTCAATCACATCCATCACAAAAAAACGGTTATGTAAATTGTTCACTGTTTTCGCTATAAGTCAACGGGTCCTCGGGAAAAGGCTTAAAGCGCAACTCTTACTAGAAATGTTCTTTTCCACACGAAATGAATCAGAAAAAAAAACGCTTTTGGAAATGCCATTACTTTCCACCTAAAACTAGCGATTCTCTTGTTAGCGCTTGTCGACTATATCCAGCCATCCTGCTCTCCGACGTGGCGGCTGAGCGCAAAACATTTGAAAACTGAACCGTGCCTTGGTTAAAGAGTGGGAAAACTAAGCAAATAAAACAAGTAATAAACAGGATAGTACCACATCCTTATATGTGAAAGAGTTGCCAGCGGACGTTGAAGATTACCGCAAACTTTTCGTTGGATGACGGGAAAACTCGAAAAGGCCCAAAAAGTGCTAAAAAATTTGTAGTTACGAAAGGAAACAATGGAGAAAGGTGGGGACTCTAGAAGCTTACAATTCCATATGGGAGCTAGTTATAACACAAAAGGCAGAGTAAGCAAGAGGGGTCCTTTAAGGTTTATACAGCTGCAGGTACCGCGTCTGACCATTTTTCTTGAATCACCGTAGTGAAAAAATTAAAAAAATGTTGAAGTGTGTTTTCCTGATTGAGACTTGGATCGAATGAGATCCTTTTCATGAGCTAAGTACTTCCTGTCTGTTTGTTTGCCCATCCAGCAAGTTTATAGTCCCCGTCCGCGAAAAAAAGATGTCTGAAACCTCTGATGTGAAACCTGTCAGTCCGCGGTCAAGTTCTCGTAAACATGTAAGCACTTTCGCGCATTCCGCTGCAACCAATAATAAGCCTTGTCAGGGAATTTAAAGGTCTGCTCTAATGTATCTGGGGTTTACTGTAGATTTGGTTCACGTACTGTCAGAAGTTGAATATTTAAAACACTATTTACTCTTCAACCTACAGTATTTTAAAATATCTGAATACTTTAAAACTAGGCTGTGCTTTCAACAAATAACCCACGTTTTTGGCTGTTTTATGCCATTTCTGAGACCCGTTTAGTTATAGCGAAAACACGGAAACAATTTAAATAACCGTTTTTCTGATGGAAAAACTTCTCGCAGACAACCGTCGACAGCGCGGTACACATCGAAGGTAGCAAAACACGGCAAGTGAGAAAATTAGCGTGGTTCTGTTAGAGGGGTTAGAATGTACGGTACGAAATTGGGATCTCCGGGTGTTGAAATATATGAAGTGATTATGGAAGTAGGTTGCATTAGTATTATAGGTAAGACAGGTCCTTTAAGAAATGGATGTGCACCCTTGTGTTAAATGCCCGAGAGGCGGGGCTCAAATGTGAATTAATTGTAACTTCTGAGGAAAAGCATGAATACAACAGAGAACGGAAAATCGAAAATAGGTGCAGATGGCGCTTGTTGTTTGAGAATGAAAATAAGTTTCAGGTATCGTTCTGATTCAAATATTCAAATATCGTTTTATTCGAAGCAGTGAGTATGCGGCTCGTCGGTTCGTTTAGCCCGCGAAACGATGGGATAAGAAAGTTTTCTGCAAGTCGTTGTGTTTTTGCTGGTTTCCCAGTTTTCCTTGTCTAAAATCTCCTTTCATTCCGACGAAGACCAAAACCTGGCGGTTTATTGCCTTTGGGGATATCCTTATTGCGTTGCTTATCCTTTTATCTTAGCTAGCGAGTCTCTCGCTTTGCGAGCTTAGCTCTGAGCTTCTTTCGCCGGTGTAGAAGACATTCTGCACGAAGGTGGATATCGGAAGGCTTTTCTGCCTTTTGGAGTTGTTGGATTCATAGAAACGTTTTGTGGAATCGATTTTGTGCTGGGGGGGGGGAGGGGTCTTATGATTTAAGCTTTGATAAGAGGCATAGTGGGATCTGGTGTCAAGCCTTCTACGCCTGCTGGATTGAGCAAAAAATGGTTAGAAGTGAAAGAATGATTGATGCTCGTCAGAGGATTGAATATCTTGTAAAAAACCCGTCGTTGAGGTGTATGTGACGTTACTAGCCAAAAGGTTTGGGGGGGGGGGAGGGGCAAGGTATTTACCGACAGGCTTGTCATTTTTACCGACTGTTTTTGCAGAAAAAACGACTGTTTTTTACAAAAAAACGACTGATTTGAAGAATCAAGAAAAGCATCGACTATTTTTACGAAAAATCGCGGCGGTTCGCGCCGACTCGGCTGTCTCTCACCGACTGGCTGACAACATTGTTTGTGTGTGGGGGGGCCTCCCCCCCCCCCCCCCCGTAAATGACGTCCCTGAGGATAGTGTCTACTTTTGATTGACCTGTTTGGGTCAGGAATGCATAACCAGTCCCGGTTTTGATTTTGAGCCTCAACCTTTTGCCACTGTTCGCTTTCAGAAATGGTGAAATCCTTAGTTCGGAGCTAGCGTGTCTTATATAAATTCGCAAAGATTATTTTTGACAAAGCCAAACTTATTTCGATTTTACTCATTTCTGACCAAGAAACCGATTCGAAACTTCCGCCATTGAAACGTCGACCCTTTGTTGCCATGTATGCTAACAGAGCCTCGTTTTTGTTACAATAGCGCTGCCGCATCGCTGCTGCAGCACTTCTTTGCTTTTGCACAATATGCGTTTTTGGATTCACTTTCTTCGTGGTTGAAGCGGCAGCGCTGCAGCATCTTGCAGGGTAGCACGGACTTGGTCGGTGAGCAAGTCCGCGATTCTCGAGAAGCGCTGCCGTCTTCCTCGGAAGTGCTGCAGTGCAGAAACGGATGTAGAAAGAATCAGTCCGGAATCGGCCGAGAAGTGGACTTGCAGCATGCAACAAAAACGAGGCTCAGGTCCGACCTGTTATTGAGAAACGTTAGCTAAACCTTTTCTAGTAATAAATAAGTAAATAATCCAATTCGCAGGTCAATACCAGTGTTTTGCTACGAATGAATTTGGCACAGCGACGTCGAACAACGTCTTCGTCCGAAAGTCAGAGCTGAACAACTTCAAGGATGAACCTGCCCAGAGCATCTCTGAACAGGAAGGAAAGCCGTTCAGCCTTCGGTGTCAGCCTCCTGATGGCTGGCCTAAGCCCTCAGTCTATTGGATGATTCAGGTAATAGATAGCCTCACCTCTGATTTCCGTTATTGGTCAACATAGGTCACAAATTAAATCAAATCAAACCGTTTATTGACAAACCAACTTCATAGCTTTCTTCGTCAGAAGATGCTAAATTACGCTGGTCATACAGTAATAAAATAAAAATCTATTACACTAATTATTCACTGTGTTAAAAATCTCTGCAAACAAAGGGCACAAACGAGTTCATGAACCTTGAAGTTCGTCCTCTGAAGGCACTAGTTTGTTTTGCTGTCTAGTACTGCTATTTTTCGGAGCATCAGGGGGGAGCAATGATCTGTTGTTCTCATTTGCCTACAGTTTTTTTTTTCCAAAGTTTAATATCAGTTCTGTTCTTCGGTTGTAGAGACTCGGGATTCTCAACACAGACAGTGTTTGCTGGTAAGGCTGATAGCCAGGACCCATTATAATTTTCGTTTCGCGTTTCTGTACGGAATCGAGCTGTTCCGATAGATAAACCGTGTTTTGTACTTGGGTTCCCCATACCGGGCAGCAGTATTCCAAAAGGGGGCAACAAAAATTACTCGGATCTTCACCATACGCAAAGTATTTATTAATTCGATATAACACACACACACACAGTCCGGTGATGTTTCGCATGCGAAAATACATTTGCGGAATTTGCGTCATTATGGGGAAACGGAGTGAAGGAGGAAAGTCGAATTCGACTGCGAAAATGCACGTACCTTTAGTTTTTCTTTCTTTACCACACGTAAAGTATTTATTTATTTGTTATTACCAACATAAAACGGTAAGCTTTAAACTTTAACCGAATAGGGCTGAGTCTAGTTACACATCACTTATTCACCTAACTAGGCCTGAAAACCCGACGACAATGCGTTACTTCGTCTGTCGGTAATCCACACAAAATCGATTTGACCGAATGAACTTATTCTTTCGGATTTATAGTAACTCTATGTGCTTATCCCTCTACGTTTGCAGTATTTACCAACAAAAAATGTAAGTCATTGCTGAAAATATTCTTGTTTTTGATTGCGTAAGACGGATAAGTAAGCTGAGATCTTTCAGTCCTTTTTGGCGAGGTTAATTTTTAACCTCTGAATGCAGGTCTTTCCGCAATCTGGACGTTATTACTAGAGCCCTGGGTAAAAAAAAATACAAAATTCGATAAGTACAGAACATTTCAGTGTATTCAAGTATCAGACGTAAAAATAAGGTGCCTTTCAGTTAAACTTTAAGCTTGTGATGCATAATAGTAGTCACGACAACACCAGCACTCACATACAATGGGTAAGGTGCAGTTTTAGTGAAAATGGTAATAACTCAAATGGCATAAAAGTGTTAGAGATATGCCAGCCAGTGGCATAGTTTAGTTAGACGTTGTTACTTAATTAACTGATTTGTAACATTAAATACCAAAACCGTAGCCTAAGGACACAGTAGGGACATAATTTTTGGACACAATATGCTATTGTAACAGTAATGTTTTTTTAGGTAAAAAGCACTAGGCCATGGATTGAAATCCACTAAACGGTTGTTACGAGAGAAAACCAGGTTACTGGGGTTAAAAAAAATGTTGCAGGGAGCAGGGAGCGAAAAAGAACTTGATAACCTAGAGTGACGGGAGATGGCAAAGTCGACACTATCATAGCCTTTCATCGCCGATATCGTGTAACTATTGAGAAAAATATTCTTACTGTTTTCACACCTCTAAACAAACTTTGCAGTATTTTTTAGTTTGATTAAATAATTTCTGCTTAGTACCGACCACTTGACGCAGGATTTTTCTGAAAAGGAGGTCAGACAAATATTTGAAATCGAATTTCGAATTCGAGAAAAAAAAGTATACAAAAAATGGTGGCTTCATTAGTTGTGTTTTTGCAGGTACCATGGTGTCTGATACCACGGTCTAAAGTCGTTTTCGCAATTACCGTGGTATCTGATACCACCTTCAAAAGGAGTTATTGCCGTTATCGTGTATCAGATACCACGGTAACTGCAAAAACGACTAATTGCAGATCCAGCTACCGTGGAATCAGATACCATGGTATCTGCAAAAACGCAACTATTGTTTTGATTCGTCACTGACGACGGTCATAGGAAGGATCTAGAAACGCTGAGAATAACGTCGTTGATAGGGTTATCGATATTACAAGTAGCTTATTTCTAGTACCAAAGACATAACAAACGTGTAGCGGTTGTAGACTTCAATAGAAAAGAAGCTTTTCATCTCCCTGTAAGGACTGTAAAGAACCTCTCTTAAAGCCACGTGAAAGAGCCGTAAAGCAGTGAAGTGGGGTCTCCTTTTTGTCTCTTAAGGAGAGTGCTGTGCAGTCGTGAAGCGTTATAAAGAAGACACTTTAACAAAAACGTTTGAATATCTCTGACTTTTGTCACAGAGAGAATAAGGATAGGTAGATTTTCTTTGTTTTGTGATAAAACAAAAAGCTCTACAAATGGTTCTTGAGTTTGAGCTAGTTAACAGTTCTGTTATTGACATTTATGCTCTATTCGAATAACCGAGCAACCTTTGGTCGGCTTCGCCGACAAAAATGTTGTGAAAGCAACACTTTGGTTTTGTTTCTCCGCTATCGGTTAAACGCTGAAGTTGTCAAGCCATCAAGATTTACAAAGTGGTATGTTCCAAGAATAATTTTTTTCTGAAATGATGACATAACCCGTTGTCAGACGGCTATCCCTCAGAGCAGCAACAGAATATTGGAAGTTAAGTAAATTGACTGTGCAGCTAGTTGAATCGTAGACGTCGTGACTGGTGAGAACTTTGAACATTTTCTCATATAACCTAGTTGGTATTTTAAAGCACCGGGACTACTAACTGTGTGTGGGGGGGAGGGGGAGGGGGGTCGTCGGGAACTGTTTAGAGGCTGCCGTCAAACGGATAAAATATCGCTAAAAAGGACATTTGTTAAAGTTTAACTGAAAAGCCAACTTAATTTTATATCATTTGACTGAACGCACTGCATTATTTGGCTTGTATTAAGGGATTTTTTGTTTCACTATTTGCTCTAGCTGTTCAGAATATCTACGGCCGTCGTCACAACGAAAAATTCTACTATGGTTCGGAAAATTTGAATCTCAGTACAAACGCGGGTTTTCGGTCGCGAGTGATGAGCTCGCGGAAAGTAGCTAACTGCGTGAACACTTATTTTTCGTAAATCCTTTTTGTAAAGCCTTCAACACAGATACAAGCGTCTAGAGGTACCACAAATCCGACAGGGAAATTCCACTATATGACAATCGATTATTCCTGAATAGCGGCGCAACGAAGTAACGGTCTTCGAGCCTCTTTAAGTGAATAAGTGATGGGTAACTAGACTGTCCTGTCTTAGCCCTTTTCACTTAAACTTTAAATGTTAGACATTCATGATGATAATTTTCTAGAGCAACAACGGGGCCCTTCGAAGTGTCAACTCCTCCCGCATGACGGTTGACCCCGAAGGAACTCTGTGGTTCTCAAATGTGACGCGAGAGGACAGCAGTGATGACTTTGTTTACGCTTGCTCTGCTACATCCAAGTTCAGAAATGAATACAAGCTTGGAAATAAGGTAAGAAATCGAAGATTCAGCGCTTTTGAAATTCATAGCATGATCATTCGAGGCATCAACAAACTGACACGTACACACTTAGAGCGTGTTCCACCCTACTTACCGTAGTTACTACGCATGACGTCACGAATTCTGGCTTTTGCCGTCAAGGCTGGAACGATTTTCCGATTTTCCTGCAGAATGTCATGCCACGGCCGAATCCGAACAATCACGTTACAGAGATGCATAGTTACCACGCTTACTACGCTCCCGAGCATGATAAGAAGATAGTTATGATAAGTTGCTATTTCGAAAAGGTTGGAATGGTTAGCGTAGTAACTTTTTACGGGGTCGGAACGATATAGTAACTAATAGCTACTATTGTTAGAAGGATGGGGCACGCTCTTACATTACTGCAACCCTGCAACCTGCAACCCCCTACGTTGCGTAACCTGCTTCACACTGGTACCGATTCAGACTGACGTAAGCGTAAACTTATTTTCTTTTTCTTTGCCGTTTTTATGGCACTTGCAGCCTCTGGCTCAAGTGCCATATACCGATCGCAATTCCGTCTGTCGGTCGGTCCGTTTTTTTGTCACACTTTTCGAATTAGGGTACTTCCAGATGTATTAGGACGATGAAACTTGGAAGGCGTATCAGGGGCCCTTCCAAACTAACCTGGAAATAATCAGTTTCCCGATCCGACCATCTGAGGGGGATTGGAGGGCGAGGGAATCTGTAAAATTGAAGGCAGTTGTCACACTTTTTCGAGTTAGGGTACTTCCAGATGTGCTAGGATTTCCCTGTTCTTCTCCGTTTTTCATAGATTTCGTCCAAAGCAAATTATTTCGTTTTTTCCTCGTAAATTTTGAGGTTTCTGCTGGACAAACTGGCAATTCTTGTAATCAAGCAAAGAATTTTTTTTAAATTTCTGTTCTTCTTACATTGGCCTACGCCTCTTGAACTGATCAAATGTCAACTCTGGATTTCGCAAGAGATTTTTGTTAAAAGGATCAGCCGTGTCTATAATGCCAATGCAACCTACTTTAGCATTCATTAATTCGGTGGAAACTTAACCTTAGCCTATTACCTTGGGCCCGCGACGTTTTCGTGACGTCATCACAGAAATAGAGAAATTCGCCTACTTCCGAAACAGCATTTATTAATTTTGTGGAAACTTAAACTTAGCCTATTATCTTAGACCTGTGACGTTTTCGTGACGTCATCAAACAAATAGAGAAATTCGATTAAGTTAATGTTACAGAGTGTATATTTGTATCTATATATTGTAGAGCCGAGTGGCCAGCTAGGCGTCGGACGTTTTTACATTAATAAACCGATCTAGGGACAATCAGTTCCGTTAGTAAATGGAAAATTTAGACTTCTCGTCTGACGTCACGAGCTTTAGATAATCAGCTAAAGTTTAGTCGACACCATTAATTCTTCTAACAAAATTTCATATGTTACATTCTGAGCCCGCTAGCGATACCTGACTAATGACCTCCACGATTCACTGTTTTCCATGCGCACTATGCTTCTGACGAGTGTTCGCGTTATCTGAATTTTGCCGAGCTTTTGCTAGAAGTCGATGAACCTGGGAAAAGGCTTAAAACAGCCAAAACCGTGGATAATTTGTTAAAAGCCGAGCTTAGTTTTACAGAATTCAAATAGTTTTGAATATTGGGACATAAATAGTAAATAGTGCGAGGTGTACTTTAAGGAGAACTACAGTTGTGCTTATTTGAACAGATTAAGCAGTGCAGCTTTGGGCTAAGTGGCAAAATGAAGACCCTAAAACGATTCCGGTGTTCTTAGGATCCCTGGATTAGCTATTTTTGCCGACTGGTATATACTGGACTTTTTGATTACATGGCACTGATCAGTCTTAAAGCACAACTCTTACTAGAAATGATCTTTTCACGATAAAATGGCTCAGAAATATCGTTTTCAAATATACCATTCCTTTCCACGAGAAATTAGCGATTTTCTTGTTAGCGCTTGTCCACTCTGTACAGCCTTCAGCCTTCCCTCTCTCCGACGTGGCAGCTGGACGCAAAATATTTGAAACTGAACGCGCGTTGGTTAAAAAATGGGAAAACCAAGCAAAATAAAACAAGTCCAAAATAGAAGGTAGATCTCATGGTCTATCAAGAGCGTGTTCCATCCTACTTACCGTAGTTACTACGCATGAAGTCAAGAATTCTGGCTTTTTGCAGTCAAGGCTGGAACGATTTTTCTATTTTCCAGTGGAATATCATGACACGGGTGAATCCGACCAATCACGTGACAGAGATTCGTGGTTACCACGCTTACCACGCTCCCGAGCGTGGTAAGCAAATAGTTACTATTAGTTACTATTTCGAGAAGTCTGGAATGATCAGCGTAGTAACTTTTCGTGAGGTTGGAACGGATTTAGTAACTAATAGTTACTATTGGTACTAGGGTGGAACATGCTCCAAGTCTTCCAAAATGAAAAATAATACTTTGAAGCTTCTCATTTTCTTATTTGTAATAATATGAAATGCGGAATAAGTAACTCTTCAAAGAAGCTCTTAGATGTTGGAGAAAAAATATCGTTTAAGCAGTGAGGCAGGCACGAATTGGGCCTTAAATGTCCCCATTTTTCTGCTCTCGGCTTCCATTGGAAGTGGAGCAGTTGAGTGGTTCTAAAGAGATCGATTTTTTTCCCAAAAAGCTATTTCCTTAATCATAAGCCAAATTTGGCCTGTCTTTGCTGATTTATGAATCATTCAGCTCGGCCACTGACGGTGATTTATTTTGTAGGCTGTTTGTAGGTCACAAATAACATAAAATTTAATCTTCTCCGCTAATAAAGTTTCGGAAGATAATAAACGTTTTTTGTCAGTTTTCTCCATATCCTGCTAATTCTTCTGCCCGATTTTTACGTAGTTTCATCCCATCATTTATTTCTGGTCATATCTTGTAAGTGTATTAGTTAATTAGCTTCGTGTCTGTGTATTTCGTACATATTTTATTCCTCTTCTAGCTTTAAAGTTTGACTGAAAAGCCAACTTATTTTTGTGTTGTTTTACTGAATACACTGAATTATTTTGATTCTGCAAAGGGACTTTTTCATTTTCCACTGTCTGTTATAGTTATGACGCTCAGGATATCCGCGGTCGTCTCCACAGCGTAAATTCTACTATGACGCGGGAAATTTTAATCTCAACACAAACGCGGCTTTTTAGTGGGCAATGGTGAGACTGGAGAAGATTGCTTAGTGCCTGAACGAAAAGAAAACCATAAATCTTTCTCGTAAGGCATACAACAAAAATAAAAGCGCATAGAGGTATCACAAATCACACGGAAATTCCACTATTCGATTATTCGTGAATAGCGGCACAGCAAAGTAACGCATTTTCAGCGGGCCTTCAAGCCAATGTAAGTGCAATAAGTGATGGGTAACTAGATTGTCCTATCGCAGCCCTTTTTAGGTTAAACTTTAACTGCGGCGCCCATCCAGTGATCAAGACGCAGTCTTCGCTAGGAAGTCCTTGTGCGAAGACTTTCAAAGTAGCCTACTAGAAGCACCGAGTCTGCATTCACGTGCATTTTTTGGCGATCAGGCGAAGAATGGAAGTTTTGAATGCCCGCGTTACTTCTTTTTCCTTCTCACTCACAATGGAGTGAACCAATGCGAGTGACGTCTCCACTCAATAACGTTGAAAACTGTCATCAGATCATTAAAGTTTAACCGAACCTGGGATAGGACCATCTTATTACCTATCACTTATTCACTTAAGGGCGATTCTGGCGGTCTGGAAAGCTCCGCGAGCTTATGCGCCGGCTGTTCTTGCGACTTCGGCTAAAAGTCGCTTCGCTTTTTAGAGCTATTCTCGCGCTCTGCTAGTTTCCTCCAGCACTTGCAAAGCGAATCCACTTCGCGAGTGGAAATTGGTTTTGGCAAGTCAGCGAGAAGTTGTAAAGGTGCAACTGAGGCGCAGCGGCTTTTTGCTTGTTCATGCGCTCGGCGGATTCTCGCTTTGCTTTTCGGAAAGCGAATCCAAGAGATCGCCAGAATCGCCCTTTAATTTGGCTTGAAGTCCCGCTGAAAATGCGTTACTTTGTTGTTCCGCTATTCACGGCTAATCGATTTTCAAAAACTGGAATTTTCGTGTGATGTGTGTACCTTTATGCGCTTGTACTTTTGTTGCATGCCTTACGAGAAAGATTTATGATTTTTTTGTGTTCAGGCTAGCAATCTTCACCAATCTCACCATTGCCAACTGAAAAGCCGCGTTTGTGTTGAGATAAAATTTCCCGCGTCATGGTAGAATTTACGCTCTGGGGACGGCCGCAGATATTCGAAATGTCATAACTATAGCAGATAGTGGAAAATAAAAAAAATTCTTTGCAGAATCCAAATAATTCAATGTATTCATTTAAATGACACAAAATTAAGGTGGCTTTTCAGTTAAACTTTAACATTCCTCATTAACGCCACTCACGCTAATTTTTATTTAAACTTAATTTTGTTCAATAACAAATTTCTATTATCTATTTTTCTCTGTTTTTTCTTCGTTTGTCCCGCATACTTTAAAACCCATATTATTTTATATTTTAAATATAGCAAGCAGCAAAACGTAGACTTTTCAGTCAAGTTTCAGTTGCAGTTTTTTTTTTTTAGTTTTTTGTTGCCGCGTTCGTTTTCTAGTTCATTTTTCCCAGAACCGTTATTTTGGGTCTGACTTAACCGCCACTCTTGTACTTGTACTAGTAGGTTCAGCTTTTTGTGACTTTCTGACTCCTCTCAGCCTCCTCTTCGAGATACTACAAGTGGTAACTAGCTCTTTGGAGGGCTTTTGCTCTTGTATGTGTATGTGCTAACTTGAACAGAATAGAATAGAATAATACAAAATATGGCTTATCATAGCAAACTGCCAAATTCGATATTTTTTCGTCAGGTACATACTTTGTTACCAAATAAACACATTACACAATCAGCAAAAAGAAAACACACTATAAGTCAAGTTGAGTTAAAAAGGTCCACAAAACTACACTGTAAAACAATCTTGCAGTATTTTCTACTGGGATTACTCTTGTCTTTATTGAGATAAGATTATGCCTAATTCGGATTAATTGTATCCCAATAGAGATAAGACTAATCCCAGTAGCAAATACTGCATCCTTATTCGGAGAAACTTACAATGTAGGTACAAAGCTTAGATTAAAAGAAAGTTTAGATTATTTCTCCAGAATGGGAAATTTTAACGGAAATGCACTGACATGCAAGTACATTATATAAGTAAGTAATTTATTTATAACCCGCCATTTCGAAAAAGCGGAGTAAATGAAAGAAAATAAATAAAACACATAAAGACACAGAAAAAGACACTAATTTTCAATCTTCGGCCAGAAAGCAGTGGAAAAGGTCGTCCGCTGATTGGGCTCTGTTGTCAATGATTTTTTTTATAGCGACGAAGAAACATCCAAAAGGGTAACACTTGCATCTTGAATTTTGAACTTCTTCGTCAATTTGTGGTTATGACATAATTTGACAAGTAGAGCAGGTGATTTGCATATTTCAAATAAGATGATCTCATCTTTTTAATCTCCTTCTTTCGTAGAATTTGAGTGACACAGAACGAAATAGTATAGAAGGAGCGCAGAAGGTGCTCTACATTTTTCCCAAAGCTTTACGATTATGAGAGATATGAGTTTACATTATCTTTATTCAGTTTAAATGCAGTTTTGGTTTAAAAAAAAACATTTTCTGTTGTCTTTATTTTCTATCGAATGACCGGCTTTCTGTGTGTTTAGCAGGAATCCGGCCGAATCCGATGACGCTTTTCTTGCCTACCGTTCGTTAGAGAAAGTTGATTAGGAGCGAAAAATGTTGTTAGGCGTCGCTCCCGGAATTGGATCCCTTGTCGAGTCGGTCAGGAAAAGCCAGCCGCGGGGGAAAAGACCTTTGTTGTGTTTTCTGCTTTTCTTGTCTCTAGGAGCAAATTCAACCTCTGTAGGCATGTTTCATTGGACGAGGTTTTTCGGCAGATTCTTCACTTTTGAAACTATATATTTCAAGTTACCTCGAAACTTTTAAGGCTTCGCTAGGGGCTGGCCCAGGGTCGTTGTAGCGTTTTACTATATGATATGTTTATTTAAACCCAGCCATCTGGGAAAACAAGACCAAAGGTTTCGATGGGATCCCAAAATTTTAATTTTTGCTCCAGACAACTCGGTCTTGTAGATATTCGGTCTTGAACAGACTTCTTAAACATTTTTACTTTTAAAATGAGAAACAGATTAAGGCCAATGGTAATAATCGGAGAAGACCAAGTTCGTATTTGACAGTGCAAAACCGATACGCCACCTGAACTTAGATGATATCTGAATATTCAGATATGGATTCAGCATATGGTTTATCCTATAGCCTACATCGTATCTCCTTCCCTCCTTACTTCTGCCCAACTTTCGATTTTGGCCGGATTCCGGCCAAACTACTTTTCTGGCAAAAAAATTAAACCTCAAATCGAATTCAGCAACTACTTTTCTGGCAAAAAATTAAAGCTCAAATTGAATTCAACATGTCTCCTTTACATTCAGCATGTCTCCTTTACATTTACAACTTATCTTGCGTCCTGTACGTCCTCTAATGTGGTGTTTTCGCGTATAATACGTTTTGCTTCAAAAGGACCTTATGGCTATCCAGTACAATTACTGTCAATATACAACTACAAATTTTACCATCTACCATAAGTGTGTGGTTAGATTAAGTGTGGTATTGGGATTTCCTGGATTAAAGCCTTAACAGTTTGAAAAGTTCCGTTATGTTGATGTTTATTATTATTACTGATAATAGCGAAAAAAGGCGCAATCCTCTGCTTGAAAGACAGCTTTGTAAAAGATTTGACAAAAATACATGTTTAGACGGAGGGTTCGGTTTTTCGCAATAAAGGGTCGACTGAGTCATGTCATTCAACTGTGTCGCGCACAAGATAGCTTTAGGAGATCTTGTCTCTGGTTATATAATAATAATAATCAACTTATTTTCAACCCACAAATCGTACAAGACGAAAATACTGGAGTACAAAAGAAAATAAGAAGACATAATAAGGGAAATATAACACATAAAGAAGCAAGACCAAACGTTTCGATGAGATCCCAAAAAATTCATATCTGATCCAGACAATTGGATCTTGTAGAGGTCTTCGTCTTCGCCAGACTTCTTGAAAATTTTTAACTGTTGAAATTTAGAAACAGATTAAGGTCAACGGCTAACCACCTGAGAAGAGATATGGATTCAGCGTGTGTGTTTACTCCTATATGTCATACATACTTTGACGAAATTGATCAATACTTTCAGTTGCCTTACTTCCGACAAATTTTCAGGTTTCTGCCGGATTATTGGCGAGCTACTTTTCTATCAAACAAAAACCTCAAAGACGAATTCAGCATATCTCCTTACCCCTATATCGAACCTCTACCAACTTCAGATAAAACTTGAACTTTTAACAAATTTTTCAGGTTTTGGTCGGATTCCGGGCGAACTATTTGTCCGGCGTGAAAATAATTTACATATATGGATTCAGCATGCCTCCTTGCCGCTACATCCATCGTCTAATCAACTTCAGATAAAATTTTCATCCATAGCAATTTTTCCGGTTTCAGCCGGATTCCGGGCGAACTATATATCCGGGTAGGAAATGATTGTCATATACGGATTCAGCATGTCTTCTTACCCTGAATCGAACATCTAATCAAGTTCAAGTAAAACTTTTACTTTAAACAAATTTTCCGCCGGGCGAACTACTTGTCTGGCGAAAAAGTAATTTTCCTATACGTGTTCAGCGTGTCTCCTTACTCCTACATCGAACCTCTAATCTACTTCGTACTAAACTTTTTTGTTTCACAAATTTTCCGGTCCGGCGAGAAAATAATTTTCAGATTCGGATTCAGCATGTTTCCTTATCTCTAAATCGACTATCTCGTTAGATTTAAAAAACATTTTTTTTCGTCCCTCAATTTAAAACCCCTTCCCTACCCCTAAATATAGTGCTACAGAGCCCATCTTTGAACTTCACCTGTACTTTGACCCAGAGAGTCTCTATGGCAAGTTTGAGCAAAATATCTCAACCCTTTCGAGAGTTATCGTGCTAACAGACGGACAACTTTTACGAAGTCATAGGTATCCCTCCACTTACATTTTGGGATCCCAAAAACTACTCAAGAGTCATACAGACGAATAAGTCCGCGAGACGGTGATAGACGCGGATACGCCGTTTGGACTGTTTTCTGTGGAGAACAGACAATTTCTCCGTAAAATCTGGCAGCAAATACTTACTAATAATTTTAGAATTTCTTTGTGTGTGCTATTTGTAGCACAACAGTAAAATGAAAGAAATCAATTCTTTTTTCTTTCTTGCAGGTATACCTTGAAGTGGTCCGAACCGGCAGCTCTTCTTCCCAGAACAGGCATGAACCTGTCCAGCAATATGTGTCCAGGAAGAATATGGTTGGCTACAGAGGAGAGAGGGTGGAGATGTGGTGTGTTTTCGGAGGAACGTAAGTACCTATCATGACCTAATAGTTGTTTAGAACTTTGTTATTCGCACGATCTCTTTTTTCAGAGGTCAATATCGTCTGTGTGTTGTGGCACTCAGGGCGATCTCGTTTGGTCAATCTAACCATTTCCATTTTTTGTCAACCAATCCAAATTAGTTTTTGGTGACACGCTGCGTGAAAACCGAGGGTATTTTACGCACGTATTTGGGCTCTAGCAATACGGATGTATTTGTATATAAAACGGACCGATTTCTCGAATACGTCCGTATCTGTTCCAAGCTCAAATACGGGCGTAAAATACGCTCGTATTTCAAAATACGCTCGGATTTACACAATGTGTAAACATACCATCGGTCAGAAGTAGAAAGCGCCGAACAACACCAACCTTTTTCGTGTGCCATCTAGTCGCAACCGAGGAAACTTGTACAAACTGTCGGAAGTTACATAAACATTCAAACACGTGGTTGAGCATCCGTGTGCTGAATGTTATGGCAAATGCAGAGAAGATTCATATTATGGCCCATTTATGTTTCATGTTTCGCGAAAAGGTAAAACTTACAGGGTCTTAAATTAAATGCCCAAACTGACTGCGAATCATATTTGATAGTGCAAAACGGGTACGTCAGCTGAATTTTGTTAGAGTATATTTCGGCCCTTCTTGGCAAGGGTCCTGTTCAGGCTCAAAGCCGCTCAAGTTGGAAAAACGAACTTGTGGGAAAATAAAATGAAGATTCTAGCATGGAGCAAAACCCTTGCCAAGAAGGGCCGAAATATATCTCTAATAAAATTCAGCTGACGTCTCCGTTTTGCACTATCAAATATGGTCTTAAGATTTATCTTGGTTTTCACATTAAGCCTAGGCCAACGGGATCTGACACAAATGCACTAGAACGGTTTTGTTATTTTCTCTAGTCGTAGACTAACGGTAAAGGGAGGAAACTGGTTTAGACGAACACCATCTAGTGCTGCATTTCATTTAGTCGCGCGTGAGATGAAGGGATTGCTGCCGTAGTAGGTAGGTAAGTTATAAATTAAAAATAGCGTCTATGAAATCGTATCCATCCATTAGTAACTGTTTCTGCAATTAGTCGTTTTTGCAGTTACCGTAGTATCTGATACCACGGTTGCTCTGCAAACTGATATCCAGTCATATCACTAAGTGCCAAACGTCTTTCCCACCAATTTGACAAAATCCTAGGCTCTTTTGTTGGTGATGATGAAACCACGATCAGTTAACACGGTTGGACCGTGATATCTGAATATCAATTACCACGATGACTGGCCAGATACCACGTTAACTGCAAAAAGGCCTTTTGACCGCGGTATCAGATACCACGGTAACTGCGAAAACGACTTTACACCATGGTATCTACAAAAACGCAACTATTGTGTCCATCATCAAAACCAAAGCAACCAAAAAATTACTTTTCTCATGAGATCTATCTTCAGTGACTCAGGCAAGAAATTAAAAAGTCTCATAGCGTCTCATTTTAACCCGGCTCCGCTCCAGAACATCTCCTAGAATTTTTTCTTTCAATCGCGACAGTCTCTTTAGAATTCGTTCTTTTTGCTTATCTTCTTAGTTACTGTTAAACATTGGAAGTCCTTGGGACCTTATTTTGCGCAGACAACGAAACACCATTTTCATGCTTGTGACGCTCCATATTTTATGCCAGTATCCGAAATGGAACTTTTCGGTGTTGCTAGCTTGCGGCTAATGGCTATTAAGGAAAGCTATCCCGAAGGAGTGCCGGAGTGTTTCTGGGAAAGCAGGGGTTATATCTCACTGTTCCTTTTATGTTCTTCGGAGAAAAGACGTTGAAATCTTATATATAAAAAATTATAGTCACACCTGGTAATAGCGCCGGTAATAAGACCGTTTACGGTCGAAACTGGGAAAAAAACGCTGAAAACGCAACATAGTCGAGATGGAAAAATCCATCTCCGCCATTTTGAAACGTACCTTTGAACCAATCACAGACCAGAGCCTCGTTTTTGTTGCGCTGCTGCAGCACTTCTTTGCTTCTGCACAAGATGCGTTTTGGTACTCGCTGCCTGCAAGATTTCTTTTCGATTGAAGCAGCACCTTGCAGGGAAGCACGGGCTTGGTCGGTGAGCAAGTCCGCGATTCTCAAGAAGCGCTGCCGTCTTGCTTGGAAGCACTGCAGTGCAAAAACGCCATTTAGCAGAAGCGGCCGAGAAGTCGACGTGCAGCGTGTAACAAAAAACGAGGTGCAAAAAATAACTCGAGGCGAGTCATTGAACTTCAGCTAGTTTTGTTTACCTTTGAGCGATGATGGTGGTAATATGTCTTGAATTTCTTTGTTCCAAGTGCGACCAGGATGAAACGTAAAAAGTGGGTAATAACCAAGTTAACGAACCAAATTACGTACAGATGTGACTAAATGTGGCCCGGGCATTACACAGGAGCCCGCTCAGTCCGTCGCAGTACCTTTGATCGTAGTATGACTTCGGCGTTTTGACTTGCCAAGTTTTCTGGGCCCTTCATAGTGTAACGCTGGACGTCGCAGGTCCGCACCAAACATGTGACCTACTTGGCTTGGATTTTTCTGCAAACTTTGGACTGGGAGCCGCTTTTGAGGCGTGTTGATAAATCTCCACTTCTTGAAAAAAAAACAATGATAATCTCCGCTCCTAAATACCGTTAAATACCTATATACCCAAGCTGACGGCTGTGGGATCAACTGTGTGCTCGCTAGATTGTTTTTTTTTCTGGGAAGAAAAAATCCGCGCTAAATAGGCTACGTTTACACACTTCGTAAATCCGAGCGTATTTTACGCACGTATTTTGGCTTGAAAAGATCTGTAGCAATACGGATGTATTTGAGAAATCGGTCCGTTTTGTATATAAATCCGTCCGTACTGCTAGACATCTTTTCAAGCTTAAATACGTGCGTAAAATACGCTCGGTTTCAAAATACCCTCTGATTTTACGCACCATGAAAGTTCTGTCCAGATTAAGAACTTCCACAAAAGGCCATATTTCAGCTCTATCTAGTTTATTCTTTGTCTTCTTTTCATTACCAGGAACAATTCAATTTCTTGGCGCTTTGTCGAGTATAAGCACTACGTCGAAAAAATAATAGATAAGGAAAATTATTTGTCCGACATTAATTACTGGCCTAAATTTTGTTCAGTGTTTATCCGGTGCTTGGGAAGTTGGCGAGGGTCAACTCGCCCTGTGAGGCGATAGCAGATGGCATTCTCGCTCGTTCTCGCTCGCCGATCCCTTTAATTCTTCGTTATTTGCCGGATTTTTTGTTGAGAGTCCCACTTGCTTCGCAGGCCTCTGCTTGGGATGGTAGCTCTTGCCTCCATTTCGTTGAAAGCACTGGCGTCCATTAGCCCCCCCCCCCCGCCACACGTACTCACTGTAATTTTTTTCTTATGTCGCATCCGATCAGTATAATGGCGATACTCCTAAATCTAGAAAGTCCATTTACCAGGCCTGGATTGGATTGGACAGTAGATTGCTTTTGCTGCGGTCTGTCTGAGTCTGACAGAAATCTCTTCTCATGGAAAGACGTCCCTTGAGGCGAGTCATTTGCCCCTGGGCAAAGTAATTTTTCATGATATGAATATCCGATTGGGGGAAGAAATGAAATAGGCATTATTGCCACTGAAACAGTTCGAGGCATATTGCGAGAGGGCCTGAATTTGTATTCTCTTTGGTGAGAAGAAAGTTCTCTTTGTCGTTTGCTGCTTGGTCAAACTAGGAGGGGGTTCGAGGGAATGTACGTTTGGGAAGGGACGGCATCGTAGGAACATTTCAAATGTGAGTGGAAGTAGTCGAGTAGCGACGGTCGAGGGCCGGTGTTGCCACTGGTCGCAGAATTCTGCGATTTGTCAATGAGTCTCGACTTCTTCGACAAAGCGAGCCAGAATTCTGCGACCGGTTCCTTTTCGTTAATATATATGAAGCAAAAAAAATGGAATTATGAAGATGAAAAAGCGAGATTTCTCGTTATTAGTTGGCAAAAGAGGATCCAGTTTTGTAGTTGCCAGAATGTCACTGTTTTTTGCAGCCAATAGTCACAGGTTCCGTTAGAGATAAGTGGCAACACTGTCGAGCGCTATGGCGTTTGAAGGTCCCTTCGAACTGATACGTGAATATTAAACTACGTTTCCGTAATACCTTATGCTACGTAGTCTTCTTTCCCACCTGCAGTGGACCCCTTCGGACTTCCGTGATCGTTAAATTGAAAACCTACCAAGTTTCAACTTGATACCTGTTGATTCGTGTCACGGGTAACGAACTTTACTCCTGAGCAATCTGGGCCCAGTTGCCCCATGGATGTAGTGGGTGGGGGAGGTGCAACTTTAAAAGCAATTTCCCAGCCCTAGGATCTACAAGTACAAGGAATTTCATTATCCTATGTCTAAGTCTGGTCAAGTTATGAACATTATTCACTGGGCAATCTGGGCCCATACGCCCCTGAACCGAGTGGGTGTGGGGGGTGGGAACCCCAAAAGGCACAACTAGACCGGATACCCGCAAATGTACGAAGTTTCAACTTGATACTTGCACTGGTTAACGAGTTATGAACTCAACAAGATATAGTGAAAACCGAAAGCCGAAAGCTGCTACAGCGATCGCAATTGTGAGTTGTTCCATGGAACACTCCACCAAAAAATCGTTCCAGCCTTGACGGCAAAAAGCCAGAACTCGTGACGTCATGCGTAGTAACTACGGTAAGTAGGGTGGAATACGCTCAAGTAATTGTGGATGTTAAAAAAGAACGAAAGCAGAGTAGCCAGTTTCAGTTTCATTGGACTATATTTAAAAAACGAATGAATACACAATTTACATTCCTGCCAGGAAAGCACAAATATAGTGCTTGGCTAAGGCAGGGAAATAACCTATATTAATTTAAACATCAAACAGAATCAACTAACTGAACATTCTATTTAAAGAAAAAAAGAGGAGAGGAAACAAAAATAATCTATTTTTTCAATTTTAAATAAAAGGAGAAAGAAAATAAGGGAAAGAAGGAACGAGAAAGAAAGAAAACAAAAGAAAAGAAAAACAGGGGGGGGGGTCAATTTCAATTTATTTTCAATTTATTTAATAATAAAGCAAAACATATCTCTCGTGGGCAGAGCCCAAATACGATGTTTTTGTAGTCCTAAGTAAAGATAAAATAACTTGTCAAAAGATAATTTAAAAAAAAAAAAAGTAACAAGGCAGAAAAGTGCTAAAGAGCATTGTACTGCTTTACGAAGCTCGGCACAAAGCTTCTACTGTAGCGCATAGTGTTACAGTAGATTGGGGTCAGTTTGGGAACATTTTCAGCCACTTCTCAGGGGGGACGAGATCTTACAGGAACAAAGGGTGGGGGAAGGAATGAACGGTATATGGGGTGCTGGAGAAGGGAGGAGCCAAAGTTTCGGCATAGTTTTTCGCGGCGGGAAGAAGAGTATGGTAGGGGGGAACCGCCATAGATAATTTGCAGCGATCTCTTCTGAACTCGCTCTATTTTATCGCTCTATTTTAAAGGAGGATAACACTAAACAATTTTCCTGTAACGACCTTTCGCTGCTCGCTTGAAGGAAATGAGGTTATTCGAATTCCGGATATCTAACGGTAGTAGATTCCAAATTGACTACATTCTATTTAACTTTGAAAATGACATCCAAACTGGGTTACAAAACTGTTCCGTATCGCTCAGTCTGACTCAGCGGGAGTCATGCTGCAGCTTTGAGCTTTGCTCGCTCCACAGGAGCTCTTTGCGAACATGCGCGTATCCGATTGTTTTGATATCTTGCCGGCCTAAAGCCGCTTTCACATTCACGCGTTGTTGCGATGCGTTGCGTATGCATTTATCGTGCGTAGCGCACATGTTGCGTAGCGTATCTTTCACACCTATGCGAGAAGAATTCACACTGGACGGTATTTACGTTTTCCTTCCTCGGTTTCTTGTGCTGAATGTATTAGCAGGTTTTCTCCAGTTTTTTTGTTTTTTTTTTTTACTGAAAAAATCGGATGCGTCGACGCAACGCTAAGAATAGAACTTGGTTCTATTATTGCGCTGCGTTCATTTGTCTGCGTAAAGACTGCGTTGCGTCCCCGCAAGTGCGACGCAGAGGTTGCGTATAGCTCAGTGTTAAAGGCTCAACGCGTCAATGTGAAAGCAGCCTAATA
The DNA here is from genome assembly GCA_030848855.1 of Branchinecta sandiegonensis. NCBI lineage: Eukaryota > Metazoa > Arthropoda > Branchiopoda > Anostraca > Branchinectidae > Branchinecta > Branchinecta sandiegonensis. The sequence goes on from JAUPMV010000009.1 coordinate 7,265,736, forward strand.
CTCTTGATGACTAACTCTTCTTGCCGATGCAAAATCGCCCTGTACCTAGCGGAAGAGCCGGAAGCGGTATCACAGGTGCTCCCAAACATCGCCGTGATTGGTTAACACAGGATTGAATTGTTGAGTTTGAGTCGTTAGTGCTACGTTTCCTCGTTCTTCCCGAGGATCACTGGCGTGTTTTCGACTTGGTCACATAAAGTATTCTGATTTTTTTTTCCATTTTCAGGCCACTCCCTCAGATCAGGTGGAATAAGAGAGGTGGCGCTCTTCCCGCTGGTCGGACGGACTACACCAACTATGGAAAGACTCTGGTCATTAAGAGTGTCGACTTCGAAGATGAAGGGTCATACGAGTGCGAAGCGAGTAACGGAGTAGGAAGTCCTAAGTCTTACTCTATTAACTTGGAAGTTCAAGGTAGGTTATTTTTTGTCCAGGATCTCCACACTAGTGAACAAATCATCTGTAGCAATAATAATACAGGCTTTTGTTCCGCTAAAATGACGGAAAGACGTTAATGTTTTTTGTTCAAAAAATGTTCTGCCTTAAATTCAAACCTCGACATTCGCTTGTCTCATTCCAACTCGGTATCAGTGAAACAGAATAGAAACTATTAAACAAAACAAAAGAAGCTTAAACTTGACTTCACAGATTTGGTCATTTTGGGAGGTTGATCATGTTTTACACATTTAGAAATGCAAAAGTCCCTTAATGCAGGTCAACGGGTCAAGTGCGTTCATCGTCATTATAGATAAGATTCAGTATTAACCGTCATCATCGGGGGCACGCGTACAAGCTTGCAAAATCAAGATTCCACAAGGACGTTTTTAAGTGGGGTTTTGGCAAGAGAATTGTTGATCCTTGGAACACCCTTACCGAAGATACGGTTAATGCTGAATCGAGCAATAGTTTCAAGTGCGTTGTTGATAGGTTTTTTAACTCGGATTAGTTCGACTACTCAAAATTTCTTAGAGTTAGTTAGAGGCGAAAGCCTTTTCTCTTGCTTTGTACTATTATTAAATAGCGAACGGAAAGACACAAATTATCTTGGGGTGGGATTTGAACCCGTGACCTTCGCCTTAAATTGCCGTTGCGCTAACCAATAGAGCCACCGAGGGTCATAGTCAAGATAGCTTTAGTAAACGTCCCGTTGGTAGTAAGGGCAACCCACGTTAGAAGCGGGGCTTAATAACAAAATTCGCGTGGCTTTGTTTAAAAGTGTCAGCACGCGACCATGATGTATTGTTCTTAGTTGTTTAAAGAGCTTTCTAAATTCTAATCGTTTTTCTTCTCTCCTTATAAATTTCCTTGCTTCCGCCGCTATGAAAAATGTAAGGTGTAATTTGGACGGATAAAAAAGCGGAATTGGTGTTTTTGAAACACAATAAAACCAAATTGTGTACATAAATGAAGTACTATATTTTATCGGCGTGCCAGGGCTTTTGAAATCACAATAAAACCAAACTGAAAATGGAAAAGTTCTTCTTTTAACCGCCGTTCATCTGTGATATATAGGATAATGTATGGGCTGTTGTAGTTGTTATAAGCTTAGATATTTTCCAAGCAATGCCAGCTATGACGCTCCTTCAACAAAATGGATTGCTCAGCCGTACTGTTTGTTTTTTCCATCTTACAACTTAGAGTTTAGCTGAAAAGCCAACTTACTTTTGTGTCATTTAATTAAATACACTGAATTATTTGGATTATGCTAAGTATTTTTTTCCTCACTATCTGATAGTTACGACGTTCAGTCTGCGGCCGTCCCTACACCATAAATTCTATTTTGACGCGGGAAATTTTAATCTCAACGCAAACGCGGCTTTTCAGTGGGCAGTGGTGAGCTTGGTGAAAACTTCTTAGGGCCTGAAAAAAAAAATCATAAATCTTTCTCGTATGGCATACAACAAAATACAAGCGCATAGGGGTACCACAAATCACACGGAAATTCCACTATTTGAAAATCGACATTCGTGAATAGCGGAACAACGAAGTAACGCATTTCCAGCGGGTCTTCAAGCCAATTTAAGTGAATAAGTGATGGGTAACTAGATTGTCCTATCCTAGCCCTTTTCAGTTAAAGTTTAAAAGTCATGGAGGAAATTGTTGCTCTGGCTGTGGAAGTGTAAGAGCATTCCAGCAACTAAGCTATCAGTACCTTTGTTGGCCCTTGGTGACAGCTAATTAGGGACGAGGGCTATACCAGTGTGTCCAGCCAGCTTGGAACAAGGTTTCCACTCTTATGTGTGTTTTCTTCTTTTCTTTCGACAGCTTGTTGTCGGCAATTTACGGACATTTCCTTGTCTCCATCCGTTTGGGACCGGAACCAAGTTATGTCATGTTTGTCTTTCTCGCTAATGAATGTTTTCTCTCACAGCCAAACCGTATTTCACCGTCGAGCCGGAAATTGTGAAAGCAGCCGAAGACGACACTGCCATTTTCCGGTGCGAGGCAGCTGGAAAACCATCCCCGGAAATTCGGTGGATTCACAATGGAAAGCCGATTGAAGAGTTCCCGTCCAACCCACGACGAAAGGTAAAAATCTTAATAACTGTTTTACCAAGAGGGATATTCCCTTTTCGGCAACCGAAGTGACTGGTATTAGGTCCTTGATATCCAGTCGAGTTGAGGGCTCTCTTTCCGGGAAAGTGATATTTCTCAGTTCGAAAAATAAACGTATTTCACGATCTAGAAGGAAAGACCAAAATCCCGGAATTGCATATCAGTGACATCCTGGTGTTCCAGGTCAGCTAAACCGAAGGTTAGGGTAATAGTAATAATAATAATAGTTCGAACTACAAAAATACAATACAAGAATTTTTCTTCTTAAAAAAAAAAACACTTTTGGCCTTGGAAGACTTGAGTATCCGTCTAACTACTTGTTTACTGCTCCTAATACTTATGGGGATACCCCCCCCCCCCCTCCCATGGGAGAGTCTCGAAGTTGGGAAATTTGTTTACTTGTTTGTATTGGTACATGCGTGTGTTGTCGTCTACTTTATTTAACATTTATACTTCTCTAGCGCATTTCAATGGCAAATAAACAATGATAATAATATACACATATCGTATATAGGGTATCGTTCGAGGAAGTGAGTCGGATGTCCCACGTGGAAACCTGATCGATGGGGCCTTAGGGTGTGCGAATAATCCTTAAAGCATATCTCAAGCGCTGTACTATTCGACGACCGGTAGTTTATGTTTTGGCAACCAGTGCCATTTTGGTCCCATCTAGTTTCACAACCGCTGTTGGGCATGTTCTTTAATTTTCGTACAACATGGTTTCAAGATCCAGAATGTTACCGAAATAACTAGTAACTTAGGACGCAAAACCTATGATAAAATACTGCGTTTAATTGCGTTGATAGCTCGAACCCAATTTTGTAATCATTTTTGCTTTAAACAAAAAAGATATTTTGATGGCAAAATTCAGCATCACCGTCTTACTTACTTGTACTTGTACTTGGATCAGGACACAAGCTATGTAGCTCTCCCTGGCGACAGGATCTGGCAGACTGTTGAGTTCCACAGGTTGCGGTCTTGGGTTAATGGGGCGACGATTTCGAGCCATGAAGGGTCCCACCTGCGGCCATGTCTCCGGAAACCGCCGATCGGCTCGAGGTCAGATTTAACGGTGTTGAGCCAGGTCTTGACTTGTCCTCCACGACGTTTCCTCCAATCAGGCGCTGGTTTGCAGCGTAGGGTTTGGTTTGTAAAAGACTCGGTCGGTCTTCGACAAACATGGCCGAACCAAGACAAGCGGCGGCGGCTAATGAGAGTTGCAATGTCGTACTTCTGGTCACATCGTTGGTAGACGACCGTGTTTGGGACTCGGTCGCTGAGACGTATCCCCAGTATGCTCCTCAGGCATCTGTGTTCGAAAGTATTGAGGGCGTGTGCCTCGGCGGCTTTTAAGGGCCATGTCTCGCAGCCGTACAGTAAGACAGATCGGACTAGGGCATCACCGTCCCGTCATATAGAAAAGATAAATTTAATTGCACAAAAAAGCCAAAAGGCCATGGCAACAAAATAAACAAAACAAAAAACAAACAAACAACGATCTATACAGTAATCTGCTTACTCTAGGCATAATTTTCGGTGTTGAAAAGCGACCCTGAGGAATCTTGCCAGCCTCCTCACATCATCACACTGACAAACGCTCATTTATTCGGAAACAGTTCTGTGTGGATTTGTATTGTGGTTCATGCCCTGGAGCAGGACAGGACCCCCATAGAAGTCTGTTGAATTGAAACATCTGAGATGAAAATTTTCTTTGCACACAGACTTTTATGGAGGTACTGTCCACTTGCTCTAAAAATGCCTTAAAGTGGGAGCAATATGACCTAAAATTCAGGATCTGTGTATGACTGCTACAGTGCGACTATGTTGTGAAACTCTTTGTTGGTAGGAGAAGAGTTGCGGTACTTGTAGTTTTTCCACGCTTGGCGTTGTTAGTTCCGTTTCAGACTAATTGCTTCCACCTGGTTGGAACTCTTATCTTCGACAAAATTTTGCTTTCTACATTGTTCTTGGGGGCTAGGAAATTGCGGACCGATAATGCTGACGTTTTCCATTTGCCTCTTTCTGTCATTGAACGCTTTTCCAGTTAGAATCTCATTCTATGAAACGCCACTCTCATGCCTTTTGCTTTCTTTCATAAATGTCAGAGGTGTTATATTTTGCTTGAATAAATCCAACAGTTTGCTAATGATTTTGACAGTCTTGAATGAACATAAAGAGCATCGGGGCGGAAAGTCAAGGGGTTGAAGTCAAATGAGTTAATTAATTATAAGGTCACAATATTTGATAGTGTAAAACGGATACGTCAGCTCAGTTTTATTAGAGCTATATTTCGGCCCTTCTTGGCAAGGGTCCTGTTCAGGCTCAAAGCCGCTCATATTGGAAATAGGGACTTGTGAGGAAAAACTTATTGGTTTTTCCACAAGTTCGTATTAACCCACAAGTTTTTTCCCACAGTTCTCATTTCCAACTTGAGCGGCTTTGATCCTGAAGAGGACCCTTGCCAAGAAGGGCCGAAATATAGCTCTAATCAATTTCAGCTGACGTATCCGTTTTGCACTATCAAATCTAATTCGCAGTCAGCTTGAGCTGAAGGGGTATCTATTCAATGAATTCAGTTCAATTTATTTATAACCCATCTCAACAAAAGGAGGGCGAAGCGCCCTAAAGATGGAGTAACAAACAAAATAAATAGAAAAAAGAACAACTAACACTAAATACAAAAAATATCAAAGATATCAAAATATAGGTGACAATATAAAGAAAGATGAAGTAAGTAAGCTACATATCAAAACCGCAAAATAAATTTTCGCGTTGTTATTCATGATCGTAAAAGATTTGATTGATTGAACGGGCCTGTTACTAAGCAGATTAGAAATATCACATATTAAAGGGGATACAGCGCTAGATACTGTTTCTTTTCCAGTATCTAAATCATTTATAACTCTTTTACTTAAAAAACATAACACACCTTTTAACCGTCTTTTCAATGTTTGAATAAGGGCACAAATTTGTGGCGAAAGAAGTTTGGTAAAACGTGATAAAGCACGAACCAGGAGTCAGCTAGTTTTAAGATGTTAAACAAAGTTTCGCTTTTCCACTGTCGTTATTCCTTATAGTAAGACTTTCAAGTTGCTAGAAACGCTCCGAGGGGGAGTTAGATTTGGATCTGGATCCGTGAGAAGCTTGGGCCCCCTTTTTGACCGTTCTGTAGGTCACAGAAGTTTCAAACTTTCAGTATATGAGGAACACGTACGTCAGAGTAATAGGCATATGATTAAATGAATGAATTTATTCCCAATAAAGCCCAAGGGCCATGGCGGGAAACATAACACAGTAACAAAAACAAGATATCATAAACTCCAACAACAAACCAAAAATTCAACTTCTATAAAAAATAGTTCACGGTGGGCCATAGCTAGCTTCAGGAATCTACCCAGCCTTCGGATCTCACCAAAACACTTACTTCCCATACTTGAAACCAAATCCCTTTCCTCCCAAGCCTCCCGACCAAACACTTCCTTTCTTAATTCTTTCAACTCCTCACAATAACATATCAAATGTACCGCATCCTCTCCTTCAATACCACACATTGGACAAAAATAAGGACCGCGTGCCAAGACGAAACTGCGTCATTAGCAAAATCAGTCAAATATTTTGGGACGGACCGTATAGAACCTGTGAGTTTCGGCTTTCGGGCGAGGGAAGGGATTTTTTTATTTTTCACTATTTGCTCTAGAATGACGCCCAGAATATCTACGGGTCGTCCTCACAGCGCAAGGTTTTACTAAGACGCAGAAAAATTGAATCTCAATACATATGCGGAGTTTCAGTGGCCAGTGATCATCTTACGGAAGGTAGCTCACTGCGTAAACACTTATTTTTCGTAAATCGTTTTCGTCGAGCATACAACACAGATGCATGCGCATAGAGCATACAAATCAGAGAAGGAGTTTCCACTGTTTGAAAATCGATTATTCTCAAATAGCGGAGCAACGAAGCAGCGCATTTTCGCTGGGTTTTCAAGCTTCTTTAAGTGAATAAGGGATGGGTAACTAGATCGTCCTGTCTAAGCCCTTTTCAGTTAAACTTTAATATATCATTCTAGATTAGATGTTTCGCCCAAAGAGTGGATATAGCCATTTGATAAATGGAGTAATACCCCGCCCTTGGTAAAGCGGAAGGAAGTACACATTAGTATCCCTTTTCTTTGCTGGAATCACTACTTTCAGCTTTGGCTTATGGAACCGAAATATAGCCTATAAACTAGCCGTCTCTTTCTGTCGTATTATATTCCTATGCTCCGTTAGCTTCAGGAAGTGTAGCCATAAATTCAAGTGTATCCGGGAAACAATCTCTGCTGGAGAAGTAACATGGCAGGACCTTTTTTCCAGGTTCGACCAAACGAGATTGTTATCGAGAAATTGATGAAGTCAGACACTGGAAACTACGGTTGCAACGCTACGAACAGTTTGGGCTACGTCTATAAGGATGTCTACTTGAACGTTCTGGGTGAGTAACGAACCAGGGGGTATGTTTATATTTACGATACACACACTTACGATAACACACTTTGTATTTTGGTACTGACCAAGAATAGGCCTGTCGCAAGATTACCCGAACTCGGTCGTTTACACTGTCAGAAGTTTCATCACAGATAACACGAGGATGTTATCTGTTGTTTTTGAAAACGTTATGCATGAAATATTATGCATAACAAGCTTTGTTAGGAAGAGCCAAAAAAGCATCTACTGGCTTTATTCCTTGTCGTCATGATGTCGGAAAACTCAGCAGATACTTTTGGGCGGTTTTTCGGTTCTTCCTGATAGTAACGCTTATTGTGCTTAACATTTTGAAACACAACAGATAACATCCGAAGTGTTATCTGTTACGCATTATCTGTTGAAACCGCGCATCCTCGTGTTATCTGTTATGAAACTTCTGACAGTGTGACCCCTTAGAACAGATCTGATTGCTTATGGCCTCAGTTTTAGTTTTCACTGGGTCAGATTTGTTGTCAGAGTGGATAAGAGAGATGAGATAAATTATTCCAGCTTTAGGCGCAGCTTCCAAACCTTGAAAAACGTCCCCCCTAAATTCTTGTTCTCGTGTTTGTTTTTAGGAAATTACTAGGAAATAACAATACACATACTACTCAGTGAATTTCGTTGTCACCTCCTCGTCATCCTCCCGGTGACTACAGGGCGGAATGCAAGTTAGTCATGTAGTGAGTCACATACTAGTCCTGTACCAGAAAATCGTGGTATTACAGTGATATGAATAAGCTGTTTTGTCGCAAGTTGATTAAAGCGGACCACGCAAAATGGCCTTTCTACCACACACACAATGCTAACCATCCCTATTGTCACTATGAATGTTCAAAACCACAAAAACACCGTCAGACAATGAGCAAATAAAAAAAACCCACCAAATTTCCTAGGTTTGAAATATTTCGGTCTGGACTAAATCTCAGCCGATTATCCGGGACAGCCGTTATGGCACGTAGGAAGCCAAGGATCAAAATAATAATTTCCATAAAATGCTCCAACTCTTTATTACACATAGAAATAAATTAAAAGCCTAAGACCAGTGTGGTACTTCTGAAGACATACAACAAATAATCAATAAAGTCATATAATTCTTTGCTAATCAACGTAGGAAATTTCGTCATCTGGAAAAGAAGACCTTCTGTGTGTTTTTTTCTCGAGCCAAAACAGCAACTCGGCAATCAAGTTCAAATCTAAATTAACTGATGGCTTGCGACCAGTAAGAGAAGGTGAACAGAATGTTTGGATTAGGTCTTTAATAAACCTGCTCATTTTGTAACATACACATTTGAGAGTAATTGAGAGACCCGACAGTATGTCCTAGAACTCAAGCTACCTAAATTGGGGGAACTAAAAAAACAAAAATAAGCAACAGAGAAGAACTAGTTTTCATTATACGGAGAAAGGGATATGTTATGGAAACGTTCCAGATTTAATGACTTTAAAATTTAACTGTAAAGGGCTGGGATAGGACAATCGTTTCTCATCACTTACTCACTTAAATTGGCTTGGAGACCCGCTGAAAGTGCGTTACTCTGTTGTTTCGCTATTCACGAATAATCGGTTTTCAAATAGTGGAATGTGATTTGTGGTACCTCTATGCGCTTGTATTTTTGTTGTATGCCTTACGAGAAAGATTTATGATCTTTATTTTTGTTCATCCATTGCACTAAGCAATCTTCACCAATCTCACCACTGCCCTCTGAAAAGCCGCGTTTGTGTTGAGATTAAAAGTTCCAGCGTCATAGTAGAATTTACGTTGTGGGGAAGGCCGCAGATATTCTTAAAGCACAATGGACACTTCTAATGCTTTACTTTGTATTAAATGCTTCACAAATAAACATTTCCGACTTCCTTTAGAAGGCGCTCCGAAAATCGGCCGTTTTCTTGTTATCCCTTGGCTTTACCTCTCTGGCATTTCGGCGATCCAAATCTTAGGACCTGTGATATCGTGGCAGGAAATTCAAAAACTCCCAGCAATGCTTGATAGAAAAGGATATATTTGAGATGTCACCAAAGTCAAGCCGCAGATGCAGTTTACCTGATTGTTCTAGTGTGTCATCAGAAGTTCCATGGCTTAAAGTGCCTATTAAAAGTTTTTCTTTTTGGAATAGTGTTGTGAAGCTTGATTAACTTGCTTTATAAAATGTACCAGAATATGCAATAAGCTTATAAGAAATAACATAGCTACAAACATCATTCAAAAACAAATAACCTATTCAAATCTGAATTATACAAGCTGATTTATGCATAAAATAAAGATCTACTAAGTATTATAAGGAACATCAATTTTATCTTTGTCCAAGCTAGTAAATTGAGCATGTACTGGTCCAAAAAATTACGCTTTGAAATATCACAGAGAGGAAACTGTTGAAAAAGCTGCTGATCTAAGGCGTAAGCATTGTTCCTAGTTTGTTACAGAGTGGGATTGGGGTAGTTTGATGTGCCCATTGAACTTTAACGTCATAACCAGAGCAGATAGTGGAAAATAAAAAAATCCCTTTGCAGAGTCCAAATAATTCAGTTTATTCAGTTAAATGACACAAAAATAAGTTGGCTTTTCAGTTAAACTTTAAGTCTTGAACAGTCATAACATCACTTTGCCACTTAGATTCGAGGACTGTTCCATCGCTTGTGTAGAGTAGCAATTTGGTGAGCTAGAGCTAGTGTTGAAAAATTCGGAGAGGTACTCCGGAGCCGGGAGTTTCCCGAATCCCTCCACAAGAAAGCCTTCGTGGAAGTCCGTTAGGTGCTCTGCGGAATTAATTGGTAGATCGTTAATTGATGTGGCTTTCGCAGCACTCCCTCCCGAGATCGTGGAAGCCCCTAAAGATGTCGCTACCGTTGATGGTTCGTCTGTAAACATGACATGCGAGGTCACAGGCGCCCCCAAACCTCAGGTCAAGTGGGTTCGTGATGGGCTTGAGCTCACCGGAGGCCGCTATAAGGTGTTGGAGGATGGAAACCTTGAGATCAGGTGAGGAAAAGGGTAAAAATATGTGACCTTAGGGGAAAATCAGTTTCTGTATCAACCGAGCTTCTGAAAATGCACGATCCTGCAATCGTTTTGCTTCTTCATCAATCGATCAATCAGTCTGTTTTACTCCAGTAAGTACTACCTTATCACAAACAAAAACAGAGAAAACAGGGAAAAAAGAAGAAGACACAAAAAGTGCAAATATCACATGGGCAAAAATAAAAAATACCTAACCAGGCTCAAACAACTTCTGCCAAATTGGCAGAGCCAACTACCCAATGCAACATTTGCTGTAATATGTGCGACGGTCGTGAAAATACCTCCTGTGGAGTGTGCACCCCTCCTTTATTTTGTTTTGATTTCCGCGAAGGTATCTTTTCCTCTCTTTCCCTGCTGTCGGCTGAACTATGGTAAGTGGCTACGACTCCTCAGCCACTCAGTGAAGGTATAAATCTTAAAATAAAAGCAAAAAAGATCACGATAACATGATAGAAATTGAAGGTCTATAAACATCAGTATTTCTGATTACATTCTAAATCCTGTCCTAACATTAGAATATAACCCATCCTTTATGCTTTTTCATTATTTTTGTCACCCCTATTATTTCTTTCCAGTTTTTTCACGATCAGTAATAATAACAAAAACAATCAAAGCTCATCATACTCTGTTTCAAGGATCCCTTCTTATTAATAATAATATAATAATAATAATAATATAACTGCAGTAAAAAGGCTTTCGCCTCTGTTTATTGGCAGCTTGCGTGTGCATACGTATACCCATTTCTTTTGGGGTTCCCGAAAGCTAACGCTAACGAAAAAAGCTAAAGCTAACGAAAAGCAACGTGAAGAAGCTATATTTTTGAACGAAATTTCAACAGTAAAAATATTCAAGGAATCTGACGAAGACTGAATGGCGAAGACATACCCAATTGTTTAAATCAAATGTTAGATTTTTGGGATCCCGTCAAAACCTTTGGTCTCGTTCCGTCAGGTCACCAAACCTATTACTTAAGAGTTTCCAGTTTAGCTAATGTATCTGAAAGAGAAGGTGAACAGCTAAACCTTTGGGCCTATCAGATGATCTCAAGGAAATTATAGTTAACTACTGTGAGCAACTGAAGGCTTTTTTCGGGCTGTTGTCAGTAGGTTTTTAAAGCAGGATTTTAGTAATCTAGTGCTATAGGGGAAGCTATCACGAGTTTCTGCCTCTTCTTCTCTGTTTGCTACCTGACACTCTGCTAATCCTTTGCTCTTTAAGGGAAGTCACGTTCACGGACGCTGGTGCTTACTCATGCTTCGCCAAGAACAAGTTCGGATCGATCGACGCCACCGGAAACCTCGTCGTTAAGGGTGAGTCATCTGACCTTTTTTAGACCATTTAGCCCCCCCCCCCCCCCCTCTCGTGCATGAAAAGAAAGGTCTTTGGACTTCACGTATGTATTTTGGAATGAAAGTTAAGAATATTTCTTCGCTTCCCCAGCTTGGCAACAGGAGCAAACGAATGGAAAAAAGAGTGTCCTGACAGTTCGTCAGTCTGGAAAAAGGAGTATCGAGAATTCAGTACTCTGCCTGGATTCCTTCATTCGGTTTCTTGTCGTCATCTGCGAATGATCGTGCACTTTATAGTTTTCGACAGTTCAAACATGGGTAATTACAGATAGCCGGATAGCCTTCCACTTTCAAATAGAGATTAACATAACTAGTGCTTAAAGTAAAATGACGTAAATGGTACACACTTGGCATCACCATTAGATAGATGATATTTTTAATTGATATAACTCGTAGCTCCGAATTGCCATTAAATATGTCGACCATTATATTTAACGGGTTAAAATAGCTTGCATCTATATATATAAAAACAAAAAAAAAAAAAAAAATATTTTACTTGGAATCTTCTCAGTAACTTCTCAGGAATTTTCTCAGTAAAATGTGGTACAAAATAATTCAAATACCGGTTAGTACGACCCTTCACTGGCAACAAGAGGCTCTGGTGCCGCGTCCGTCCTGTCACCGGTATATGTTTAAATGTATGTGCAAGTGATTTCGAAGTTGACATGATGGCCAAATTTGGCGTTCAGCACTTGTGAAATAACTTCTGTACTACTATACCACCCAGTTACTGAAAATAAGGGGTTTCGTTTTTAAAGTGTCTCGGAAGGAACAAAAGTTGATAAAAATGTTCTCCTATCGGAAACTTACTTGTCCACGATCCCATCAATGTGATTCTAAATGAGTGAACCTTTATGGAAAATATTTTTTGAGTGTTTTACGATTATTTTAAATTTCTTTGTCCTTAAATAACAAAAATAACTTCTGTACTATGCTATACCACCCAGTTACTGAAAATAAGGGGTTTCGTTTTTAAAGTGTCTCGGAAGGAACAAAAGTTGATAAAAATGTTCTCCTATCGGAAACTTACTTGTCCACGATCCCATCAATGTGATTCTAAATTAGTGAACCTTTGGAAAATATTTTTTGAGTGTTTTACGATTATTTTAAATTTCTTTGTCCTTAAATAACAAAAATAACTTCTGTACTATGCTATACCACCCAGTTACTGAAAATAAGGGGTTTCGTTTTTAAAGTGTCTCGGAAGGAGCAAAAGTTGACAAAAAAAAAAAGTTTTCCTATCGGAAACTTACTTGTCCACGATCCCATCAATGTGATTCTAAATTAGTGAGCCTTTATGGAAAATATTTTTTGAGTGTTTTACGATTATTTTATATTTCTTTGTCTTTAAATAACAAAAATAACTTCTGTACTATGCTGTACCACCCAGCCACTGAAAATAAGGGGTTTCGTTTTTAAAGTGTCTCGAAAGGAACAAAAGTTGATAAAAAAGTTCTCCGATCGGAAACTTACTTGTCCACGATCCCATCAATGGGATTCATTCATTCATAAGATGTTTAGGTGTTTCTGGGATCTTAGTAATTTTGTTCTTCCTCGTACATTCGGCTGACCATCTTTACGTCTTTCCGTGACCAGTAATCTCTTAAACCTATCAAGATATTTCATTTTTGGTGAGTTTTTTTAGGTGAACTGCTCGAATAGTTCGTAAGGCGAGCCTTGTACCTCAAGATTTAGGGGTCGGAAGTTTGAAGGACGTCTGGGTAATATTTGAAAATTTGAGGACGTCTTAGCCAAAATGATTAGAAAGTCGGAAAAGGGATGTATAGGTATGCTGGAATAGGAATTGCTGTTCGTTTTCTCAGACTAGAAAGAATACGGAAAAATCGCTAGCTGCGATCCTTCACGTAAAGGTAACACTGGATAAAATTGTAATGCTCTATACGACTAAGCCCAAAACACGCCAGTGTTCCTCGGGAACAACGAGAAAACGGAGCACTAGCGACTCAAACTCAACAACTCAATCCTGTGTTAACCAATCACCGCGATGTTTGAGAGCAGCTGTGATACCGCTTCCGGCTATTCCGCTAGGCACAGGGCGATTTTGCATCGGCAAGAAGAGTTAGTCATCAATAGTATTCTCCATCCATATTCCTGTTCAGAGCCACCTAGTGGTCTGCTTCTATTGGTCCCCAATGATCGTCACCATCATCATCGTTTAACTCTAGCTGCGTTTTTTGCCTTTTCTCCATAGGTCGGTTAACCTACCTATTTGCCACTATTGACCGTTTTTTTGTCTCGCCGGTCGGTTCGACTGAGCTCTAAAAAACGGCTTATAAAAAAAAATGGCGTGTTCCCGTTGCCGGCGCCTATCTCTCCAATGAGAATTTTGAATTTCGCGCCGTGCCAAGAGCGTAGGTCGGTTGGACGGAGCTCCCGCCTCAGTCCACAGTTCGGTTAAACTTCCGGCAAACGGAGCCAAAAAAACAGCTTACAAAAACTCGGTTAACCGAAGGAAAAAAACGACATAAAGTGGGAAATTTTGTAGGTCGTTTAACTGGATGACGGCAAAAAACGCAGTTTCTGTTTTTAATTATGTTCCTTCAGCAGAAAAAAGGGTGCGAACCTGGTTGACGATGAAAGTTTTGCACTAACCCTTCAGTTTTACAAATGAAAGCTTCTCTTTACTGGTATCTCTGTATAATGGACGCCGATAACGAGACGACGGATGAAGAAAGAGACTAATTCGTTTTGAGTGTTGAACTGGTATAATGGCAGCTGTAATGAAGAATAATGTGACTGGCCGTGGCGGCGATATCGTTTGCAATAAAGGGGAGGGTTCGAGTCGTCCGGAAAAGACTACGGCCGCTGTAAAGTAAAATGGACTGTAACTGCCGAATGTCTCTTCCTGATATATTCTTTCCGTTTCCATTAAATGAGAATTGAAGTGTCGTGTAAATTCTTTTCTGGAGATCCGTCTTTGCGAGAGGGTGTAAGGCCTAGGGGGGGGGGGGGGGGGTCGTTTGACGGGTCATCAAGTCCAGTATTAACCAAGTCGTTTGAAAGTTTGTAGTAGCTCTAAGAAATCAGGAAAGTACTGTTTTTTTAAGAGCTACATTCAGTGGCACTTAAACCGAATCTTCCGCCACAAAAACATAATGGTAATAGTAAAATAGCTGTACATTTTTGATCTTGCTGGCTCAAAATATGAAGTTAGTGCAAAGAGAGAAAAAATGAGTACCATGAAAAAGACTGAAAAGGACAAAACTAATATAGAAAAAACCGACGAAATACAAATAAAGAATCTTACATTTCATGTATAGCTGAAATAACTTACGTTGACGTCGGATCGTCATAGCCTACGATTTAGCACCCAATAATTGTATGAAACATTTTGAAAACAACCTGGGGGGATCCAAGATTTCACCGACTGATTATACTTTTTTTTATTGATAGCTGGAGGCCTATTGTATGTTTCGTATGTTATTCTCCTGTTGTCTTTTGTTCTTTTCTTTTTCTACCTATCTTTACTCCACTCTCTTTTGTTGTAAAACATTTTGTGGGTTATAAATATACTTACATACTTAATGAATATATATACAATTTACTTTATTAATTAATTGGGTATATTACAGTATGGAATTGAGGCTGTGTGAGAAGTAGAGTACGAAGTAAGGCACTGGTCGGTTGAATGCGTTTTCGGGTCAAGAACTGTTGGACAGTTTACATTTGTAGCTTTGGGTGTTCGGTCGAGTTGTGTTCGTGCTTCGTAGTCTGGTGACATATTTCTTTGGAGGTCGGATGCCAGGCATTAACGTCCGACTTCCATGTCAGCTTGTGTCGTCTGTCAGAGAGAGTAGGGAGATCAAAGTTGCGTTTTATTTAAAGTTCATTGTACAGACGACTGTTCGTTCTCGTTTTATTTGCCAGCGGGCCGTACGCTGGGAAGGCGCGGGGTTCCCAAAGTCGTTTTAATTGCAAGCGGGCTGCCCGCAGAGTGACAGCGGACCCGCTAGTTTGTACGCTGGGTGAGATAGGGAACAGTTCAGCGTTCTTCTGACGTAGTCCGCCAGGAATAAAACGGCTACTTACAGTCTACCATCCGCTCCCGCTGTAGTATGAACTTCAAATAAAACGCAACTCAAGCTTGACTAGTCTGTCTTCATACGAAGTGTACACAGGGCCAAGTATGGCCTTGACTACTCTCTTCTAGATGCTTTCCAGTTCGTCTGTTTGTACTGGTGCGGGATTGCGCAAGCCTAGCTGAGACGGCAACACCTGAAGTAGAGAGAACTTTTTAGTGAAAGACCGAACCTACGAAGAAAGGTGAAACAAAAAAACGAAAAGCCGAAGAAAATGCTCAACCTCTGTCACGCCCCTTTTTGGGGTTCTGTCTGACTAAGTTTGTCTGAGCTTTTGGACCGCGTTAGAACTGAATCCGTCGATCTCATAATCCTTGTCATAACTTGGATGTGACGTAGGTTAAACACGAATAATAATAAAAGCCAAAGATAATGCTCAACTTCAGTCACGACACGTACTACCCATATAAAGGATTCTGCCCTACTATGTTATTACGAGCTTTTTTGAAGCGAAGTTGTGTCAAACACAGAATCCTTGATGAACGTAACCGAGCCGTAACCGAAATACCGAGCCTTAACCGAAATACCGAGCCTCCCTGTCCTTATTATTTCCCAGTACGACTTCTACTTTCGAAGCGGTCGTCACCTCTTAAAAGTTCATCTGCCGAGAGTTTGGAAATCCAACCTCTCCTTAATAACTGCTCGCAATCAAGTTTATAACAGTCGAAGTTCCGCAGTAGGAGGGTGGAGGGGCCACGTTTAGATGATGTGGAGCAATTAGGAGGAATGTTTTATTAAGCCAAATGTAAACAGTAGAGTTGCTGGTGGAAGTTCCTTGGATGGCTTGTTGAAAGTTAGGGGATTTGGTTTCGACGGTGGGGGGCTTGTTGGGATTTATAAGAAGTATCTGGGGAAAACGAGCATGGTTTGGAGTTTTTCTGAACATGAACTCGGATGTCAGCTGCAGTAGGAGGGAGACTAGATCGGGTTTTGGAGTAGTTGTTTACCGTTTTATATTTAGTATGTGTTGCCAACGTTCCTAAAATAAAGAACCGTGCTTTCTAAGTCTGCCACATAAAGCAGGCATTGGCATATGAAGGTTGCGCGTGCAGTTACTCGAATCCTGAATTAAGATAATATAACATTTTTTTTTTATTTATTATTATTCTGCGTCGATTAAAAGAGATATTTCACTGCGTAGAATTACGTCGTATTTTTAAATCACATTTCTATATTTGATCTTACTTATAATATTTGAAACATGATTACATAATATGCAACCTGTTAGTTGATGTGCCCGTACGTGCATTAAGAACTCTGATCAGACTAGAAGAACGGTTACAAAGCCGTAACATTGATTATGCAAGTGTTGTTCCACCATCTGCAAGCCTACGTAGCGAAGCGTAAGCTCCAACCTTGTACAAATAAAGAAGCGTGCCCCCACTCTACAGTAGAGGTATGCTTATTTGAACGTTTGGTGACTTTGAATTTTGCCATTTTTATGGACTTGCTGTCACTAAAGTTAACTGCCAGTTAGCCAAAGTAGGTAATTAACGGCCTCTGAAAACACCTGAATAGATATTTTGGACCTTCATTCTACCATATAGCCCAGAACTGCACTTTTAACATTTATCATATCATAGCAGTTCAAATAAGTTCAAATAAGCATACCTCTACTGTACTCCCACCATTCTAATAACGACACCGAGAAAGCAAGTTGCGAGTCATGACCAGAGGCATTACTAGCCAAAATGTTTTTTTGAGGGACGGGGGCAAGATATTTACCGACTGGCTGATCATTTTTACTGTTTTTGCAGAAAAAAAAGACTCTTTTTAAGAAGAAAAAAAAATAAACTAATAAAAACACTCTTTTTGTAGAGCTGAGTGACGAGCGTGCCATGGCTGCTAAAATAAACCCTCCCGTAGCTGGCAGATTCCTCTAGTGGGATCTGATGAAACTTTCTGTTGTTTGTAGTACCGAAGAAAAGTTTTGTTTTCTGGATGTAAAGTTACAACACAGCCAAAAATGTACAAATATAACCGACCTACCTGCAGTTGATTCCAGAGCTTACAAGGAACTCTCAGTTAGCACCGTTAATATGAATATTTGTCAACAATACAAATAATCCGGAGTATATAATAACAACGAATATATAAGAAAAAAGAAACTCGGCTTATATTTGTCGAAGCTAGTAAATCGGAGTATGGCAGTCAGCAAAAAAGGCGTAACGATATATTAGCCAAAGTAAGTTGTCGAGGAATCTGCTGATTTTGTAACATTGAAAACGGACTGTTTTTAAGAAAAATCGACTGTTTTTAAGAAAAATCGCGTCGCTTCGCGCCAACTTGGTTATTTTTTACCGACTGACCGACAACATTTGGGAAGGGGGCATCCCCCCTCCCCCATACGTGACCCCCCTGGTCATGATATCCGTTATAGGTTCTGAAGGACAGTGACAGAAGCCGATAAACGGCAGTAAGGTAGGTGGAGTTATATGACAGTGAAAATAAGAATGTGTCAATAAAAGTGCCAAACATGGAATACAACGTCCTTCTCGTGACTTTTCCAGAACGTACACGCATCGTGGATGCTCCGGAAGACTACGAAGTGGCTGCTGGGACAACAGCGACGTTCAGGTGCACCGCCATAAGTGACTCATCGTTGACTATGAAGATCGATTGGATGACTGGGAAGGAGCTGATTGACTTTGAGCAGGAGCCCCGATTCGTCCAGTCGCAAGTAAGAGCTTATAGGAATCAGCAATTTGCCATCCGGGTGTTACGATGCTAAGCCAGTAGTTATGTTTTTGCAGATACAATGGTACCTGATACCACGGTCTAAAGTCGTTTTCGCAGTTACCGTGGTATCTGATACTACGGTCAAAAAGCGTTTTTGCTGTTATCGTGATTCGTGGTATCTGATATTCAGATACCACGGTCCTACCGTTGTAACTGGTCGGGGTATCTGAAAAATTCGTCTCACTTTCATCAATAACCAACAGTAGAGCCTAGGATTTTTTCAAATTGGTGAGAAAGAAGTTTGGAACTTAGTGATGTAATCGGATATCACTTTTTCTTTACGGATGACTTACAATCAGGTTTACAGGTTTGTTTCCTTCCCCGACGTGGACCCAAAGGATTGACAGCCTGATGAGGACTCTTGCCAAGAAGGGCCGAAATATCACTGATGAAGAATCGTAGCTGACGTATCCGTTGTAAACATTGTTTGAATAAAAAACTCTAGTTGCTTTTGTGCAGATACCATGGTATCTGTAACCACGGTAACTGGATTTGCAATTAGTCGTTTTTGCAGTAACTGTGGTATCTGATATACGGTTGCTCTGCAATAACGACAATTGCCGAAATTGCGCTTTTCGAAGTCATCCCAAAAGAAAAACTGATATTCAGTCACATCACTAAGTGCCAAACTTCTTTCCCACTAATTTGACTAAAATTGATGAAAGCGAGATGACTTTTTCAGATACCACGACCAGTTACCACGGTCGGACCGTGGTATTTGAATATCTAATACCATGATAACTGGCCAGATACCACGATAACTGCAAGAACGCCTTTTGACCGTGGTATCAGATACCATGGTATCTGCGAAAACGCAACTGCTGGTGTGGCAACAGAACACGGTGGATTTTCAGCTTTCATATATGGAAGGGGTCGCAGCTGTGTGAATGCACCTTCAGCGGGCCATGGAGTTTTCTGAAATCGGTGGCAGGCTATTTGCATTTACAGCTCTTAAGCGAAGTGTTCACAGAATGCGAAGACACGCAAGAGCTTCCTTCACTGGGTGAAGGTGGGGTGGTTACTGATATTCCCTTCCATATGGTTTAAACTCCACCAATAGAAGTAAGATCAGCGACGTATTTTTTTTTCGTGTTTAAAGCACATGATGAAAAGATTTTTTTTTTCTTAATCTTGTAGCCAAAGTTTTGTTGTTGTTTGATGTATGGCCTGAACTAGCTTTTTCCAGGATATTGTTATTATTTCCGTTGAAACACTGTCCGCCCTCGCATGGGGTGAGCGTCTCCCGCCTATCATTTGTCTTTTTGGGATCCCAAAACGTAAGTTGAGGGATACCTATGACTTCGCAAAAGTTGTTCGTCTGTCCGTCCGTCCGTCCGTCCGTCTGTAAGCACGATAACTCTCGAAGGGAATGAGATATTTTGATGAAACTTGGTGTGGGGATTCGTTGGGTCGGCGGACCAGTCGAGTTCGTAAATGGGCTTTGTAGCCCTACATTTAAGGGTGGGGGAGGGGGTTCAAATTAAGGGGCAAACAAAATATTTTGAAACAGCTAATGTGATAGTCGATTATGGGGTAAGAAGACATGCTGCACACGATGGTCAAAACCATTTTCTTGACGGATTACTATTTTGTAATCGGACAAGTAGTTCGCCCGGAATCCGGCCAAAACCGGAAAGTTTGTTAAAAGTAAAAGTTTTATTTGAAGTTGATTAGATGTTTGATTTAGAGGTAGGAAGACATGCTGAAGACGATGGTCAAAACCATTTTCTCGACGGACAAAGTTCGCCCGGAATCCGGACCAAACCGGAAAGTTTGTTAAAAGTAAAAGTTTTATTTGAAGTTGATTAGATGTTTGATTTAGAGGTAGGAAGACATGCTGAAGACGATGGTCAAAACCATTTTCTCGACGGACAAGTAGTTCGCCCGGAATCCGGCCCAAACCGGAAAGTTTGTTAAAATTAAAAGTTTTATTTGGACAGATGTCCGATTTAGGGCAAGAAGACATGCTGAACTTTTATGTGAAAACAATTTTCTTCCCGGACATGTAGTTCGCCCGGAATCCGGCCAAAACCGGAAAATTGTTATAAGTTAAAGTTTTATTTCTAGCTGATTAGATAACCAATTTAGGGGTAAGAAGAGACGCTGAATCCTTGTGTGACAATCATATTTTACCCGGACATATAGTTCGACCGGAATCCGGCTGGAGTCGGAAAATTTGTTATAAGTTAAATTTTTATTTGAAGTTGATTAGATGTTCATTATTGGGGAAAGAAGATACCCTGAGTTCGTTTTTGAGCTTTCTTTTTTCGCCGGACAAGTAGTTCTAGAGTTTGGCCGAAACCGGGAAATTGGCAGAAGTGGCAGGAACTTTTCGTCAAAACAGATATGACTTATACGGGTAAACACACATGCTGAATCCATATCTGAACTTGGTTTTCTCAGATGATTAGCTATTTGGCCTTAATCTGTTTCTGAATTTTAATTGTAAGATTCTGGCGATGACTGGATCTGGCCAAGACAAGACCCAGTTGTCTGGATCAGATATTGAATTTTTGGGATCCCATCGAAAAGTTTGGTCTTGTTCTGGTCAGCTGTCTGACCGCCAAGGAAGAATCCAAAAGACATCTGCGCGACTCATCCTGGGGAATATGACATCGAGCGTGTTCCATCCTACTCACCGTAGTTAGCGTCAAGGCTGGAACGCTTTTATCTATTTTCGCTAAACTATCGCTCCACGGGGTAATCCAGCCAATCACGTTACAGAGATCCGTAGTTACCACGCTTACTACGTTCATGAGGATGGTAAGCAAATAGTCACTATTTCGAGAAGGTTGGCAGCGTAAACTTTTAGTGAGGTTGGAACGGAAATAGTAACTAATAGCTACTATTGTTAGAAGGGTGGTACACGCTCATCATTGACAGTGCTAAACGGATAAGTCTTGGCAAGGGTCCTCTTCAGGCTCAAGCCTACTAAAATTCAGCTGACTTATCCGTTTAGCACTTACAATTCAGCGTAGGCTGAAATAATATTTAAGTATGACATCGCATATGAAAAGGCTATCTGTGAATTCCTTCCCGAATTATGCTACAGATTGGAGATGTTTTCTTGGATCTGCTCGGTTGGAATTTGTATAGAAAATCTGTGGTACTTTTATTCGCCTTCCGCACTGGAATTCGTCTAGATTTTATAAGATGTTATAAATAATCAAACACAAATATAACGATTAAATAAGGGTGTTACTTTACAAAAAGGAAGTTCATTGCCCATTTAGGGACAACAGTACAAATTTGTATAACTCAACTATTTGTGTGTGTGGGGGGGGGGGGGGGGCAAACAGATGGCTAGTCTCCGCAAAGCGTTTTCACAAACTAAGGGCTGAGACCGACAGGAATAGGAAAAACAAAAAAAAAGTGAAAGACGCGGAACTTTCGTAGTTTTGCGTCTGAGAGAGAGAGAGAGAGAGAGAGCGGTTTATTATACAACTTTCGTAGCTCTTGGCTAATTTGCAGTTGCAAAACATTACATACAAAAATTAGGCACTGTTAAAGTTTAACTGAGAAGGACTGAGAAAGGACAATCTAGTTGCCCATCACTCGTTCACTTAAAGAGGGGTGAAAACCCGATAAAAATTCGTTACTCCGTTGCTTCACTATTCCCGAATAATCGACTTTGATATAGTGGAATTTGCCTGTCGGATCTTTGGTATCTCCATTCGCTTTTTCCTGTGCTATGGCTGACGCAAAAGATTTACGAGAAATAAGTGTTCGTCCAGTGAGCAGTGATCACCTATTTTACCGCTGGCCACCGAAAACCCGCGTTTATGTTGAGATTGAAATTTTCCGCGTCATAGTAGAATTTTTCGTTGTGAGGACGGCTGTAGATATTCTGAACGTCATACTTAAGCAAATAGTGAAAAAAAAAAAAAATCCCTTTAGACAATCCAAATAATGCAGCGTATTCAACTAGATGATACAAAAATAAGTTAGCTTTTCAGTTAAACTATAAACATAGACGGAAAAAAAGGCACAAATGAATTAGAATAACGGTTTGTCCGCGCACGTATAGGGGTCAGTTTGAGTTTCTGTCTGGTTCTGCTGTTTGGTGCGGCGTCTGCGGGTAGGATGTCTCGATGGGTTGGGTTTGAAAGCAATGCTTTTCCAAACCTCATGGTGAGATCACACAATCTTTGTTGAAGTCGAAGGCGAGCTGAACGCCAGTTACGGCTCAAGATTGGTACGGAAAGATAAACGGTATATTCAAAGTAGACTTTACCTTTCAGCTCTTATGGTATCGTGGTCTTGACGTTTGAATCATTTTCTCTTTCTCTTTTAGGATTTCTCCCTAACGATTACGAAAACGACTGAATTAGACACTGGCGAATACACGTGCGTCGCGAGGACTGAGTTGGACTCCTCCACTGCCAAAGCTAGTCTCATTGTCCAAGGTAAGGATCTGGTCGGTGGCGCCAAACGGATAAGTCAGCTGAGATTTCTTCCAGGATATTTCCTTCCCGGCAAGGGTCTTCATCAGGCTGTAGCTAGAAATAAGAACTTACCGGAGATGTTATGCGGTTAAGCAGATTGAGATGAGAAACTGCTGAATATCCATCGTCAGTGTAAATCCGTTAAACTGCTCGGGGTTATAATCGATGACGATCTGAAATATAATACTCATGTTGATAATATTATCCGTAAAATTAACTTTCTAATTAAATCCCACTCTACCCTCAAATCTTTCGGTTTGGATACTAAATGCCTCCTCTCGTATTTTAAAACTTACATCCGTCCTCATTTAGAATATGCTTCACCGGTTTGGCATTCTTGTCTTTCTGCAAAGCTGTCTGATCGCCTGGAAAATGTCCAAAAGAGAGAAGTGAGAATCATTCTGGGTGGTCGTAACATTTCATATGGAGAGGCTCTCATTAGACTGGACGTTCCTAAATCAATTGACCGCGGAAATACTCTTTCAAAAATTTTTGGAGCAAAGATAGTGTTTGTCCTCAGTCTGTTAGTCCCTCCCCTCCCGTCGTCCGTGCGTCGGTCCGAGAGGAACACTTGGAAATCAGTTTTCTCCATGTCCTGCTAATTCTTCTGTCTGATTTTTACATAACTTTGTCCCGTCATTTATTTCTGGTCATATCTTGCATATGACCAGATATGACCGTTTCCTCGACACGTAAGGAAGCGCTTTTTCAGTGTCTACCCTCAGCATTTAAGGTCCTATCGAAAGACCTCAGCTTTACATATATCCACTGTAGTGGTTCTGTCTCAAATTTGGACCACTGTATCTGCTCTCCTTCATTACTAACTTCAGCAATTCATGTCGATGAAGATGAGAGAGATTATGACCATTTACCTCTGTATTTCGATATTACGGTTACTTCTGACGTATACTCGGGCCAACCATCACTGTCGCATAAGTGGTTTGAAAAACGTGATTGGTCTAGTGCGAACATGCCTCTTTACCTTGCTACACTTGGAGCTCTACTGTCCACCGTACGTGTCCCTTTCCATCTTCTTTGCACAAACGCGTACCCCACTATTGACAGTGCTCGTGCTGATTTAAACCGCTATTATCGTGACATTATTTCATGTATAAAGCAAGCTGAAGATGTGGCCGTCCCGCTGATCCGTGTCAGGCGGAATACCCAAAAACCAATCTGGAAGTGTGATCCTATGCTGAAAAAAGTTAAGAATAAGGCCAAATTCTGGTTAAGAATCTGGTCTGCATGTGGTCGACCGTCTCGGGGTACTGTGTTCGATCTAAAACAAAAGACGAAACTTGAATATAAGCGCCACCTTCGCGCCGTTCGTTATTCCGGTGAAACTTTTCCGAAAAGTAAAAGTGAGTGGCGAAAAGTGATAAATTGTGCCAAGTTTCCGGATACAAGTTCTAGTGATATTATACCTCGTCCATCTTGGATCGAACATTATTCAAAAATATTTTCAAAAGTTAATTATGCAGTGCATAAGCGTTTCTCATGTTTGATCGAAAAAAATTTGCCGTCACGTATAAGTCAGAGACATGTGATTCCAGTTGAAAAGTCGGCTATTGTTAAAGGTATTAAGGGTTTAAAATCAAAATCCGTGGATCTTGATGGGATTAGTGTTTCGATTCTCGTTCCTAGTTCTTTTGAATTGGTATCTCATCTCCAACTGTTTTTTCAAATGTGTCTCAGTAGTTCGTGTGTGCCCGATTCGTTCTTATGCGGTAGCGTTACGTCACTTCTAAAAAAAGGAAAAGACCCGGTTTCTTGCAGTTCTTATCGGCCCATAACGGTAGCATGTACTCTTAGCAAGCTATTTGAATACCTCCTACTACCTTATATCACTAAGCTTGCTCTAAATGATGATAATCAATCTGGTTTTAGATCTGGGCTAGGTTGTCAGCATGCTCACCGTGCTTTGACCTCTTTGTTAAAAGATGCCCATCGCACTCGTCGCGTACTTCATTTCGCAACCCTCGACTTGTCTAAAGCATTTGACAGTGTTTGTCATACTCAAGCATGGACAGCGTTATGCCAGAGAGGAGTAAATCCGTCGGTAATTCACGTGCTTCGTTTTTGGTACTCCCATTCTTACCTTCGCCTTAAGTCTTTAGATAATTCTTATTTTGGTCATATCCCTGTTCGTTGCGGAGCAAGACAAGAGGGAGTTCTTTCCCCGTATATTTTTAATGCTTGTATTGAAGATGTGTTGTCAAAAATATCGACTACGTGCCTACTAGGACTATCTGATATTTCATATCTGGCATATGCGGATGACCTTCTTCTGATTAGTCAAACTGAGTCTGGTCTTGCCCGTTCAGTGAACTCAGT
Source organism: Branchinecta sandiegonensis (assembly GCA_030848855.1). Classification (NCBI taxonomy): domain Eukaryota; kingdom Metazoa; phylum Arthropoda; class Branchiopoda; order Anostraca; family Branchinectidae; genus Branchinecta; species Branchinecta sandiegonensis. Next base: position 7,290,780 of record JAUPMV010000009.1, read on the forward strand.
TACTTCTTCTTTCCGCGATATCGGCCTGTACCTAAATATTGACAAGTGCGAGTTTCTTGTCTTCAACGGTAATAGTTGTTCAGAATCACTATACTGCGGTGGTTTTAGTATTCCCCGTGTTAAATCGTTTGGTTGGCTTGGCATAACAGTCTGCGATTCTATGAATGCTCTCCGGTCGCGTGCTGTAAAAGATATTAGTGATAAGCTGAGGCTCGGTTACTCTAAGATTGTTGCAAATCGTGGACACTATAGAAGAAGAGCGCTAACTCGGCTTTACTCAAATTTTTGTGATCATTCTGTACTGTTCTGTACTGGTATTCGGCCACTTCTGTTGACTGGTGATCTAAAACGTATTCGCATAAATTATTACCGGTACTGCAAATTTCGCCTATATCTGCCTCGTTCTTACCGGAATACAAAACTGATAAAGAAGTATTGTGCGACAGATATTACTGGTGTTTTCGAAAAATTATGTTCCAAGCTAGCCAGTGAAGCGCCTTATAGGCTAGGGTGTTTTCATCGCCTTATCCGTCTTTTTTCTGTATGTGATTAACTTTGTTTCTTGTTTTCTCTTGTTGTTTTTCTTTTTGTATTTACTCCACTTAACCTCTGTTCTGTAAAGTGGGTGATAAATAAATTATTATTATTATTATTGTTATTATTATATGTAGTGTTAATTTCTTTCTTTCCTGTGTATTTCGAAAATATTTTATTCCTCTTCTAGCTTTAAGCTATTTGGAAATAAATTTGATTGATTGATTGATTAAACACCTCAATGCAACGTTTATTTTTCAAAACTGTATACTGTATTGTATGGTCTTTCCCTTTGCGATAGTGTAAAAACGTAGTCATCTTTTCCATCGTTTATTCACATTTGATATTTCGTGTTTAACAGTAACGGAGCGAAATAGTTGTATATATTAATTGAAATGAATTTATGGTAATACAGTTTAAAAAAAAAAAATATGTCTCAGTCTTAATTTAACCCTGATATTGCGGAAGCCTGTGAGTCGGTCCTCGTCATACCAAATTACCAAAATTGTATGTAATAATATTATTTCTTTTGCAAATCTTATTTCCCCGTACAGGGAGATATTGCAGGCGAGATAAAAGAGTAATTGTATAAATATTCCCCCAGCCCAAGCTGGCTGCGAATTGTAATTGTGTATTAAAAGAATTGGCCATGTTTTCTGCGTGACAGAAAGAATCATATTAAGCACAAGCCACAGCAGATAGAGGATCTATCCGAATATCCCAACACACGTAGTTCCTTTGAATTACAAACTTCTCCCGGTTGTTTTCAGCCCCGTTGGTTTTGATAAGAGACACGAAAAACCAGTATTTCTGACCAATGGGCTCCTCGGAAGCAATAAGCAGGAGCCGGATCCGCTTCGAAAAGGGCCAGTGATGGGAAAACCAAAATTCCAGCGTAGTACTGTTAGAGTGGATAAAACTGGCATAGAAAGTTCTAAGAGACCTCTAAGCTGATATAACCCAAGAACTAAATCTCGAGATCTTCAATATCTCTTACTTTACCCATAAGAGCACCATAGTGATAAAACCGGAGTACAAGCCAAAAATCATCCGCTTTTGTTTAGACGTTCCGAACGCGCCGAAGCTGGTTGGTGTCCTGTGCAACCCTAGAGACGCCGTGCTGGAGTGGGTTCCTCAGGGAGATAACCGCTCCCCGATTATCCAGTACACCGTTCAGCACAACACAAGTTTTACTCCCGATTCTTGGGAAGTCTCGTTTGAAAGCGTACCAGCCACGGACCGACGCTTCACGGTAAGCTATTGGAAGTTTGATAATCCGTACTTTAGATGTTTGCTCCTTTGAACGTTAGTTCAGTTTTAATTTGAACAGTGCAGTTTGGAACTCACTGACAAAGGGCGTGTTCCACCTTATTTACCGTAGTTAATACGCATGACCTCATGAACTTTTTCTTTTTGTCGTCAAGGCTGGAACGCATTTTTCTATTTTCGACAAAATATCATGCCACGGGTAATCCGATCAATCACGTTACATAAATTCGTAGTTACCACGCTTATTACGCTCCCGAGCATGGTAAGCAAATATTTACTATTAGTTACTATTTCGCGAAGGTTGGAACGGTCAGCGTAGTTACTTTTTACGAGGTTGGAACGAAAATAGTAACTAATAGTTACTATTGTTAGAAGGGTGGAATACGGTCAGAATGAAGACCCATAACACCCACTGCGATTTTCTTAGGAGCTCTTAATTAGCTTTGGCTTGATGGTAGTTCGATTTTTTCACAACAAGTGTATGGAAATCGCACTTTCAAAGTTAACCGTTTAACCAGCGGAATAACTCTGCTGGGAGGTATACCATATTTCTTCGCTAAGAAATCCTGTAATGTTAATTTCTTGAAGTACAAGTTGCGGTCGATACATACTGAATATCGTACCGTATGTGACTCATTGGAAAGTTTGCCTTTTGCATAACCGGCATTTATGACCAATGAGCTACTCGGAAGCGATAAGTGGGAGCCTGATCGGCCTCGAAAAAGCCAAACACTGAAAATGCAAGGATCAGTGTAGTGCCGTTAGGGTGGATACAAATTTTTTAGGAAGTTGGATATCCTTCAAAATTGTTAGATAGAACCTGATCTAGAACGAAATCACACATTCATCCCAAAATTAAAAAGAAACTTGAAGATTGACTAAAATTATTAAGATTAATCAAAGTTAATCAAGACTAAAAAGTAAACGACAACCTGAGAATTTTTAAGAAAGCTTTTTCGATGGAAAAGCAATAACAAGTCTGAAACTTAAGTGACGTAGAAATAAATACAACACAGTTCATAACACGCTCAAGCCAGTGTTAACACTATTTTTATGGCACTTGCCTTCCGGCCAAGTGCCATATACCGATCACATTTCCGTCGGTCGGTCGGTTAGTCCGGTGTTTGCGAGTTAGGGTACTTCCAGATATGCTAGGACGATGAAACTTGGCAGGCATATCAGGGACCCGACCAAACTAACTTGGAAATAGTCATTTGCCCGATCCGACCATCGTGGGGGGACGGGGAAGTGGTGGAATCCGGAAAATAGGGACATTCATAACTTTTGAACGGGTGATTGGATCACAATGAAACTTAATATCTGGAAAGACCTCTTGTCTCAGATGTCTCATTTCAAGTCCGGACCGGATCCGATGAATCTGGGGGGAGTTTGAGGGGGGAACCGGAAATCGTTTGAAACTCTCAGAGTGGAGCGATCGGGATGAAACTTGGTGGTAAGAACAAAAACAAGCTCTAAATACATCACTGACAGAACTGGACCGGATTCTGACACTGTGGGGGAGTTGGAGGGGGGTTCCGGAATTCCGGCGATCCGTAGTTAATGGACTTCCAGGTGGGCTAGGCCGATAAAACTTGGCAGGCATATCAGGGACCCGACCAAACTAACTTGGAAAGAGTCACTTGCCCGATCCGACCATCGTGGGGGGAGGGGAGGTGGCGGAATGCGGAAATAGGGACATGCATAACTTTCGAACGGGTGATCGGATCTTAATGAAACTCGATATCTGGAAAGATCTCGTGCCTCAGATGTTTCATTTCAAGTCCGGACGGATCCGACGAATCTGGGGGAGATTCGGAGGGGAGAACCGGAAATCGTGTGAAACTCTCAGAGTGGAGCGATCGGGATGAAACTTGGTGCGAAGAAAAAGCACACGCTCTAGATACATCACTGACAGGACTGGGCCGGATTCGGACACTGTGGGGGGAGGTGGAGGGGGTTCCGGAATTCCGGCGATCCGTAGTTAATGTACTTCCAGTTGGGCTAGGACGATAAAACTTGGCAGGCATCTCAGGAACCCGACCAGATCTGACTATCGTGGGGGGAGGGGTAGACGGCAGAATCCGGAAATTGGTAGCATGCATAACTTTCGAATGGGTTATCGGATCTTAACGAAACTTGATATCTTGAAAGACCTGATGCCTCAGCATGTCCCATTTCAAGTCCGGACCGTATCCGATGAACTGGGGGGAGGGGGGGGTCGGAGGGGAGAAACGGACATCTTGTGACACGCATAGAGAGGAGCGATCAGGATGAAACCTGGTGGGAAGTACAGGCACAAGTCCTAGGTGCATCAGTGACAGAATCGGACCGGATTCGGGTACCAAGGAGGGGGGGGGAGAGCTGTAGGGGGTGTCCGGAATTCCGGTGATCGTGAGTTAAGGTACTTCCAGATGTGCTGTGACGATAAAACTATGCTGGAACATTAGAAACTTGACATCATTGGGTTAGACATCGTCACTCTCCGATCCGACCATCCCTTAAAGAACTCATCTTAACCGCCAAGTACAAAAAAACTTTTAAGCAAAATTTACTTTTTCACGGTCGCCATGAGCACATGATCCTTTTTGCCTCAAGGGTTTTGCTTAGAAATTAATTTTTAGCACCCTTAAAGTGCGCATCTCAAACGAAAAGTAAAAAAAAAAAACTTTTGACCGTCACTTCCATCCTCTGACCCAGCCTAGCAAGTTTGGCGCATCTTAACGGAAAAGGGAAAAGAATACTTTTGACCATCACTTCCATCTGACCCAGCCTTGCAAGTGCCATATGAGCTTCCAGCTCTTGTTTTTTTTGCACTGGCCTTTGGGTTTTGTGTAAACATATTACATATTTTTATTCTATTCTGTTCCACTCCCCATTACTGTTGATGATGATGATAGACAGACATTAATGGTGTATGCTAGTCCGGTAGTAATGATACTGAAGTACACCATGGGCCTCTTCAAGTTTCGTCTGAAACAAAGTTCGTCTTTCGTCGTTATTTTTCCAAGAAAAATAGACTAAACCCTTTTGATTCGATTGCTCTGGAAGTCAGAAGTCAACTTAGAAATACGGAGATACTTCGTGAAACGGAGCATTCCATGTCTTTTTCGGAAATAAAACCTTTTCGGATTCGAGTCGTGCTGACAGTGGATTTTATGACAGGACAAGTGCTATGTTGCGAAGGAAAGCAGATAAAATGGTTAAAATATGATTTTCAGTTGATTTTAAGACAGGATACCGGAAGTGCTATGTCGCAAAGAAAAGAAGAAAAAATGGTTATCACATTTATGATATTGTCAGCTGATTTTAAGACAGAATCGGAGAAGGAATATGTTACAAAGAAAAGTAAAGAAAATAGTTAAAATATGATATTGTCCTAAAGTATCAAGACCGAAGGTTTCCATGGGATCCCAAAAATCTAATATTTGATCTAGACAATTGGGTCTTGTCTTCGCCAGATCCAGTCTTATCGTCAAGCTAATCATCAGAGAAAACCAAGTTCAGATATAGCTCTATAAGCCATATCTATTTTGACGATACTGACCGAAGCTTTCTGCTTTACTTCTGCCACTTGGCATGTCAATAGGGCATGTCTTAACTTTATTTCCATTTACGTTTTGGGATTCCAAAAAACCTTTACAGCAAGTCGCGTAGCTCATATATAGGCGTGTAACTTCCTTCTGGCCCGAAAGGCATACTGCTTCCATTTGATTCGTTTTCTTCCGGTTAACAATTAAACTGTTTTCAATTTAGGTCCCAATGTCTCCATGGTCAAACTACACATTCCGTGTTATTGCTCGGAACAAAATTGGACCCTCTCTTCCCTCTGGACATTCCGAAGTTTGCACAACTCCCCCCGATGTCCCTTACCGTAATCCGGATGGTGTGGAAGGCCGTGGAACCGCTCCAGATAATCTGGAAATCCGTTGGACTGTAAGTATTGCTGCTGAATTTGGATAATAATAATTTATTCCTCACGCCTCTGAATACAAAATTTCTACATAACTGACAACTTGTTAAAAGAAAAATGATATGGCAGGGCGAAGAGCGGATCGACTGCGGCACGATTGCCATTTAAAGTCGTCCTACGTTGAAAGTCTCGAGATAGGGTATGTTTATGTTTAGGCTATTGCAGAAGGCTTCCAGTGATTTCATGGAGAAGGCTTCCAGTGATTTCAGAAGGCTTCCAGTGATACTTTAGATAGCTTAAAGGAACAGAAAACTTGACTCAAACTTGACTCGGGGAGCTAGCTGACATATCAAGAATGTACCCCGAGTCGATATTGAGAGTGAGAAAAATTATCGTTACGACCATTGCAGTTTCCGGGCAGTTTCCGAGAATTCGACTTTTGAGTTAGTAGAAAAAAAAGCAAAAGGTTTGTGCGCCGGGAGTAGGAATCGAACGCACGACCTAAATTGATGTCTCTAAATTGATAATTAACACGAATAAGTCAAAGGTCTTACGCTTCAATCCGTCGAAGCGCACTTTCAGCCAGCCATATGTTCCCTTTCCGATTGTTAAGTCAATGAAGATTTTGGGAGTTACTTTTTCCAGTGATTGTTCTTTCGCCTTGCACGTTGAAAATGTTGTTAAAAACGCAAATGCATGTCTGCTGTCTTTAAGTACAATGCGTAGATTTAGCTGTGATGTCCAGTGCCTATTGCTAGCTTATCTTAAATACGTCCGTCCAGTTCTGGAATATGCAAGCCCACTATGGGGACCTGCAGCACTGCGTACTGTATACGTCATCCAAGAACTTGAGTCGATACAAAAGCTGGCCGTGTTCATTATTATTGGCAATCGACAGCTATCTTATGGTGATTCGCTTGTTAAACTCGATCTCCCCACGTTGGCCCAAAGATACGAGAAGATTATCCTGAGGTTTGGAAAGTTTCTTCTCTCTAAACCCCAGCATCGAGACATCTTACTACCCACTGCACCGCCAAACAACCGTACGCGTCACCAAAATAAACTGGTTCCAGTAGCTTCGCGAACGAACCGCCACGCAAATTCGTTTGTACCTTTTTTTACGGATTTGCAAAACAAAGCCGAGTGATATTTTCCTTGTTTTTGTGTTAATTTGTTATTTAGTATAGTGATGCAAACACAAATTAGCTGTCAGCTACGATGTTGTTTAAATAACCTCTCTCTCTCGACTACGGTCCCGATCTGTTAGTCAACACGGCCAAAGGCGAACTTTTACAGTGTAGAAGTGCATAATTACAGTGCATAAGGGGCAAAGGCCTGCCAGCTAGTTTTGGGAGCACTAAGGAGGGGGTTCGAGATAAGAAAGAAGGAGGGTCCTGTCGACAAGTCCCTGTATCTTTATCTAAGCCCCCCAAGTTGGTTTGATGGCCGAAAGTTGCGAAGTCAAGTTTTCTGTGCCTTTGATTGGGATACTTTAGATAAGCTCTTCCCTTTCTGTTTAGGCATGCTATGACACTCACGAAATTTTACTGTACAGATCTTGGAAGCACGCCCCATGTCCTAAGCAGTGGTATACAAATTTTTGTCAGGTTGATTTTATAATTCCGATCCTTTCCTGTCTGGGAAAAACGAAAAAAAATGGCCAAGGAATGTATTTGTTTCAAATGGGAACGGCGCCCCTAAATCTACAAGACTTGCAGTCTTGATACAATTTTTCAAAGTTTTGGTGATCGATGCCTTCTTAATGGCTCACGTGCCGATCGTTATTGAATCTGGGACCTATTACAGATCTTGGAAGTACGACCCATGTCTTAAGCAGTGGTACAAAATTTTTTCCCCGTCAGGTTGATTTCGTATTTCCGATCCCTTCCTGTCTGGGCCGTCTCGGCCGTCTCCAGCACCCCCATGTACCGTTCATTCCTTTCCCCACCCTTTGTTCCTGTAAGACCTCGCCCCCCCCCCCCCCTCGAGAAGTGGCTGAAAAGGTAGAAGCTTTGTGCCGAGGTTCGTAAAGCAGTACAATGATCTTTAGCATTTATCTGCCTTGTTATTTTTTTTTCTTTTAAATTATCTGTTGACAACTTATTTTATCTCTATTTATGACTGCAAAAACATCGTATTTGGGCTCTGCCCACGAGAGATATGTTTTGCTTTATTATTAAACAAATTGAAATTGAAATTGAAAAAAGGAAAAAGATGGCCAAGGAGTTTATTTGTTTCAGACAGAAATGGCGCCCCTAAATCTACATTTTTTTGTAAAAGCTGGTTACTTACAGTCTTTTTACAATTGTTCATTGTAGCGGTAATCGACGCCTTCTTAATGATGATGGTGATGATGATATATTTATTACCCGTCCTGAATGGAGTATGAAAAGAAGAAGAAAAGAAAAAACAAAACAACAAATGCAGTTGATCTGCATCAGCTAAATACACAAAACACAAAAAGACTGATTGGCTCACGTGCCGCTCGCTATATAATCTGCGACCCATTAAGCGAATTCCAAATATTATGGTGCAAGAACGACTGGTCACCCGATGAAAAATTTATCTCAAAATAGTAGTATGAAGTTGTACGAAAAAGTAGCGTGCAGTACTAACTGATGCTACTACATGCTTCTACTTCAAGGCTACCGTGTTACTTCTGCTACTGCATGCTATTATACTATTAGCATAGCAAGACTGGATGTTACTGGATACTACTGCTTAAAGCACAACTCTCAGTAGAAACGATCTTTTCACTATGAACTGGAACTTCAGAAAAACGTCTTTCGAAAATACCATTATTTTCCAACTGAATTTAGCGATCTTCTTGTTAGAGCTTGTCGATTCTATCCAGCCTTCCTGCTCTCCGACGTGGCGGCTGAGCGCAAAACATTTGAAAACTGAACGCGTCGTGGTTAAAAAGTGGGAAACTAAGCAAATAAGAGAAGTAAAAAAACAGAATTCTGATATCCTTGTGTGTGAAAGAGTTTTCAGCGGACATAGAAGATTTTGGCAAACTTTGAGTTGCGCAACGGGCAAAACTCGGCAAGGCCGAAAGAGCGTTAAAACTCGTAGGGACAAAAGGAAACAATGGAGAAAGTTTGGGATTTTAGAAGCTTATAATTCCATAAGGGAGCTAGGTTTATTATAAAAGCCAGAAAAAGCAAGAGGGGTCCTTTAAGATTGGCCCAGTCTGAGGCACATTAAATGATAGTATTCTTTACTATTACATATTAATACGTGCAACTTTTTCGTATAACTATCAGACAACTACGCAGGCTACAAATTTTTCATCGGAAAAAAAAATAGCGACTAGTGACAGCGCTGGTTAGTGCCACGCTTTGACAGAATGACGACTCCGGATAAGGCCTCGTTCGAACAGTTAATCCCAGTTGGGCGTTTTTCTTGTTCCGAAGAACAAGCACGAACACATTCCGAAATTTCACCGGATTCTTTTCCAGCGCTCTAGGATTTGGTTTTATTTTTTCAGCGTCGGAAGCTACAAGATCGTATTGATGAGAGACTTAATTATTTAGTTTTCTTGGCTATTAGGAAGTTCTTCTTCCTTGGAAATCAAGATGGCTTGAACAAACTTGGGTGGGAAACTGAGCGAGGAGATCCTAGGGGCGAAAGTAAATAATTAGGAAGAACTCACGAGGGCCTTTTCTCTGGGTCAAATTAGTTTAGCTAGTCAGTTATAACCCGCCAAGAGGATAAGTAGGGCCTATTAAGGATAAATTAGGAAATTGGAAAAAAGGAATTAAGCGGAAGCAGACCAGATATGGACGAGGTGTGGTTGATTCTTGATTTCGAATACTGTTCGACGCGCTCAGTTACCGCGTTAGCGTCGTGTTATAGTATCCCTTCCGTTCGCTTCCCTTTGCTACAGGTTTGGTGTGCCAGACGTTTCAGAGAAGTGCTGCTCCGGAATCCGGCCAAAACCGGAGAATTTATTAAAAGTAAAAGTTTAATCTGAAGTTGATTAGAGGTTCGATGTAGGGTAAGGAGACATGCTGAATTCGTTTTTGAGCTTTTGTTTTTGCCAGACAAGTAGTTAGTCCGAAATCCGGCCGAAAGCGGAAGTTGGCAGAAGTAACGAAGGAAGTTTTGATCAGTTTTAGAAGTAGATACGACGTAGGCTACAGGGTAAATACACATGCTGAATCCATATCTGAACTTGGTCTTCTCAGATTATTACCATTGGCCTTAACCTGTTTCTGAATTTTAATAGCAAAAATGTTTAAAAAGTCCGTCGAAGACGAATATCTACAAGACCCAATTGTCTGGATCAAATATTAAATTTGTGTGATCCCATCGATACCTTTGGTCTTGTTTCACTAGACATGTCAAAATCCGATTTCTACTTTGGTTATGCAATATTTCTGCTTCGCTTACCCAATGGATACAGGACTCATACCTGCTTGGAAACAATCGCTGAGCTGGTCCGGCAGGGTCTTTCTCAACTCACTTTCAAAGTCAAAGGAAGGCGGAAACTTCCATTCCCTGCAATATCTTTGGTTCAGTGCTTACCTGTTAATTATATACATTTGTGATCCGCCAAATACACAAGGTGGTAGCGGAGTACAGAGAACAACGAACAGCAGCACAAGATAAATAAAAGTATAAATACACAAAATTTAGACATAATTTCCAACTGGGCCTGAAATTGTTAGTGTTGGTATTGTGACCAAAATCGGTTGCCTTACATTAGTTTCTCTTGCATCTCCAGAGGCGTTCAAGGCATATACAAAGAGTCACCAGTCACCTCTCATAAGCCGCTGCCCAGATGTATTTCGATGTGGGTTGAAAGGACGCGTTCATCACTGGTAGGTTAGACCAGTGGTTCCCAACTGGTGGTAGGCGTATCCCAAGGGGTACGTAAGACCCTTGCAAGGGGTACGCGAAGGAACCAAAATTGATTTAGTGTGTAGGTTCAAGCCTCTAGTGATTGCCTCATTGATTTTGTATATATGTATAATAACTATGTGTCTATGTATGCGTTATCATTTATGATAATAAATATCGTCTTTTTCACGTTCTGAAAAAGGGGGTACGCAATCTTTTCGAACCTTGATTAGGGGTACGCGGTACTGAAAAGGTTGGGAACCACTGGGTTAGACTAATCAGACTTAGTTGCGTTTCCTTTTTCCCCTGGTACCCCGACATTCACTTTACTGTTGGGTTTTCAGTAAATTCAAAAATTCTTGATGTCTTGCATAGTAACTACGGTAAGAAGAATGGAACCCGCTCCATATCACTGCAAAATGGGCCAGAAGGTTAATGTATGATCCAGACAATGAAACATTTTTACTTTTACCTGCGAACTGCCGCGCTATTTATCTCTGAGGAAGGTTAAACATTCTTTTCGCTTTGAAGTACGATTTTAGGTAATTTAAGTCCGTGTAAAAACCAAAACAGCAATGAGGTAGTACTGTGATAATTTACTTTGTTCTGACCTATGAACTTCTCACAGCCCATGTCCGAGATTGAGCACAACGCCCCCAAGTTTCGCTACCGTGTCTACTGGCGCCGTGACATCGCTGGGGAGCCGTTTAACATTGAAGACGTGATGGATTGGAGACTCTCGTCCCTCATAATTAAAGATCAGCCAACTTTTAAGAAGTACAAGATTAAAGTCGTGGCCCTCAATGAACGCGGTGAAGCGAATGTGGCAGCTCAAGAGATTGTAGGATATTCAGGAGAAGATCGTAAGTTTGTGGAAACTGTAAATAAAAAATGCTGCTCAGATTGAACACGGAAACTCTAGCTGGGACGGAAAGGACCCTGACCAGTGAGTTATCGAGGGATCTGAGAATATGGTTTAAGAACCGGTACGACTTCTTTGAAAGGTTTCCCTACTGGACCGCAACACAAAGGACTTAATATGTGTCACGGTTAATCTCCCTTGCTGGACTTCCCTTTCTGTGGGTTAATGGCAAAGATAGACGAATCCGAATCCGGGATTCGAATCCCGATTCGAATCTTCTGCTTTTCATGCCGGATTCGGACTCCAAACCCTTAATCTTACGAATCCGCTGAAATTTCTAGACTACATCTTTCCAGTTACCGTTTTCCCAATCTTTACACAGTGGGCTTAGGCAATCCAACTTTCTGGCCTCCACCACTAACCACCCTCAGTAACCTGTCACGTTATCTGATTACCTTTGATATCAGTGCTTTTTGGCACCTCTGATTTTTAAACTATAACCCACGTACATGATTTGATTTTCGTACCTAGCCCTGGATTCGGATTCGAGTCTTTTCGTGATCGGGTTAGCCCATCTCTTAGCTAGTCGCGTATGTTTTTTTTTGTGTTAGAGGGGCGGGGTAACGGCCAAACGGGTGCTCTGGCTTGATTGGCGCTGCACTGTGAGAAGTCTGATGACAGATAACACATGTTTGTGCATCCGAGTGTGAGAATATATATTTATGAGAATATATTTGTGTATGACCCTTTTAAATGTTTTCTTTCGCGAAACATAATACTTCAAAGGTCTACAACAGAAGTTTGGTCTTGAAACATGAAACTTCTGAAGGGTCATAGCAGATATATTCCCATAACGTTTAACATAATGATGCGCAAATACGTATTACCCGTTATCAAACTTCTGACAATTTGTGACTAAGACCCTTTTTTATAAGTAGTGAACTGAAAGACAAAAACGCTCCTCAGCCGGGATTTGAACCCAGGGCCCTCTGCTTACAAGACAGGCGCTCTTCCCATTTGAGCAACCGAGGGGCTTGTGAACAGAGTTCGCAAACCACTACAATAGTCAGAGAGAAGCCGACCATAGGAACAGTGATCCCGCCCGAAGGCAAATTCATCTGACCTGCATCTAATCAGTTCACATCCCCATGTCACTGAAAATAATAATAATACATTATTATTAAGGCGGGATCTCACGGTGAAAACCAAATATATAATTTTAATGGAGAAGAAGTCGTCTTGTGGGTCCTGGTATGTCTAAATGGCTCCGACAATGGAGTCCTAAACTTCTAAATTACATCCGAAAAAAAATTGTTTCTGGCTTATTGGCTACGGTACAAGTCTCTTGTGTGAAGTGCCATCTATGTATTATGACTAATATCCTTTTACGAATGAACCGTTTGAAAACGCGACTGTTCGCAAGGGCCTGCCAATAGCATAGTTTCTCTTTTTCCTCGGACTCGCTAAGTCAGTTGTGTCTAAACAGCCGCAAAAAAAAACGATAAAAATGTCTAGGATATCCTCTCTCGTGTTTAGTTTCTAATCTCGCATTACCTTGAAAATCGGGTCTTTAATTTTCAGGACCCTTGGATGCTCCCACGAATTTCACGCTTAAAGAGATCATTGATGCCAAGAGCGCTCTGTTGAGCTGGAATCCGGTTAACCCGGATTCTGTCAGAGGCCACTTCAAAGGATACCAGGTAAGAGCAGTTTAAAGCAAAACTCTGCGGATTTTCAGAAGATTGCAAACCCGTCCTACTGTTGTTAATCTCACTCGAGCCTCAAGTATTTAATGAGAAACACGGAGCAGTAGGCGGGAGCCTGATCCGCCTCGAAAAGAGTCAAATAAGGCAAATTAAAAAAAATATTATAGTGCCGTTTTCGTGGATGAAGTTAAAGTGACGCGCAAAAAGATGTGTTCTAATTTGTTCCGGAATTACATACGGTCTTGACGTACATAGTGGCGTCACGTGATTGGGGACCCAACATAGGATTTGATTGTCCCTAGGTCGGTTTATAAATGTAAACGTGACCAGCGCCCTTTATATATATTCAAATATATATTCACCGATAGAAAAAACGTACAGTTTTTCATTTTCTGAGGTAAAATAGATCAAATGTGTGTGACGTCACGCTTGTCTAGAATTCCGGAGAAGAGTTGAATCGGCGCGGAGCGAGATTTTGGTTAACGACGCCGATCTTCTCGCTAGAGCGAAGCCGAATTCGCCTAGGCGAATGCGAATCCGCATTATAATGGCACCAAGCTCGAACTCTAGGACCCAAAGAATGCGAAAATTATTCGTTACAGAATGGACACAGAACAAAGTCGGCGCTGGGTTGAAACGGTATGAACAATCGTCACACTATGGTTATAAGGCTTTAGCTATCTGACTCGGCCCCTTTTTTTGGAATCCCGTATATTTTCGAAAACTTGGCCGGATTTATTTTTCTGTCATACATATGCGGAGCTTTTTTTCCAAATACTGCCGATACCTTCTGTACCTTACTCGCCGCACACGTAATGGACGCATGACGGCTAAGTTTTTGGCATCCCAAAACGTAAGTGGAGGTATACCTATGACATAGCAAAAGTTGTCCGTCTGTAAGCACGATAACTCTCGAAGGGAACAAGATATTTTGATGAAACTTGGTGTGAGGACTCTTTGGGTCAAGGGAGAGTTCGGCGAGTTCGTAGATGGGCTCTAGCTCAACATTTAGGGGTGGGTGAGGGGTTTCAAATTAAGGGGCGAACAGCCTTTTTTAAACAGCTAATGAGATAGTCGATTTAGGGGTAAGAAGACATGCTGAACATGAAAACCATTTTCTCACCGGATAAGTAGTTCGCCCGGAATTCGGCCAAAACCGGAAAGTTTGTTAAAAGTAAAAGTTTTATATAATGTTGATTAGATGCTAGATTTTGGGGTAAGAACACATGCTGAAGATTTATATGTAAATCATTTTCTTGTCGGACAAGTAGTTCGCCCGGAATCCGTCCGAAACCGGAAAATTTGTAAAGAAGTAAAAGTTTTATCTGAAGTTGATTAGATGTTCGATCCAGGGGTAAGAAGACATGCTGAATCCGTTTTTGACAATCATTTCCTACCCAGACATATAGTTCGCCCGGAATCCGGCTGAACCCGGATAATTTGTTAAAAGTGAAAGTTTTATCGGAAGTTGATTAGATGTTCGATATAGGGGTAAGGTGATACGCTGAGTTCGTTTTGGAGCTTTACTTTTTGCCGGACAATTAGTTCACCCGGAATCCGGTCGAAACCGGAGATTTGGCGGAAGTAAGGCAGAAAGATTTGATCAGTTTCGTCAAAGTAGGTATGACGTATAGCCTAGGGGTAAATGCACACATGGTGAATCCATATCTGAATTTGGTTTTCTCAGATGATTAGCCATTGACCTTCTTCTGTTTCTAAATCTTAATAGTAAAAATGTTCAAGGAGTCTGGCGAAGACCGGATATCTACAAGACCAAATTGTCTGGATCGGGTATAAAATTTTTGGGATCCCATCGAAACCTTTGGTCTTGTTTGTTTTGGACCCAGCTGCAGAACTAGACATGCATCACCATCCGACTGCCTTCCTGATCCATTGTTCAGTGTGTCAATTCATTCACTATACTTGGGGTTTTAATGTGTGTTTTATTAAAAAAAAAATCCTTGTACACCAGTACTAGGTCCCGATGAAAAATTTATCTCAAAATAGTAGTATGAAATTGTACGAAAAAGTAGCAGACAGTATGAACCGATGCTACTACATGCATCTATGTCAAGGTTACCGTGCTACTGCATTCTACTGCATGCTAGTGTTAGAAGGACTGGATGCTACTATAGCAAGACAGGATGCTACTGGATACTACTGCTTAAGATTGGCGCAGTCTGAGGCGCATTAAATTATAGTATTCTTTACTATTACATATCAGTACATGCAACTTGTTCGTACAACTGTCATACAACTACGCAGGCTTCACATTTTTCATCGGGGCATTGCGTGAACAAATTTTCTTCACGTCTATCCGGATTTCTGCTTCTTCTTTTTTAAACTAGTACGGCGGGAACTAGGCCTGACGATTTTATTTCTTTGACAGATTGAAACTTGGACGGAGCGGGAGACGGAAATGCAAGCTCGCGAAGTTGTCATATCCAAGGAGTCTACAGTGGCGCTGATTCGCAAGTTTGTTCCCCATGCCATCAACCGAGTACGCGTTCGAGTCATCAACTCAGCCTATAAGGGACCTTCCTCCGAAGTTTTGACTTTCACAACGCCAGAAGGAAGTAAGTTGAGGAAATAAGTTCAAGTTTAATAATTATATTATGTAAACAACATTGAGAACCTACTAGCTCTACATCGGATCAGCACACAAATTTTGTCTTGGATGCCGTACAGCCGTAAAAACAAATGAGTAAAAACAATAGCAATTCAGATAGCAATTCAACAGTTTTAACTTTTGGCGTTCCGGGAGCTCCAACCGCCTACGAACTTGACGATTGTTAACTATTTAGTAACGATGGTTGGTGGGCATCGTTGGGAAAAGTTAAGTACTGAGGGTTTGGTATCACTGGGCTCAAATAGCCGACTATTCTACAAACAACTGAAAATCCCTAGGGGACGTGAGATCGGGTGGGCTTTGTGGCAGCTTGAGGATAATAAGCAGACTCCAATACTCTATCTGACCAAGTCCAAAACACGCCAGTGATCCTCAGGAAGAAGGAGTAAACGTCTCCGTAACGACTCAGGTACCCGGAGATTCTGCATCGGCAGGGAGGTATAGTCATCAAGAGTATTAGGGGTCAATTAGGGTTCCTGTAACATAATTATACAGGTCGTTTTGCTCTAATTGATCTCCTGAACTTGAAAACGACAACATTCAGAATTAGTTATATCTTGTTCTTTTTTTTCTACTTTTGCAACCCAAAAAGCCAGGAAATAAGCCAAGAGTGACCAAGCTCTGAACAGTTGGAAAATCGTTAAAGCTGTAGCTAGCCCCGCCCCGAGATAAAGTTGACGATTGTTAACAATTGTTTTCCTGGAACGCAACCTCAATTTGCGTTATATGTTAATTACATCAAATGTTAATTACTGAATTTTGTAGAGCCCGGAGCGGTTGACATGCTGGAAGCCATCCCTATGGGCTCATCTGCATTCTACCTTATTTGGAAGAAGCCAGAAGAACCCAATGGAGTTCTGACTGGCTACAGGCTGTTTTATCAAAAGGTTGAAGGAACAAAGGTTGGCCCAGTTCAGGAGCGCCTGCCCCCCATCGCTGATCCGGAACAGATGAAAGCTAAGCTTGCCGGTCTTGAACCTGGGACTAAATATAGGTACAGTTTTTGTTTGCCCGATGAAAAATTTATCTCAGAATAGCATTATGAAGTTGTACGAAAAAGTAGCTAACTGATGCTACTACGTGTTCTACTTCAAGGCTACCGTGTTACTGTATTCTACTGCATGCTACTATTAGCAAGACTGGATGCTACTATCAATCAATAAGTATATTTAACAGAATATTTCTGTAGAACAAAAATAACCTAGTACGTCAAAACAAAATGGTTTGAAAAATAAATAAAACAACGGTTAATGCAAAGTAAAATAAACTAAGTGTCAAATATTGCATTGTTATAATTAGATATGAAATATGGGACAAAGGGTTTTAAAAAACGCTGAGAAGACTTGAAACTATAGACTTGACTATAAGACAGGAAACTGTAGCAAGACAGGGTGCTACTATAGCAAGACAGGATGCTACTGGATACTACTGCTTAAGATTGGCCCAGGCTGAGGCACATTAAATGATAGAATTCTTCATATCAATACATGCAACTTTTTCGTACAACTATCATACAACTACGCAGGCTACAAATTTTTCATCGGGTGGGGGTATGGGTTGTGGGAGAGGGGCCCTCCTCAGCCAAGGTGCTAAATCTGTGTATATAAAATTACTCTAAAATTGATGTCAGCCAGTATTTGCTCCAGACCCAAGATTGGGAGAGCTAAATTTTTTTTCCAAATATGCTTGAGCAAATATTACCTGACTTGCGCGTTGAGCGTCATTCTTTGTTTGTATAAATATACACATATAAGATTTGCAAAAAGCCTGGGGTGAAGGGGTATTTACGGACTGCTAATTGTAATTTTGTATTCGGTGGAACTGGCCAATTAGAAAAAATAGCTCTTCTGTATAATCAGGCCAACTTTGATACTACATCCCTCCCAAGATTACCAGAAACTGTTGGAGAGTCTATGCGTGCCGCAAGGATGGATAGCCAACAAGTTCTCTTAGCGGAATATTCGTTCCTAAATTGCTAGTATGATGTTTTCTGTCAGAAGCAAGTTAATGCTTTTTTGAATTGAGCGTTTTCGAATAATTCCTGACCCGGGTCATTAATCAGCTTGTCGCAGCCTTGTCGTTTTCCTAATTTCTTTCTTAGTTCCCTGTGTGTTCCACCCTTCTAACAATAGTAACTATTAGTTACTATTTCGTTCCAACGTCGTAAAAAGTTACTACGTTGGCCGTTTCAACCTTCTCGAAATAGTAACTATTTGCTTACCATGCTCGGAGCGTAGTAAGTGTGGTAACTACGCATCTCTGTAACGTGATTGGTCGGATTCGCCCGTGTCCTAATATTCTGTTGGAAAATTGAAAAATCTTTCGAGCCTTGAAGGCAAAAAGCCAGACTCCGTGACGTCATGCGTAGTAACTACGGTAAGTAGGGTGGAACACGCTCATAATTGGTTCTCAGAGTCCTCAGGATTGGAAAGACCTGTTTTCCTGAATTGTGTATTGATGTTTGGTTTTGAGTCCTGGTTATAATTAGTTTTGGAAAGCGTATGCTCTTCTTTTTTCTTAATTTTATCTACCCTGTCGATCCTTGACCCGTGGCTTCTAACGATTGTTAGCAACACAGATTCATTAATTAATTCACTATCCGCTTACGTTTGGTTATCCCAGTGCTAAACAATGTTGTTTTCCAGAATTGAAATTCGTGCCACTACAACTGCTGGAGATGGCGAGAAGTACTTCATCGAAAGAACAACGCGACGCCAGCAATTTGTCGCCCCTGATAAGCCTAAGTTCACTCATTACCAAGTGAACACCGATAGTGGATTGCCAGCAGTCCGTCTCACATGGCATCCCATCGTAGAAGGCAAGCCAGGCTCCCACTTCTACGCTCAGTACAGGTATGACAAAAAGCTGGCTTTTCAGTTAAACTTTAAAGGACCTGTCTTACCTATAATAATAACGCAACCTACTTCCATAATCACTTCATATATTTCTAAACCCGGAAACCCCAATTTCGTACGGTACATTCTAACCCCTCTAACAGAACCACGCTGATTTTCTCACTTGCCGTATTTTGCTACCTTCGATGTGTATCACGCTGTCGACGGTTGTCTGCGAGAAGTTTTTCCATCAGAAAAAACGGTTATGTAAATTGTTTCCCTGTTTTCGCTATAAGTCAACGGGTCTCGGAAACGGCCTAAAACAGCAAAACCCGTGGGTTATATGTTGAAAGCACAGCCTAGTTTTAAAGCACTCAAATATTTTGAAATACTGCAAGTTGAAGAGTAAATAGTGCGAGGGGTCCTTTAAGAATTAAAATTTCTTGTGACTTGACCATTATGGAAATGCTATGCGATCGTAACGATACCCTATGACAAATTTGTAGCCTGCGTATTTGTAAGATTGTTGTACGAAAAAGTTGCATGTATATGTAATAGTAAATGTACTATCATTTAATGTGCCTCAGACTGGGCCGACCTTAAGCAGTAGTATCCAGTAGCATCCTGTCTTGCTATAGTAGCATTCAGTCTTGCTAATAGTAGCATGCAGTAGAATGCAGTAACACGGTAGCAATGACAAAGAAGCATGCAGTCGCATCAGTTCGTACTACATGCTACTTTTTCGTACAACTTCATACTTCTATTCTCAGATAAATGTTTCATCGGGAAGACAGTCCAGTCCTTCTTCTTCCGTTTTAAAAACACTTGTTAAGCCTCCCCCCTGGATCAGTATTTTACAAATATCCAAACATTTCAAGCAGTGAACTGGGAGACAGCATTCCCGCTCAGGTGGGATTTGGACCCACGACCTTCGTCATTCAAATTCTTCGACCAACTTATAAGCATATCAACTCAGCTAACTATTAAAATAAATTGCCAACTCAGTTAACTATTAAAATAAATCGGAAAAAGTGATACGTTTCTTGACTAAACTAGTTTATTCCGATCACCTATACTATACAGAGCGTGTTCCATCCTACTTACCGTAGTTACCACGCATGACGTCACAAATTCTGTCCTTTTGTCGTCAAGGCTGGAACGATTTTTCTATTTTCCAGCGGAATATCATGCCTCGGGTGAATCCGACCAATCACGTGACAGACATTCGTGGTTACTACGCTTACCACGCTCCCGAGCGTGGTAAGCAAATAGTTACTATTAGTTACTATTTCGAGAAGGCTGGAACTGTCAGCGTAGTAACTTTTCTTGAGGTTGGAACGGATTTAGTAACTAATAGTTACTATTGGTACGAGGGTGGAACACGCTCACAGAGACTGGTATGCAACTGAAATGAATTAACTTCATACAAACTACCTGGGGAGAACCGGTTTGCCTTGCGGCGCAGTAATACGGAGGGTAACGATTACGTGGTACAAATACATATCAGAAAGTAAGCATTAGGCTAGAATGCTTTTTTGCATTCAATAAATATTTTTCAACCACTTTTTTCTTCCTCCTTGTGTGGTTTTTGACGAGTGAAAAATAAAATAATTGTCAGCGGTCAGCGGAAAATGGGTCAGATTGCCTTAAAAGCAAGAACATAGAAAAAAAAGATGAAATCCTGATATTTGGTTTGTCTTCAAAAGCCTTATGAATGAGGGAAGCACTTTAATTCATCATTAGCCTTATTTATAATCTGCAACTATAACAAACATAAAACAACCACAAAGGTTTGACCAGGGCTAACCCGTAGATTATTCGTTAAGATAACCCGTAGATAGTTCGATAATTAGATAAGTCTTGAAAAAGAGGACTTGCGAAAAAGAAACAAGGTCATTATCAGACATCGCCACTCTTTGGTAAAGCGCCACTTTTGCCTTCCAACTAAAAAATTAAGAAACCTCAGCCATTAAATCTTGAACAGTCGTAACATCACTTTGCCACTTAGATACGAGGATTTTCGTAGTAACAGGTGTAGACTAGCAGTCTGGGGAGCTAGTGCTGCTTGAAAAGCTTGTAAATTTCGAGACCAGATGAGTGCCAACATCAGCGTCAACCGACGCGCTGCTCCAACTTTGGTGTCGCGAACTCTCAACAAGACAACCCTGTGGACAATATCTCCCAAAAATAAACATTCGCACACCTTCAGATAATCAGTGGGCAGGCCAGACCTTACATACATACAACGCCATGTCTTTGTTAAACAGGCTGAGATTATTTTGCCGAGTTCCTTAAACCCTAAGTTAAGTTTTCTAGGACCTAATCAAGTTGAAAACTCTGTATTAAGAGTTGAAAAAAATGCTTGTAAATACTATTTGAATTCGTGAAGGGAATATACATCCTCCCGTTTCGGATCCTCCGACGGGTTTCGCCTTGTTTTTCGGTTGAATCTCACGAGGCGAATTGAGGCGTCAGGAAAACAAAACTGTTTCCGCTCGTCTTTCACGCTCTGAATTTTAAGAGCCACAAATGACAATGGAAATTGTGTTCTTTCCCATTTATCGACTTGTTTGTAATCCTTTCGAAAGACTAACACGTTTACATCTCGGGCCGCCAACCTCGGGACAGCCATATAACTTCAGTATTTGTTTGATGATACAATCTGGGCTTCTGCGGGAACGACGATTTATCATTTCCCTTCATAGGCGGAAGGGAGAGCCCATGTTTGAATCCACACCTGTTGAACTGTACGAGGACTCGATTGTCATTAGAGGCTTGGATCAGAGTGAAGCCTACGAGATGCGAGTTGTTGCTGTTGACGGAGATTATTCGACCGAGTCGGACACTCAGGAAGTCGAGCTTAGACCAATCGGTAAGCATCCGTTCATTTGTTCACGAATAGTTGTTACGATACCTGAGTCTCACCTCCGTGTTGTTTCAGTAGTTTTGGTGCTCCTGCTATTCGAAAACACGGATGGCAAACTGGACCTATCACTAAAAGCTCTGTCTTCTAATCTGAATGTTGGCATCCAACAGTAATAGTAATAAATTGCATTGAAAAGGTTTTCGCCTCTATACTCATCACGAAATGAACGTACTGAGTGGAGTTACAGATTTTGTCCACAGGACACTAAAAGCTACTGATCGGTCCGGCGATAAACACGTCCTCGGGAAGACTGTTATAGGGCCCAGCGATTCTCTTTGCAGAACTCCACTTATGCACATTCTTGCGGAAACGCGATTTAACAAGCTTGGACCCACTTTATAAAGGCGTATTCTCGCAGTTCCCCGAGGACTCCGCTTTAAGAGTCCCCGCGTTTTGTTGTCCCGGGTACTCACTCCTCGTATTCTCGCGATTCCCCACGGACGGGGAATGCTCCGAATATCACCACCATCATCAAAAAGGACTCCCTTTCAGATTCGGAGGGGAATCAATTTTTGCTGGTGTTGATGCAATGTAAAACTAATGAAAAACAATCAGAATAAACAAAACCAAAAATAAAGTGGATCGAGACTAATTTCGTCAACTGCGTATTCTTTTTCGAACAAAATCCATTTTGGAAGCATTCCTCGCTGTTTCTGTACGCGGAGTCCGCGTGGAGTGACTCCCTCTATTCTCGCCGTTCCCTTCGATTCCTCGAGGAGTCCTCGGGGAACGGCGAGATTACGCCTTAAGAGTAATGCATCGGGCCGGTCATCCCTCCCACCGTTTTCGAAGATTTCGTCTCCCTATACCACGGGGGTAAAAAGTGCCATATTCGGGCCGGTCCAGGACTTCACCATGAGATAACGGTGGAACCTTCTCTCATGGTACTTTCATGCGCTAGAACTCTTTACCAGACCCAATTTGAAGTTGGCTCATAATCGTTTTACGTAATTACTGCAGCGACAGATATATTCGTCGTTGAATGCTTGTAAGCATTCAGTCCATGTTGAACTTTCTGGTAAAAGTTCTAGTGCACGAGAATGTTGGAAGAAAAGGTTCGGTGTATCTCGCAGTGGATCCGCGGGTCGGCCGGAGTTCAGCACTCGTTTTGCCGTACACTGTAAAAAGTTCCTCCGTATAAAGATTAAAGTTAACTGCAGTATTTGCTACTCAGATTCATCTTATCTCTATTTAGTATTAATCTTATCTGCGTAGAGATAAGAGTAATCTGAGTAGCAAATACTG
Source organism: Branchinecta sandiegonensis (assembly GCA_030848855.1). Lineage (NCBI taxonomy): Eukaryota > Metazoa > Arthropoda > Branchiopoda > Anostraca > Branchinectidae > Branchinecta > Branchinecta sandiegonensis. The sequence continues at coordinate 7,313,540 of JAUPMV010000009.1, forward strand.
CAGTTAACTTTAATCTTTATACGGAAAAACTTGTTACAGTGTAGTAGAAGGGGACGAAGACCTGAAAAGATGGAAATGAAGACAAATGTTTTTTAGAAAACATAGGTGAATATAAGTTCAAAATGGTTATGGTTTCACGAGTCCCTCGGTCAGTTCGCCATATTCCAGTCCAGCGCTTCCAAGCGGACTAATTTCTTTTAATCCCTCTATACCTTTTTTCGAACAGGTATGTACTGCACATCCTCGTATGACCCACGGTCAGTTACTTTACGATAATCTTCACACAGAAAGTCAGCGGTAGATATGAGAGGATGATATAAGTCATATCAGCCTCCAGAGAGGATGTTATAAGTCATATCAGCCTCCAGAGAGGATGTTATAACTCATATCAGCCTCCGGAGAGGATGATATAAGTCATATCAGCCTCCGGAGAGGATGATATAAGTCATATCAGCCTCCGGAGAGGATGATATAATTCATATCAGCCTCCAGAGATGATTTCTGTTCGAAAAAGTTATAACAGTTAACACACCTCCATCTCGGTTGATATCAGAATAACCGCGAATAATCGCGAATAACCGCGTAAAATAGATCCACAGGCGGATGAGTTGAAAATCTGCAATCTGCTTCCCAGGTAATGGATTTTGCATATGTTTCAATCAATCAGTCATTTATTTATAAAAACCGTAGCCGGACGTAGCCGATAATTGGTTCTCGTCTTTCTAGGAATAAATATGACAAACTTATGTATGTAAAGTTGCGAATTAAATGTGTCCTAACAGTCCTAATGTACAAAGTAGCGTGCAATAATTTAAAGCCGGCTTCACACTGACTTAAGACCCCTTTCACACTGGAGCACTTAGGCCTCTTAAGTGTACTTTATGCGTCTAAAGTTGCACTTAACGTAAGAAATCTCACTTAACTTTAGTATTTTTCAAAGTTGAAAATTTTTCAACTTTCTACACTCAAAGTTAAGTGCACTTAAGGCTGACTTAAGGAAGAGAGGAGAATATTCGCTGATGATGAAAGGGTGAAAATCTAGGAAGAAATGAAGAAAATTTACTTAGCTTCAGCTCCTTGGTGTGAAAGGCCTAAGTACAGTGTGAATGGCTTACTTAACTTAACGTAACTTTTGCTACTTAACTTTAGTTCTTAAGTGGCAGTGTGAAGCCGCCTTAAAACTAATGAACTTAAATTACTGAGAAGTAGAGAGTGAAAGTTACCCATTACCTTTTGGGTCTACAATGTCTACATGTCTACAAAAGTGTTGAATTGAGATAACAGGGGGGGGGGGGGGGCGGAATTCGGTGATCCCGCGAGTTCGGTACTAGGACGATGAAATTTGGTAGGCATATCAGGGACCCGAACAGACTGCCTTAAGAATAGTCGTTTCCCCGATCCGACCATCGTAGGGGGAGTGGAGGGATGGGGAATCCGGAAATTAGTAACATGAATAACTTTGGGAGGTTTAATCGGACGTGCACGAAACTTGACAAGTGTCAAGAACAAGTGCCTCAGATATTCCTTTTTAAATCCAGACCGGATACGATACCTGGGGGGGCTGGAAGGGGGCACCGGAAATCTTCTGAAAGGCTCAGATTCGAGGGATCGGGATGGAACTTGGTGGGAAGAACAAGCTTAAACCCTAGATGCATTACTGACAAAACAGGACTGCATCGTGTCACGGTGGGGGGAGTTGGAGGGGGTTTACCGGAATTCCGGCGATCTCGAGTTAGGGTACTTTCAGATGTGCTAGGTCCATGAGCTTGGCAGGCATTTTAGGAATTCTACCATATTGACTTGAAAATAGTCCCTTCCCCGATCCGATCATCGTGGGGGGAGTAAAGTGGTGGGGAATCCGAAATCTATTGACATTCACAGCTTTGGAATGGGTGATCGGACGTGCATGAAACTTGGTAAGTATTAAGAACAAGTGTCTTGGATGTTCAGTTTCAAGTCTGGGCCGGATCTGATCACTGGGAGGGGAGGGGGAGCTGGAGGGGGCACCGGAAATCTCGTGAATCGCTTAAAGTCGAGGCGGAGTTGGACTTGGTTGGAAGAGCAAGCGTAAACCCTAGATGCATTCCTGACAAAGCAGGACCGGATCGTGTCACGGTGGGGGAAGTGGAGGGGGTTTCCCGGAATTCCGGTGACCTCGAGCTAGGGTGCTTCCAGATGTACTGGGACCATGAAACTTGGCAGGCGAATTAGGGACTCCTAACATATTGACTTGAAAATAGTCCCTTCCCCGATCCGACCATCATGGGGGGAGTAGAGGGGTGGGGAATCCTGAATCAGGTGGCATACATAACTTATGAACGGGTGATCGGACACGCATGAAACTTGACAAATGCAAGTGTCAAGAAAGAGTGTCTCAAATGTTCGGTTTCAAGTCCGGTGTGAGTCTGATCACTGGAAGGGGGGGGGGGGGTAGCTGCAGGAGGACAAACTGACAAACATGCTAACTTTTCCGACAAGTGCCATATTAGCTTTCAGCTCTTGTTTTTATGGCACTTGCAGCCTCTGGCTCAAGTGCCATATACCGATCACAATTCTGTCTGTCGGTCTGTCGGTCGGTCCGAGTTTTTTGTCCCACTTATCCGAGTTAGGGTACTTCCAGATGTGCTAGGACAATGAAACTTGGCAGGCATATCAGGGACCCGACCAAACTAGCCTTGAAATAATCAGTTTCCCGATCCGACCATATGCGGGGGAGTGCGGGGCGCTGGAAACTTGAAAATTTAGGGCATTTTGTCACTTTTTTCAGAGTTAGCGTACTTCTAGATGAGCTAGGACAATGAAACTTGGCAGGAATATCAGGGACCCGACCTAACTAACCTGGAAATAATCAGTTTTCCGATCCGACCATATGCGGGGAGGTGGGGGCGCTGGAAACTTGAAAATTTGGGGCATTTTGTCACACTTTTTCGAGTTAGGGTACTTCCAGTTGTGCTAGGACCATGAAACTTGGCAGGCATATCAGAGACCCGACCAAACAAACTTAGAAATAATCAGTTTTCTGATCCGACCATTTGGGGGGGGGGTGGAGGGCAAGGGAATCCGGGAAATTGAGAAGTGTGTAACTTTCGAACGGATGATCGGATTGTAATGAAACTTCATAACTGAATGGAATATATATCTGTAATGTCCCGTCTAAAGTCTTGAGCGGATTCGGTAGCCAGGGGGGAGCTGGGGCGGGAGACCGGAAATTTCAAGAAACGGTTAGAATGGAGGGATCGGAGTGAAACTTGCTGGGAAGAACAAGCATCTGCTCTAGATAAGTCCTTTAGACCATTGTACTGGATCCGGACACTTATGGGGGGGGGGGGGGGCCGGAATTCCGGTGATGGTGGTTTTGGGGATTTTCACGATGAAACTTGGCAGGCATATCAGGGACCCAATCAAACTGACTTCAAAATAAAAATTTTGTCGATCAGATAATGGTGGGAGGAGTGGAGGGAGGGGAATCCGAAATTTTCTGTCATGCGTAATTTTGGAATGGGTGATCGGATTCGAGTGAAATTTAAGAATTGAACAGAGGACATTTCTCCGATGATTTTTTTCATATCTGGACCGGATCCGGCAACTATTGGGGGGGGGGCGGAAAATACGTGACCCGTTTAGAATGGAGGAATCGGGATGGAACTTTGTGGAAGAACAAACAGATGCTCTAGGTAAGTCATTTGCTGAATCGGATTGGCTGCGTGCACCGCGGGGGAGCTGGGGGGGGGGGGGGTGGACCGGAAATCTCGAGAAACTGTTAGAATGATGGTATCGGAGTGAAACTTGCTGGGAAGAACAAACATCTGGTCCATGTAAATCTTTTACATAATTTGACTGGATCCGGACACTTGAGGGGGGAGGAGGGGATTTCCCGGAATTCCGTTTTTGGGGGGATTTTCACGACGAAACTTGGAAGGCATATCAGGGACCCGGTCAAACTGACTTGGAATTAAAAAAAATCCTCGATATGAAAATCTTGGGGGGGGGGGAGTTGAGGGAGGGGAATCCGGAATATTGAGTCATGCGTAACTTTGGAACGGGTGATCGGATTCGAGTGAAATTTAATAATTAAACAGAGGACATTTTTCTCTGGTGACCTTTTGCATTTCCGGACCGAATCCGGCAATTATTGGGGGGAGGGCGGAAAATACTTGACCCGCTTAGACTGGTGTGATCTGGATCGAACTTCGTGGGAATGACAAACAGATGCTCTGGATTAATCATTTACAGAACCGGATTGGCTCCGGTTATTGTGGGTGGAGTTGGAGGAGGGGGGGGGGGGGGGGTCTGGGATTCCGGTGATCGCGCGTAAAGGTACTTCCAGATGTGCAAGGACGATGAAACTTCGCTGGAATATTGGAGACTCAACAACATTTGCTTAGAAATTGCTACTTCCCAAATCCGATTATGCATTAAAGTATCAATCTTGACCGCAAAGTAAAAAAATACTTTTAAGCAATATATGCATTTTCGTGATGCCCATCAGCCCATTAGCAGTTTTGCCTCAAGGGTTTTGCTTACAAATGAAGTTCCAGCTCCCTTAGAGTGCGCATCTCAACCGCAAAGTCGAAACTTACTTTTGATCAATCAAATCTTCTGACCCACGCAAGTGCCATATGAGCTTACAGCTCTTGTTTTATATAGTTATTTATGTATAATATTGCATTTATTTTTTCCCTTTTCTTTTTTGTTCCCAATATAATTATGCTAAGTGATTAAATTGTTGAGTCCTGCCACAAACAAATTTGTTTAGATTTTCACGTGGCAGGTCTGTTATGATATTGAATATTTTTTTTTACGATTCTGTTATATAGTAATTTTTGTCTCTCACTGGTCCACTTGGAGCTCTGAATATAAGGCAAATAGCAGGAGGGGTATGTTACGAGGGGACGGCTGGTCCTCTTCGATAGAGCCATACTTCCTTGGACGCTATGCGGATGGTGCCGTTTTTGTCCATTTACTTAGGTAAAACAAAATATCTGCGAGACCATGTAGTTCAGGGCCAATAGGGCCTCAAAATACATCACTTGTTTGAAACGAACTACGTCGTCAATACGTCCTAATGTCAGCAAACTTTTCTTTCCACGAAAGTGCTCTAACGCTGAAAAACTGTGGCTCCGGCTCGAGGACAAGCTTTGGCCCCATGCTAGAGGCAGGACAAATAAGTCCTCTTAGGGTAAATCCGAGGAGAATAAATCTGACCTTATCCTATCCCTATTCTAGACGGTCCTTACATGCAATATAAAGAGAGTGTAGCTACCGCCGGGTGGTTCATTGGTATGCTCCTGGCGATTGCATTCCTTCTACTGGTTTTAATTCTTGTATGTGTTATCAAGAGAAGCCGTGGTGGAAAGTATGCGGTACACGAAAGAGAAGCTTTACAGGTTAGTTTATTTTTGTTTATTAATCGGTTTTATTAATAAAGACGTTTTGTGGGGGGGGGGGTCTGCGAAACGTCCACGAATGTTCCCGCGACAAAACGTCCCATGGCAAATGTCCCATGGTCCTCATCAAAATGTCCCCATGTAAAACGTTCCCGATTAAAATTTTGTCTTTTTCGGTTACGCCAAACCAGGCTTCCGCTTGCTGCTTCCGAAGAGCTTATTTATACATCACCTTACCGGTTCACTTTTTATTGTGCCAGGAGTACTGGTTATTCAAGTTGTACATTGTTTCTCAACAATTCCCAGGTGTGGCCGCGCGGGTCGCTTTCTAACCTTTGAGAAGACCTGAAAAGTCGAGCAGGGTTTCAGTAGAAACTGTATCTGGTGAGGCTGGTGCTTTAAAGACCTAATCCAAACATTCTGTTTACCTTCTCTTAGGGATCGCATGCCACGGGTTTGCTTAGATTTGAACTCGATTTCCGAGTTGCTGTTTTGGCTCGAGGAAAAACCCACGGACAACGTCTTCTTTTCTAGATGGCGGATATTTCCAGGATTGATTAGCAAAGAATTATAAGACCTAACTGATAATTTATGTATGTCTTCAGAGGTACCACACTGGTCTTGGTTTTATAATTTATTTGTATTTGTAATAAATAGTCGGAGCATTAGATGGAAATTATTGTTTTGACCCTCGGCTCCCTACGTGCCATAACAGCTGTCCGGGATAATCGGCTGAGATTTAGTCCAGAAAGAGTTATTTCAAACCTAGGAAATTTGGTGGTTTTTTTTTTATTTGCTCATTGTTTTACGGTGTTTTTTGTGGTTTTGAACATTCATAGTGACAGTAGGGATGGTTAGCATTGTGTGTGTGGTACAAAGACCATTTTTTGTGGCTTGCTTTAAGTGACCGTGACTTGTGAGTTGTAACCGACGGCAAGACAGGTGGCACTGTATATTTGTGGGGAAACGGTATGTATCTTGAGAAACTTGTCCCGCACCAGCTCTTTTCTGCGCAATGCGCTACTTCAATATTGTTTTATCTCGTGTCAGGCGCCTGAATCCAAGGCGAACTTCAAGATCGATGCTTGAGGACGATTCGCCGCGGGAACGTTTTGCCATAGGGACGTTTTGTCTGTAAGCCGTGGTGTGTGACGTATCGATGCGAGATTGGGCAGGTACAAATCCATGCCCAGCTTACTAAGAGCGCGTTCTACCCTTCTAACATATTAATTACGATTTTAGTTCCAACCTTGTAAAAAGCTACTACGCTGACCGCTCCAACCTTCTCGAAATAGTAACTATTTGCTTACCGTGCTCGGGAGCGTAGTAAGCGTGGCAACTACGCATCTCTGTAACGTGATTGGTCGGGTTCGCCCGTGGCTTGATATTCTGCTCGGGAATTCGTGACGTCATGCGTAGTAACTACGCTAAGTAAGGTGGAACACTCTCTAAGTTCTTCTGAGAACCGAGAGAGCTTACTCGTTTACCCGTGAATCTTCCTCAAGCTCCCTAGATGGCACCGAAACAGGCGAATGAACCCTCCTCGGATTTTCACTTTCAGCTATGAACTAAGGGCGATTCTGGAGATCTCTTGGATTCGCTTTCCGGAAAGCAAAGCGAGAATCCGCCGAGCTGCGCCTCAGTTGCACCTTCCACTCCACTCGCCACTTTCCACAACCACTTTCCACTCGCGAAGTGGATTCGCTTTCCAAGTGCTGGCGGAAACTAGCGGAGCGCGAGAACAGCTCTGGAAAGCGAAGCGGCTTTTAGCCGAAGTCGCAAGAACAGCCGGCGCATAAGCTCGCTGAGCTTTCCAGACCGCCAGAATCGGCCTCTATGCACAAAGACTATGAATCTGAGATGTGAACATGACCATAATATGACACCTTTTTTGACCGCTGTCACCTTTATTTGTAAAAGTTTGACATCTTACTATTCAACATTTTTTAGGGGACAATTCACTGGAAACTAGGAAAGAGTTACTAGTGGGATAGGGAAACCAAAAAGAAATCGAGTGAGTTTGTAATATGTATCTTTTAAAACAGAAGTTTTTAGATTGACGCAAGGTGGTAAAGCAGAGCTGGTGGACCCCGACTCTGGACTCGATCCGAGACGGTCTCGGACTCTGGACTCGCCTCGAGACGCCTTTTTGAAGGACTCAGGCTCGTCTTTCACCGAGCTGTCCGTCTGCCAGAGCTCTGGACTCGGAATCCGGACTCGTCTCGAGACGCCTTCTTCAAGGACTTGGACTTGTCTCGGACTCGGATTTGCTGGACTCGCAGCAGCTCTTTGGTAGAGTAAACAGACTAAAAAAAAATGTGTGGAAAGTGCAACAGCCGCATAATTCCAACCCAGAACGTCTCTGCGGAACATTTCTTTTCAATTCAAGGTCGTTAGTGGACAATTTTCAGTCGAATATATAATGAAGGACTATTATATCACTCGAGAATATCGAGTATAGTAACACGAAACGTGATGTACAGTGAATATGCTGAAGGATAACCTATAGAACCGAGAAAGCAGGATAGTTATGTATTCCAGTCATAGAGTTTTTCTGTTCTCCCCTCGCTCATCTTTCCGCCTTGGCTAAAGGTCCCACTCTTTATCTAGGGTCGCCATGACTACATGGAAGAGCCAGGGGGATTCCCCGAATACAATCAAGCAGCTGCTGGTCGAGGGGCTAAAGGCTCCATCAGCTCCGACTTCAGAATGCCACACGAGTCTGACACGGACTCGATGGCTGAATATGGTGACGGAGATGCGGGTGAGTTATGTGTTCCTTGTTCTATTTATTTGACTAAATCAATGGCCAACAAGGACCATCAAACAACAACAAAAACAAAATTAACAACAACACACTATACTACATTACTCAAAACCGGGTAAGAATTGCAAAACAGCAACTTCCCCCACGACAACCATATTGGGAGCGACAGCCTCATATGCGGCCTATCCAGAACAACCAGCAACGGGTTCTGAGACTCGAGAATGCGCTTCTGCAGAGAGAGAACAGAAAAGCGCTTAATTTCTGGAAAAGAGGGAAGGCCTTCACCAACGAACATTGACGACGCATTTATTTCGTTGTAAAATCTTGCCGAAGTTATAAGCGGACAAAAAGGTTCAGCGACATCGGAACACGGTTCTAGGGACACTGAACTAACTATATCAGCATCTAGCACAAACGATCACGACATGGTCCTCAACTATTTCTTTGTTGGCTGAAATTTGATCTAATGTTGATCATTATTCTCTTGTTTTTATAAAAAGAAAATCGTGGTTCATTTATTCTCTCTTATTTTGTCAAGATATCGTGAAAACTGAAGTTTAACCGGGAAGGGCTAAATTACGACAGTCTTATTATCATCATTAAATCACTTAAATAGGCTTGAAGACCCTAAAATTGCGATACTTTGACCTTCCGCTATTTACGAATAGTCGATTTCCAACTGTGAATATACCCTTTCCGATTTGTCGTACCTCTTACTCGGATGGTTAGCAACTAAAACTGCAAACGATTCCCAGGAAATATATATATGTAGGTAAAAAGAAAGGGAATACTAGAAATGGAAGATTGTCAGCCTGGTATTTCGTTCCCTAAGCCACGATATCTGATCTCGATCAGAGGAGAGGCCAGAAAAAAACATGTATGTTCTCTTGTGTAAATTCGGTTCAGTTGTGGAGCCGGTCATGTCCGGAGACCGCCCATACTCTCAACGTCCCTACTAGAGCCTTTTGTGGAGAGATTGAAATCCCTGAAGAGTCAAGGATTTAGTGTTATTTAAACAGCACTAAAAATTTCAGTTAAACTTTAAAAAACTTGTCTTACCTATAATAATAACCCAACCTACTTCCATAATCAATACATATATCTATAAACCAGGAGACCCCAGTTTCGTGTGGTATATTATAACCCTTCTAACAAATTAACAGAGGTGAAAGCCTTTTTACTGCAGTTATATTATTATTATTAAAACCACGCTGATTTTCTCACTTGCCGTGTCTTGCTACCTTCGATGTACATCACACTGTCGACGGTTGTCTGCGAGAAGTTTTTCCATAAAAAAAATCGGTTATGTAAATTGTTTCCCTGTTTTCGCTATAAGTCAACGGGTGTCAGAAAAAGGCTTAAAACACCCAAAACCGTGGGTTATTCGTTGAATCCGCAGCCCAGTTTTAAAGTATCCAAATACTTTAAAATATTGCAAGTTGAAGAGTAAATAGAGTGAGGGGTCCTTTAGGTTCAAGGTTCAAGGTTATCTTTATTTGCATTATCACTTTCCGCTGCTGAGAGCAGAGCTCGAGCGCACACAGAAAAAATAAATAAAACCAAATTAACTTAAACATGAAGAATCATACGCAATAACATCCATCCGCTATATAATCATACAGCTAACCGAGAGCAAGGCCAAGGCACAGTCACAATCAAACAAAAATAAATATATAAATAATAATTAAAATTGAACAAGGATGGGAACATCGATAGACTTTATAAAAATAACAAAAGCTTGATTTTTGGGTGAGCAAGGTCATATTCACAGGTAGTCTTTGCAATTTCATAATTTAGGGGTATGTAGGATAGGAGTGGAGAGAAGACCAAATAATGCCTTGATGAAATCTGTTGGATGCTGTAAGATACCATGAAACGAAAATCCACTTGCCTCGCGATACTGCCAGCCACATGTTTTCGTTGTGATTGTCAGAGCTGCTGCGAGTCCAGCAAATCCGAGTCCGAGACAAGTCCGAGTCCTTGAAAAAGGCGTCTCGAGACGAGTCCAAGTCCGCAGTTCTGGCGGACAGACAGCTCCGTGAAAGACCGAGTCCGAGATGAGTCCGAGTCCTTGAAAAAGGCGTCTCGAGACGAGTCCAGAGATCGAGTCCACCGGCTCTGGTGATTCTGCCAAGGCTTTGTTTGTTGCATGGCTTTTAAGTTTGTTTTATTGCATGTTGTTTGTTGATTTCAGACGGCATGAACGAGGACGGTTCTTTTATTGGTCAGTACGGACGTAAGCGTTTGCAGCAGCAAGAACAAGTAGCAGTTAGCAACCCTTATGGCACGAATGTTTAGTGTGTAAGTTCACCCGCCTTTTCAGTTTCTTTTTTCCTACTGTCCTGAATTGCGTTGTTTGTTCTTCGTTCTCTTGCCAACCTGCTACTTGCTTTGCAACCAGAGCGTCTTCTTTCAAGTTAACTCATGACTTGCAGCAGACCAAAGACTGTAACAGTAAACAATCTCCGCTGAAATCGCGTTGGAAAAAATCAAGCTGCCCGCTACCTAGCGTTCGGAGTTTGTCTAATTTTAAACGATGAAAGTGAAATTAAACAAACAAAAATTTAAACAGACCAAGAGGATTTGTGAATAACAGCACGTGATAAGTGAAGTCTGAGAGCTTGGTCACAGTTGGCTCATTTCCTGGCTTTTTGGGTTGCAAAAGTAGAAAAAAGAAAAAGGACAAGATACAACTAATTCTGAGTGTTGTCGTTTTAAATTCAGGAGATGAATTAGAGCAAAACAGCGTGAATAATTGTGTTACAGGAACCCTAATTGACCCCTAATTGCAGCCTGCTCATCATCCCCAAGCTGCCACAAAGCCCATCAAATCTCACGTCCCCTAGGGATTTTCACTTGTTTGTAGAATAGGCGGCTTTTTGAGCTCAGTGTGACCAAGCTCTGAGGTTTGGAAGAAGGGACCATGGGGAGTGACAACAGATAGACGTTTTAACAGCAGTTCAACCACTAGGAAGCGCTAATAATCGCGACTCATGGGCTTATAGAAGTTTCCTGTCTTTCCTCTGCTACGGTCTTTGGAGCAGACATGCTGAGACAGTCAAAGGAAATTAATACTGATCCACTTTTTCCCCAGTCGGTTGTACCAGGTACTCCCATAAATTCGAGCGTCGTACAACATTGTTCTCGATATCCGGCTTGTATAACTGCTACCTTTTCCAGTTCTCTTATCCCTGATTCAGTAGTGGAATAGCTTGTCGCGCAAACAAACGATTCGTCTCTGTTCGAGCATTGAGATACAGAAGAAAAGGAAGTTGTGTGTTAACTACGAATTTGTATGGTGCGGATCCAGCCGATAATTATTTTTTTGTCATTAAAAAAAATAGTAGGCTAAATATAAATTTAAATGTACAGTTCTGATTTAAATTTATGCTAACGTTCATAATAGTTGTAGGACAAATAAGTATAACCAAACAATTAATTTTTATTTCTGTAATACCTAAACTACAAACACTACTACCGGTGTTCTAAGGCGTTACTAGGCGTCTTACTTAGCCGTTGCTATACCGCTACAGCCAACATTTGTTATATTTATGCCTTCTTTCTAGAATCCTCTTTAGGCCGTAAGTAACAGTTTACAGCGAAAGGTTTCAGAGACATGTTGCTGAGACAAGATCGTGAAACCTGATGTCTATTTTCTACTAAGGGAAAAAGGAGTCTAGGGAACACAGCTTTGAGACAAGAACAGGTTTAGAGTAAAGGCCTTCCTGTTATAGTTCTTTGATTAGCAACTTTTCTATGTGACAAAGGAATCTTAAGTAGCCCATGGTGAATGCGAATCATGTTTGATCGCGCGAAACCGCTAAGTCAGCTAAGATTCGCTTTCGGCCCTTCTTGGCAAGACTCCTCGTCTTGCTGTAGCTAAAAGATGAATCTTGGCACAATCAAGGGGAACTGAATCTTGTATGTTGAAATAATTCGTCTTCTTTTTAAGGAGAGTTCGCCGAAGATGGTTCCTTTATTGGTCAATACCGGCCGAGCCGAAAGGACGTGACACCAGTTGTCCAGCCGGGAACTTTAGTTTAGTGCAACCGTGAGGATTAGTCTTATACCAAGTTCGGCGCTCTAAGTGGCCTAGTTCCGTCTCCGTCCCTCCCCATTTTCCCCTCCTTCACATATACCTATATCGCATTTTCAATCTTGAAGGTGCATTGGCGCTTTCGGAAAATATCAGTTTCTGACGCAAAGTTACACCGTCGACATGCAGTGAGATATAAAAATGCGCAGGCGCGTGGTGAAACCCACCAACACGGCTATTGGTTAACTGTGGACCAATTCGCTAGGCATTAGACACGTGGTACTGTTTTAAGGCGTATTCTCGCCGTTCCCCGAGGACTCCTCGGGGAATCAAAGGGAACGGCGAGAATAGAGGGAGTCACTCCACGCGGACTCCGCGTTCAGTAAACAGCGAGAACATGGGGAATGCTTCCAAAATGGATTTTGTTCGAAAAAAAGATATCCAGTTGGCGAAATTAGTCTGGATCCACTTTATTTTTGGTTTTGTCTATTCTGACTGTTTTTAATTAATTTTATATTGCACCAACACCAGTAAAAATCGATTCCCCCTCCGAATCTGAAAGGGAGTCCTTTTTGATGATGGTAATGATAATCGGAGCATTCCCCGTCCGTGGGGACTCGCGAGAATATTGGAAGTGAGTCCCCGGGTCAAACAAAAACGCGGGGACTCCTCAAGTGGGGTCCTCGGGGAACAGTGAGAATGCGCCTTTAGCCAGCCCGTTTATCTTACACCCAGTCACGTTTCTATTCACGGAACTTAAAAAAATCAACAGGATACAGTTTTCGCCATCGTTTTTCTGTCAAGCGCGCTTAACTACCGGATTGACTTCTTTCTGATTTTATCGATCCTCGGTTTTGAGAACATCCGCACAGGAGATTCTCGTCTCTATTAGATTAGTTTAGTAAGTAATTTATTTATGACCCGCCATTTTGGAAAAGCTGAGTAAATGAAAGAAAATAAATAAAACATATAAACACACAGAAAAAGACACTTAATTTTCAATCTTCGACCAGGAAGCAGTGGATAACGTTGGGCCCTGTTGTGCATGATTTTTGAAAGCGGTGAGGAAACATTCAAAAGGATAACACCTGCATCTTGAATTTTGAACTTCTCCGTCAAATTATGAGCGTGTTCCACCCTCGTATTAATAGTAACTATTAGTTACTAAATCCGTTCCAACCTCGCGAAAAGTGACGCTGACCGTTCCAGCCTTCTCGAAATAGTAACTAATAGTAACTATTTCCTTACCACGCTCGGGAGCGTGGTAAGCGTAGTAACCACGAATCTCTGTCTCGTGATTGGTCGGATTCACCCGTGGCATGATATTCCGTTGGAAAATAGAAAAATCGTTCCAGCCTTGACGACAAAAAGGCAGAACCTGCGACGTCATGCGTGGTAACTACGGTAAGTAGGATGGAACACGCTCAGTAGGTGCTTTGCATATTTAAAATAACATGTTTGTCTTTCACGATTTTGACTTCGTTATGGGTAAGCTATTCATGAGCATAAAACGCAGCGGAAAGCCGGTTCTTGGTGCCTAGAGCATGTCGTCTAAAGAATCTTAAAAAGAAAACGGGGTTTTTGGGAGCATGAGCCTGTGAATCCCCGTGCTTTACGCGCTCATGCCAGCTTATTGACGCTACGACGCCAATGAGTGCTCATGAAAATTAAGAATATATATTGTTCGGCATGTTTTAAGGTCTAGGATCATGGAAATAATAAATAGACGGCGAAGCGCTTTTATTCTGGCCCATACCTTGAATACATGCAATAATCGAGCTGCCGATCACTTCGGGGGTTTCTTGGAAGTGGTGATGAGGGACTAAATGGAACTAATCCACCAGTGGCGCTGAACTCGTATATATGTGCGGATAGGCGATGAGGTTTTTCCGGCCGGATTCTCATAAAGTCAAAAAAAATCTCATATCTTCCGTATGCAATTGCTGACGGTGTTCGAACTCCTGAGAGGAGCTCCAGTCCGCAACCGCCCGATCCTGATCGTATATCCGCTTCATAGATAGAAAATTCCAGTATAGTGCAGTTTTGTTCACATGCTGTATTTTTTGTATCTTTTTATGCTTAGCTTGTAAGTAACGATCGCAGCTTCCAAAAGCAGCCCGCAGAAATGCATGAAGTATTTTCTGATGTTTTCGAAAAGTGTTTTGGGGAATTGGCACGAAACCACCGAAAAAAAACGAGGTCACACTACCACTTTTTTCAAGTATAAATAAGCTCCTAAGGAGGATATCCAACTCCATCTGAGCTCTGTCGTCATCTCCAAGTTTCCTCTTTGAGTAGGTTGCATCAGAGTCACCCTTCAAATTATTACAGGCTATTTACGCCACTGTACATACGAAAGCCTTCTCCACCCCTCGTGTTCAGATGACGCTTTTATATCTTGCTGATTACACATAAAGTTAAGGCCACGCAGCTGTGAAATGAGTTGGATATTCTCCTAGTGGATTGTTATATATCCTTTATTGAGGCCATTATGTTTATACGTTTGACAAAGCCACTTTGACTGTAGCAAGTACCAATGTAAATAGTTGGATAGGGATATGAAATTTGATCTGCTGACAGGAACATAATGATCTGCCCTAAGTTTCTAGGAAGTTTTTCGTGCAAGTCTTACGGCCTGCACCTCGTCCCCTCTGGTCTTTACTATTCTTGATTTGAAAGCATCCCCGACGGTGATGTTTTCGTGAGTTGCCATTAGCACACAGGGTTGCCACATCGAAAATGTTTAGAGAGTGGCTTTAGGGCCAAAATAGAGAGTGAATTGGGAGTGAAATCTATTTTCATGAAATGTTCACTTTTGTCGGAATCGCCTCTGTAAAAGTGACACATATTAGTTTTTTTTCATGAAAAAATACTTTCGTGAAAAAAAACTTGAAATAGTTACTTCTGGTCGGAATCCCTCCTGCAAAAACGACACATTTGGTCATTTTCTGAAATACAGTGTTTTTGTGTCCTACATAGGACAACAGTGACAAAAACAAAATGGAGTGTCAATTCACCCTATCGTGCGACATGTGGCAACCCTGTCAGCATATCCTTCTCACGCTCGCGTTGTAGTGCCATCGAAGCTACTTTGCACGTTAAGCACTGCGATTACCCGGGTCTTGCTATCGGAATTTCGTTTATCAAGTCTGTGCTACTCACGGCAAGCTTTAAGCAGCAAGAACCGGGCATCCAACTGCAGGAAGAAAAGCTATTGAAAGCTTCAAAAATATACCCTAAAATATGTACTGAAATCCAGGATCGGAAAAGATCAGAGTGGGATCGGTCTGGTGGTCATATGTGCTTTAAAAGAGAGAAACAAGTTTCTGTTAATTTAGCCAAGGTCTGAAGAAATATTAGATGTATAAATATATATATATATTGGCGCATGTAATCAGCATTGTTTTATTTTCTCGATTGCTTGCTTGCTTAATGAAATAGGTATTTTTGGTTGCCTAGCTCACTCATCAAATAGGGTTAGGGAGGCCATTCAGTTCGTCTGATTCTCTTTTTCCGTCCGATTTTGTTGCTTTATATTTTTGTCTGACTGGATCTGAAGTATTTTTTGTTGATGTGGCAGCTCTTTTGTGCTTCTAAAAGTTCTCAGGTCTCATTTATGCTAGAAGATCTTCATGCTGTTGTTCTTTTTACTGCCATTTTTCGGGTTGTGCTGACTGTCGGTTTGTTAAGGCAAGGGGCCTGGTGTGCGTCATAAGCAAAGTCTACCAGTTTGTGCTCGATTTTGATGATGGGGTCCCCAAATTGGGGAGTTTTTTTTCTTGAAATTGGAATATGTTATCTCTTTCCGAGGCCCTTTAACGACCCTCATCAGCTGACGTTGGATGCAAAGTCAGCTTAGTCAACTGGAAAATTGCGGATCCTTTAAGGATTCGAGGCTTTATTTAGATGATGCATCTGACGTCCTAGAACGGTGACCTCGCCTAGCCCGGATTTCGGCATGGCTTTGTGTATTTAAACATATCAAGGACCCCTGGCATGCTTTGAATCTGCTATGGAGCTTTGAAGTCCAAACATTCCTTTGTGTAATGCCTTGCCGCTTTCGAGGCAGATAGCTGGAGTATTTCGAGGCAATTGTCTACTAAAGACAACCTGTTCTATAGTTAGGGGGAACAGTATATGGGATTTTATTGTCCCAAGTTACCGGTATTTCTCTCACGACTCTGAAACCCATTAGCAAAGATATTCTCGACAAATATTTTCTATCTCTCGGCTAACGGCTTATACAGGTAAGGAGCTTTCGCAACACGAAGGCTCTCATTGAACTACCGCCACTGTAAACAAAAATCTTGCAGTATTTGCTACTGGGATTAATCTTGTCTCTAAAAAGATAATCTTATCTCTAATTCGGATTAATCTTATCTTAGTAGAGATAAGGTTAATCCCTGTAGCAAATACTGTAGTTAACTTTGATCTTAACTCGGAAAAATTTCTTACAGTGGCACCACGAGGGCGTTTCTAGCGTTCTCATGGTTTCGCTTCGGATTCGCGAGGATCTGCCGGGAGGCGAGAACTTCTTCCTGACTTGTAGAGATCACTTTCCTTCACGTAGTGAATTTACTTTCCAGACTACAGAGTGCAAAAACAGCTCTGGAAAGCGAAGCGAGTTTTGGCCGAAGTAAAAAAAACAGCCGGCGCATAAACTCTTTCCAGACCGCCCTTAAAGCACAATGGGCACTAACTATGCTTTAATTTTTATAAAATGCTTCACACATACACATTTCTGGCTTCCACTAGATAGCACTTCAAAAATAAGCCATTCTCTTGTTATCGCTTGTCATTGACTCTTCGGCGTATCGGCGGAGACGATTTCAGAGCATGGTAATGCAAGGCGCGGAAATTCAAAAACTCTCGGCCATGTACGAAAATCAATCGTTTTGTAGAACTAAGTGATGAGAGTGCCATGGCTGCTAAAATAAACCGTCTCTGTAGCTGGCAGATTGCTCCAGTGTTATCTGATGAAACGTTATGTTGTTTGTAGTACCGAAGAAAAGTTTGCTTTCTGGATGTAAAGTTACAACACTGCCAAAAAGGTACAAATATAACCAACCTACTTGCAGCTGATTCCAGAGCTTACAAGGAATTCTCAGTTAACACCGTTAATACGAAAATTTGTCAACAATACAAATAATCCGGAGTATATAGTAACAACGAATAGATAAGAAAAAAGAAACTCCGCTTATATTTGTCGAAGCTAGTAAGCTAGTAAAAAACGGCGTAACATAATATTGGCGAAAATAAGTTGTCGAGGAATCTGCTGATGTCTGATGTAACATTGTAGTCTAGGTGGTGGTAATGTGGTATCATGATTGTTTGATCCGCCCATTGAACTTTAACTCGAACTACCCCGCCGTTAACGGCCTAACAAAATTTTTTGGTTGGGTGAAGAACTACAGGCAGCAACGATGATTCTCAGGTCCTGTAACACTCGCGATCCTTTTCCTGCAAGTTTCGTATGCCTTCAATTTCCTCACTTCAGCAGAAAACAAATAAACAGACATACACTGTGACAAGAGCTAAAAGCTAATATGTCACTTGCAAGGCTGGGTCGAAGGATGAAAGTAGGAATTTTCCAGCTCGAGGGTTTGTTATTGTGCGTGTAGAAGCTGCTAACCGAAAAAACTTGGAAATATCTTTATTGAATTTTAGAGTGGTGGGAGAAATGCCGATAAGTTGTTAGCCAAACTTTTAGTTTTAATCCCAGCTTCCCTGGTTGGTAACTGAAATGTGTTTTTCTAATTTTCGAGTGTCGAAGGCACAATTATTTCTTCATACCATCTTGGATCTTTGACTATTTTTTATTGGATGTGAAAGAACACATCAGCTGTTTTGCCTTAAAATATCACTATGTGTACTGAGCTAAGATGCGCTGTAATGTAAGTTTTAGTATATAAACGTGCCTATAATTTATCTGTATCGTTCTGTTTCAGAAAGCTAGGAGGATCTGAGGATGGGGTGTGCGAAACTGTAGTTGCGTTTTTGCAGATACCATGGTATTTGATACCACGGTCAAAAGGCGTTTTTGCAGTTATCGTGGTATCTGATATTTGGATGCCACGGTCCAACCGTGGTAATTTATCGTCTGAAAAGTCATCTCACTTTCATCAAATTTTGTCGAATTGGTGAGAAAGAAGTTTAGCGCTTAGTGAAATAACTCGATATCAGTTTTTCTTTTGGGATGACTTCGAAAAGTACAATTTCGGCAATAGTCGTTTTTGCAGAGCAACCGAATTTCATATAGCACGGTAACTGCAAAAACGACTAATTGCAAATCCAGTTACCATGGTATCTGCAAAAATCGCTATCTTTACGATAGCGCACCTAGCGGCTAAAAAAGAACTAATCTGAGAGGAATTTTATGAGGGGCGAATACCTGCCGGGTTTTTCGGCATCAACGGAATTTTTCAACGGAATTTCATTTTCAACGGAAAGTTGAGATTTTTCAGCTTGTATGATTTAAAGTGTAGAAAATATTGCTGGGAAGTCCTAATCGTATACTCGCAGCATAAGCGACGGTTCTCGACCCTCTCCTATGCGGTGGTGGGAAATAACAAGAATGTTCCGATGCGACGCGCGGTTTGGCTTCGAAGCAGTTTCTTGTTTTTGGAAGATGTGTGCTGTAAGGTGTAAATACAGTATACTCTAAACACGCCAGTGATCCTCAGGAAGAAGGAGTAAACGTGTCCGTAACGACTCAAATCCTGTGTCAAACAGTCACGGCGATCTTTGGGAGCAGCTGTGATACCGCTTCTTGCTTTCTTCCGCAGGTACCCGGAGATTTTGCATCGGCAGGGAGAGATAGTCATAAAGAGTATAGCGACAGGTCGTTCTGTCGTGAATAAGGCGTTTGAAAATAGAATGATTCACGTTTCTAGACAGCCCATTTGTAAAATGACGCTCAGACGACCACGAATCGATATGAGAATCACTTTGTCTCTCTTTCATAGTACATATATGTTTATGTTACCCACTAAAAGGAATCTTGAATGGTTCTTTTCACAGTTTCACTCATATCATCAGTAGTCCACCGGTTTGAATTGCCCAGCCTTTGGCATGTGGTGTTTGGCATAACCTATCCAAAATGCAGGTATTTTTGGCAGACTGGTTGAGCTCTGCGCCGTCATTCCGCCTATATTCGGTTTTCTTTTCGGGTCACCGGGTGACCAAAGACCGTGTCGAGGGTGACGACGTTCTCACACTCATATTTTTTAGTGCCTCGTTCCCTTGAGGGTTTGCCGAAATGTCCCATTCAAACAATTGACCTTATTATTATACAATCCCTTGTAAAGAAAACTATGAGGTGAGATTGCTGAATAATGGGGACATTTGGGCCAGCGAAGTAGACGAGCAAGCAGTGATCCAGTTGACTATGAACAGTGAGCAGATGAACTAGAATTTCTTGCAGGCTTCGCACGATCCAAAGGTATTGCTTTTAAATACTCTCGAGCCGCGTTAGATTTAGCCTTGTCTCGGTCCAGTGTCTTTCACTCTTACCTTTTTATTTATTTTCTTGCTTCTCCGCCGTTTTTCTTCTACATAAGCGGGTAACAAGTAGATTACTGTTATTGTAGGGTAGGTCAGGTCAGGTCACGGTTCGCATTGTAGCTGACATTGATCCTGTTTCTCTTGGTTGAATTTTCTTTACATATCTGAAGCGGGCGACATGGATTTTAAGTCTAGAAGTCTAAACCATGTTTTTAATTATTCTGATTGTCTGATTTATAGTCGGCGTATCTGGTATTTCATCTCTTTCGCAGTCATCTTTTAACGCAGTCACTCTTTTAATTTCAAATTAAGAGGAACAAGTTTTTTTTAAACAGCTAATGAGATAGTCGATATAGGGGTAAGAAGACATGCTGAACATGAATATGAAAAACCATTTTATCGCCGGACAAGTAGTTCACCCGGAATCCGACCAAAATCGGAAAGTTTGTTAAAAGTAAAAGTTTTGTATAAAGATGATTAGATGTTCGATTCAGGGGTAAGAAGACATGCTGAAGGTTTGTATGAAAATCTTTTTCTTGCTGGACAAGTAGTTCGCCCGGAACACGTTCGAAACTAGAAAATGTGTTAAAAGTCAAAGTTTTATCTGAAATTGATTAGATGTTCGATATAGGGGTAAGGTGATACGCTGGATTCGTTTTTGAGCTTTAGTTTTTGCCGGACAAGTAGTTCGCCCGGAATCCGGTCGAGACCGGAGATTTGGCAGAAGTAAGGCAGGAAGATTTGATCAGTTTCGTCAAAGTATATATGACGTATAGCCCTGGGGGTAAATACACACAAGGTGAATCCATATCTGAACTTGGTTTTCTCAGATGATTAACCATTGACTTTCTTCTGTTTCTATATCTTAATAGTAAAAATGTTCAAGGAGTCTGGCGAAGACCAGATATCTACAAGACCAAATTGTCTGGATCAAATATTAAATTGTTGGGATCCCATCGAAACCTTTGGTCTTGTTTCTCAAGCCTTCATTATTATTATTATTGCACCTTTGTTTCACTCTCAGGGTCATAACTTTTTTGTTCTCAGATGACGATAGAACACATACTTCAAGCTGTCAACCTCCTCACGAACATCTTCAAGCCTCAAGTTGTGTTCACCCCCGAGCCCGAATTTCGTCCATCGAGACCCCCATCTTTCGGACCTCCGCCTGGCCACTTCCCGCCACCATTCCATCCAAACACTCGACCCCCCTTCGATCAACCGCCACCATTTCATCCAAATTTCGGACCGCCATCTAGATCGAATGGTAAGTCCTGTTTATCCACCCACCAGGTGTCAATAATAATATAAGAAGTTATAGGGCGATTCTGGCGATCTCTTGGATTCACTTTCCGAAAATCAAAGCGAGAATCGTTCGAGCGCAAGAAAAAACGGAAAGTCGTCGTGCCTCCGTTGCACCTTTGCTACTTCTCGCTGACTTGCCGAAATTACTTTCCACTCACGTAGTGGATTCGCTCTCCAAGTCACTCGCGAAAACTAGCGGTGCGCAAGAACAGCCCTGGAAAGCAAAGCAGGTTTTAGCCGAAGCCGCAAAAACAGCCGGCTCATAAGCTCGCGGAGCTTTCCAGACCGCCTGAATCGCCCTTATGTCTCAAGGACACTACGCAGAGAAGCAATCTGCGATCATTTGCCGTAAACATTGAGCAAATATTGAGCCTGGTCCGATTGCTTAAAATAAAATAAAATTACTAAAATAAAATTCCCTACAACATTAGCGAAAAAGTGCAACAAAAGAAGAACAAGTCCTACCTATAAAAAATATTCTATTCGAAAAAGTTATAATAGTTAACATACCTCCATCTTGGTTCATATCAGAATAACAACCTCGCCTTCGGCTCGATCGATATTTTTCGTAACCTACCTCACCTTCAGATCGGATAGGTTATTTTCAATGACCGTCTCGATGCTATTTTCCGATATCAACCTCGATGCCTGAAGTTAACCTTTAATAACAGACATATTCTGATAATGTTAATAGCAAGGATGTGCTAACTTATCACATTTCTGACAGTGTAGGTCTTGGCTGCGATGCAACTTCTAAAAACTGCATCATCTTATGGAGCTCTGTTTTAAAGGCTTATGTGATCTTTTTGCAAGTCATGAGACCATCCCTTTAGACTGAGAGCTTCTTTCTTTTAAAGGGAATCGTCAGCCGGGTAGACATCAAAGGACTGACAGAAACAGAGGCAGGGGCGGGGCGAGAAGTCGTAACAAAAATGGTCAGCAGAATGGCCGATCCCTGAGCTCAGGCTTAAGCAACAGTCGATCAAGAACTAACCCGGCCGGAAGTCGAACTGAGACGGATACCCGTGCAAACGGCCCAAAAGGGTCGACAAAAATACAAGCGCGAAACTTTAACGACTTGCAAAGAAGCAATAATCGCGCTACTACCACAACTACTCGTCAAGCTGTGAACCCCGCCAAGCCAACTAACATCAATGCTTTTCCAGAACTGATCAACCTCCCGCCCCGCCCCGTTCCCACGGCCTCAGACAACAGCGCTTTTCTTGACGACTTCTCGAGAAATCCTGCGTTTGACAATGGCCCGCCTCCCTCTCGCTCGGACGCCTTCAATCCCGACGGAGAGTTGAGCGGTGCTCCAGCTGGTGCCGACTTCGATGCGCCAATACCACGCGCGCTTTCTGCTCCAGCGCTGCTCGACGCGCCATCTCAGCGAGCGGTCATCGTTCCACCGAGCCTCGTTGAAACTCGACAGAAGCGCGACCTTACAATACAGACGACCACTCATAGAAGTAAGGAGAGGATCGTCATACCCAAGGAGCCTCTAGCTTTGGCGAAGCCGATGGTGTCCGACTTCATGAGATCCGAAAAAGATGTGAAGCCTACGAGCAAGCCCAAGAAGCCAACCGTTCCAGCGAAAAAACAAAAAACCGCGAAGCGCCAGAAGAGGTCATATGGGTTGTCACTCCTAACCGATACGTACAACGCGGTGACTGAGTTCTTTCGACCATCGACTGCTGTTCGGAAAGTCCCTCAAAGGCAATCATATTCCGTGTACCCACCTAGTGCTGGCTCTTCACCCTATATCTCGTTCGGGTTCCAGCCTCCCAATCCTTACATGAATCCACCGATACCATTGGCTCCAGCATACTCGTTGCCTTCCCGGTATCCGCCAGTGCCGCAGAGCTATCGCCCAGCCCCTGGATGGGTGATGGTGAACGACCGACCAATCGCTATGCCATCTTTTCCTGTGCAGTTCCCGACGCAACGCAACTACGGCACGCCGCAAAGACATGACCGGCGCTATCCTGTACAGTTCCAGTCTGCTGCTATTCCCGACTCACTAGCTCCGGCGTCAACTTCAAGCATAAGCGTAAGGCAGCATCAAACTCATTCTAGTCTGCCTTCGGCTTCGGCAACACATGACCAGCCATCTTCATCGCTGACCCGCCCTCTACAAGCTGCCAGCAATGCAGGGCCCTTGGAAGACCAGGATGTTCCGTCTTTAAGGACCCCCAAGGAATCCGCTTCGACTCTGGATGAGTTAGGAGTCCCTGGCGCGGAATTCAACAAGCCCACTATACCCCTGAGTCAAGCCGAAGTGTCGGACGAGGAAGGACTGAGCCAGCCGTCCTTTGGGAGTGAGCCCTCGCCTGTTCTCGATATCACCTCAGAAGAGGGACATTCTTTTATACCTGAAGAATTTCTTCCCTCTCCTAATACCAACAGTGATCTTCCTGAGGCCGAAAATGAACCGGAATCAGTGGATGAGGTCCTAAAGGAATCCACAATAGACCTCCCACTCCAGAAGCCAGAAGAACCAACGTCGTCCCTCCCGTTCTTCCACAGTCTCCCTTCTAACGTTTTTGATAGTCCTACTGAGGCAGAGCGTCAAGACGACTCCCCAACTACCAAGGTTTCCCATGGATTTGCGGACGACATGGTGCACGAGGATCTGGCAGAATTAGAAAATCCACCAGTTCCGGGGGATCTAGTATCTGAAGACCTGGGTGGTGAAGAAATACCTGTAGCTGAAGCTTTGGTTGGTGAGGAAGACTTGGTAAAGGAGGTTGAGACAACGACGCTGAGTTTGTTCCACCTCATCGGGCGATTCCCGCCAGAAGACTTAACCCTCTCCAATGAAGGTGACTCTGGATCATCTCTAAGTGAGACCGACGCAGATAAAGACAATACAGAGGACGACGCTATCTCGGAAGTAGGGCTCGAAAGAAAGGACCCCAACCCAACTTTACTCCAGAACGACTACAGCTCAGCGCCGCCACTTGGACCGATCGATTCGCCGAATTTTCGATTTTGCCGAAACCGAAAATTCCATGAAACCATTGATGGAAGAGGCTTTATGTTTTCCTGGGAGGATCTCCACATGAAGGACACAAGGATACCTTGGTTGGATGCTGCGAACTTTTGCCGCCGTCAGTGCATGGAGCTAGTGTCGCTGGAGAACAAGGAGAAGAATGAGATGGTTTTCAGGAAGATGACTGAAGGTGAGCATCTGAAATTTATTTTGTCTTTCTCTGCGGTTCTAAGCACCTAGTTATTCTGACCATAAAAGCTGTGTAGCTATTACACGAAGGCGAAGGAACCTTTTTCGGAGGATTTTAGCCCTTTCCTCCAAGGCGGACCACCTTTCACTTTCACGAGTTGACTCCTCCTTCAAGGCGGGCCACCTGACGCATCTCCTACTTGACTCCTCCCATAAGGAAGAGCTAAATCATCCAACGGCCAGTCCTGGGTTTTACTACTACCTGACTTTTGAAAAAAAAATCGTCTCAAGTCTAATATTGAAGTCTACCCTTTGCAGCTGCAAATCGACGTTAGGAGAGGTTTCGCGAGGAAGTCGCTTATTCTGGGAATCACTTTTAGTTTCCTTGTAGCCTACTACGAAAAAAAAGATTTTAAGAAAAATCTTTAATTTTAAAAAGATTTTAGGACCAGAAATGTGTCCATTTTTTGAACCCGCGTATTATCTATTGCAGCTTCCACTTCTTTGCCGAGACTCCCCCTCCGCTCCGTGACGTTAGTTTTTCTGGCACTTGCCTTCCCACCAAGTGCCATATATCGATCACTTTTCCGTCGGTCAGTCAGATGTGCTAGGACGATGAAACTTTGCAGTCATATTAGGGACCCGACCAAACTGACTTGGAAATAGTCACTTCCCCGATCCGATCACCGTGGGGGGAGTGGAGGGAGGGGGAATCCGGAAAATTGAGTAGTGCGTAACTTTCTAACAGGTGACCGGGTTGGAATGAAACTTAATAACTGAATAGATGACATATCTCTGATGTCCCATTAGAAGTCCCGACCGGATTCGACGCTGTGGAGGAGTTGGAAGGGGGGGAGACCGGAAATCTCAAGAAACGGTTAGAATGGAGGGATCGGAGTGAAACTTGCTGGGAAGAACAAGCATCTGCTCTAGATGAACCGTTTACAGCATTGGACTGGATCCGGACACTTTTTTGGGGCGAGGGGGTTTCCCAGAATTCCGGTGATGGTGGTTTTGGGGTTTTCACGACGAAACTTGGTAGGTCAGAGACCTGATCAAACTGACTTGGAAATAAAAAGTTTCTCGATCCGATCATCGCGGGGGTGCGGAGGGAGGGGGAACCCAGACTATTGAGTCATGCGTAACTTTGGAGCGGGTGATCGGATTCCAGTGAAATTTAATAACTGAACAGAGGACATGTCTCTGATGTTCTTTCTCACGTCCATACCGGATCCGACAGCTGTTGGGGGGGAGAGCAAAAAATACGTGAGCCGCTTAGACTGGAGAGATCGGGACGGAAATTGGTGGGAATAACAAACAAATGCTCTAGATAACTCATTTACAGAATCGGATTGGATCCGGGTACTGTGCGTATCGTTACAACCAAGTTCAAAAATAAAAATACTTTTGTTTAAACGATACATTCTTGTGGTTTTCAACGGTCCGTGCTCGTTCTTATCTCGAGGGTTTTGCTTACAGATGATCAGAATTACAAACCCAGGAAAAGGCAAATTCTATATTTCATCCTCTGAAACAGCCTTACAATTGCCATATGAGCTTCCAGCTCTTGTTTATATACCGTCGGTAACGTCACTCTTTGAAACGAAAAATCAGTTATTCCACATAGTTTGAGATATTTTTTCTTAAATCAGTCATACTTATAATTTGTGTTTCCACTTAAAATATTTTTCAGTTTTCTTCGATACTACGAAAATGTGGAGAAAGTCAAGATTTTAGGAACAAGAGTGTGTAATTGGTGCACGCTTTTAAATCAAGGATTCAAGTCAAAGAAGGAAGTGACATGCATTAAGGGTCGTCAACATAATGTTTTTGAAAGGGTTGCTTTCCAGGGACTGAGCCAGCAGCAACGACTGCTTTCTGACCATTTCGGTATCGATACCTCTCTTTCTAGATATCATTTTCATTTCATTTCTTTTGGATAGGCTTCATCGAGAAAGCCTGGACCAGTGGCCACCTGTGCAACTTTAGAGGCTGCAACCGAACCGACGTCGCCGATAGATGGTTCTGGATGGCAAATGGAGCTCCGCTTTCTAGGAGATGGCATCAAGACGAGCCCGACAATCACATGGGAAGAATAGGTGGCACAACTGAGTCATGCGTTGCTGCTGAGCTGCGGAATTCGGAGGAGGGGTTGAATGACGTGGACTGTGACAAATCCCTACCGTTTATCTGCGAGGATAGCCCAGCACTGTTGAGTTCTGTCGGACTTGTATTTTAATGTAATATTTATGGTACTGTTTTCGAGTAAACCTGCTGTCAGATTATCCCTCTTCAGCACATGGTGCGAATCGTGTTTGGCGATGGGAAATGGACGAGTCAGCTGAACTTTTTCCTTCGGCCCTTCTTGCTCGGGTCTCTCCAGGCCGTAGTTAGAAGTAGTTTTGCGGTCAGAATTTATCACATCACAGTTTCATCTTCAACTGGTACCACCAATGATGCTGTCAGGGTTCAGGGCGGACGTGACTTAGGATATAACGTTTAATTTTACTCCATAAGGTCGCATCTTGTACAAGAAGTAATAGAAAACGTAAAACGAATCCGTGTCGACGGCGGAAACTGTGATGAGCGTGGATGAGAATCTTCGATCTTCTTGAAGCTACGAAGAGAATGTTGTTAAAGCAGAACTGAAACCTGAGACTAGTCCATTAATCTCTTTCTCAACAAGAAACGTCACCACGAGTCTGTGTATTTTCGATTTTCCGTTCAGTTTTTTTCAAGCTTTCGCTCTCTAACATTTGTTGGTGATGTTAGTCAAGATTGCGCGTAGTTTATAAATAATAATAATAACGGGGTAGCACAACACCTCAGCGGTCATACAAAGGTCTCGTAAAAGTTTGGTATGCCAAAAGCTACCATAAGGTTGACGGGGAAGAGGTACCTTGTCAGATGTTCCGTGACTGAGACTGGTTGCCGAGTCCGACTTATTCGTCTGTGGTCCGAGATGGTAGTCCATTCCGAATGGAAGAAAACGTTCCCGTCCCAGTCTATCCCTTCCGTCTTCTGGTATGACCCCAATACTCTTCATGCAACGTGCTAGAAGAAAAGAAACGTTCACGGCGTTTTCTCAATAATTTCTAAGCCGTTCGCTATGTATTTGGTTACACAGAATTTGTCTGG
The DNA here is from genome assembly GCA_030848855.1 of Branchinecta sandiegonensis. Taxonomy (NCBI): domain Eukaryota; kingdom Metazoa; phylum Arthropoda; class Branchiopoda; order Anostraca; family Branchinectidae; genus Branchinecta; species Branchinecta sandiegonensis. Next base: position 7,340,857 of record JAUPMV010000009.1, read on the forward strand.
TCTATGCAAACGAGATGTAGAGGGTAATCCCCCCACGACATGCAGTAATAAATATTTCGTGTGGAAATACTTTAAAGATCAAATGAGAAGTTTTCTATTACTGGTAATACTGATCCATTCTTCTTCCTTGTATTGTTTACTCGATCCGTTCTTTCCCCGAAGCACCAAATTTCGTACCCGTCGTGATAGGTTTGTCTGATTTTTGCTAGTACAACTTTCTGCTCCAACGTGCAACGGTAGACTCTTTTCGAGACCTTTTTGCTCCTGCGGCACACTGAACTTAATAGCCAGCTCGGTTTTTCTACTGAGGCAATCACTATATGCGGAAAATACGGTTGAAATAGCTGCATTATTTCACTTAATTGGCAGTTATTGCTATAGCCCTTGTGGTTCAACATTAGCTGCGTTTTTTGCCTTTTCTCCATAGGTCACTTAACCTATTTGCCACTATTGACCGTATTTTCGCTACGCCGGTCGGTTCGACTGAGCTCTAAAAAAAGGCTTCTAAGAAAAAATGGCGTCTTCCCGTCGCCGACGCCTACCTCTCCAATTTGGCGCCGTGCCAAGATCATAGGTCAGTTGGACGGAGCTCCCGCCTCAGTCCACAGGTCGGTTATCCCACCGGCAAACGGAGCCAAAAAAACAGTTTATAAAAACTTACGTCGGTTAACCGGAGGAAGAAAACGACGTATAGTGGGAAATCTTGTAGGTCGGTTAACTGGATGACGGCAAAAAACGCAACTATTCTCTTTTGTCACAGTTGAAATATAAGATTTGGACGTTCATGGCTCAAGTCAGAAAGATAAAACTGTGACTACCCCCTTCCTCTTTTCCAATAGCCAACCGTCGGAAATCATCTCCTTACCAAATTCGAGCTCCTCCTTTCCTTTTCCGTCAGGAGAACACCGTTCTTCATTTCTAATTCCATCCTCTACAACGATCCGTAGCGCCATCTTACTTAAGACGTATCCACCGCTTAGCGCCACGTAGCGTAAATTTTTGCTGTCCTTCGTATACCCAATCCAGGTGGCCCTGTCGGGATCGTAACCTCGTAAGAGGAGTTTAGCGTTTTCGGGTATAATGAAGGTACCGTTAGGGATGATTATAAACCAATCAGCCGAGTTGAGGCTGCTAGAATAAATCTGGTCCAAAAGGGTGCGTGTGCTGTTCCACCTGCCGGAAGACCCAAGTGGCTGAGCACCTGAAGAACAAGTTATTTTGTTAATCAGCTGAAACTGAGGAAGACGTCTCGCGAACATGAAGACCTTGTCAAATATATTTCAGAAGCGTGTAAACGGTCACAAGGTCAAAGCACACTGAGAGCTTGGTCACACTTGACTCATTTCCTGGCTTTTTGGGTTGCAAAAGTAGAAAAAAGAAAAAGAACAAGATACAACTAATTCTGAATGTTGTCGTTTTAAATTCAGGAGATGAATTAGAGCAACACAGCGCGTAAAATTATGCAACAGGAACCCTAATTGCAGTCTGCTCAATATCCCCAAGTTGCCACAAAGCCCATCAGATCTCACGTCCCCTAGGGATTTTCAGTTGTTTGTGGAATAGGCGGCTTTTTGAGCCCAGTGCGACCAAGCTCTGACCGTCTAGAACGAATGCCAGGAACCTCCGACGTCTCGGAAGCTGCCACAGCAGCAGGATTTCGTCCCATTCGACCTTGAGACATGTCGGGACATGGAAACATTTGATTCATGTTGAATCATGGGTTGGGTCTGAAACACGGTATTCTTTAAAAAAAAATCAGGTCAACGGTCCACGATGACTCAATCACCGCTTACGATTACGAAGGTACATTACTTCCTATGCTGGAGAATGGGCGAGACAGAATGATTAAGAAAGGCTTGAGGTCCTTCCGCGCTGTACCGCTCCGAAAGAGAAAGAACGTTGCCGAGAACTTTAATCTCTGTGGCAACGTGCAGTATAACAGCTGACTTTACAGCAATAAGTCTCATTCGTTTCAGGAGCAATGGCTGAGCATGACACAGCCTTGTTCAGTAGGAATCCGTGGAATGGTCATTGAAAAACAGCTTTTGTTTTACCCTCGGTATTTCGCAGTGCAAGCTCAAGTTTTTTAATTTGTGACATTAAAGTACAAATACATTCAATAAGCAATATGGGGAATAAAAAATCGTACATTAAATGCTTGTTAATAATTTCACACAACTACCTACCCTATAAATCTATAATAAACCTAACAAAATATAATCTAACCTAATATAATCTCATCTTTACAATATAATCTACTAAAATCCCCCTCCCTTCTCTGAAAACAAACGACTTGTTCGAAACCATGATCGCGCCTAACTATTTCCTCTATCTCACTGACCGCTTACTTCTCTCTCAAGATCTTTACCATGACGACTCTTCCTCAACATGCAAGGGATCATATACGGCTACAAAAATAACTTATTGAGGTTCAAGATCTCGGAGAGTCGATCAATGGACGATACGTGACGTGCACTTTTGTTGTACCAGGAAAGCGAAGATCGTACCGGCCATAGTAGTAGTGACCTAAAAAATAAAGTGCTCCTCGAGCGGGATTCGAACCCGCAACCTTCGACTTTACTGTTGTCTCAAGGTATATCTCCCCTTCAAATTAATTCTTTGTTTTTTGCGCGAGGGTCCGACATGTGGGCCCTGGACCGTCTAAGAGTCTACATCGGAGACCTAGACCTCTAAATGCAAAATATGCTTTCTGGTTTATTTGCCACGGTTAAAGTCACTTGTCTAAGTTCCATCATCCCATAAATATCTACTCTACCCGACCAGTAGTCAAAATGAGACATGACAACTCGGACTTGCCTTCTGTTGTATTTGTGGTAGCCAAAGTTGTGCAGTGCTTTCCCCACGTTGCCTTTATGGCTTGGAGTTCTTCGCCACTTGTCGGCGTGACACAAAGAAGGCGCAGATCTTTGTCTTCCGATGACGCAATTTTGGACCTTCAATAAAGAAGATAGGACATTTCCCCGGGAAAGTAATTCCGTTCACCAATTACGGCCGAACCCTGTAAGTAATGGGTGTACAGAATCGGCCAGGGTCTAGTCAGGCCCGTATCCAGGGATTTATTTGGGGGGGGGGGGGGGGTGCCTGCGCGTCGGACAAAAAAGTACAAAAAAGACATAGATCAGAGGGAAAAGCCTATAAAAATGGTTATTTTTGTATGTTTCGGGGGGGGGGGTTCAACCCCCTAACCCTCCCCCTGGGTACGACCTTGGCTCTAGTCCACTAGTAGCCTACCGATATATCCTCGACTGGGAAGCATTTCTCAAAGATTGGGAAACCGCCAAGGAGATTCACATGAGATTTCTTGATTAAATCTTGCCAGGCCAACAGTTACCATCAGCTGAGACAGAAGAAGACAGACTATAACGTGTACATATATTTGCAGTCGGCGAAATTCATACCCGTGTCCGAAGTTTGGATCTCTTCATCGCGTCCGAGCATACGCATCCGTCGGAATTTGTGCAGGTAACTTAGAACACCGTCGCGCCTGTAGTTTCAATGCAACTTATTTCCGTGATCGTTCCTTCCATTCTTATACTCCGAAAGACGGACGGTAAACCTGTCGGAAAAATGTGTCCGCACTTTAAGCACCACGGAAGAAGCCACCATGATCGGGAAATAAATCGGTGTTCTGGTCCCACCTGGCGCCAGACAAACTACTCGTGCCTCGTGGTGTAGGCATGCGTTGGTTCAGTACACGGTGCTTCTTTTTAGCACCCGTTCCTCCTACAACATGCCGTGCCTTCTTTTAGACGATCCCTGAACATCGTCTGGTCAAAGACGAAATTTCTTCACTCGTAGTTTTCAAGCTTAACGTTCGCTTGCAAAGCTGCTACACAGTTTTCCTGCTAAAAGAGCTTGTCGCAAAGCAGTACACCCTTCAATCAAACCAGAGCCTCGTTTTTGTTGCATGCTGCTGGTCCGCTTCTCGGCCGATTCCGGACTGATTCTTTCCACATCCGTTTTTGCACTGCAGCGCTTCCGAGGAAGAAGGCAGCGCTTCTCGAGAATCACGGACTTGCTCACCGACCAAGTCCGTGCTTCCCTGCAAGATGCTGCAGTGCTGCCGCTTCAACCAAGAAGAAAGTGAATCCGAAAACGCATATTGTGCAAAAGCAAAGAAGTGCTGCAGCAGCGATGCGGCAGCGCTATTGCAACAAAAACGAGGCTCAGTAGTGATAAAGATAACGTACAGTACCCATACTGACAAACGACGAACAAAAAATACATCCCACTGGCACAGAGCAAATAACACTAGGGAGTAGCGCCAAGACCTATTCTTTCCATGCTTTGCAAACGGGTCATACTGGTAGCGCCGGCAACTACGCTTGTGGCATTTAAAGCGAGATAAAGTTGCGGGTTAGAAATTTCTAGTTAAGCAAAGGTGCTGTCTGCACACACCAAGGAAGCAATGGAAGGCTGTACAAATTTTTGTGCGATGTTCAGACTAAGAAGTTATCGGAATGTGAGTGAACGGCTAAATGAGTTTCGGTAGGGACGTTTTCCATCTCTAGTGGTGCTATTCTGCTATTCGAGTGTGTGTCAATTTTGCAAAGTCTTGGCACTACTCCCTAGTGTTATTTCGCTCTGCACTGGCATATTTACAGGTCAAGTATTCTAAAGTGCAGGAGGTCATTAAATTACTTATAAAACTACTTCTTTATTCAGGTATTTGTTTTTACCGAAAGGAGACGCAGGAAATCGAATACTGTGACTAGCATGGCGAATACACAATAAAATTTATATGCTTACCTTCCTTTGAGTCCCATTGCGGATATTGCGTCTATAATTACAGCATCGTCAATAATTACGAAGAGTGCGCTCAAACAAACAACGAAAAGTTGTACTCTCCTCCTGGCGGCGAAGAACCTAGAACAGACAGAAATGAACAAGACCACCAGGACAGCAATGATGCGACTAGATCATCAAGCTTTTTTGGCCGAATTTTCTGAACTTGCATTAGTTGCGTTTTTCAGATACCATGGTGTCTGTTACCACGGTAACTGGATCTGCAATTAGTCGTTTTTGCAGTTACCGTGGTGTCTAATATACGGTTGCTCTGCAAAAACGACATTTGTCGAAATTCGGCTTTTCGAAGTCATCCAGAGGAAAAACTTCTTTCCCACCAATTTGACAAAAATTGATGAAAGTTGGACGACTTTTTCAGATATCACGACCAGTTAGCACGGTTGGACCGTGGTATCTGAATATCAGATACCACGATAAAAACGACTTAAGACCGTAGTATCAGATACCATGGTATCTGCAAAAACGCAAGTATTATAAAACTGGAAACGTTTCCTTACCGAACTGGTGATGGTGACGAAAATACTGGAAGGAATCACAGTCCGCGACTAATCACATATTATATGCGTTGGTTAAATTTGCAAGTCAGAAATTTAAAACCGATCAGAATAAATGTCAGGTAATGCGAATGAGGAGGTGAATACCAAAATTCCCAGAATAAATGAGACAGAAGCTTACTGTTTCATTGCCACACACTACCGAATTATACGAATTATTCGATTAGCAATACAATTAACTTTTCAGACAACACGCGGCCAGGACATGCCATATGTGACTAACCATCCTGATGCAACCATCAAGAAATACGTTGTGCGCCAAAGAAATCGTTAATTACCCATCATAATAAAACCTGTAACAGCTGTTTCGCGAAGAGCTTGACAATGAAATAGCCACTGGGCCAACACATGAACGGTAAGATTCCATTCAGGTTGGAGGAGCGTACGTATCGTGACGATTTGTCTCAGGGCAAACTTGTCACTTCACTAGGGACAATTTGTCTCACGAACACTTTTTCACCAAAGACGTGTTCTCGCCGTTCCCTGAGGACTCATCGGGGAATCGAAGGGAACGGCGAGAACAGAGGGAGTCACTCCACGCGGACTCCCCACACAGAAACAGCGAGAACATGGGGAATGCTTCCAAAATGGATTTTGTTTTAAAACAAATATGTAGTTAACGAAATTAGTCTTGATCCACTTTATTTTTGTTTGTTTTTTTATTCTGATTGTTTTTAATTTATTTACATTGGACCAACACCAGCCAAAACTGATTCCCCTCCGAATCTGAAAGGGAGTCCTTTTTGATGACGGTGATGATAATTGGAGCATTCCCCGTCCGAGGGGACTCGGGAGTGAGTACCCGGGACAAATAAAAACGCGCTGAAAACGCGGGGACTCCTCAAGTGGAGTCCTCAGGGAACGGCGAGAATACGCCTCAAGTAATTTCATCCGGAAACAACATCGTTATCGAATAGGCTGTAGGCTAACTATATTCCATATGGTGCAGAGGCAGTAGTAACAAAGTATGAGAACACACCGTGAATAGGATTACCTCCTCCAAATGTATGACACTTGATTTTCAAAAACTGCCTATCAAAGTAGCTGAACGAAAATATTGTCAGAGGACGACAAACTTTGCCTTTACCGTACCGTGTTGTGACTTAAGACCCCGGTCGCAGTGGCGGTAGGCTTAAAACGACGCAAGATTCAGAAGTAGGCCTGGACTCGTTCCCAAAGGGAAATCCGCGCAGAAGCGAAAAGTCGGTAATAGCTTGTTCACACGGGACCGAAATAAGCGCGTAAACAGCGGCTGATCTGTTTAGACGACGAATCAACTGTTTGGGGTTAACGGTAGAATTAAAAAGATAAACCTAATTCCAAATATTCTTTTTGATTGTAACAAAATATATATCACTAAAAAAAACAGATTGTGAGTTAGTCAAAGTCAAATATACTTGACTTGTAGTCTTTAGACTAGGAAAAAGTCACAAATTGTTTATTGCCAGATTTCAGGCGACTTGGCAATTTTAAGTTAAAAAGTAAAGAAAATTCATTTAAATATTTTGTTTTTAAATGAGGACATAAAATATAATTAATAACAAATATAAATAATTCGAGAACAGAATTCAATCACTTAGAGTTGTTCAGTCACTTTTCAGTGAAGGTTGAATGGAAAAGTTATTCAAATTATTATTTTTATAAAAGAAAAACACGAAAATAAATATTAGTCATTAACAGAATATACGCTGTTGTAATCAGAAAATTATTCTACCTTTTCTTTAGTAACCCTGGGATCAGTGTAAAAATCTGTTATGTTCTCATTGCTCTGACAGAATTTGAACTGGATTGACCTAAAATTCGCCAAGTTTGACCCAGTTCTCCTAATTAAAGTCTGCTTACTGTCCCTAGGGTCATCAAAGGCCACATTCCAAAGGGTTTGGTTTATCCCGATCGGTGACCGCAATGAAAATAAGCGCCTATTTGAAAGATCAGCGGCTGTTTTTCGGATTTTTTTCAACCGCTATTTACGCGCGTAAATCAGCCGCTGATCGAGAATCATCCGCTGTTTCAGCTCCGTGTGAACAAGCTATAAATTTTTGCACCTTGTTTACTTATCTGCCATCTGGAGAGTGAAAGATACTTTAGATCACGCAGATCTGGTTGAATTGAGGCATTTAACTTCTCGAATGTGGAAGAGTGAGAGTTAAAGCACAGTGTTCAGTGTTGTCTTCTAGCCTAGGCTAGGGTTCATGTATTTTACTATTTCCTTTCGGTAAGCACTTTATTTTAACTATGTAATACAGTAGAGGCCAGAGGCGTTACTAGCCAAAATGTTTGGGGGGGGGGGGGGGGGGGGCACAAACTGGCTGGTCAATTTTACTGAATGTTACCCTAAACTGGATTTTCCAGTTCATGGCACTGTCTTTGGCTCACCCATTCTCCCAACATGTCAACAAATTTACCATCAACAGAAAGGCCTGAATTCCAGAATCACCTACAACTACCTACTTTGTGTTCCTGTTCTACCTGTTTCCGCCTGAGCTGCGGTAATCCGGCACACCTAATGAATGGTGGGTTTACACACTGGGTAAAATCTGAGCGTATTTTATGCACGTTTTGAGCTTGAAAACATTAATAGCAATACAGACGGAATTGAGAAATCAGTCCGTTTTGTATCAAAATATGTCCGTATTGCTAGAAATTTGTTCAAGGCACAACGGTAGGTTTACACCCTGCGTACAATCCGAGAGTATTTTGAAATCTGAGCGTATTTTACACACACACTGTCAGAAGTTTCATAACAGATTGCACATAACACTTTCAAGAATAACACATTTTCACTCAGAAAAAAAGTTTTATGACCAATTAAGTTTATACTATTTCGTGCCCAGATCTCCAACAACACCTTCAATAGGTAAAAATACTACACTGTCAGAAGTTACATAACGACAACAGCAGGATGCGCGGTTTCAACAGATAACACTTTGGGATGTAATATGTTATGTTTCTTTCGTTCCCGTTAGAATTTTTACCAATTGAAGGTGTTGTTGGAGATCTAGGCACGAAATAGTGTACACTTAATTGGTCATAACACTTTATTTCTAAGTAAAAAGGTGTTATTCTTGAAAGTGTTATGCGCAATCTGTTATGAAACTTCTGACAGTGCATATCTTGAAAAGATTTCTAGCGATACGGACGTATTTAGATACAAAACGGACTGATTTCTCAGATAAGTCCGTCCTGCTAGAGATTTTTTCAAGCCCAAATATGTGCGTAAAACACACTCGAATTTCAGCTACGATCGGATTTTATGCAGTCTGTAAGCACCATAAAATGAAACCATTCTCTGCAATCTTGGCCGTCACACCCAACCATTCTGCCTTATAAATTTTTGCCGCAGTAATACTTCCACTTTTGCTTAGCCTGTTTTCGGTCCTCCAGTACTTGTTGTACTTGTTGCTTCGCTACCAAATGCTTGGACCCATGAACAGCGGGTCCACCAAATTTTTCACATTTCTGACTTCCACTAGATAGCGCTTCAAAAATAAGCTGTTTTCTTGTTATCGCTTGTCATTGACTCTTCGGTGTAGACGATTTCAGAGCATGGTACTGCAAGGCGCAGAGCTGGCAGATTGCTCCAGTGTTATCTGATGAAAGCTTTCTTTTGTTTGTACTAGCGAAGAAATGTTTTGCTTTCTGGATGTAAATTTACAACACTGCCAAAAGTGTACAAATATAATCAACCTACTTGCAGCTCATTCCAGAGCTTACAAGGAATTCTCAGTTAACACCGGTAATATGAATATTTGTCAACAATACAAATAATCCGGAGTAAATAATAACAACGAATGGATAAGAAAAAAGAAACTCCGCTTATATTTGTCGAAGCTAGTAAATCAGAGTATGACAGTCAGCAAAAAACGGTGTAATGATATATTAGCGAAAATATTTTGTTGAGGAATCTGCTGATTTCTGATGTAACATTGTATTCTAGGGGGTGGTAAAGTGGTATCTTGATTGTTTGATCTGCCCATTGAACTATAATTTTATAATCCCAGCTTCTTAGAACAAATTTTCATGAGAAGTGAAAGCTTGATGGATTCAAACTTATACTACAAAAATGAATCTTGCTTTGTAATGATCGGTTTTCGCATGACGTATCGTGTTTGACCAGTAAGATCTTCTTGTTTAACCGCTGAAGCCTTCAAGCTCTAATTTGAAAGACAGCATTTTGCATTCATTAAAGAGAACATTTCTAGCCATTTACAGGCTCATGATAGCTACCATTACTGATAATTCAGTCTCAAAGTTGTAAGTCCTATACCTCCCAATGCTGAATTATTTTCTTATGCTCCCTTCCATGATCACCAAGAAATACTCCTTTTTGGCAAGTAGAGTGCAATCTGCATGTTGTGGAGGCCATAGTTGTGCATTAGGCTAAGAGTGGTGCAAAAGTGACTAAGCACAAAAATAGCAGAAGATAAAAAAAAATTGCAGTGAATGGCTTTTGGCAATCCAATGCTGTGAAAGTTTGTTTCACAATAAAGTACCAAAGTATGATCACTTGGGACTGCCCTCAGTGATATTGTGCTTTGAATTCAGTATATCAGAGTCCTGCTTTACTCTCATGTAACTGTTTCAGGAATATTCTGATGGCAAAAATCACTTTGAGAAAAATTGTTCAAAGAAAGACACTTGACATCGGCGATTGGCCTTGACAACAGTCCTGGATCACCACATGATTCTCACATACAATTCTCAATGGAGGTTTGGGGTTTCGTGAGAATTAGATCTTGAGTACTACACTGTAAAAGAAAATCTTTGTTATTAATCTTGTCTCTAAAAAGATAATCTTATCTCTAATTCGGATTAATCTTATCTTAGTAGAGACAAGATTAATCCCAGTAGCAAATACTGTAGTTAACTTTAATCCTAACGAGGGGAAACTTTTTACAGTGTAGGAAAGAATCTGTTGGACCAAGGGAAGCCATATCTAAGCCATTGAATTGTAGAAGAGAAAACAACTATCAATAATTTCTGATTTCTTTGTTTGTCTTTATAGCTACTGAGAAATGGGGAACAAAGCTAGCTGTTGTGTTAGTGGTTCTCCACAACAGACTCGTAAACATGTTGACAATGCATTCAACCACCAGAGCATATCAAGAAGGGAGGAGAGTGCCTCTAACCTCCAGCATATAAGTGAGAGGGAACCTGATGACTGGATCAGTGATCCGTCACTACATCCATCAGCAGGACCATTATTCATGGAGAGATCGAAAGCAGCTATACAAGGTGAACTGGGCATGTAAAAACATTAGGAGATGTGAGTAGGATTGATGTTGATGCTGTAGAGATTACTCTCCAGCGAGATGTTGAAGCTGTGGTATTTCGTTTTTTTGGACTGGATAGGAGTGGATTCTAGCTATGACCTATGGACAAATAATGTCAATTAAGCTAGCCTAGACATATGTTTATTATATGATTTTTTTGGCAGAGTTGGGCTGTCTACAAAAAAGCCTTGATTTGGTGGAAAAGAAAACAGATATTAGGTCAACCACAGCCAGGGGCATTGCTAGCCAAAACTCGAGGGGGAGGGGGGGGGGGGGGGGGGGCAGGGCGCCTACCGGCGACCACAAAAATGGAGCTAAACTGGGCGCTCACCCTGGGAGTCCAAATGGGGGTCTGGGAGTGCGTCCGATAAAGTCAGTTAAGACCTGCCGGCGCCCTGCCGCCCATTTCAGCTTTTCGTTGCATAGGTAATAGTCAAATTTGCGATAACTGCAAGCATAGAAGTCGTCGTATCTCTTGGCTCAGGGACGGCTTGAAGGGCATGGGTATGGGGGGTGACTACCTCAAAATACACGACTGGCGGCTGTCCGGCAAGGCTCAAGAGTGTGTCAGTTAGAAACAATAACCAAAATGACAGTGCCACAACCGGGAAATTGTACGAATTTAAAGAAACATTAAAGCTAGTATTTGTAAGGTTAAGGTGAGCGTCATTCGGAACAACAGGAATTCATACCCGCAATATCTCGGCTCGCAACACTTTCTAACGACAGTATGTCAAACAGACCTTTTTTGGGCAAAATACTACTTACCTCCCAACAAAATCTAGATTTTAATGTGGCCCAAACACTGAAGTTCGAAGGCTAAAACCCCGAATGAAATGACGCGCCCTTCCAGTTAATGTATCCTGCGACGAAAGGAGCCGCAGGCGAAATTTTATGGAGTCCTATTATGGTCAGAACATCTTTTAGGATCCCAAATAAATGTAAGGGCCACTTATGATAGATTTGCCCGTCAGTCTTTTTTCACGACGAATCACGAACGCTGGAAGTTCAATATGGCGGTGATTCAATTCGACCCTCCGAAAAAAAATACTGATCATCCAGAAAAAACTTGAAACAGAGTATAGACTTGTGCTGAATTGAAAGGTCCCCGAACCGCCGATATCCAAGCTGGATGTCAACTCAGTTCCTTGGTGCCCTTCACTAGCCTCACTGACTTTATCGGACGCACTGCCAGACCCCCATTTGGCTTTCCTGGGTGAGCGCCCAGTTTAGCTCCATTTTTGTGGTCGGGCACTCTGCGAGCGCCCAGCTTAGTTTATTTGTTATGAAAGAGTGCTCTGCGACTACCTAATTCAGCTAATTTATTTCGACTGGGCGCAGTGTGAGCGCCAGTTTAGCTTCTTTCTTTCTTCGACGGGGGGTAGTACCCCCCCCCCTAGTTACGCCCCTGACCACAGCTGTCGACTGTTGTTTCAGGAAGAAAAGGCTTTTGTAAAATAATTTTTTAGTTTACAAAAGTTCCAAATATCCTTAGAACAGTGATAGGCTACTAAGGCGATTCCGAGTAAAGTCATCAGGGTAACCATTCCTCGTAAACAGTTTGTTCTGTGGACAGCTCTTCCCAGAGATAGCTCTTCCCATCAGTCCCATGTATAATCTGTACCAGGGAGTATGATTCGTGAAAGGGCGATATCCCCCATCGCCTGGAAACGCCAACCATTAAGGAAGAAGAAGAACGGAGTATTATGAAACGTCACAGAAAAGTTGCCATGGGGTTGATCTGTTTTCCTAGAGCTGCTGCGAGTCCAGCAAATCCGAGTCCAAGACAAGACCGAGTCCTTAAAAAGGGTCTCGAGACGAGTCCAGAGTCCGAGTCCACCAGCTCTGTGTTTTACCGCACCTCTGTGGGGTTCAAGTTAAGGGGCGAACAATTTTTTTTTTTACAGCTAATGAGATATTCGAGTTAGGGGTAAGAAGATATGCTGAACGTGTAGATGAAAATCATTTTCTCGCCGGACAAGTAGTTCGCAGGGAATCCGGCCGAAACTGGAAAATTTGTTAAAAGTAAAAGTTGTATTTGAAGTTGATTTAATGTCCGATTTAGGAGTAAGAACGCATGCTCAGTCCGTTTATGACAATCATTTTCTACCCGGACGTATAGTTCGCACGGAATCCGACTGAAACCGGAAAATTCGTTGTAAATAAAAGTTTATCTGAAGTTGATTGGAGGTTCGATATAATTGTAAGGAGGCATGCTGAATCCGCATATGAAAATTATTTTCTCGCCGGACAAATAGTTCGCCGGAAACCAGCCAAAACCGGAAAATTTGTTGTAAGTTTTATCTGAAGTGATTAAATGTTAGATATAGGGGTAAGAAGATATGCTGAATTCGTTTTTGAGCTTCAGTTTTTTTCCGGACAAGTATTTCGCCCGGAATTCTGCCGAAACCGGGAATTTGGCAGAAGTAAAGCAGAAAGTTTCGATCAGTTTCGTCAAAGTAGAATGACTTATAGGGCTAAACACACATGCTGAATCCGTATCTGAACTTATTTTTCTCAGAAGATTAACCATTGGCCTTAATCTGTGTCTAATTTTTAATAGTAAACATTTTCAAGGAGTCTGGTGAAGACTGAATATCTATACAAAACCCAATTGTCTGGATCAAATGTCGAATTTTTGGGATCCCATCGAAACCTTTGGTCCTGTTGTAAAAGATAGCGTGGTTTGCCGTATTACTTTTAACGAAAAATTGACATTTAGAAGGTTCAAAGAAATAAAAACGAGATTTTCCAGATTGTTCTGATCAGCTAATTATTCCTCTAAGATCTTAGACGAGGGATAAATGTAATTCGGATAAGGTCCAAAAACGGTCCATAACGGAAATATCATATTACAATTGTAAATAGCATCCAAAGTGTTCTCTGTTGAAAATTTGCATCCTTGTGTTAACTGTTATCAAACTTCTGACAGTGTGGCAGACTGCTCTCTGCCACCCTACTTCAGTTAGATGTTCAGGCGAATGATAAGGGTTGGTTACGGAAGAAGTAGGTGGTACCAAGAACAAATAAGCACAAGAACTTCCGACTCCCGATCTCTGTGATGCGACCATGCAAATTTGAATACACCCGGATACAATTCAATCCGAAAATAAGCTGTCTGGACAAGCATATAAACGGCTTACTCCATATCACGGGCCCATCCGTTTGTTCTGTTGAGTTTTATGTTTATTTTGTCGGATTAGTTTTTCTTTCAGTTGTTTATTTGTTTCTTTCTCATCTTTACTCCACTATCTTCACATTGTTTTTGTGCAGTGGGTTACAAATAAATTATTATCATTATTATTATTCCCTCTACAAACAGCTTCGTTGCAGTAGAGCCCTGGAGAAGAAATGTCGAGAGTAACATACTATTGGTTGTCCACTAATATGACGTCACATATGACGTGCTCGAGGGGCGGGTCATGCACGCCTACTACGTTCTTTTCCTCTAATATGTACAGAGGCGAAGAGGGAAGTAGACGCTCTAGCTCTGCTGAGTTTTGTCGGGGTATCCGTAGTCGGTGCATGGGACCAAAGACGGCGGTTCTGTTGGCTTGTTTCTTCTTGATGGTACCCTATCAGTTTGAAACGTATGCAGTTTTCCGAGCTCCTAAGGCATTATAAAAAAGGCAAGTAGGCTAACCATTTTAATTTTGCAGGTGGTCTGGAAAGACGAAGGAGCCAGAGTCATGTGAGTATAAACTTTTGTTTCCCTGTTTGTTTATTTACGTTCCATCTGGTGAGGCGAACGTGTCGTAAGCTTGCGTTCCGCCGACACTGATTGTGACAGTTTTTACGTCGGGTGAGCCATCATTGGGCACGTGTTTTCACTTGGTGATAAGAATAACCAGAAAAAGTTCGCGTTTCTGGAGGGGATTCAGCACAGTGTCTGGGTTTTCAAAGACGGCCCAAGATCTTCTGTTAACTGTTACTCTTAAGTCATTTCATATACCAAAATAGTCCGTAAGCATTCACTTGTCGCTTAGTCACCAATTGAACGAATGCATTTATTACGCGCTACCTAATAGGCTTACTCAGGTATTAGGTTCTCGGCACTGGTGAAAAGCCTAAAAAAAGTCTAGCTAGCTTTTGAGAGCGGCAGCCTTCCGTACTGATGTCATAGGTGCTATCGCATTTTTTTGTCGGCTAGTGAATTTATTTTTGTCAAATTTTCTGGCTTGAAGAAATAGTGTTTTCCCTCTGCCTGTAAACATAATCTTGTCACCAAGACCGGATTCTGTTCAAGTTTTCCTCTACTTGTAAACGGTGCATAAGCTGAGATCAAATCACATTGGATGGTGCTTAACGGTGCAGTCAGCTGAAATTTGTTCCAGTGATATTTTGGCCCTCTGGCTTTAGGCTTTGGCTAGAGAAACGAACCTGCAACATAGATCGTTTGTACCAAGGACAAGGCCCTTCTATACCATCCCCCAGTTTATAGCTCAATAAATGGCATAGCCTCTTAGCTCAAGCCCAAGCTCATTTTCCCACGATGAGAGAAACCACGTTGAGACTGCACACATTATGAGGCATCTAGGCTAGTCAGAATTTTCAGTATTTAGCAATTGAGAAGAGAATATATGGATACACTATCAGAAGTTTGATAACAGATAACATATGTTTGCGCATCCTTCGTTATGAGAATATATCTCGTATGAACCTTTTAACTGTTATCTTTTCGCGAAAATTGACACTTAAAAAGGTCTGACACTTCGGACAGAAATGCCAAGGCACTAGCATTACCAAGACATTAGGGAGTATAAAAGTTTATTATTTTTTTTAGCTAAGTCGCGATGGAACCCTGAAGAAATCCAATTCCTGCTCGACGATATATGTTGACGACAGTACCGTCTCACAGCCGAATTTGAAGTCGACAATTAAATGTGTCACCCTAGCCGTTTACTACCATGTCAAGAACCGAACCTCGAGTAGGGTTATTGATATTTTTGACGAAAGGATACATCCGCTGACGGTAAAAATTCCTGCTGATATTACCGTAGGCCTATTATGTTTTCATATAGTCAAGAACGGATATTGATAAGAATCTTTGACTGTAAGAAAGGACTGACTTCTAAGTTCGTCCTGTCTGAGTTGCTAGCAGACTGGACTCGCAAGCGCATGGCCTCTTAATAATAGTTGCGTTCTTTGTCACTGGAGTTCTCACCGGTGGTCTTTGGTTTTTCTTGTAAGCCATATTTGCATCCACCGGCGACTACTCACCAGTCTTATAACCCGTTTTTGAACTAACCGGTGTCCGGTTTTACCTCACCGGTGCGGACTAACCAGAACCTGATCGTGAGCCTGGCCACAGCGAGGAGTTTGCCAGTTTTCATCAACTCACCGGTGAACCAAAATACGCGTTATAAGAGAAGAACCGGACACTGGTGACAAAGCACCAGAGACAGCCCGGAGTGCAACGAACGCAGCTAATAATAATAATAGAAAGCAAGAGAAAAGGGTTTCCCCTCTAAATAACTCTAAGAAGAAATGATCAGAGTTAAAAATCCTATCAACAATGCACTTGAAACTATTGATCGATTCAGCATTAACCGCATCTTCGGTAAGGCTGTTCCAAGGATCTACAGTTCTGTTACCAAAACCCCACTTAAAAACGTCCTTGTGGAATCTTGATTTTGCAAGCTTGTACGCGTGCCCCCGACGATCGAGTCTCGGTGGTGCCGACCTTTTGGTTTGAGGTGGTGCAACACTGTCAGGCAAACCAAAGTCCACCGGCTTCAAACGGGTATCTGGAGAAGTCTTGGGAAGGTAACAGGAAGGGTGTGCGTAAGAACCAGGATGGCTTGCGCTCAACCGCTCATTGCGCTTCCGGTCTGAGGACAGAGAATCGGAGATCAGCGCCGCCAGTTGGTCCTGTCTGGCTAGTGCCAACCTACTTAATGGGTGCGCCGACCAAAGATTGGCGATCGTGTTCCGTAAATACTGAGCAGGTGCTTATACCCGACACCTTGCATACCATCTGGTTTGCATGGGGCTTGCATATTCAACGTTACGTAGACGCGAGAATAAGTATGAGGTAGAGCGATACTGCTCATTCGGGTTGGAAATTGCGCAGTCGTAGAAAGGGATGCATCGTGAGAAGGGACAGATAGGTTAAAAACAAAAGAGCATTGGCATATGGAGCTCGAACTGGCGATTCTGATCTCCGATTATCTTGCCTCAGCCAGGAATTGCTAGTGCTTTCGCATACTTTTCCTGTCAATTTTCCCAGATTCCTCCTAGTGCCCATTTGAAGCCGGATGGACTTTTACACGTTCCGTCACTAAACCCCTACCCAAACTAAACGGTACATCGAGACTCGATCCAGCGACCCTTCGCTTACGAGTTCAGCGTGACAATCATTTGACCAGAACGGTAAAGAGATAGACGTTCCAGTACGTAGTAGTATTATGAGTTTTTTTTATCTAGTTTCCTGAGCCTCTGCAGCATCTCGTTAGCACTTGTCCACTCTATCCAGCCTTCTCTCTTTCCGACGTGGCGGCTGGACGCAAAATATTTGAAAACTGAACGCGTCTTGGTTAAAAAGTGGGAAAACCTGCAGCACTTCTTTGCTACAGCAGAAGATGCGTTTTCGGATTCACTGCCTGCACGATTTCTTCTTGGTTGAGGCAGGGACCCATAAATTTCCTGTAATGACTCGCCATTCAGGGGGTTTGTCAATAAGAGATATCTGATGCGCTCTTGACCGAGCTTTAGATAGTTCGAGAAATACCCACGGGGATAAAATACCCGACTATCCAGAAAGACAAAAATTTTCGCAGCTGATGTGCTGAACTAGGAATATTCGAGGGAATATTTCTCTGTAATGGAAGAGTATCCTGGATCTTTTGTCCTAGCTTAGGTACCTGGTGGCATGCTGAATAGTCCCAAATTCCTTAAATTTTGTCTATCTGAGCAAGAACGCCGATTCGACCCAAGCGGAATTTTTGGAAACTAGGTGAGGCTCGGGCAAAATAGCAACAGAGAAGCATAGGAAATGACAAGCCCCCTGAATGTCAAGTCGTTACAGGAAATGTATGGGTCCCTGGTTGAAGCAGCACCTTGTAGGGAAGCACGGACTTGGTCGGTAAGCAAGTTCGCGATTCTCGAGAAGCGCTACCGTCTTCCTCGGAAGCACTGCAGTACAAAAACGAATGTAGAAAGAATCAGCCTGGAAGCGGCCGAGAAGAAGACCTGCAGCGTGCAACAAATACGAGGCTCTGGTCTCTTGGATCCGACGGCAGTGTGGAGTTGAAAACGGGCTTATCCGGAATGTTCCTCGCAAAACAAGATGTTGTCCAAAACGGAAACGGCTTCGGGAAACAGTGAAAGAAGACAGTTTGACAAAACGATTAGGGATGAAACTCGGCTAGAATACGACCACATGGGACAAAAGCGGACGCCTGAAACGGCAGTTTCAGTTTTTCTGTTTCAGTTTAATTATAAAAAATAGTGAACACCGTTAACTCTTTATGGCCCCACCATAAGGGCCCACCTTTCTGGCCCCACCTTTCAGCTGGTGACAAAACGACCACGGATAAAGCTCGGCTAGAATACGACCGCATGGGACAAAGGCCTGTGTCGGCGTTCTGT
Organism: Branchinecta sandiegonensis; assembly: GCA_030848855.1. Lineage (NCBI taxonomy): Eukaryota > Metazoa > Arthropoda > Branchiopoda > Anostraca > Branchinectidae > Branchinecta > Branchinecta sandiegonensis. The sequence goes on from JAUPMV010000009.1 coordinate 7,359,101, forward strand.
GAAACCAACCCTTCTGGATTTCCGTGATAATGACAGTAAGGCCTGCCCCCACCATTCGGCTGTTGAAAAAACGACCACGGATACACGATGAAAAATTTGTAGCCTGCGTAGTTGTATGGTAGTTGTACGAAAAAGTTGCATGTAATACTATGTAGTAGCAAAGAATACTAACATTTAATGTGCCTCAGACTAGTCCAATCTTATATAGTAGTATCGAGTAGCATCCTGTCTTGCCATAGTAGCATCCAGTCTTGCTAATAGTAGCATGCAGTAGTATGCAGTAACACGGTAGCCTTGAAGTAGAAGCATGTAGTAGCATCAGTCAGTACTGCATGCTACTTTTTCGTACAACTTTGTACTACTATTTTGAGATAGATTTTTCACCGGGTAAAGCTCAGCTAGAATACGACCGCATGGGGCAAAGTCCTGTGTCGGCGTTCTGTGAAACCAACCCTTCCGGATTTCCGTGATAATGACAGTATCTATTTTTGCTATTCTCTAGCATTTCCTAGGTGACCCCTTTCAGATATCTTTTGCCTCCTAACCAGAACTGTCAACCACTCGTCCTTTTCCTCATCTATCCCATCATATAGAGATAGTAGCCTACAGTAAATTGAATGAATGAATAGTTTAATAGCCAGTTGTCCGCACAAAATATATGAACAACCATCACTTTGGTTCTCATTCGTGGAAAACCTTTCTCAAAATTGTTTGAGTGTTTTGTGATTATTTTATATTTATTTGTTCTTTTACTGCACTTATGTCCCAGGGTCGTGCGTCATAAATTCTTCCTTCGCTCATTTGGTAGATCCATAGTTAATTGACAGAAAAGAGAAGCATCCACTTTTTAAATTGAAGGGCAGTGAGGAACTAACAGTCAGGGAGGTTCGCACCTTTTTTCCGTATGAACTGATGATTTTGGGATTGAGAGGAATATTGGCAATCAGTTTTCTCCATATCCTGCTAATTCTTCTGCCCAGTTTTACATAGTTTCATCCCATCATTTATTTCTGGTCATATCTGTGTAACTGTATTAGTTAATTTATTTCTATTGTCTGTGTACTTCGTGAATTTGTATTCCTCTTCTAGCTTTTAGCGATTTGGATTAAACTTGATTGATTGATTGATTTTCTAGAGGGACGCAATCCCTGCGGATTACGACAAACACAACCCTGAACACAGACATATCTACAAATTTGTACGAACACTATTCAGTTCAGCCCAGCTAACAGCCGAATGTGCCATCATCACACTCGTATATCTAGAAAGGTATGAGTCTCCAACTTGTAATTTTTCGTTCTAGTATTTTATATCTTTCTCCTTTCATTGAAATTTTTGCAGCGAGTTCGTGGGGTTGAGCCATGCTCGTGAACGCTTGCTGTTTCGGTTGATCTTGCCTGGAAACGTGAGACTAAGAGTGTGTTCCATCCTACTTACCGTAGTTACTACGTATGACGTCACGAATTCTGGCTTTTTTCCGTCAAGGCTGGGACGATTTTTCTATTTTCCAGCAGGATATCATGCCATGGGCGAATCCGACCAATCACGTTGCAGAGATGCGTAGTTACTACGCTTACCACGCTCCCGAGCATGGTAAGCAAATAGTAACTATTAGTTACTATTTCGAGAAGGTTGGAACGGTCAGCGTAGTAACTTTTCGTGAGGATGAACGGAAATAGTAACTAATAGTTACTATTGGTACGAGGGTGGAACACGCTCTAAAGCTGCGTTCGATTTCGATTCGATTCGAATCGGGTCTCTGTGTGGACTGGGCTTTAGGCAAGACAGAAAACTCCGCTGTAGTCGCGGAAAGTTGAGCTGCCCGCTACCTAGCGTTTGGTCTTTTTACAATTTAAACGATAACGTGAGAGTAAAGAAACAAAAAATGTGAACAAACCAAAAGGATTTGGTAGCAACATCACGCGACAAGTGTAGTTTGAGGATGATTTGGCAGAATGATCGTCAAAATGTCAACAGAGCGGTTGTTTTAGTGACAGACCAACAGCTAGCAGGCGCCAATTATAGTGACGCATGGGTCTTATGCGTTGTCCAAATATGTGTTATAAGGTGTATTACGGCGTATAAGGCTTATTACAGATTCCTCTTTTCCTCGGAGTGCGCTGTAATAAGTTGAATAAGGAGAATAGCCTCGCGTTCTATTCTCGCTTATACAGGGCCAATCATATCGCTTGGTTGGTTCCGCCAGCGGCCGAGGAAAGGAGCAGCGTCGTCAGGTTTGCCGCGGGAAGCACTGAAGTTCTAGCTAGAACTTGGAAGCTGTGTTTTTGGAAGCTGAAGAAACGACTTTTCTTGAAAAGAACACGTTTTGTTCTGTTACGACTGCCAATGCTGTCTATCCGTAGATTTAATTGCTTTTTACAATATATTGAGCGTCAAATTGTGCTCGTGTACTTCGAGTAGTATTAAGAAAACTTTTTCTGATCTTTAAAACTCGAAAAATCGTATCGGTGTGGCAATACCGAACGCTGCATTGATAAGAACCTTTCGGGTTCCTGTTTGAACAGGCGTGTGTATTAAGACGTAAACATCGCGTATAGGGCTATTCAGCTTATTACACCTATTTGGACAATGCTTTATGGGAATTTCCCGCCTTTCTAGTGCTAATGTCTTTGATTGAGCCCTCTATGTGGTTTACTGGTGATTTTTTTTTTTGTATGAACTAGCGGCTGATTGCCTAATCGACAAGTACAAATAGCTGAAAAACAAAAATGATTTCGTGGTTGGATTTAAGTGATACGGATTTCCTGACCAGAAACATGGGAGTCTTATCTGTTTTTCTTTCTTCAGATTACTAACATATGCTGAGTTGGACTTGACGCCGGTAACGTGGCGGCGAATCGTTTTAGGCGCCATCTTGCTCGCGTCCAAAGTGTGGGATGACCAAGCCGTTTGGAACGTCGATTACTGCCAAATTTTACGTGATATCACGGTAGAAGATATGTAAGTATAAAAGCGAAAAAAACAACAACAAATGATTAGCTCATCCGGCGCCAATGTTTGTATAACCTACGGCTCCCCGAATCAAAGAGAGCCTCAGATTAGCTTTGATGCATCCGGGAGACACCTGGCCCCACTGCCAAGAGTAATTTTTTCAGTAATTGGCAGATCAGGCCGTCGGGAACGTTGTTTAAAGCCAAATTTTGCGTGATGGTCAAATAGAAGACAAAACAGCCAAAAAGTAGTTTTTATGGCACTTTTAGCCTCTGGCTCAAGTGCCATATACCGATCACAATTCCGTCTGTCGGTCTGTCGGTCAGTCCGAGTTTATTGTCCCACATATCCGAGTTAGGGTACTTCCAGATGTGCTAGGACAATGAAACTTGGCAGGCATATCAGGGACCCGACCAAACTAACCTGGAAATAATCAGTTTCCCGATCCGACCATATGCGGGGGAGTGCTGGGCGCTGGAAACTTGAAAATTTAGGGCATTTTGTCACTTTTTTCCGTGTTAGGGTACTTCAAGATGAGCTAGGACAATGAAACTTGGCAGGAATATCAGGGACCCGACCAAACGAACCTGGAAATAATCAGTTTCCCGATCCGACCATATGCGGGGGAGTGGGGGCGCTCGAAACTTGAAAATTTAGGGCATTTTGTCACACTTTTTCGAGTTAGGGTACTTCCAGATGAGCTAGGACAATGAAACTTGGCAGGAATATCAGAGACCTGACCAAAGTAACCTGGAAATAATAAGTTTCCCGATCCGACCATATGCGGGGGAGTGGGGGCGCTCGAAACTTGAAAATTTAGGGCATTTTGTCACACTTTTTCGAGTTAGGGTACTTCCAGATGAGCTAGGACAATGAAACTTGGCAGGAATATCAGAGACCTGACCAAAGTAACCTGGAAATAATAAGTTTCCCGATCCGACCATATGCGGGGGAGTTGGGGCGCTGGAAACTTGAAAATTTAGGGCATTTTGTCACACTTTTTCGAGTGAGGGTACTTCCAGATGAGCTAGGACAATGAAACTTGGCAGGAATATCAGGGACCCGACCAAACTAACCTGGAAATAATCAGTTTCCCGATCCGACCATATGCGGGGAAGTGGGGGCGCTGGAAACTTGAAAATTTAGGGCATTTTGTCACACTTTTTCGAGTTAGGGTACTTCCAGTTGTGCTAGGACCATCAAACTTGGCAGGCATATCAGAGACCCGACCAAACAAACTTATAAATAATCAGTTTTCTGATCCGACCATTTGGGGGGGGGTGGAGGGCAGGGGAATCCGGGAAATTGAGAAGTGTGTAACTTTCGAACGGATGATCGGATTGTAATGAAACTTCATAACTGAATAGAATATATATCTGTAATGTCCCGTTTAAAGTCTTGACCGGATTCGGTAGCCAGGGGGGAGTTGGGGGGGGGAGACCGGAAATTTCAAGAAACGGTTAGAATGGAGGGATCGGAGTGAAACTTGCTGGGAAGAACAAGCATCTGCTCTAGATAAGTCCTTTAGACCATTGTACTGGATCCGGACACTTAGGGGGGGGGGGGTCCCGGAATTCCGGTGATGGTGGTTTTGGGGATTTCCACGATGAAACTTGGCAGGCATATCAGGGACCCAATCAAACTGACTTCAAAATAAAAATTTTGTCGATCAGATAATGGTGGGGGAGTGGAGGGAGGGGAATCCGCAGGGAATCCGGGAAATTGAGAAGTGTGTAACTTTCGAACGGATGATCGGATTGTAATGAAACTTCATAACTGAATAGAATATATATTTGTAATGTCCCATTTAAAGTCTTGACCGGATTTGGTAGCCAGGGGGGAGTTGGGGGGGGGGGGGGAGACCGGCAGTTTCAAGAAACGGTTAGAATGGAGGGATCGGAGTGAAACTTGCTGGGAGGAACAAGCATCTGCTCTAGATAAGTCCTTTAGACCATTGTACTCGATCCGGACACACTTTTTCGAGTTAGGGTACTTCCAGTTGTGCTAGGACCATCAAACTTGGCAGGCATATCAGAGACCCGACCAAACAAACTTATAAATAATCAGTTTTCTGATCCGACCATTTGGGGGGGGGGGGGGTGGAGGGCAGGGGAATCCGGGAAATTGAGAAGTGTGTAACTTTCGAACGGATGATCGGATTGTAATGAAACTTCATAACTGAATAGAATATATATCTGTAATGTCCCGTTTAAAGTCTTGACCGGATTCGGTAGCCAGGGGGGAGTTGGGGGGGGGAGACCGGAAATTTCAAGAAACGGTTAGAATGGAGGGATCGGAGTGAAACTTGCTGGGAAGAACAAGCATCTGCTCTAGATAAGTCCTTTAGACCATTGTACTGGATCCGGACACTTAGGGGGGGGGGGGGGTCCCGGAATTCCGGTGATGGTGGTTTTGGGGATTTCCACGATGAAACTTGGCAGGCATATCAGGGACCCAATCAAACTGACTTCAAAATAAAAATTTTGTCGATCAGATAATGGTGGGGGAGTGGAGGGAGGGGAATCCGCAGGGAATCCGGGAAATTGAGAAGTGTGTAACTTTCGAACGGATGATCGGATTGTAATGAAACTTCATAACTGAATAGAATATATATTTGTAATGTCCCATTTAAAGTCTTGACCGGATTTGGTAGCCAGGGGGGAGTTGGGGGGGGGAGACCGGCAGTTTCAAGAAACGGTTAGAATGGAGGGATCGGAGTGAAACTTGCTGGGAGGAACAAGCATCTGCTCTAGATAAGTCCTTTAGACCATTGTACTGGATCCGGACACTTATGGGGGGGGGGGGGGGTCCCGGAATTTCGGTGATGGTGGTTTTGGGGATTTTCACGATGAAACTTGGCAGGCATATCAGGGACCCAATCAAACTGACTTCAAAATAAAAATTTTGTCGATCAGATAATGGTGGGGGGAGTGGAGGGAGGGGAATCCGAAATTTTCAGTCATGCGTAATTTTGGAATGGGTGATCGGCATCGAGTGAAATTTAAGACTTGAACAGAGGACATTTCTCCGATGATTTTTTTCATATCCGGACCGGATCCGGCAACTATTGGGGGGGGGGATACGTGACCGGTTTAGAATGGAGGGACCGGGATGGAACTTTGTGGGAAGAAAAAACAGATGCTCTAGGTAAGTCATTTGCTGAATCGGATTGGCTACGTGCACCGCGGGGGAGCCTGGGGGGGGGGGGGGGTGGACCGGAAATCTCGGGAAACGGTTAGAATGATGGTATCGGAGTGAAACTTGCTGGGAAGAACAAACAACTGGTCCATGTAAATCTTTTACATAATTTGACTGGATCCGGAAACTTGAGGGGGGGGGGGGAGGAGGTGGTTTCCCGGAATTCCGTTTTTTTGGGGGATTTTCACGACGAAACTTGGAAGGCATATCAGGGACCCGGTCAAACTGACTTGGAATAAAAAAAAATCCTCGATATGATAAATTTGGGGGGGGGGGGTTGAGGGGGGGGGGAATCCGGAATATTGAGTCATGCGTAACTTTGGAACGGGTGATCGGATTCGAGTGAAATTTAATAATTAAACAGAGGACATTTTTCTCTTGTGACCTTTTTTCATTTCCGGACCGAATCCGGCAATAATTGGGGAGAGGCGGAAAATACTTGACCCACTTAGACTGGTGTGATCTGGATCGAACTTCGTGGGAATGACAAACAGATGCTCTGGATTAATCATTTACAGAACCGGATTGGCTCCGGTTATTGTGGGTGGAGTTGGAGGAGGGGGGGGGGTCTGGGATTCCGGTGATCGCGCGTTAAGGTACTTCCAGATGTGCTAGGACGATGAAAATTCTCTGGAATATTGGAGACTCAACAACATTTGCTTAGAAATTGCTACGTCCCAAATCCGACTATTCCTTAAAGTACCAATCTTGACCGCAAAGTAAAAAAAATACTTTTAAGCAATATATGCATTTTCGTGATGCCCATTAGCCTATTAGCAGTTTTGCCTCAAGGGTTTTGCTTACAAATGAAGTTCCAGCTCCCTTAGAGCGCGCATCTCAACCGCAAAGTCGAAACTTACTTTTGATCAATCAAATCATCTTGACCCATGCAAGTGCCATTTGAGCTTACAGCTCTTGTTAAGGCACTTGCAGCTTCGCTCAAGTACCATATACCGATGACTTTTCGGTCGTTCGGTTGGTCAACTGTTCTCGAGTTACGGATCATTTACACGGCGGGTATTTTTCCCCGGATACGAGAGAGGAAAGTGTTCAGACGGTGCCCGGGTATATTTCAAGGGAGACTACTGTCATGCGGCTGTAGATTCCAAGCTTGTAAAGCTCAGGGTATCTCTCTGCAACGGACACCAACATAGTCCATTTGGATCACGTCTTATATAGAAATAATCAAAATTATTTATCGAAAATCCGATTTTGGTGTTGCTGACGTCGTAAAATACCCTTCGACAAACAAATCCCCAGGTAAAAAGTTCGCGAAATTGAAGTCCAAAATACCCGGGGATTTGTTGCTGTTGCGGGGAAAAATACCCGCGAGTACGGGTAAATACCCTCTGTGTAAACGTAGCTTTAGGGTACTTCCAGAAGGGCTAGGACGATGAAACGTGGCAGGCATATCCGGGACCCGACCAAATTAACTTGGAAATAGTCACTTCCCCCCTCCGACCAGCGTGGGGGGGGAGTGGAGGGAAGGGGAATCCGAAATCTTGAGGAATGTATAACTTTGGAACGGGTGATTGGATCTGAACGAAACTTGATATTTGGAAATGGATGTCCCATTTAAAGTCCGGACCGGATCCGATGAACGTTGGGGGAACTGGAAATCCTGTGACACGCTTAGAGTGGAGCGATTGGATTTGGGCGCTTTGGGGGAGGTAGAGGGGATGGGGGGAATTCCGGTGATCGCGAGTCAAGGTACTTCCAGACGTGCTAGGACGATGAAACTTGGCTTGAACATTAAAGACTTAACAGGATTGACTTAGAAATAGTCAGTTCCCTGACTCGACCATCGTGGGGGGATTGGAGGTAGGGGGAATCCGGAATCTTAAGGTAAGTATAACTTTTCAACGGCTGATCGGACCTTAATGAAACTTGATATTTGGCAAGACCTCATGTCTCAAACGTCTCATTTAGAGTCCGGACCTGGTTCGATGAATGCTAGGGTGGGGGGGGGGGGGGTGGAGGGGAGAACCGGAAATTTTATGACACGATTAGAATGGAACGATTGGGATGAAACTTGGTCGGAAGAACATGCACAAGCCCTAGATACATCAGTGACAGAACCGGACCGGGTTCGGGCAGTGTGAGGGAGCTGGTGAGGGGGGGGGGGGTCTGGAATTCCTGTGGTCGCGAATTAAGGTTCTTCTAGATGTGCTAGGACGATGAAACTTGGCTTGGACATTAGAGACTTGACAAGATTGGCTTAGAAATTGTCATTTCTCAGATCCAATCATACCTTATAGTAGGTAGTAATCCTAACCGCAAAGTAAAAAAAATACTTCTTAAGCAAAATAAACATTTTCATCATCCCCATGAGCCCATGATCATTTTTGGCTGAAGGGTTTTGCTCAAAAATTAATTTTAGCCCCTTTAAAGTGCGTATCTTAACCGAAAAGTAAAAAAAAATACTTTTGACCAAACGATATATGTTCATGATCCCCAAGGGGCCGGGATCATTTTTGCCTCAAGTGTTTTGCTTACAAGTGAATTCGTTTAAAAGTACAAAAAATAATTTTGAGCGAAATATATATTTTCATTATCCCGATGAGCTTATCAACATTTGTGCTTCAAGAGTGTTCATTACAGATGAATCTCTAGAGCCCTTAAAGTACGCATCGTCACAGCCAAATGCAAAAATAAAATAGTTTTACGAACGATACGTTCTCGTGATTTCCAAGGACCCATAATCATTCTTATCTCAAGGGTGTTGCTTACAAATGATGACAACAAACCAAAGCATTGACGAATTCCTACTTTCATCCTCTGATCCAGGCTTGCAGGTGCCATTTTATAAGTAGTGGACTGAAAGACAAAAATGCTCCTCAGCCGGGATTTGAATCCAGGACCCTCTGCTTACAAGGCAGGCGCCCTAACAATTTGAGCTACCGAGGGGCTTGTGAACAGAGTTCGCAAACCCCTACAATGGTCTGGTAGAAGCCAGCCATAGGAACAGTGATCCCAACCAGTTCACATCCCAATGTCATGGAAATTAATAATAAGACATAGATGTCACTTCACGTAAGATTTTTTTTTTCAGTTTTTTTTTTTCAGTCAGCAGACGGATTTAGAAGAATAGCCCTAGAATAGCAGCTTTCCGGGTGTTGTGTTTCTAGAAGAAAGCAATAGCATTTTTAGCATGCTGCCTTGTCGTGGTTTCGAGTTTTTCCGCAGAAAAATCCTCCTTCCACTAGGAGAATAGAAAAGCCGGGTTTTGGCAGATTTTTAGAATCTTACTTTGTGTGCTGTTACAATAGTGCAGTCTATGCTATTTTGTCTTTGGCAGTTGCGATGTGGGATCCAGATTAAAGTAAGCTTGGGTCTTAAATCGTAGACTGAGCGGGCTATGGCCCTCTAGTTTACATGTAATTTATCCCTGGCTACTATCGGGATCGAAAATCGCGCGAAGGTCAACGGGTGAGGAGCATACAGAGAAACACACTTGGCAGCTGGTAACAAGTCCCAGGCAACGCAACCTAAGGCGTATTCTCGCCGTTCCCCGAGGACTCCTCGGGGAATCGAAGTTAACGTCGAGAACAGAGGGAGTCACTCCACGCGGACTCCAGGTACAGAAACAGCGAGAACACTGGGAATGCTTCCAAATTGGATTTTGTTCGAAAAAAAAAACATGCAGTTGACGAAATTAGTCTGGATCCACTTTATTTTTGTTTTTGTTTATTCTGATTGTTTTTAATTAATTTTACATCGCACGAACACCAGCAAAAATTGATTCCCCTTCCGAATCTGAAAGGGAGTCCTTTTTGATGATGGTGATGATCATCGGAGAATTCCGAATCCGTGGGGACTCGCGAGAATACGGGGAGTGAGCCCCCGGGACAAACAAAAACGCGGGGACTCCTCAAGTGGAGTCCTCGGGGGACGGCGAGAATACGCCTCTAATTCATCATATTGGTGGCCTGTGTGACGAGCTTGGGGGAAGAACTGTATTGTTATGTCTGGCCCAACTTGATTGAGGCCTGTGTGCCTTTATTATTGGAGGTTCGTGCCTTTCACTTCGAGGTCCATGCCTTCCATTTCCTCTTTTTTTTAATTGCATTTCCCTTTGATAATTTTTGAAATAGATCAAATAAATGAGAATAGTATCCCCGTTAACGCAGTAGCGTCACTACAGAGGAACGAGTAAACCTACAAGTGTGGGTCTAATACAGTACAGTGGTTCCCAACCTTTTACGTACCGCTTACCCCTAATCAAGGCTCAAAAAGGTGCCGTACCCCTTTTTCGCCGAATTTGTTGTTTTACATTTTTAACCAAGATCACAACGTCAAAGTAACGACATTTCCTATCATCAATGTCAAGCTGAAACTGCGGAATATCGGGTATCTGATCTTGAGGACAATACTGAAAGTGAGTTAGGGGACTCAAAATGACTGAAGCGAGATATTAATGCTATATATTAACTTGATTTTGAGACCTTCGCGTACCAGTTTATTTCAATTTATTTAATAAAAAAGTCGCAGTCAGCTTGGGCTGAAGGAATATTTGTAAACATATTTCTCGTGGGCAGAGCCCAAATACGATTTTTTTTAGTCATAAACAAAAATAAAATAAGTTGCCAACAGATAACAGGGCAGAAAAATGCTAAAGACCCTTACAAGGGTCTGTCGTACCCCTTAGGGCACGCGTACCACCCGTTGGGAACCACTGGTCTAATAGGAAAGCCTTATGTCGTCAAATTGCTAGAATCCGTCTACTTTAGTGTGGTCGGTGTGTCACTGCGCGTCACCTGAAGCGAGTGCATGATGATTAGATGGCGCTTAACTGATATACAGTAGACTAGAGGTGTGCTTATTTGGACACTTCTCTTAAGCTACGTTTACACGGAGGATATTTAACCTTCCCGGGTCGAAGGGTATTCTTCGACGTCAGCAACAACAAAATAGGATTTTCGAGGAATAATTTTGATTATGCCCATGTAAAAGTTGGTCCAAATGGACACATGTTGGTATCCATTGTAGAGAGATATCCTGAGCCTTAGAGTCTTGGAATTTATTGCCACATGACAGTACTCCCTTGAAAAATAACCGAGTACCGTGTGCGCACTTTCCCTTCTCGTCTCCGGGGAAAAATACCTGCCCTGTAAATGATCCTTAACTGTAAAACAGTCAAATGGAAAGGAAAAATAACGCTATTTCAGGATTATCCTGGCATAAACTCTTAGCAGAAATTCAATCAGTTTTTTTTGAATTTACAAATGTGCTTCTTCTATTTGAGGCGTCTGTTGAATCGAACCTCCATCTTCTTTGAAATTGCGTTCCTGTTATCAAAGTGTCAAATTGTGAAAGAAAAACCAGGTGGCAGCTGAGTCACTAGCAGCAAAATATTCAAAAGATAGGGAAAATATGCATGGAAAAAAGGTTTTGGCAAGTATTTTGTTCGGGTTTTAGTTTTGTTTGGGTTTAGCTGCCGGAGAGCATGAAAAGTTAAGTGCTGTATACATATCTTTTGAGCCTTTATTTTGCTTAAGTGTAAATACGCATCTATTTTTTCTATAACTGATTGATGAGGTAGACACTAGTTTGTTTGCACGTTAATTTGTACCGTTAAGCATGGTCCACACCGCTCGGGGCCATGTACAGAGTAGCGTTTGCATAAACAGTTCGTAACAGTGGGTTAACGTTAAAGGGCCCATAACAGTTTAAGGGTTCATAACACAAAGAATCGTAGCAGCGAGTCGCCCTTGGCCCATAAACAGAAAAAAACTTACACTTCAGTTTTCTTGCAGGAACGAATTAGAGCGGCACTTTCTTGAGTTCCTCCAGTTCAACATCAACATCCCATCTAGTGTCTACGCCAAGTACTACTTTGACTTGCGCACTCTAGCAGAGGCGAACGAACTAACTTTTCCTAGTGAGCCTCTAACGAAAGAAAGAGCTTCAAAGCTTGAAGCAATGTCTAGAGTCTGCGAGGACCGAATGGCAGTGGACTTGATGCAAGGGGGCCTGAAACGCTCGTCTAGTATGGACAATGTTAATGTTTCAAGACGGAGTATAGCAATTCTGTCTTGAGTTTCATTTTACACCTGTGATATAATTTAAGTCTTCTAACTCCGCCCGCAGCAAGGGTAGAGTGACTTTTACAGTGTGGGTATTTTTAGCTTTTAGAGTTTATTTTTATTACGATTACCAAACAACACGTTCCGAAACCTATTACACTGTCAGAAGTTTCATAACAGATACCATAAGGATGCGCGGTTTCAACAGACAACACTTGGGATGTATTATGTTGTGATTTTGGAACGTTTTGCATAACAAGCATTGCCAGGAAGAGCCGAAAAACCGCCAAAAAAGCATCTGCTGATTTTTCCGATATCATGACGACAAACAAAAAAGTCAGCAGATGTTTTTTTGGCATTTTTCGGCAATGCTTGTTGTGCATAACATATCATGTATAACGTTTTAAAAAACAGAACAGATTACATCCCAAGTGTTGTCTGCTGAAACCGCGCATCCTTGTACTATCTGTTATGAAACTTCTGACAGTGTAGCAACAAAATTATTGAGCTCGAAAAGCAAGCTTTCCTGCAGTCGTGAAAAATTGGCTATGGCTATGTTTTGACAAAGGTGTCATAGTTAGTAAATGGGATTTTTTTATTTTTGTTTCAGTCAATTAGTCAACTTTTTACTAAATAGCTAAAAGCTAGGAGAGATTATCGAAGCAGTCATTTGCAAAGTCATTAAAACACCAGATTTGTTCTTGGTGAGCTTGAATTTTGAGATCCATGGTTTGACAATATTCCCCTAGGTGGTATTTGTATGTTTCTATTGTTTAGCTTTCCAACCGGTAACATCATAGCGCGAGCTCTAGCACTCTTGGTCACTGGCAACTCTTTTTTTTTCTTCTCAAATTTCCCGGCAACCCACTTCCAAACATCGTTCTACGATCTCTGCTACCCCCTCCCCGCATCGTCAACCAACTGATATGTTGGTCGGGTGCTCCCGAGGCTCAGAATAGTATATTATTCTAACCCGCGGTCAACCCAACCAAGGGTTAAGTATCGAGGGAGCTCACGAGGGTTTCCCCTCCCTTATCCTCTCATGTAAGACTTCCTCTACTCCTTGACCGACAACCACCCAATCCATTTCCAAGTCTTGATACTCCTCGTGACCCTCGTGCCGGTTGCTCGAAACTTGCGTCTCTGTCTTGCCAAAAGCTTCTGATGGAAATATATGCATAGCGATACGCCGTGCGCTAGCTTACGCTACAACAGCACTGTGTAAAACTACGGACCTTCAGAGCACTTATCCTTGGAAGTGTCCTTCACTCAGGCACACTACCTAGAGTGTACTGTGCTAAAAATTTTACGACACAGACCTCGGGAAACGGGCCCTGTCCTTGGTAATGGTATCCGTGTTGTTCTCTCATACAGGGGCGTCACGACTCGGGGAGAGGGGGGACGCCACCGAATGTTGTTGACCAGTCGGTAAAAAATAGCCGGGTCGGTGCGAAGCGCCGCTGTTTTTCGTAAAAGCAGTCGATTCTTTTCTTGAAATAGTCGATGTAAAAAAAAAATAGTCGGTTTCTCGTAAAAATAGTCGATATTTTTATTAAAAATAGTAGTTTTTCTTAAAATCAGCCGATTTTTCGTCAAGTCGTTTTTTCTCCAGCCAGTCGGTAAATACTCTGCAATAAAATAAATGAAGTCTCTAGGAATTAAACGTCCCGTTTTGAGGAGATACTTTTTCGGAATTGCTGGAGGTGAAAGCTACACTGTCAGAAGTTTCATAACAGATAACAAGGATGCGCGGTTTCACCAGATAATGCGTAATAGATTCGGGGTGTTGTCTGTTGTGTTTCAAAATCTTGTGCATAATAAGCGTTACCATCAGGAAGAGCCGAAAACCGCCAAAAAGCATCTGCTGAGTTTTTCGACACCATCACGGTAAAGAATAAAATCAGTAGATATTTTTTTTTGGCTCCCTAGCAAAGCTTGTAATGCACAGTGTTGTAACGAGTACTTCAAATTTGTACTTAAGTATTAAGTACTTCCAAATTTTGTAATTAAGTATCAAGTACTAAGTACCAGACCACAATTGTACTTAAGTAGTACTTAAGTTTTAAGTACAGAACTTGTAAGTAGTACTTCAAGTACTACTTAAGTACAACTCTACTAGCACTATTTCTAGCTCAATCAGATTCAATATTATAGTCGAAAATAAAGGAAAGTCATATATTAAAGGCATTTGGCAGTTTAAACAAAGAATTAACCACCAAGAAAGACAGTAGAGCTACGCTTCTTTGAGCTTGTTATGCACAGTGTTGTAACAAGTACTTCAAATTTGTACTAAAGTATTAAGTACTTCCAAATTTTGTACTTAAGTATGAAGTATTAAGTACCAGACCACAACTGTACTTAAGTAGTACTTGAGTTTTAAGTACAGAACTTGTACTGTACAACTCTACTAGCACTATTTCTAGCTCAGTCAGGTTCAATATTATAGTCGAAAATAAAGGAAAGTCATATAATAAAGGCATTTGGCAGTTTAAACAAAGAATTAAACACCAAGAAAGACAGTAGAGCTACGCTTCTTTGAACGTTAGTTAGTTTGAACAGTGTCACGTCTATCCACTTGACGAAATCCAACTACCAGTCTAAGTAACTAATTACGGGCTTCTAGGAATTCCTCAACGGGTGTTTTCTTCCTTTTCCATTTAGTCCGAACTGCACTGTTCTAGGCCAAGAAACATTCAAAGAAGTGTGCCTTGCTTAAGACTAATGATTTGTCTTCTGGTGGAGGTTCTGGTTCAGGGAATTTGCTTTTAGCATTGATAAATACTCTATTTTGCATAAGCACTAGTTTGCAATCGAACTACTTTTGTGTCTTGAAGGTCTCTTTTCTGAAAAACCTTTTCTGTAAAAAAAAAATCATTCCATAGAAGCGGAATGTACTTCGAGAGTACTTAAGAATTTATTGTTACTTGAGGGTAGTACCTATTTATTTTACTTAAGTAAAACTCAAGTACCTTGATTTTGTACTTACGTAGTACTTGTAGCACAAGTACTTGAAGTACTTCCCAACACTGGTTATGCATAACATTTTATGCATAACGTTTTCAAACACAACAGATAACTTCACAAGTGTTATCTGTTACACATTGTCTGTTGAAACCGCGCATCCTTGTGTTATCTGTTCTGAAACTTCTGACAGAGTAGGGCTGATGAAACCGTAGAACTGACTGCTGTGATTGCTGCTCGGATGGCTTTTACATAGACTTTATTTTGAATTTAATAAAACTGAACTGAGAGATCGTCGCATTTTGATTAACTTTTGGTTAAAGGTTTAGCGCTATCAGATAAGCTTACAAAGCTTCAACTTCTTCAGTGAATAACGTAAATTATGACCAGTTTTCCACCCGATGAAAAATTTGTAGCCTGCGTAGTAGTATGGTAGTAGTACGAAAACGTTCATGCAATACTATGTAGTAGCAAAGAATACTATCATTTAATGTGCCTCAGACTGGTCCAATCTTATGTAGTAGTATCCAGTAGCATCCTGTCTTGCCATAGAAGCATCCAGTCTTGCTAATAGTAGCATATAGTAGTATGCAGTAACACGGTAGACTTGAAGTAGAAGCATGTAGTAGCATCGTTAGTACTGCATGCAACTTTTTCGTACTACTTCATAGTCCTATTTAGAGATAAATTTTTCATCGGGCATAGCTAGAAAATTTGCTGCTCCGCGTAAATCTCTGGTCCATCTGTTATGTCTTGGCCATCCATTTGTTGCTCATTTTTCGTTGTGAGGAATCTACGACGCGAGCTTAAAACTACGTTCACACACCGATAAATTTTCGTATGCAAGATTTGTATCACAATGGAGAAATCTTCGTGCGATGCGTCAAAATTTCAGAGCAAAGGGGGAAACTAGTTTCCGACTGCGAAAATAGGACTGGGTGTGCACGTGCCTTTACTAGTCTGTAGGAAAGTTTGAAAACCAAATGCAAGTAGCACTTTCAGGAATGACACCTTTCTTCCGTAGAAATAAAGTGTTTCAGTCGAACGAGGCTAAACTTCTTCGAAACAAAGTGCAGTATTTGAAAGTGAAGTTTACCTGGTCTGTTAGGAGCTTTTGTAAAATTTGTCATCAGTTTAGTTGCGGACGGGTAAGTTATCACCTACACTGTAAAAAGTTCCTCCGAGTAAGGATTAAAGTAACTGCATTATTTGCTACTGGGATTAATCTTATCTCTACTGGGATAAGATTAATCCGAATTAGAGATAATCTTATCTCATTAGAGACAAGATTAATCCCAATAGCAAATACTGCAAGATTTTTTTTACAGTGTATATCACTTTGTTTAACTATCACTTTTTCAAACGGAAAACGTGGTTGCTAACGGGCTCAATTTCGGTAGGTGAAAAACGACTGTCCCCAGAAGCTACTGCGAATAAACATCATCACGTGTGGTTGGAATCCCCTTGAAACTACATTGGGGAAATTTTCTGGGATAAAGCCAATTTTGTATTTTCCGCCTGACAAGCCATTGAGCATTTTTGTTCGAGTTCCAATGTCGCTTATCTTTGTATTATAAAAACCACATTTAAGGTCCATTTACACACTGCGTAAAATCCGAGCGTATTTTACACAGAGCTTGAAAAGATTTCTAGCAATACGGACGTATTTAGATACAAAACGGACCGATTTCTCAAATACGTCCGTATTGCTAGAAATGTTTTCAAGCTCAAAACATGCGTAAAATACGCTCGGATTTTACGCAGTGTGTAAACCCACCATTATCTGCAGTTTTCATGGTTGCAATAATATGAAGAGACTACCGCCTGTTTTATTTTCACGAAAGTAACAAGAAAAATAAAAGACTTAGTTTGTCCTTCATCGGCAAAGTATGCAGTTTTTGCCTGTATTTTATGTATTAGTCTTTTTATTTTATGAAATTCTCGTTGTGCAAAGTTGCTAGCCGTAGTTTTGGGGCTTTGTTTGATTTTCGTGAAAAGCTAGTCCATGTGTTCGTTGCAGCTTTCTTTTACTGCTAGATTCAGATGAAAAAAAGATACTAACCTTCCTGGGAACGTTGTTTTCAGTGCTGAGAATAAGGCTTTCTTAAAAGTCTGCGACATTTTTTTTCAGCTCTTCTGCTACATGACCGCGAGCAAAGCCATGTCTAGTTCAGCGCTTCCAAGCGGACTACTTTCTGAAAGTCTCCCATTGTCTCATTATCAGCACTTTTGACAGATATAGAGCGTGTTCCACACTTCTAACAATAGTAACTATTAGTCACTATTTCTGTTCCAACTTCACGAAAAGTTACTACGCTTACCGTTCCAACTTCTTGAAATTGTAACTATTTGCTTACCATGCTCGGCAGCGTAGTAAGCGTTGTAACTACGGATCTCTGTAACGTGATTGGCTGGATTACCCCGTGGAGTGATATTTTGATGAAAATAAAAAATGCGTTCCAGCCTTGACGCCAAGAAGCCAAATTCGTGACGTTATGCGTAGTAACCATGGTAAGTAGGGTGGAACACGCTCATAGTAAAATAGATCCACAAGTTGCAGAGCAATGGGAGTTTTGCACTGTCTATGGAGTAGAAAGTGAAAGCTGTTTTTGTATGCGCTTTACCTTATGCCCGGGCCACATTCAGTCACATCTGTACGTAATTTGGTTCTTTAATTTGGTTATTACCCAATCTTACGTTTCATCCTGGTCACACCTGAACGAAGAAATTCAAGATATGTTACCACCATCGTCACTCAAAGGTAAACAAAACTGGCTAAAGTCAGTGACTCTGGTCTGTGATTGGTCCAAACACTTCAAAGATACGTCCCAAAATGGCGGAGATGGATTTTTCCATCTCGACTATCTTACGTCTTCAGCGTCTTTTTTTCCCAATTTCGACCGTAAGACGGTCTTATTACCGGCGTTATTTACCAGGTGTGACTATAGTGGGGTCCGTGCATTGGGGATGTCACAGGTGTTGGTAATGAGACAGTAGGGGAAAATTAGTCCGCGTGGTGCGCTGAGCTTGAATACGGCGGATTCCTACCGTCGCCGTCACATTACTTTAGTCAGCAGTTGAATATTCCTTCGGAATGTTTTTATCAGTTTAGAAAAAGGCGCTTCCTCCCCTTTCGTAATAGTTGATTGTGCAGGTTATAGTTATGCTGTCTCACATCAGACGAGTAGGCCTACATAATGTATTTGTTCCCGTTACTTTCAGTTCCGTAAAACATAATGGTTCGTGCCGCCTGTGCTCGCAATACCAGTGCCGTCTGCATTTTATGTTTATTTTCTTGGATAGATTATTGGCAAGAATCGAGGTAGTGTAAAAACGAGGTCAGGTACCCCTCCTTTACGTTTGTCATATTTGTTGGTTCCTCTTTAAGCGAGATAGATTATTCTGAAGGAAAGGCTTCTCTGGAAATTTGAAATCTTGTCTGAGGTTGGATACCGCTGCTGTACAATTAGTTTTACACCAGTTCTATTATATGGTGGCAGGAAATGTACACCATTGCCGACAGTCATACAAAAATCCTCAAATTTTGGGCATGGTGCCCATACGTTGGGGCACCATTCCCTGGACCATGGGCAAATACGGTTGAGATTATTCTATCATTCGAGTTTTTCCTTTTTCTTGATTTTTGTTTTTATGCTGTTCCTTTCAAAAAGTTCTTGGTCGCGAAATCCTAATCCAGCCATGTTTCGCAGTGCCAACGTGTGTATTTGGAAACTAACCGTTTTTACCTTTTTGAAATTTGTGCCCGTATTTGAAAATATAGAATTTGAAGTTTTATGTGTGTGCGACGTGTATTCTATAGTTCTGAGTTTTATGGACACTTTAATCGCCCCCAAGTGAAAAGACATTGCTCTGTAATAACTTTGGACTGCGGCTATGGCTGATTTTGGAGGCCCTGTCAGCGAATCAAAGGCGTATTCTCGCAGTTCCCCGAGGACTCCTCGGGGAATCGAAGGGAACGGCGAGAATAGAGGGAGTCACTCCACGCGGACTCCGCGTACAGAAACAGCGAGAACACGGGGATGCTTCTAAAATGTATTCTGTCCGAACGAAAAAAATTTGCAGTTGACGAAATCAGTCTGGATCCACTTTATTTTTGGTTTGGTTTATTCTGATTCTTTTTAATTATTTTACATCGCACCAACACCAGCAAAAATTCATTCCCCTCCGAGTATGAAAAGGAGTCCTTTTTGATGATGGTGAGGATAATCGGAGCATTCCCCACCCAAGAAGACTCGCGAGAATACGGGGAGTGAGTCCCCGGGACAAACAAAGACGCGGGGCTCCTCAAGTGGAGTCCTCTGGGAACGGCGAGATTACGCCTCAAGTATGATTCGCAGCCGCCAGTCAGCTTGGGCCGAAGGAATATGGATAATCAGAGAAGTGAATGCAGGAATTAACGTATACCGGATAAACAAAGACGCGGTTTCTTTGCTGTGGAAGTCTCGGAAGAACATCTGAAGTACGTTTATGTCAGATATAGCGCTGCCTACTTTATTTAGTGCTCGATGCATCAATCACAAGACACTGGTGGTCAAGATGCTCCACGCTGCAACCGTTCCTGGATACGTTGTATATCTCACAGGGCGCCACTGGGTTGTTGCCTACTTTACCTGTTTTGTTCCTAAAACGAAAGTCTTTAAAAAAGATCACGTAAACTCATTTAGTTTTCGAAAGTGCCATATAACCCTTGCTTTAAAGGAAGGGGGAACCCTCATGCTTATTCTGCCTTTTTATGGCACTTGCAGCTCCGCTCAAGTGTCATATACCGATCACTTTTCGGTCGGTCTGTCCACTCATCTCGAGTGAGGGCACTTCCAGATGTGCTAGGAGGATGGAACTTGGTAGGCATATTAGGGACCCCACCAGACTGACTTGGAAATTATCGTTTCCCTGATCCGACCACCGTAGGGGGTGTGGAGGGAGGGGGAATCCGGAATATTGACGTATGTTTAACTTTTGAACGGGTAATCGGATCTTAATGAAACATGATATTTGGAAAGACCTCCTGTCTCAGATGTCACAGTTCAAGTCCGGAATGGATCCATTTACTTTGGGGGGAGTTGGAGGGGGGAACCGGAAATCAGGTGACATGTTCAGAATGGACGGATCGGGATGAAAGTTGGTGGGAAGAACAAGCACAAGCCCAAGATACCGAGTTGAAAAGACCGGACCGGATCCGAGCACTTTGGGGGAATTTGGAGGGAGGGTTCCGGAATTCCGGTGATCCCGAGTTAAGATGCTTACACATGTGCTAGAACGATGAAACTTGGCAGGCATTTCAGGGACCCGACCAAAATAGCTTGGAGATAGTCACTTCCCCATCCGACCACCGTAGGGGGAGTGGAGGGAGGGGGAATCCGGAATATTGACGTATTTACGGGGAATCGGATGTTAACGTAACTTGATATTTGGAAAAACCTTGTGTCTCAGATGTGACACTTCAAGTCCCGAACAGATCCGGTGACTTTGGGGGGAGCTGGAGAGGGGAACCGGAAATCGTGTGACTTGTTCAGAGTGGACGGATCGGGATGAAACTTGGTGGGAAGAACAAGCACAAGCCCTAAATACATAGTTGACAAAACCGGACGGGATCCGAGCACTGTGGGGGTGTTGGAGTGGGGGTTCCGGAATTCCGGTGATCCCGAGCTAAGATGCTTACACATGTGCTAGGACGATGAAACTTGGCAGGCGTATCAGGGAATCGACAATTTTAACTCAAGAACAGTCGTTTCTCCGACTTGACCTTCGTGGAGGGAGGGGTAGTCCGGAATCTTGAGAAATGTCCAACTTTTGAACGGGTGATCGGATCTTAATGAAACTTGATATTCGGAAAGAACTCATGTCTCAGATGTTGCATTTCAAGTGCGGACAGGGTCCGATCAATGTGGGGAGCCGGGGGTGGGGATCGGTAATCTTGTGACACGCTTAGATTGTAGCGATTGGGATGGCACTTGGTATAGGAAGAACAAGCGTAGCCTAACATGAGAGACTTGACAAGATTGGCTTAACAATTGTCACTTTCCAGATCCAACCATCCCTTAAAGTACAAAAAATACTTTTAAGCAAAATCTGCATTTTCATGATCCCCATAATCATTTTTGCCTCAAGGCTTTTCTAGCACCCTCAAAGTGCGCATCCTAACCGAAAAGTAAAAAAAATACTTTTGACCAAACCATATATATTCATGATCCTAAAGGGCCCAGGACCGTTTTTGCCTCAAGGTTTTTGATTACAGATGAATTTCTGGCGCCCTTGAAGTGCGCATCATCACAGCCAAGTGCAAAAAGAACTTCTTTTTTTTACTAAACGCGACATTCGGGATTCCCAAGGATCCATTGTCATTTTTGTCAGAGGGGTTTTGTTTACAAATGATAACAACAAATCCACGAATTGGCAAATTCCTACTTTCATCCTTTTACGAAGCCTTGCAAGTGCCATAACGAGCTTACAGCTCTTGTTTATTATCTCAAGCTCCCTTTTGGAAGCTTCTGAAATCCCCGCTTTTCGCCGTTCTTTCGTTTTGTACTCCCGGCTTTTTAGCGCTTTTTCGGCCTAGCCGAGTTTTACCCGTCAAGCAACGCAAATTTGCCGAAAGTTCCAAGGTCGGACGACAAATCTTTCACACATAAGAATGTGAGAAGAATCAAAGTAATGTTTTCATTTTCGAAGAAATGGTAGACAACCGGGTCTATCTTCTGTTTGGACTTCTTTTGTTTTGCTTGGTTGGTCCACTTTTAAACCACAGCGCGTTCATTTTTCCATTTGCATCCAGGCTGTACTGAGTCGAGAAGCGTTAACAAGACAATTTGTAATATTATGCTGCTAGAAGCTTGTCGTCCAAACGGAAATATCAGCTTCGGGCAAGCGTGACAACGGTGACCGTATAGAACGAGAGGCAATTGAGCAGTCACTGTTTGACGTCATTCTGTAAAACAGGACTGTCACTTTATAAAAAAGCTTCCGAGGAAAGGTTCTTCAGCCAAGGACTTTAAGGCACCGCGGAAACTCTGTGATGGACGTAAACAATATCGACCAGATTTTATTGTTATTTCTTTCCAAATTTCCTGAAGTTTTTAAACTTCTTGGGGTTGAAACCGTAGGCTGCAAGCCTCTCGTCGCTCATTCCCAAACTGAAATCTTCTTTCTTCTGTTTCTTGATTTTCTTACTCTTCTCTGACACTTTCAAGTTCACATTCTCGTTCAACTTGTTCTTCTCCTTATTCTTCGGTTTCTTCGTCGTCTCCGTGATCTTTTTTTGATTTTCATTGGAAGCTGCGGCACTTACAGGTACTTCATCGGAGGCGCCTTGCTCAGCCTCGACTGCCGCTTGCTTCTTCTTCTTCTTCTTTGGTTTCCCAACTGAGCTCTCACCAGAACCACTTGGCGTTGCAGTGATAACTACCTCTTGCCCCTTCTTCTTCGACACCGCCTTAGGGGCAGTGTTGCCACTCTGTGCTGCGGCGCCAGGCGCAGATATCTTGGCCGTTGAGCTATCGCCATTCGGCACGTTAATGACTGCCAATGAATCCCTGGCAGTTTTCTTTTTCTTCTTCTTTTTCTTTTTGGGAGGTTCAGCGTTGTCAGTCTTGACTGGAGGGGTTGCCGGCGTCGCCTCGCTAAAGGATCCTTTACGTTTTCGTGTTCTTCTCTCTCGCTTTTCGTCCTGTTCCTGTTTGAGAATTTCTTCTGTGTTCCTAAATAAAAAATCACAAGTAAAAAGCGATACGCACTGTTAAAAAAACGCTCATGATTACAGAAAATTTGAGTGCCATAGGAAGCAATCACAAATTTATCCTTCCTTCGAGTCACCCAATCTATGGGAATCTACGGGAAGCGTCACTTCCCGTTTTCATGCACTACATGTACATGTACTACATGAAAACGGGAAGTGACTACATGTACATGTACTACATGAAAACGGGAAGTGACGCTTATCTTGTCATTTTATTTTATTTTTTACCTCGCCCTTGGCATCAAAACAGAATTATTAGTTCAGTGTTCCGATCCGTCTATTCCCGCTATTCTCCACACCGCCCCCTTGCCACCCTGTTTGTGTCTTGGTGTGTTTGTATAGGTAAATGGATTATTTTTCTTGTTACTCTACACTGTAAAAGTCTCTCCTATATTGGACTTTAATTACTGTGAATCACCGAATTCGGAGACTTTTATTCCGCGTTCGGACAGTTAAAATCCGATGGAGGACTATAATGCTAGAATGCAAAATACTGCAGATTAAGTTATCTGAAAACGGAATTTTTACGGCACTTGCCTTCCGACCAAGTGCCATATACCGATCCGTTTTCCGTCGGTCGGTCGGTCTGTCTGTCTTCGGTCGGTCCGATGATCGTGAGTTCGGGTACTTCCAGATGTGCTAAGAAAACAAAAACGTGGCAGACATATCAGGGACCCGATCAAACTGACCTGGAACTAGTCACTTCCCATATTCCACCATCGTGGGGGAGTGGAGGGAGGAGAAATCCGGAATATTGAGGCATGCGTAACTTTCGAACGGGTGATCGGATCCGAATGAAACTTGATAAGTGGAAAGAACACGTGCCTCACATGTCCCGTTTACGTCCGGACCGGATCCGACGACTGTGGGGGTAGTTGGAGGAGGGGGGGGGGGGTACCGGAGATACCATGACAGGCTTGAGTGGAGGGACCGGGATGAAATTTGATGGGAAGAACAAGCACAAATCCTAGATGCATCGTTGAAATAACCGGATCGGATCCTGGTACTGTCGGGGGAGTTGGAGGGTAGGTCCCAGAATTCCGGTTATCACGGGTCAAGGTACTTCCAGATGTGCTGTGACGATGAAGCAGGCGTATCAGGGACCCGACCAAATTGACTTGAGAATGGTCATTCCCCGATCCGACCCTTGGGGGAGGGGATAGGAGGGAGGGGAAATCCATGACCTTGAGGCAAGCATAACTTTCGAACGGGGCGTCGGACACAAATGAGACTTGATAGCTGGAAAAAGCTGGGGTCGCGGATATCCCATTTGGTGTCAGGACCGGATCTGATAACACTGGGAGGGGGGGTGGGAGGGATCTGAGGGGAACCGGAAATCTCGGGACAGGCTTGGAGTGGAGGGATCGGATGAAGCTCGGTGAGAAGAACAATGACAAGTTGTAAACACATTTCTGATAAAACCGGACCGGATCAGCGCACTGTGGGGGAGGGGATTAGAGGGGGTTTCCAGGTATTCCAGTGATCGCGAGTTAAGGTTCTTACATATGTACTTTGCGATGAAATTCGGCAGGTGTATCAGATTGACTTGGAAGCAGTCACTTCCCTGATCCGGCCATCTTCGGGGAGCTGAAGGAATTGGAATCAGGATTACCAGAATTTCTTGTACCATAAATTTTCACATGTGTTTCTTGTGTTTCTGATCTAACGGTAAACTTTCATAATCCCCAAGGGCCTATGACCATTTGTACCGTACGCCTATCTTAATTTCAAAGCGAAAATAAATACGTCTGATCAAAAGATACATCTTCGAGATCCCCAACTCCCCAAGGGCTGATGATCATTTTGCATCAAAGGTTTTGCTTACAATGACTTTCCAACATAGGTCTACTTAAAGCACAATTTTACCGCAAAGTGGAACATTTTTATTAAGAAACGATAGATTTCTAAGATCACCAATGGCCCATGATCATCTGTGCCCCAAGTTTTTTTTTACAAATTCGGTTCTAGCCCCCTTAAACAAGCATCTTATTCGCAAAATGCCAAAAAACAATCGAGCAAATGATACGCTTTCATGAACCATGATCAGGCCCATGATCTTTTTTGTACCAGTACTTTTACTTACCAAAAGGCAGGGGCGTCATTTCGTCAAAATCCTGGGGGGGGGGGGGGCGAAGTTGGAGCCGATTTTCCCAAGTCAAGTGAAAATGAGCAGTTTTATTTCAAGAATAAAAACGCAATAAAAACAAAAAACAAAGAGATATTTTACTAATCGACCAAGGCGAAACGACGCTTCTTCAAATTCGCGAAACTGCAAACTGCGCGATTGACGTTAAGCTTCTTCGCTTTTTCAAGTTGGGTACCAATGAACTAAAGATCACTTAGTCGATCGTCTGACCAGGAGCGTCACGACCGGGGGGGGGGGGGGGGGGGGGGAAGCCCCCCCCCCCCAATGTTGTCGGCCAGTCGGTAAAAAATAAACGAGTCGGCGCGTTAAGCGCCACGATTTTTCGCCAAAACAGTTGATTTTTCTCATTAAAACAGTCGATTTTTTGGTAGCTTTTTCGTCAAAATAGTCGTTATTTTCTGAAAATCAGTCGATTTTTCGGAAACTGTCGTCTTTTTTTGAAAACAGTTGTTTTTTCTGCAAAAAAGGCGGTAAAAATTACCAGCTGGTCGGTAAATTCCTTGCCCCCCTCCACACATTTTGGCTAGTAACGCCTCTGCGTCTGACATAGACATGTTTAACGTGTTTAACCCTGCATAGCTCATGCATATCGCTATAAAAGTTTCAAGGCTTCCGTGTTCCAATCTTACGATAAAGACAAAGGTATACCAAAGAAAACCGATCTGTTTCTGTGGATGCTTGAATTCTGTAGGCTTATCTTAGTTTCAACGACAGTTTCAAAGACGCTAAATTTCAGCTGGGGGGGGGGCAAACATCAAGCTGGGGGGGGGGGGGGGCAGTTGCCTTCCCCTGCCCCATAGCAAATTACGCCCCTGCCAAAAGGGCCATAATCGACAGCGCAAATCTTAGCTGATATCCTTAGCTACTACGTATGCTTGCAAGTGCCATATGAGCGTACAGCTCTTGTTTTACAATGTACTGCCTTCCTTTGTGAAATTGCTGGTTGTATATAAATTACTACTATTATACGCCTGGCCAGTTGCACCTTCATACCAACTGGAAGTAACCTGTCTCGTGATAAACGAACGCCGGACAAGCGATCATAAAGGCCAACAACTTTTTGCCTTTATAAACCAAACTTTACCAACATTTGGTTCTTCGAGTAAAGCATAAATCCCAATCCTATATGAGTAATATGTTTTTGGGGATACGGGGAGTGGCTAAAAGAAGCCAAAGAAGGTGATTAACGCTTGTCGGAGGACGAAGATTGATCTTAAATCTGACAGTAGTACCCATTCAATCACTTACACCATTTCATAGAACTAGTTTGGCAACAGAAAAGTAGCAGCAATTCAGAAACTTCTCTTTATTCTAAGAATCAAACGACTGTTTACATTCATCGCTAAGCGACATTTATTCTACCTCAGTCGACTGTCCACCCGGCGTGGGACGGCGGTCGCGCTCTTTACGACTGGTTAAACACCTTGGCAACTAAACTAAACAGATTTATAGTCTCAGCACTTTTACCTTTTTCAACCAACTTTACCAACATTTGGTTCTTTGAGTAAAGCATAAATCCCAATCCTACATGAGTAATATGTTTTTGGGGGATACGGGGAGGGGCAAAAGAAGCCAAAGAAGTTGATTAACATTTGTCGGAGGACGAAGATTGACCTTAAATCTGACATAGAGAGACTGAAGATTGACCCATTCAATCACTTACACCATTTCATACAACTAGTTTGGCAACAGAAACGTAGCAGCAATCCAGAAACTTTTCATTATTCTAAGAATCAAACGACTGTTTACATTCATCGCTAAGCGACATTTAATTCTACCTCAGCCGACTGACCACCCGGCGTAGGACGACTGTCACGCTCTTTACGACTGGTTAACCACCTTGGCAACTAAACAGATTTATAGTCTCAGGACATCCGTTCTTCTTCCCATTCTAGAACCAGCACCAAAACAAGTACAGTCATCTAATTATTACTGAATTGTAACTGAGTTAATGCTCCTAAAATGGAGTCTAGCAGTCAAATTGTGTTCATTTTTGTGTCAGGGAGCCTCGCAACTGTAAGCTTCATTTTGAATGGACTCTTGATGATCACATGGTTCAAGGAAGCCAAGGATTGGACCCTCATAAATCTTATCTTATACTCCCAGTGCTTTGTGAGCATTTTCAATGGACCAACTCTATATTTAATGGTAAGGCTCACATGGGACTCAAATTCGGAGTTCTGTACGGCGTTCGAAGAAACTATAGGGTTTTTCAGTTCCACACTATTTATGTTGCACTTAATTAGTTGCTGGATACGATTCGTGTACATAAAGCGGTCCAAGTGGGCACAGTTCATGGAGACTAACAGAAAACTGTGTTTTGGACTGATTTTATTCGCCAGTTTGATCAGCCCACTTCTTCGTGTTTGTACGTACAAGTACATCGAAAAGGGCCCTCTCTATTGCATGTGTTCAAATACTGTTCAGCAACGGGATCTATTAGGGCTTGTCGTAATGTTTGCAGTGACCATTTCAGCCGCTATCTTTTACTATCTGAAAGTGAGCCGCGAATTCAAAACAGCTTCCCGGACTTGCAGCCGAAAATTCAGTTTTGTGAACGCGCAGGCGTCCGCTTCAATGATACCTGCACTAGTTTGTGTGTCGCTGACTGTACTCTTCTTAGCCGTTCTCGCATTTATGTTCCCCGACAACAGAAACAGCTTCGGCCCATACATTTCTGTGACTGGGCATTTGTACGGGATGATACAGGGTATCATTTATACGAACGCGCAAAGAAAGTTTACCCTAGCAACGATTCAGATCGCTAGTTCCGAAGGCGGTGAGATTTTCGTCCTGAGCCGGTTCAGACCGACCGGTAGGGTAGAACCTGGTGTACTTGGGACCGGAGACGTCGCCATCGCCTAGCAGAGCAAGTCCCAAGCCCATCGGGCTAGACAACAATGTAGTGTGATCCCAGGCAAGACGCGGCTGGCTAAATACAGGGGCAGTTCGAAGGGGGGCATGGGGGGGGGTGACTCCCCCCCCCCATGCTCCAGAGAATCTGCTCTCAGTCGTATGTTTTGAGCTTGTCTGTATGACAGTCGCATGATGCGATATGATATGATATTTACTGCAAAAAGCCAACTGGCCATAGCAACTACCACAAAAAAATCACGTACAAGAAAAACAAAAACAACAAGACCAAAAACAGTGAAAATCCTAGATGTTTTGAGCTTTTCAGTATGACATACAGGCAGTTACCAAACGTGAATTTCACCCACAAATCATATTTTTTAGTCGTATGGCTACGAAGAAATTTCTAGTTGTATATTTTCAGATCCACAGTTGTGTGTTTTTAAGTTTTCCAGAATGAAAGTTATATTATATGTTTGAGCTTGCCAGAATGACATCAACCGGGAATTTCGCCTGAAAAGACCCGTTTCTTGACGTACTTTACGAAGGGATTTTCTAGTCGTAAATTAGAGACAGTCGTAAGTTTTGAGCTTGCCAGGTAACGGCAGACAACGCAGTTAGATAATCGTGAGCTTTGCCTTCAAATGACGTGTTTCTGTACATAGAGATTTTAGTAGTATGTTTTAAGCTTGTCAGATTCGCAGTTTTGAGTCCTCAGTTTGTCAGAATCACATCGTATGTCTTAACTTGCCAGAATGACATCAACGGCGTATTTGCCCTGAAAATTACCCGTTCCTTGTTGTATTTTACGAAGAGATTTTCCAGTCGTATATTAGAGACAGTCGTAAGTTTTGAGCTTGACATATGAGGCAGATACGTGAATTTCGACAGCAAATGACCTATTTCTGGTAGTATGGTTGTATAGAGATAATCTATAACTCATTACGTTAAGAAATATCGTGCTTGTTAGAATGACAGGCTGATTTTCAAAAATTTAGCCTGCGGCGCGACGTTTCAACATTATTCTGTCTGGTTTTGTGCAAAAAAACTCCTTATCTTAAAAAGAAACATTTTTTTTAATGGCTAGCGGAGGGTTTGCCCATAAGCAGGCTTTGTAAGCACTGTATGACGGGTCTTTTGATTGCACTATGTTTTTGTAGTCTAAATCCAAAGTTGAATCACTACCACGTACCAACTTCCATGAAAATATCCCACTCCGTTTGGAAGTTATCGGGGCACGGACAGATATGTGATATAGTGGGCAGCCCTTAAAATGTTTCGCAAAACTTTGCCTGCGCCCTCTTTCACAGTAGCCTACTCGCTATCTGGTTGAATTGCCCGTGATTTAGTTGCGGTCTTAGGCCTAAGATTTCAGCAAGCTTAAAAGCTAGAAATGCCAGTAAAAGGTCGGATTACAAAAAAATCACCTGCGGCGCTCAGTTTAAATTTATCTTGGGTACATAGGTAAAAGCTGCTGCTTGGGATTTGGGCCACGTTAAAAGCAAGAGTCTGTGTGGGAAGTAGTCGAATATTGCCAAATGAAGGCCGATTTAAAGCATTTTGCCTGCGGGTCTTTCTTAGTCCTACCCTATTTCTATTTAGTCGAAGTGTGCATCAATTATGTGCGATTTTAAGCTTAAGGTATGGGGTCTAAACTACATTAAAAGGTAGAAGTCGTATAGGAGTGTTTGAATTTTGCTCGGGTTGAAAAAATTTCGCCTGCAGCGCTCAGTTTAGTTTGTCTTGAGTAAATATGTCAGAAGCTGGTACCGACGCTTGTCATCTCTCCAGCGAAATTTTATATGATCAGCATCGTCTAATTCCTGTTACTTCTTTGTTTATTATTTTATTACTACAATGGCATTTTCCATAACGTTTTAAAACTTATAACGTTAATATTTCTTGAGGCCGTGTTTTTAGCCAGTCATATATTTTGAAGTCGAGCCCCTGGCTAAATAAGGTCCGGCGGACGGAAACCCTTATTCTACTGGTCCTTTATTTGTTCTAGGATTTCAACTTATTCCCCAATGAGATTTTTTGTAAGTTCCCAGGGTTATATCATTCATGCATTAAAGAAAAAGAGGCTGGGCTCCATGGACAAGCAGTGTAGATCCCGGAGGGGTAAACATAAAGCGACAAAAACGGTTGAGTGGCATTCAATTTCTTTTCCTAAACGTGCAGTGGGTCCCCCTCAAACTTGGAGCTGATTTAACCGTTGTCACTGGCTCCTCCGTCCAGTCATTTTGTGAGTGCTTTAAGATGATTGTGACTGTTGTGTTGGTAATATTTTGCAAAATAAAAGGCTTTATTTCCTACATATATTGAATAAACTTAGAACAAAGTTGAAAATCCTATCTATCTCTCGGTAAAGTATGTTCCAAGGTTCAACGGTTGTGTTTTGTGTCTTTGTGAAGCGTGACTTTGCAAGCTTGGACACGTGACACTATGATGACAGCTAATTCTAAGTTGTCGTAACGTCTGTTGATTAATTGGTCCTGAACCAAATCTCCTCTATCTACATGGAATGGAAGTGAGATACAAGATCTCCGACTTCATCAGTATTTTCACAACCACCATCTGATTTTTCGAAAACTGGTCCCTTATTTTTTTTTTTACGATGTAGCCTAAGTTAAACATATATATACATATTTAAAAAATAATTATTGGTGCTACCCGTAAAACTTGGTATCGAGTTATATCCCTGAATGACTACGATTACTGAGTAAGGCATCTAACTTCAGATGCTTTAGACATGTTTAGGCTAAGCTTGACCGGCCCCACACATAGGCTTAAGTAGTCAATACACAAAACCCATTTTTGGGATCCCAAAACGTAAGTGGAGGGATACCTATGACATCGCAAAAGTTGTCCATCCGCCCGTCCGTCCGTCTGTAAGCACGATAACTCTCGAAGGGAATGAGATATTTTGATGAAACTTGGTGTGAGGATTGTTTGGGTCAAGAGTAAGGTCGAGTTCGTAGATGGGCTTTGTAGCCCTATATTTAGGGGTGGGGGAGGGGGTTTAAATTAAGGGGTTAGCAAAATATTTTTAAACAGCTAATGGGACAGTCGATTATGCGGTGAGAAGACATGCTGACCACGATGGTAGAAACCATTTTCTCGCCGGACAAGTAGTTCGCCCGGAATCCGGCCAAAACCGAAAAGTTTGTTAAAAGTAAAAGTTTTATTTGAAGTTGATTGGATGTTCGATTTAGGGATAAGAAGACATGCTGAATACGATGGTGAAAACAATTTTCTCGCCGGACAAGTAGTTAGCCCGGAATCCGGCCAAAACCGGAAAATCTGTTAAAGGTAAAAGTTTTATTTGAAGTTAATTATATGTTCGGTTTAGAGGTAGTAAGACATACTGAACACGATGGTGAAAACCATTTTCTTGCCGGGCAAGTAGTTCGCCCGGAATCCGGCCAAAACCGGAAAATTGTTAAAAGTCTTCGTAGTTGATTAGATATCCGATTTAGGGGTAAGAAGAGATGCTGAATCCGTGAATGACAGTCATGTTGTACCCGGACATACAGTTCGCCCGGAATCCGGCTGGAGCCGGAAAATTTGTTTTAAGTTAAATTTTAATCTGAAGTTGATTAGATGTTCGATATAGGGGAAAGAAGATACGCTGAGTTCGATTTTAGATTCTTTTTTTTTGCAAGACAGGTAGTTCCGGAATTCGGCCGGAACTGGGAAATTCGCAGAAGTAAGGCAGGAAGTTTTCGTCCAAACAGATATGACTTACAGGGGTAAACACAAACATGCTGAATCCATATCTGAACTTGGTTTTCTCAGATGATTAGCTTTTTGGCCTTAATCTGTTTCTGAATTTTAATATTAAAAATGTTCAAGGAGTCTGGCGAAGACTGGATATGGCGTAGACAAGACCCAATTGTCTGGATCAAATATTGAATTTTTGGGATCCCATCGACACCTTTGGTCTTGTTCTTCGGGTTGAAAACAGGCCGACATGAAAATGTAAGGATTATTCATATCGCAATTAAAATATACCCCAGGTGTACACAATATCCGCCTGCTCATTAGATTGTGAGGGACAAATGATGATTGACTATTAATTATTTATTTGATAAATTTATATGTATTTGCATTAAGAAATACAGTACAAACCTTGATCAGCCATTCGACACATCCATTTGGGTCAGTATTCGGTTCTAAGTGCGAACAACTGGAAAATGTAATAGAAATGTGGATTTCTTGAATAGTGACGAATGTGAAACTCTTCGGTTGACCGTATCTTTAATCTGATATGATATTCCAGTTCAGCACAAACAACTACATCAGAAATGTGTTCATCAGAAACAGAAACGCCAAAAACATTAAAAAAATCGTAAATTTCAGCTAAAAAATAAAAAAAAACCGCCAAAAACACGAATTTTGCATCCCGCTAGGTTTGTCAACTTTTGATATGTTGTAAAATTTTTTTTTGTCAAAATTGTTTTGTCAATCAACCATTTATTAATACCAAATTATCCATTGGATAGCATAGGCTGACGACAAAGTAATAGTACACTGCACGACAAAAGAAACAGTTAGAGTAGTTATATACAATTGGTTTAAGTTTGATGCCTTACGACTGCCACATTCGTTCTGGAAAATGCGTCAATGTATCATCACATCTCTCAATCAACCAATCTGTTTACTAGAATGAAAGAAACCGCCTCTGCTACTAAAAAAAATCTATTATATATTTACATATATTTATTTTGAAATCAGGAAACGCCGGGATCTGAATGGTAAGCGCATGGCCTTTCTATTTATTCGTTAATGTCTTGTCACTTCGGCAGAATAAATGCCTTCAGTAGGCTATTATTGCAAATGATAGGAATCGCATGTATTACTAAAATCCCTTGATCTTCTGCCCAATTTTTACGTAGTTTCATCCCATCATTTATGTCTGGTCATATCTTGTAAGTGTATTAGTTAAATTGCTTCGTTGCTAAATTGCTTCGTGTCTGTGTGTTTCGTAATTATTTTATTCCTCTTCTAGCTTTAAGCTATTTGGATATTAAACTTGATTGATTGGTTAAAGCGGAACACGGGTAGTCGACATGAGACGACACAAGACGACGTCACCTGTAAGTGAAATACTTATGGTATTTTTTCTGCGTTGTGTCTGTGTGCCACAAACACGACCCACAAGTTGGACGACCCCGTTGTCCGTGTGTCCGTCCGGGAGGAACATTGGCAATCAGTTTTGCCATATCCTGGAAATTCGTCAACCCAATTTTTACACAGTTTTATTCCAATATTTATTTAAGGTCGTATCTTGTAAAGTGTATTAGTTATTTGTAGTGTATTAGTTTTTTGTAGTTATTTGCCGTCGTTTTTAAGTATTTCGTAAATATTTCATTCACCTCTTCTAGCTTTAAGCTATTTGGAAGTCAATTTGACTGATTCACTGAAGTTGAAACTCACGGAAACGCCGTTTTCTCTGATTTTTTCCCATATAATCACAGTAAACAGAACTTCTAAATTCAAATATATCTGTCCATAAAACAGATACATGGGCATTCATATTGGCGTCATTGAAGTTTAATTCACATCATTTAAACAAGCTTCCTCAAGTAAACTTAGTTTCTTCTTAATAATTAAGGAGCTTAACCCACTTAACTAATGTAAAGGACCTTCTGCGAGTTCTCCACTCAGCGTATAAGCACCTTTATTAGAACAGAGCATATAAGCATAGAGTTAGTAGAGCATATAAGCATAGAGTTAGAAAAGAGCATATAAGCATAGAGTTCAATGAAGATGTAAAGGTGAGTCTTCACCTTCCGGAATCTGGGTTCCCAGATTTTCCGAGATTTTTTTTGAATTTCTTCTGTAATACTTAAAAAATCCGGAAATCTGGAAGTTCAAAAGCCCCTTTTTTCCGGATAATTTTGATATACTTTTGGACCCGTTCATATTTCAGATGCAATTTACAGAAGAAGTCAAAGAATAATCTGGAAGCCCAGATTCCGGAAGTTCCGGGAGGTGAAGACCGGACTTAACTTGATGCAGACGTCACCTTTTGTGGTCAAATGTCGCACACCCACACACAGCTCTGCTCTTGCGTGTTGCCCCGTAAATTTTAAGTCTATTTAGGTTTTTAAACTATATGAAAAGAATGTAGTCATGTTTATTTACGTTGTTTTGTTTTGTGTTTTAATGTGCATTTGACTCATACCCCGCTGTTATCCAAAAAGCGGGTCACAAATAAATAAAGGAATAAAAAATAAATAAGTAGCGGGCAACTATCTGTTTCACTCAAGTTTGTCACATCAAAAAAAAATTAGAGAGTGACTTTTAGCCGAGAACAGAGTGAATTGGGAGTAAATGAAATGTGAAATGGTCACTTTTGATCGGAGTCACCGCTGCAAAAATGACAAATCTTAATTTTATTTTCATGAAAAAAAGTGAAATAGTCAATTTTGGTCGGAAACACTGCTGCGACAGTGACACATCTATTTTCTGAAAAAGAGTGAATTTTATGTCATACGTAGGGCAAGAATGACAAAAACAAAACAGAGTGACAATTCACACTATCGTGCGACGTCTGGCAACCCTGGTTTAACTTGGCTGTGTCCCGGACAGGCCTGGTTTTCTCACGTGACTTACTTGGACCCCCGTCAGGGATTGATAAGATTAGTGAAGTCGGAATGTACTGACGACGGATGCACTGCACCCGATTTAAAAGAAGAAGCAGCCGAGAACAGTCCGCAATACGCAGTCGTGCAAAATTTGGTGGGATACGGGAAACGGAAATTTTGGAGCCCTTCACCAGCTCGGGCGGTTCCCCAAGCAGGATATGGAAGATCAAGAGGATTTTGGGGTAAACTGGTACTTGTATTGAACTGTGAGTGTAATATTATATTTCTGTTCCCGCCATGGTCTTTCAGTTTTTTTTTTTAAATACATTCGTTCGTTCAGTAGGTTTGTCCTTACAAGTCAATTCCTTACAGTACGAAAAATACTTTTGAGCAAAATATACATTTTAATGATCCCCCCATCATAATTTTTGCCTTAAAGATAAATTTCTAGCTCAGTTAAAGTGCGTATCATCACAGCCAAGTGCAAAAATAAAATGCTTTTTTTTTTACCAAACAATACATTCTCTTGATTTCAAAGGGCCCATGATGATTTTTATTCTCGAGGGTTTTGCTTATAAGTTATCACAACAAACCCATGAATTGGCAAATTCCTGCTTTCATCCTCTCACCAAGCCTTGCAAGTGCCGTATGAGCTTCTAGCTCTTGTTTTTATCATCAAATTATCTATCTCCTTATAGAAAAACAGCAGTAAAATGCAAGTTTTACATTCTAGTGTTGGTTTATCAGTGTAAAAAACTATCACACTCCCTGCTTTCACCTCTCTATGCTCAATTCATATAGCAAGGCGAGAGCTGTAACATGAAATGACATGAGTTTTGAGCGAGCCAGCTAAGGCGCATTCTCGCCGTCCCCCGAGGACTCCTCGGGGAATCGAAGAGAACGACGAGAATAGAGGGAGTCGCTCCACGCGGACTCCGCCTAAGAAAACAACGAGAACACGGGGAATGCTTCTGAAATGGATTTTGTTCTAAAAAAAAAATAAAAAAATATGCTAGTTTGGGCACTTCCAAATGACCTAGGACGATAAAATTTGGCACGCATATCAGGGACCCAACCGGATTAACTTGGAAATAATCACTTCCCGATCCGACCATCAATGGGAGAGTG
This sequence comes from Branchinecta sandiegonensis, assembly GCA_030848855.1. NCBI lineage: Eukaryota > Metazoa > Arthropoda > Branchiopoda > Anostraca > Branchinectidae > Branchinecta > Branchinecta sandiegonensis. The sequence goes on from JAUPMV010000009.1 coordinate 7,394,711, forward strand.
GCAAGATGGGGAATCCGGAAATTAGTAACATTCATTACTTTGGAACGGATAATCGGGCGTGCATTAAACTTGACAGGTATCAAGAACACAAAATATGCAGTTGGCGAAATTGGTCCGGATCCACTTTATTTTTGGTTTGTTTATTCTGATTCTGTTTATGGCACTTGAGCTTATCAAGTGCCATATAGCGATCGTAATGTCTGTCTGTCTGTCGGTATGTCCGCATTTTGCTAGTTTGGGCACTTCCAAATGACCTAGGACGATAAAACTTGGCACGCACATCAGGGACCCAACCGGATTAACTTGGAAATAATCACTTCCCGATCCGACCATTAATGGGAGAGTGGCAAGATGGGAATCCGGAAATTAGTAACATTCATTATTTTGGAACGGATAATCGGGCGTGCATTAAACTTGACAGGTATCAAGAACACGTGTCTTGGATGTTCATTGTCAAATTCGGATCGGATCCGATAACTGGGGGGGGGGGGGGCTGGAGGGGGACACCCGAATTCCCTTCAAACGCTTTTTCTAGTTTTTGTCAAACCCCTACCCCTTTCTTCACACTAGTATAGCTCTGCACGTGGATGAGTCATTCTTTCTTCATACTAGTATAGCTCTGCTCTTGGATGAATCATTCTTTGCTTAAATTCGTTCGGAGAGAGCTAGAGCAATCGAAGGTCGAAGGGGTTGGTATAATATGTTGTTGAACCTTAGTAGGGGTTGATATAGATTAGGGACTTCCACACAAGCTAGGATAATGAAACTTCGCAGGCATATCAGGGACCCGACCAGACTTTCCCGACTTTCGACCCGGATCCGGGAGTCCGGAAACTAGGAACAACGGTAGCAAAGGGGAGAAAAAGGAAGCAAAAAGAGCGCTGCCCAAATGCGGTATCGATCCGCGGACCTCTGTGGTGTAGGTCCAGCGCTCTACCACGGCACTACGACTTGATGTAATTTACTGAAAAATTAGGACCGGATCGTGTCGCAGTGGAGGGTGTCGGATGGGGTTTCTTGGATTTCCGCGATGATCACGAGTTAGGGTACTTCCAGATGTACTATGACCATGAAATTTGGCAGACATATTAGGTACTCTCCTAGGTCAACTTGGAAATAGTTCCTTCCCCGATATGGTGATGTTGGGGGGAGTGGAGGGATGGGGAGTCCAGCATCTAGTGACAAGCATAACTTTAGAGCGGGTGATCGGACGTGAATGAAACTTGACAAGAACAAGTGTCTCAGATGATCAATTTCAAGTTCGGAACGAATCCAATAACTGGGGGGGGGGGGGGGGGGGGCTGGAGGGGGGTGCAAGAAATCTCCTGAAACGCTTAGAGTCGAGAGATCGGGATGGGACTTGGAGGAAAGAACAAGCATAAGCCGTAGAGACAATACGAGACAATACTGTAAAACAGGACCGGATCTTGTCACAGTTGGGGGAGTTTGAGAGGGTTTTCCACAATTCTGGTCATCACGAGCTGGGGTACTTTCAAATGTGCTATGACCATGAAACTTGGCAGTCTGTGCTATGACCATGAAACTTGGCAGGCATGTTAGGGACTCTGTCAGATTGGCCTAGAAATAGTCCCTCCCCCGATCCGATCGTCGTTGTTGGGAGAAACAGTTATCAATGAGTGGAATAACCATTTCAGATTTAGTAGATCAAGCCGATTTTCTGATGAAATGAATATCGGGAGAGAGATGCAGCCTTGACAACTGCAAACCGTATCTGACAAACATGCTAACTGTTTCTTACAGATACAACTGTCAGCTCTTGTTTAATTAATTTTACATTGCACCAACACCAGCAAAAATTGATTCCCCATCGAATCAGAAAGGGAGTCCTTTCTGATGATGGTGATGATAATCGCAGCATTCCCGTCCGTGGGGACTCGCGAGAATATGGGGAGTGAGTTCCCGGGAGAAACAAAAACGCGGGGACTCCTCAAGTGGAGTCCTCGGGGAACGGCGAGAATACGCCTCCAATGTAAGGTACATGGACCGGTAATGGACTGGTTACCTGATCGTTTGTTTAGAAGGACTGTTTTGTCACAGTATGTGTGTCCCTACCCTGTCCAACATTTTTTTCAAATGTCGGGGAAGTACCCGACAATCAGTTCATGACCATGGTCAGATCTTTGCTCAAACAACTCGGGAGGGCAGAAAGACTAGACGGACTGTAGGTAGGTAAAGCAGAATTACCGAAACTGACAGTACAGGCCTTCATACCAACCAAAAAAGCAAAGGGTGACCAAGGGTCAGTTAGTAACCAGGTCCGTCAGACATGATTTAACCAAGAGCGCGTTCCACCCTACTTACCATAGTTACTACGCATGAGGTCACGAATTCTGGCTTTTTGGCGTCAAGGCTGGAACGCATTTCTCTATTTTCACCAGAATGGCTTGCCACGGGCTAATCCGGCCAATCAGCTCAATGAGATTCGTAGTTACCACGCTTACTACGCTCCCGAGCGCGGTAAGCAAATAGTTACTCTTAGTTACTATTTCGAGAAGGCTGGAACGGCCAGCGTAGTAGCTTTTCACGAGGCCGGAACGAAAATACTAACTAAGAGTTCCTATTGTTAGAAGGGTGGAACACGCTCCAAGCTTCGCGATCATCTAAGTATGTTATCTTCGTTCATTACTGCTTCGTCAAACAGAAACTGGCAAGCCATGGGTTTTAGCGCCACCCAAGGTAAAAGAGAGAATCACTTACTCTTCGAAGATAGATGGCAGGACCTTCTTCTTATGGTCCAGATTGCCACCCTTATTCTTGAAGGCGTGCAGTTCTCTTTGTTCTTCTTCTTCTGTGCGATACTGGCATGTCTTCTTGACACTGCACCATCTGTTGAGCTCTTTTTCACGAGCGGCCAGAATCTGCCAAAAAAGAAAGGGTTTCAATAAGTTCAGTCGGTTTCAGTCGAGTAAGGCCAGAAGTCACATCAAGAAAAAGAAAAGGATTGCATCACCTAGCACGATATTAGCTCGGATTCTTTTCTTTGTTCAGGTCCAGGTTCAGGTTCTTTTTAATGACAAACTAAATAACAAAATGTCCAGAGCCCGGCTGAGAAGACAAATTGGTAATGCACGGGATGGAAAGAAAGTGTGTCAATGCAACAGTGAGCAGCTGCGTCACGTATGGGGGGGGGGGGGGGGACGCTCCCCCCAATGTTGTCGGCCAGTCCATAAGAAAATAGCCGAGTTGGCACATAGCACCGCGATTTTGAGTCAAAACAGTCGATTTTTTCCTTGGAAAAGGTCGGTTTTCCTTCTAAACAGTCGGTTTTTCGTAACAATGGTCGATCTTCGTAAAATAATAAGATTTTTTCTTATAAACTGCCATTTTTTTTAAATCAGTTGATTTTTCGTCATAACAGTCGTTTTTCTTAAAAACAGTTGTTTTTTCTGCAGAAATATTTGGTAAAAATGTCCAGATGGTCGGTAAACATCTTGCCCCGCCCCCCAAACGTTTTTGCTAGTAACGCTTCTGACAGTGAGTATTCAAGGCCTTTGTCGAGAATCTGGTCTATTGGTCCAAGAGTCACACGTGGTCCTTTCTCATTGGTTGCTAATGATACGAGGCGTGCGGCCAAACAGTACTGCTGCCACTGGACTGAACGAAGTTATGAGATTTAGCGAGTTTTCGGTGATAAATGTTGTTTTTCAGGTTCCTATTCCCGGTGCCCAGATTTTCTCAGAAATATGGAGCGTTCAGAAGGAAAGGTTCTACACGCAGGGTCCTTAGTTTGAACACCCTCCCCCGCCCCTAAATGTAGGGCTACAGAGCCCATCTACGAAGTTGACCTTACACTTGACTCAAAGAACCTTTACACCAAGTTTCATCAAAATATCGCATTCCCTTCGAGAGTTACCGTGCTCACAGACAGACGGACAACTTTTGCGATGTCATAGGTATCCCTCCACTTACGTTTTGGGATCCCAAAAACTAAAATCGCCCAACAGAGCCAAAATAATTCAGTGTATTATATTACAAAATATGCACATAATCTAGCTTTTTAAGCCTCAGTGACACTTAATCCAGGTTTCTATAGTGACGCACTCCAAACTGATACTACTTGACCTCACACAGATAAAATGCCATGGCAACATTTACGATGAAACATTACGCTCACGCCCCAAAACCACAGTGACTGACATTGTTGATAATACCGTTTTATGTGTCCTTTCGGCTGACAACTATCAGTGCCCTGTCAGGACGGCGTGGAATGGTGACTAGCAAAGGTCGCCCGCCGACCCTCTCAAGAAAGATTTAGAATCCGGGGGGGGGGGGGGGGGGGGGTCGACTGACCGGTATAGGTTGAGTTACAACTTAAAAAGCTGATGATTTTCTCTGCGCCCGACATCTTAAAGGACACCTCGCACTATAGTGTTTATACTCAGATGTAGCTAACCACTTTACAACTAAGCTATGCTTACAGAAAATTACACACGCCTTTGGCTCTTTTGAGCCTCTTTCCATGTTGCCCTGGATGATGACAATCTTGGCAAAACTTGCACAATCGCCATCCATCTCTGGAAGAAGAAAGCGCCTCGGAAACAGTGATCTGGGCGCATGACACGTCACGGTAAGAGAACAAACGTGGCAAGCGTGATAGTCAGTGTATTATCTTTCCCAGCGCCTTCTTTTTCCCTATGAAGTCCATCCCAACCACAGTACACTGTAGAAAAAATCTTGCAGTATTTGCTACTGGGATTAATACTGTCTCAACTGAGATAAGATTATTTCTAATTCGGATCTTATCCCAGTAGAGACAAGGTTAATCCAAGTAGCAAATACTGCAGTTAACTTTAATCCTTTCACGGAGAAATTTTTTACAGTGTAGTAACATTAAAGAGGGATAGTTCACTTATGAAGTGAAGAACCTCGGGAACGAGAATGGATGGAATACTTTAATACTGAAGTAACATGAATTCCTGTCATAAGTACGACCTGTCCTTTAAGACCTACATCTTTATGCTAAGAACAGATGATCGTGGTCACCCGTATGGAAATAATTCAAGTCATCGTATTATGGGACATTTTTCCAATCGTAAACAACTGAAAAAAAATTGGAAACGATCGTAAACAATTGTTATTTTACGATTGGAAACAGTTGTTTCGACTGATTTTCAGAAAAATCGACTGTTTTAATGAAAAAAATCACCTGTTTTGACGAAAAATCGGCGAAAAATTGGAAACAGTTGTTAACGATTGTATTTTTACGATTGGAAACAGTTGTTTCGTAATCGTAAACTGTTTACAATCGTAAATAACTGTTTTCAACCGTAATCGACTGTCTCCAATCGTAAACGAATGTTTCCAATCGCAAACAACTGTTTCCAATCGTAAAAAAAACAATTGTTTACGATCGTTTCCAATTGTTTTCAATTGTCTACGATTGAAAAATTGTCCCGTAATACAATGACTTGAAAAAATCAACTGTTTTGGCGAAAAATCGGCGAAAAATTGGAAACGGTTGTTTCCAATCGTTTGCGACAGTAAACAGTTGTTAACGATTGTATTTTTACGATTGGAAACAGTTGTTTCGTAATCGTAAACTGTTTACAATCGGAAATAACTGTTTCCAAACATAAACGACTGTCTCCAATCGTAAACGACTGTTTCCAATCGTAAACAACCGTTTCCAATCGTAAAAAAACAATTGTTTACGATCGTTTCCAACTGTTTTCAACTGTCTACGATTGGAAAAATGTCACCTAATACAAATACTTAAAAAAATCAACTGTTTTGGCGAAAAATCGGCGAAAAATTGGAAACAGTTCTTAACGATTGTATTTTTACGATTGGAAACAGTTGTTTCGTAATCGTAAACGGACTGTCTCCAATCGTAAACGACTGTTTCCAATCGTAAACAACTGTTTCCAATCGTAAAAAAAACAATTGTTTACGATCGTTTCCAATTGTTTTCAATCGTCTACGATTGGAAAAATGGCCCCTAATACAATGACTTGAATTATTTCCATACGGGGCACGTCCTCGTGGACTAGAATTGCCAGGATTCAAGGCACCATCATCAATTCCATACGGAAAAATTAGAGACTGTTTTGAACTTTATGATGGTATTGCAGAAAATCCGGCCGGGAAATCCTGACCGTCTGTCAGCACTTTTAGCCCTAGTTATAATTCAGTTTCGTCGTAATTAAAATGAGGTGGATGACTATGAAGCGTAATTCCTACGTTTCATCGATATTTCTGAGCTAGATGGAAAGACTTCCTGGACAACATCCAAGATACACTGTAAAAAGTATCTCCGAGTAAGGAGTAAAGTTAACTCGGGTATTTGCTATTCGGATTATTCTTATCACCATTTCGTATCAATCTTACCTAAGTAGAGATAAGAATAATCCGAGTAGCAAATACTGCAGTTCACTTTAATCCTGAGAGAGAGACGGGTTTAATACAAACAACCGGCAGTGAGACACTGAAAGGGTTGTACAAAAAAGGAACATGAATCAGCACTAGATAATTGTCCTAGCCATGAACGGCAGTGCCGAGCGGCGGTAACGCTCCGCGTTACATTTCACCAGTTCGAAGCCTGCCCGCTGGCGAGTTTCGTACTGATGGATTTCCTAGGAGCGTTTTGGGAGCAGGGCGCGGAACCTGGCTGGCCGTGATAGACTTTGACCGAATTTCAAAAAGGCCAGAAGTCTTCAACCGTCTGAGTCTTTCCAGTTTTAGTTCCAGTAGTGCCTGCTCGTACCCACGATAACTACTTCCGATGATCAGTTTGCAGGCTCTCTTTTGGATTTTCTCAATGGCCTGTGACTGCTGGTTGTCGAGGGATGAGTGCCAAAGAACAGACATGTATTCCATGACTAGGCGAACGTATGATACATATGCGTTGAGCTTAATTTCTCGCTCCAGCCCAGCCTTGCGAAGGGCGTGCAGCATAAACAACCGTCTAGACCCATTTTTGGTTATTTTACTCGGAGATGCTTTTTACAGTGTATCTCGGGTGTTGTCAAGGAAGTCTTTCCATCCAGCTCTGAAGTATATCTCCAGTGATGTGTTAAATATCTTCGGAGTCTGAACTGAGGTGCAAATAACCATTACTGTAGCACACATGGCGTGTCAAAGAGTATCCAGACAGTGACATGGCGTCAGAAAATCCATGTTGGCAGCCGCGAAAACCGAAAAGCGTTGGATTCTTGACAAGGAGGGAGCGCTGTGCGAGGCTTTTTCAGTCTTTCAGCTCAAAACTCTATATGACTAAGTCCAAAACACGCTAGTGATCCTCGGGAAGAACGAGAAAACGCAACACTAACGACTCAAACTCAACAACTCAATCCTGTGTCAACCAATCTCGGCGATGTTTGGGAGTAGCTGTGATACCGCTTCCGGCTCTTCCGCTGGGTACACGGCGATTTTGCATCGGCAAGAAGAGTTAGTCATCAAGAGTATAAACTAGCCACACCCAAACCGTCTGTGGTGGTCAATACAATCTATAATTAGATTGCCTACCCCTTGTGATGAAAATTCTCGGAAAATGGGTATATATACATATATATATATCTGTATTGAAAAACCCAAAGGCCATATACAGGAAAAACAAACAACTCATAGGAAACTAAACAAAATAAAAAAACTAAGAAGCAGCACTTCTCAACTCGAGTGCTTTTTGCACAAAATTCCCGAAAGAGACAATCACTCTTGGAGACGTAGAGCGTAAAATACCAAGAAGCTGGCCACCATTCCCAGAAAATAATGAACCCCTTAAATGCGAAAGCTCCTGGCACCTGAAATGAAGATGATCCAGACCATCCCCATCAAGATGGCAATATGGTATATGGTATATATTGGGTATATATATAGGCTCATTGCCTGTTCACTTATGTGTAAGAACACCAGTTGTAGCTTGTTCAAACGGGACCAAAATAAGCGCGTAAACAGCGGCTGATCTGTTGAGACGACGAATCAACTGCTTGGGGTTGATGGGAGGATTAAAAAGAACAAGACCAAGGGTTTCGATGGGATCCCAAAAATTTAATATTTACTGGACTTCTTGATCCAGCCAATCGGATTTTGCAGATTTCTGAGTCTTCGCCAGACCCCTTTGTCATTTTGCTATTTATCCATAGCCCACCACTTGACTATGGACACAAAATAATGTTACCGTTTGGAGTTTTTGGCAACCTACGGCCAAACAACTAATCAGATGAGAAAACCAAGTTCAGATATGGGTTCAGCAAGGATGTTACTCGAATATCTCATCTAATCGACTTCAGAAAGGTCCTTTACTTTGACAAAATTCTTCGCATTTTAGCAGCATTCAATTCAGCATGTCTCCTTACCCCGATACCGAATCTCTAATAATTATAATAATAATTTATTTGTGACCCACTATACAAGAAAAGAAGCGGAGTAACTTAAGAAAAAAGAAAAGGAACGTAAATAAAAAAACAACAACAACACAAAATCAAACAACTCAAAACTCAGCGCGCTGTCGCTACCCGGATGAGCGGATGGCTAACACCCAACGTGGCAAAAATGTGTTCTCCTGAAGGCGGCTACTTTGTTTTATAAAACAATTAATAATATCAGAAGCACCAAAAACTCTCTTGGTCTTTCTGTTGCTGTATCTGCGAGGTAGATACAGTAAAAACTTACAATACCGAAAATACATAACTCGTTTATCACATAACTCGTATATCACTGATATCACCTGGGCCTAACAGAATATAAAGGCCGGCATCAAACAAAACAGAATGATCGCAAAAACGCCAAAGCTTTTCTGTTGTACCTTCCTCTTTTAGCAACAATTTTCACATACCCTAATTTTAGCTTCTCTTTAATATCCTTCAGCACCCGTTACGTAACCGGAATGAAGTAAGCGCTCTGCAGACGTTGATCCCTAGCCATCGGAAAGACTCGACATTATTTATAGAAAATAAACCGCAATCAAGCGAAATCGCCCGAGATTTTGAATTAAAAACCAAATAATCAAATTTATCAGTGTTGAGGCTTAGACCGATTTCTTATAAAGCCGCTTAATCGACTTCAGAAACAACTTGAGCTTCAATCGAATGTCCAGTTTCGGCCTATTTTGGGGTGAATAATTTTTCCGGCAAGAAAACTAAGTTCAGATATGAGCCGGCCTCCCTACCGCTTAAACGATTATCTCATTAGCTTATGAAACATACCTTTTATTTACCCTTAATTCGAAACACTCTCCTCTGCCACGAAATTTCTAAAGGACCCATCTACAACTAGGCCTGTGCTTTGCCAGTGAATCCTCAATCTCAACCCCTTCGACCCCCCGACCCCACACGACACGACAGACTTCCATGTGTTCGCCGCCATGACTAAACCCAAACAATACGTACGCTACGTGTAAAATGCGTCGTCATCGACATAGAACTTACGCTTGTATCGATAAAGGGGTGGGGTAGGGACTAGTGTTTTCCGAAAATTGGTCGACAAATAAAATTGCTCACCAGACAGTTTTCGGGATGCATTCTGCCTTTTTCAAAACTAAACACTGGTTGGGACTTTGAAGATGACTAAATTGATCGCATACACTTTTTGTTTATCTTAGTTCGAAAGTTGCAACAGCACGTCTCCTAACTCTATATCGACTATGTCGTTGGGTTTCAAAATTTCATGCTAAACTTCGGGATTCCGGGCAAACTACCTGTCCGGCCAAAAAATAATTTTCATATTTGGATTCAGCATGTCCTCTTACCCTAGAGTCGAACATCTAATCAACTTCATATTCAACTTTTACTTTTTGCAAATTTTCCGGTTTTTGCCGGATTCCGGGGGAAATACTTGTCCGACGAGAAAAAAAATTTCATGTTAGGATTCAGCATGTCTCCTTACTTCTGAATCGACTATCTTATTGGCTTTTAAAAATTTTTTTATTTCGTCCCAAAACCCCTCCCCTATTTATACACCTGTGTAGCCCATCTACGAACTCGACTTTTCCCTTGACGCGAAGAATCCTCATACCAAGTTTCATCAAAACCATTCCCAGTGCTTACAGACGGACAACTTTTAAGAAGTCATAGGTATCCTCCACTTACGTTTTGGGGTCCCAAAAACCTAATTTCGAATATTCTTTTTGTTTGTAACAAAACATATAAAATTAACATAAAAATCTTGAGAGTTTGTCAAAGTCAAATATAGTTGACTTGCAGTCTTTCGACTAGTAACAAGACCAAAGGTGTCAGACAACTGGGTCTTGTCTTCGCCAGATCCAGTCTTCACCAGGCTAATCATTAGAAAATCAAGTTCAGATATACCTCAATAAGCCATATCTATTTTGACAATACTGACCGAAACTTCCTGCTTTACTTCTGCCAAGTTTCCGATTTCGCCCGAATTCCGAGCAAACTACTAGTCCAGCAAAAAAAAAGAAAATTCAAAAACGAATCCAGCATGTCTCCTTATCCCTATAAAGAACATCTAATCAATTTTAAATAAAACTTTTACTGAAAAAAAATTCTGGTTACAACCGGATTCCGAACTAATTATATGTCCGGGTAAAAAAAGATTGACATATACAGACTCAGCCTCTCTTCTTACCCCTAAATCTGTCATCTAATCAACTTCAGATAAAACATTTGCTTTTAACAGATTTTCCGGTTTTGGCCGGATCCGGTCGAACTAGTTGTCCGGTGAGAAAATAGTTTTCATAATCGTGTTCAGCATGTCTTCTTACCCTTAAATCGAACATTTAATCAACTTCGAATGAAATTTTTACTTTTAACCAACTTTCCGGATTTTGCCCGATTCCGGACGAACTACTTGTCCGGCAAGAAAATGGTTTTCACCATCGTGTTCAGCATGTCTTCTTACCTCCAGCTGTTTAAAAATATTTTGTTTTCCCCTTAATTTGAACCCGCACCCCTAAATGTAGGGCTACAGAGCCCATCTACGAACTTGACCTTACCCTTGACCCGAAGAACTCTCACACCAAATTTCATCAAAATATCTCATTCCCTTCGTGAGTTATCGTGCTAACAGACGGACAGACGGACGGACGGACAGACGGACAACTTCGCGATGTCATAGGTATCCCTCCACTTGCATTTTGGGATCCCAAAAAGTCACAAATCGAATACTGACAAATATCAGGCGACTCTGCAATTTCAAGCTAAAAAGCAAATAAGATCAACTTAACTACTTTTGTTTTTAAAATATGAACCTAAAATATAATAAATAGTAAATATGAATAATACGAGAACAGAAGGCAATCATTTACTGTTGTTCAGTCACTTTTGAGTGAAGGTTGAATGGAAGAATTATTAATAAATATTCCTTCAGCCCAAGCTGACTGCGAAGCATGTTTGATAGTGCAAAACGGATATGTCAGCTGAATTTTATTGGAGCTATATTTCGGCCCTTCTTGGCAAGGCCTTCAGGCTCAAAGCCGCTCAAGTTGGAAAACAAACTTGTGGAAAAACCACAAGTTCGTTTGTTGGTTCAGATTCCTCTTTTCCTCAAGGCGCGCTGGAATAAGGAGAACAGACTCTGGTCCTATCTTCGCTTACGCAGAGCCAATCAGATCGCTTGGTTGGTTCCGCCAGCGGGCCGAGGAAAGGAGCAGCGTCGTCAGGGTTGCCACGGGAAGCACCAAAGTTCTACTTTGTTGGAAGTTGAAGAAACAACCTTTCTTTAAAAGAACACGTTTTTTACTGTAACGACTACTTATTGTTAGTTCGAGGACCAATGCTTTTCATCCGTTGATTTAGTAGCTTTTTACAACGTAATGAGCGTCAAATTTTACTCGTGTACTTCAAGTAGTGCTAAGAAGACTTTTTCTGATCTTTAGAAGCTCGAAAAATTGTATCAGCGCGGCAACACCAAACGCTGCACTGATAAGAACCTACACTTCCTATTTGAACAGGGGTGTGTATTAAGACGTAAACATCGCGCATGGAGCTATTCAGCTTATTATTTTTCAGCTTTTTGTAAGACTTTCTGTAGGAACTGCGACGGTTTTCAAAGCGAAAGCATGGACTACGAGATAAAGCGGCTAGGCTACGCAGCAAGAATGCGAACGGAAATTCCGGCTTTGATTTCCAGCTCGCGAAAACCCTCCTTCAGAATGTACTTGCCTTCACAAAACGTTACCCGTCGGAATTCGCTTCCCCTAGAATGCCTTAGAATACGGTCGCCCCTTTGCCTCTTGTCCAATCCTAATTCATGTCGACGCATTGTACATGGACTCCCTAATAATGCAGTCATCACCATCCCCGGCGCAATATAGCATAAAGCATTTAAGTAATAATGGGAAGGGTGGGGGGGGGGAGAGGGGACGCAACAATGCCAAAGATGGAGGGCAAACGCCAGGAACGTAGGAAATGACAGAATCATGATAGGAACGTGGAGCTATAGCAGCTATAGGTAACGCCTTGGGAGACATCTTAATTAACCCGAAAAAAAAAAAAAAAAATACAACAGACAAATTTGAAATAAAAATGGGTCATCCGTTATTCTACAGCCGCTATTTGGAAAAACGCAATGGCATCGCTGCCAATTTTGAAACGTCTAGAAAACGCAAATCTTCTGAGTTAAATTTCTCCATCTTTATTAGTCACGCTCATCCAACTGCCACAGTGTCCATGTTTAAAGTTTGAGTACTAAAAAAGAAACAAGTAGAGCGACCCAATTCAAGAGCGCTTTCCGAATCATACACATCAAGAAACCATTTTCTCATCTCACATTTCAACCACAAACTCTAGCTGCCTAACCGATCCACTATTTCCTCTGACAGTCAATTTGTTGTGTTCAAAGGAGTTACATCGGAAGCATTCCAGCATTCGCAACGAATGAATTAACTGATTCCCAAAAATGCGCAAGGGCCATGACTGATTTTTTTTTTAGAACACTCAAAGAAGTTAAACAAAAACAAACCAAAATCAATGTCTACAGAAATAATTATCGGTGGCTAAAATTACCGTTTTTTGCTACAGTCTATTCTTTATTTTACTTAGATTAATATTTCCGCTCATGCTGTGCATCAATATTTGCTATGTTTGATTTTCATCATATTCGTCAGCGACGTTCCCATATGCATACTTCTACTGCACGTATCCAATATACTCATCCCGGTTTATGTGCCAACTTTCTTAAAGGACCCCTATAGCTTATTCTACCTCTATAGTATAGCCTACCTAGTTCCTTCATTGAGTTATGAGCTTCTAAAATCCCCACCTTTCGCCATTGTTTCGTTTTGTTCTGCGATTTTTTGGCGCTTTTTCGGCCCGTGGCAAATTTTGCCTGTCACGCAACGCAAACTTTGCCGGAATCTTAAATGTCCGCTGACAACTCTTTCACACATAAGGGTATGAAAAGCTACGAAGTGTTCTTTTTCATTTTGGAAGACATTGAAGACCATCAGGTCTATCTTCTGTTTTGGACTTAAACACCACGCGCTCAGTTTTCAAATCTTTTGCGCCCAGCCACCGCGTCGGAGAACAGGAAGGCTGGATAGAGTCGACAAGCGTAAGTAATGGTGTTTTCGAAACACGATATTTCTGATCCGTTTCATAGTGAAAAGATAAGATTTCTGCTTTGATCGGAACGATTTCGCGATTCCTTGTTTTCCGAGAAGTTCCAGAGCCCTCCGCACCTGTTTTCGAGTTCTGGAAGGTTTCTGGAAGTCCTAGTTTACCCTTTCTAAGCTCCATCAAGTATTCCAAGAAGACTGAGGAACGCTCCGCGCAAAGTTTGAAGTTCGGGCAAACGAATCAAAATAAATTAAGAAATATCGCAGACTTGTCAAAGAATAATCTGCAGAATTCTTAATTTAGCCAACTAGTTTAATCCCTTAAGTAAACAACACCATTATATATGGACTCTTAACTTTCCATGCGTTTTTAGGGTAGATAAAATGGGAACTGGCAAGCGATTCCCAATGTTCCCAGCGGTTTTCGTTACCAAGTCGTCGCTTGAAAAGTTTTCCGGAGCCCCAGGAAAACCTTCAACTTGGTAGTTTGATTAGAAAATCGAAGTCATAATTTGGTTTTCAAAATGAGGCTAAAATTACCCCATTTAAAGAACTTGTCCGAAATAAGCGACGGTCAATATTCAGAACTGCCTTCTACATTCAAGGCCCCGTTAAATCGCCGTGGGTACTGACCCCGATAGAACATATGCTTTATACATTTGTATACCAGCATTCGGCAAGTGTCATTTTTTACCAACGTAGCATCTTTTCTTACTTATTCATATTTTTAATTATCAGTGGTATTAATATTTTTTACCACCTCTCACAAGAAAACTAAAAATTTCCTTAACTATACTATTATCTCTAACCGTTCCAAGAAAAAACAAGAGCTACGAGCTCATATGGCACTTGATACGAGTAGGTGGTACAAGAAAGTAGATGAGAACGTCACAAAATACCCCGCCATCCAGAATGCGGTTCGGACCTAGAAATAGGCTATCTAGTTTCACTCAAGTCTGAGCTTTTCAAGAATCGCCTCGGATCATCTAGGGCAAATGAATTTTTGACCTTCCAAGTTTCAACCCAATTGATCCACTCGTTTGGTCTCTAGACGTGCGACAAGATTTCCGGTACCTCCCCAACTCCCCCTACCGCGGCCGAATCTGGTTCGGACTTCTAAATGGATCATCTGAAGAATTTTCTCTTACCACCTATCAAGTTCCACTCAAATCTGAGCGTTTGTTGGGAACTTCCGGTAACTCTCCCCCCTCCCCCACCGTGGTCGGATCCGGTTCAAACCCTACAATATGTCATCTAGGGCATGTGATCTCTCTATATCCCAAGTTCCATTCAAATCGCTCTACTTGTTTGACCCCTATGCGAGCCACAACATTTCCGGGACTCCCTTTCCAACTACTCCCACTGTGGCTGAATACGACTCGGAAACACAAACGTCGCATCTCTGACGTTTCCTATTCCCATCCATCAAGTTTGACTGGGATCGGATCATAGCCTATCTGCAAATTTCCGGTTCCCGTTTCATCCCTCCCCTACCGTGGCCGGATTCGATCCAGACGTCACATAACAAACCAAGGCCGCATAAAACTCGGTACCGTCCAACTTGCATCCCATTCTGTCCGTCGCTTGTTTTTGTGCATGTCAAAAAGTCCCCCCCCCCCACTCCTACAACTACGTCCCAACCGTGGCCACATGTGGTTCGCACGCATGTTTAAAGTTTCACTCGAATCGGACCACCCGTTCGCAACTTACGGAAGCCAGTGATTTATGGATTCCCCCTTCCCTCAACTCCCCACAGATAGCCGGATCCAGGAACAAAAGTTTTCCTGGGGCATTCTGTCGGATCCTTAAGTCACTAATAAGCCTGCAAAAGTTTCATCATCCTCAGATATCTGGAACTACCCGAACTGGCGATCACTGGAATTCCGGGAAACACCGCCCAACTCCCCCCACAGAGCCCCGATACGACCTGGTTCTGTAAATTATGTATCTAGGGCTAATGCTTGTTCTTCCCACCAAGTTCCGTCCCAATCCCTCGACTCTAAGCGTTTCACGAGATTTCCGTTGCCCCCCTTCAATCCCCCCCCCCCCACAAGTACTGGATCCGATCAGGACTTGACCTGGAACAGCTGAGACGATAGCGCTTTCCACTTGCCAAGTTTCATTGAATTCCGATCACCCACCTAAAAGTTATGCATGTCACTGGATTCAAGGCTCCCCATCCCTCCACTCCCCCATGATGGTCGGATCTGGGAAACGACAATTTTCAAGTCAGTATGTTCGGGTCCCTGATACGCCTTCCAAGATTCATCGTCCTAGCACATAACTCGCGGGATCCCCCTAATTCCGGACTCCCCCCACCCCCAACTCCCCCACAGTGCCAGAATCCGGTCCGGTCATGTCAACGATGTATCTAGGACTTGCGCTTGTTCTTCCCACCAAGTTTCATCCCGATCCCTCCAACCTAAGCGTTTCCCAAGATTTCCGGTTCCTCCCCCCAGCTCCCCCCAAAGTCACAGGATCCGGTCCGTATCTGAAGCGGGTTTTCTTAGACTTGGGGTCTTTCCAAATATCAAGTTTCGTTAAGATCCGATCACCCGTTCAAAAGTTAAAAATACCTCAAGATTCCGCGCTCCCCTCCCTCCACTCCCCCCCATGATGCTCGTATCGGTTTGGGGTCAATTTGGGCTGAAGGAGTATTCAAGTAAGCAATCCATAATTTTATCAATAATCTTGGTGAAACGAAAAGAACATATTTCTAGTGCCTTTTGTGCTTCGTAATTTTTTCGGAGAAAGGTGGAAAGTGAACCAGCTTCTCAAGTCGTTTGCAAAGCATCCCTTCTTGACATACTTTAGAAGTGTCAGGACATAAGTGCAAAACGAGGAAACTTTTGACAAGTGCTAACTCCCCACTTTTCACGACTGATGAAAAGAAACTCGCGAAGTAAGCTACGCCAGACAAAGCACTCAACCAGGCGTTAAACAAGGACCGCTCCAAGAGAGATCACAAAAACATGAAGACAGAAGAACAAAGAAAAACAGTGCGAAGCTTTGAATACCTGACTGATATTCATTTTACCACGTCCGACATAGTAACTTATGAACAAGACAAAGGGTCGATGGATCGAGAAACGGACGCGATAGAAGGAGAGCAGAGCTGTATGTTAAAAAGAGGAAAGAGGTGAAAAAAGGACGCTAACAACGTGATGACAAAATATTAAAATATTACCCTTGGGTGACTCTTCAGAGAACGCCTTAAATTGGAAATTATACATAATAGTTGGATGTTGAGTGTATTGAATCCGTCGTATATATTCGTGGTAAACTGCATGGTGTTGCTGTTTATTCTGCCCCCTATTCGATTTGTACAGTTTTGGCAGGTAATAAATCTATATCATATGATATATTATTATTAAGGGCGCTAAAATACTATCATATCTAAAGAGACTGCTAAAGAGCCGAACAGAAAAGATACTGGAATCCCAACAAGAAGAGACAGTTAACCCTCCATTGAATGCTCAGCACCGGATATGATGTGAAACCTTCTCAGGCACCACTGGCTGACCATTTTACTAGTCGACATGTTAATGGCCAAAGTAGTCAATGCGCTTGTGCTGCCACCTTTTATCAGTCTTTCTCAATTTGGGCTTCCTTGCCGAATCAGAACAAGCATTCAATCTGTATCAATTGAACCTGTAATAATCATTATTACAGGTTTGTTTCCTTCTCCGACGTTGACCCAGAAGATTGACAGCCTGACGAGGACCCTTGCCAAGAAGGGCCGAAATATCGCGGAATAAATGTTTCAAAGTCAGCTCTGGCTCAAGGAATATTTAGCCTATAGAAGCTTCAGGTTAAAAAAAAAAAAAAAAAATGATAGCTTACCTCCTCAGTAGAAAGTCCGAAATCGTTCGATACCACTTTCCGATATTTGAATCGCACGGGCAAGTCGCCAACGATATCCTCGTAGTCAAGGCGGTAGTACTCGTCCAGGTATTCTTCATAGCTGGGATGGCTGGAAGGGTCGAAGACAGGTTTTTCTGTCTCAACGGCTTTTGCAAAGAGGGACTGACGCTTCCCCTTTTTTCTTCGGCTCATGTCAATTACCTCTTGCTGATAGGAGGCTTTTGGATTGTAGTCAGCGTCCATCTAAAAAATAATTTTTGTTCGGAGACAGATTTGATTTATTCATTCATTTATTCATACTACAGAGACTACATAACATAAATATATATAGTTACAACTAACTCAAGTTTTGCTGATTATCTCTATTTCAAAATACAACAAGAGTTGATTGTCTACCTTTCCCGACTACTCTTGCCTTTATCTCATCCCCCACAACCATCATCATCGAATATGTATAATTACTGGCACGGATCCTTTAACTTAGTGGGGTAATTTGGGTATATTGTATAGTAAGTAGTGTTTTATTCAAATCGATTGTAGTGTCGACGCAGGAGTAATTTAATGCACCACTTAACTGATATGTCACTTCACCTTTGTGCCTGAACCGAGGTTCAACCGAACCCGACGAGATCAGGACATTCACCTGTTAGCACTGTTAGTTTCATTTCATCATGATCGGCTCTTTTCGAGACAGAAGATAAATAGATAAGGCTACTTACATTTTAAAAACTTTCGCAGATATACAACCAAATTTGGGATTATTTCAACAAAAATATTTACAGTATCCATCTCAACACCAATTATGTTTCTCTAAAACGTTTTACGAACTCTGGCATAATAGTACAGTCAATATAAGGTTTGAGCGCAAACAATTGCAACAGAAATTATTTTTACATAATCTTGTAGAGAAGAATCAAAAGTTGAGAAACCTAGCGAGGTGCAAAATTCGTGTTTTTTAGCAGTTTCTATTAATTTTTTTATTTTCAGCTGAATTTTTTGTTTTCTTAAGCCTTAGTGTTTACTTCAAGGGGAACATATTTCTGGTGTATTTTATGTGCTGAACTCGAATATCACATCAGATTAAAGATACGGTCAACCGAAAGTGTTTCACTTTCATCACTATTCCAGAAATCCATATTTCTATTACATTATCCGTTATTCGCACTTGGGACCGAATAGAGACCCAAATGGATGTGTTGAATGGCCAGTTAATAACTGTACTGTATTCATTATTAATAATTACTTATTATTTTAATTGATAATTATTTCATTATTCTACAAGTGGTTTACGTCACTAATTCTAGAGTAATCATTTGTCCCTCCTAGTTAGGCTCATGAGTAGGCTGATACTGTGTATAAAATTGGGGTGAATTTTAATTGCAGTAATCTATCCTTTTCAGGTCGAACAGTTTTCGACCCTAAGAGCTGTCCTTTATTGAAAACTCAAGCCTATAGCCGATAAAGCTTAGCCTGAACAGGTCTAAGACTGGCTTACCCAATAGTCGTAGTTATCCAGGGATATAAACTCGATACCAATTTTTACGGTAGCACCATATTAATCGTTCTATATACATACCATTTAATAATCTTTATATGTACATATTTAGCCTTTATATATATAATATATATGTATAAAGCCCACACATTTGTAATTATTCAAATCGTCGTCGCCCGATCTTGGCTGATGTTCCCTTCGAGCTATGTTACCCTACGGTATCTCTTCTAGCGAAAAATTGGGTAGAAGGTTGCCTCTAACAAGTAGGTTCTGCAACCTTAGGTCGCCTTTTCAGACTAGTTTTTTAGGGAACTTTAGGATGGCTGCCTCCGCTATCGGGATCATTCGCATATCTTTGAGCTTTGCAAAAGCTGCGTCCATCTTAGTCTCAGCTTCCCTTTCGATTCTTCAGTTTAGGGCTTCTAGTTCTTAAAGCACAACTCTTACTAGAAATGATCTTTTCCATATAAAATGGGTCAGTAACAGCGTTTTCGAAAATACCATTCCTTTCCACCTGAAACTAGCGACTCTCTTTTAGCGCTTGTCGATTATATCCAGCCTTTCTGCTCTCCGACGCGGCGGCTGGGCGCAAAAGATTGGAAAACTGGACGTGCCTTGGTTAAAAAGTAAGAAAACTAAGCAAATAAAAGACGTCATAAAAAGAAGATTATCACAGCCTTATGTGTGAAAGAGTTGTCAGCGAACAATGAAGATTTCGGCAAACTATTCGTTGGGTGACGGGAAAACTCGGCAAGGCCGAAAAAGCGCTAAAATCCGTAGTTCCGAAACGAAACAATAGAGAAAGGTGGGGATTTTAGAAGCTTATAATTCCATATGGGAGCTAATTATGTTGTAAACGGCAGAATAAGCAAGAGGGGTCCTTTAAGGCTCTAAGCCTGTGTTTCTTGGTCCCCTTAGGTGCAGGAGTGTATGTGGTGTCTCTGATTATTACGCTCTTAATTAGCTTCTTCATATTTACTAGGTTCAAAAATTATTTCCATACCGTTTTTCTTGGGGACAGGTCGTGGGTTGACCTGGAATTTAGTCGTTATGGAGACTTCATGGTGACTGGTTTGCGTTGTTGGTTAGGGCCTTGGTTCCTTCGGTGATATGTGCAGGGCACTAGCGCCAACGGTTTCCATTTGTTGGTGGACCTTTTCTTTTAGGGGAAGGGTGTTGTAGTACTTGCTGGTACTGTGCGGCATCGGGGGAAATTTGGAACTGAAACAAATTCCCTCGTGTTGCGCCGTTGACCTCGGTACTTCTTAGTCAGCGCTTGCTTCTCCGTCATTGCTCCGTCCTCCGCTTCGCTACATCAGCAACATTTTTTTCCTTGACTTCTTGGTGGAGGGCGATTTCTGGTTGTGTTCTTCGTCTCATTTTTATGATGGTTTAATTTGAATGGTCCGAGACGACAGACGGTTTTGCTAACCTGCCTGTAGTCTAGGGATTATAAGGTTATGATCCTAGGTTTGAGACCCTCCATCATAAATATTTGTAGGTGTTGAAGACCAGACTCTCGACACAAATGAGACTAAATACAAAGAGGATATTCGTGAGCAGGAAGCAAAGTCGGAATCTCTTTCCAATGGTTTTCTGGCTGCTTGGAAATCGAAGCAGCTTTTTCGGATAGTGGTTCCAGGAAGTTAGTGGAAAGCTCCGCGGGAAACTGAATGCTTCGGCGGGAATCTTCAAACTGATGAAAAAACAGTCTCACTATCAAATGAAAAAAAAAATGGTAAGCGTCATTGAGGATGACGTCGTTCGACTAAATGATAGTGGAAGAAACGTCCAGTGAACCATATTTATTCTGAAAGGTTTGGAATTCAACAGTTTCCCGGCGATTTCAGCTTTCCATGCGTTTTTGCGATTGGTCCAGAGGAAAGTGAATCCAGGAATCGCTTTCACGTAGTTTTGGAGATGCGCTTCGCTCGCCGGAAGGTGATTCCGGAATCTCGCGAAAACCATCTATATCGCTCTAGATGATGTGTAAGTAAAGTATGGAAAAAAAATGTGCACATCCATTGCATCGGACTGGAAGGGATTAACTTTCTCAGTCTTTTACCAATGTGATTTTGTTACCTGTGATTCGAGTTTAATTACAATTGAAAAATGACGAACAGCATTATTTTGAAGAATTCTGCTTGACATGGTAGTATCCATTCGATAAATAATAAGAGTTCAAAAAAACGTCTTATACGGTGATGAATGTGAAACACTTTTATTTTGAACATACCTTGAATCTGATACAATATTCAAATTTAGCACAGAAAATTACATTAAAACATGTAACCTACGAAGAAAACGGTAAACTTTTAGAAAATCGAAAATACCAGCTCAAAAAAAATAGAAAACGCTATGAAACACGAGCTTATCCTTAAGATAGGTCTCCAACATTCGACACATCGAACAATCACCTTGTCTCTACAAAATGGTCTAATCATTTCGGTTGCTATAACAGAATCGCGAATTTCTTGTAAGATGATGAATGTGAAACACTTTCGGTTGACCGTATCTTAGATCTGATGTGGTATTCGAATTCAGCACATAAAACCAAATCCGAAACATGTTTCCCATGAAGACACTAAGACTTAAGAAAATAGAAAATTTCAGCTGAAAGAAATACATAAAATAGAAAACGCTAAAAAGCACGAACTTTGCACCCCGCTAGGTTCCTCAACTTTTGATATGTTGTACAGTTCTTTTTTCTCTACAATATGGTGTAAAAATCGTTTCTGTTGCAATTTGTTTGCGGTCAAGTCATATTTGACGCTAGATTGACTGTACTATAAAGTTTTCGGTATATCTGACGTGCTTTGTAGGTACAGGGCAGAGTTTGGGTACCCTAGAAACAGCCATTCACTCTGTTCGATTTCTGGAGTTTTGATGTGTGTGGGGGGGGGGGAATTTTGGAGTGGCGTGGGTGGACACCATGCGCTCCCGTAGTGTTTTGACGTTAGAATGTCTTAAAAGGTAGAAATCCGGCAGTTTTGGTCCACTACGAAAAATAGGAAGAGCCTGCTTCTGTATTGTTTCCGATTTGTCTCTTTTTTGGATCCCAAAACATAAGTGGAAGGGTACGTATGACTTAGTAAAAGTTGTCCGTCCGTCCGTCTGTCAGCACGATAACTCTCGAAGGGAATGAGATATTCTGCTGAAACTTGGATTCTTTGGGTCAAAGGTCAGGTAGAGTTCGTAGATGGGCTCTGTAGCCCGACATGTGGTGGCAGGGGAAGAGTTTCAAATTAAGGGGGGAAGAAGATATTTTTAACAGCTAATGAGATGGTTGATTTAGGGATTCGAAGAGAAGCTGAACACGTATATGAAAATTATTTTCTCGCCGGACAAGTAGTTCGCCCAGAATCCCGCCAAACCGGAAAATTTGTTAAAAGCAAAAGTTTTATTTGAAGTTGATTAGATGCTCGATTTAGGCGCAGGAAGACATGCTGAATCCGAACTACAATCATTTTCTACCCGGACATACAGTTCGCCCAGAATCCGGCTGGAACCGGAAAGTTTGTTATAAGTACAATATTTATCTGAAGTTGATTAGAGTTTCGCCGTAGTGGTAAGGAGGCATGCTGAATCCGTATATGAAAATTACAAATAGTTCGCCCGGAATCCGGCCTAAACCTGAAATTTGTTATAAGTTAAAGTTTTACCTGAAGTTGATTATAGTTTCGATATATTTCTTTATTTATTTTATTTCTATCCGCCGAAATCAGCGAGTTCATTACAAAGAGTTTTACAAAGTTTTTGCCGGACAAGTAGTTCGCCCGGAATCCGGCGGAAACCGGAAATTTGTCAGAAGTAACAAAAAGGAAGTTTTGATCAATTTCGTCAAGGTAGATATGACACATAGGGGTAAACACACATGCTAAATCCATATCATTGGTTTTCTCAGATGATTAGCCATTGGCATTAATCTCTTTCTAAATTTTAATGGTAAAAATGTTCAAGAAGTCTGGCGAAGACCGGATATCTACAAGACCCAATTGTCTGCATCAAATATTATTTTTTGGGGGATCCCATCGAAACTTTTGGTCTTGTTTCCTGCGATAATAAAAAAATGCCAAGCAGGAACCTTTTCACGTTTGATCATAGTTTTCCGCAGTAACATTTTGACATGGGCCTAGGGGGCCGAGCTCGTATCCTTGCTGGCCCCAGTGAACAAAATATATTGTCACGAAGTGTTTTAGAAATTAAAAACATGAAGCTGAACCTTCTAACATGAAGACGGTAAGACCAAGAACAAATAAGCCAGTAGAACCTCCGTCTTTGGTCCCATGCAGCGACTACGGATACTCCGACAGAACTCAGCTGAGCTATAAGTATTTGCTGAGCTTTGAGTTGCTGCCCTTCGCTCTTCGCCGTTGCACATATCAGAGGAATTAGGGCAGGAGGCGCGTTACAGCGCGTCCAGACAACCAGTCGACCTTTACTTTGGAAATTTCTTTTTCGGGGCTTTACTGCGACTTAGCTGTTTGTAGAGGTAACGAATTGGGATGTTCCGCGTAGCTCGAACCTCCGCTCGTTTGCACCGGGCAGGGTATAGGTATTTATTCGACTCCGCGTGGTCGTCTTACAGAGATAGGGAGACGGAGGTTCTGGCGCTTATTTGTTCTTGTAACACCAATACACATCAATAGCAAATTATTATAGAAGCTAGTGGTGCTTCAGTAGAAGACGTACAGAAAATTGGCTTATTTTGAATTTTTGGGTCTTGGGCATTTTTAATGGTATTGTTTTTTGTGGGGAATAATTTTATAAGTAGTGAACTGAAAGACAAAAATGCTCCTCAGCCGGGATCTGAACCCAGGACCCTCTGCTTACAGGGCAGGCGCTCTTACCATTTGAGCTACCGAGGGGCTTGTGAACAGAGTTCGCAAACCACTACAATAGTCTGGTAGAAGCCGGCCATAGGGACAGTCGTCCCGTCCGAAGGCAAATTCATCTAACCAGTTCACATCCCAACTTCACGGAAATTAATAATAATACATAGATGGCACTTTACACAAGGCACTTGTGCCGTGACCAATAAACCAGAAACATTTTTTTCGAATATATTTTAGAAGTCTAGGACTCCAACGGAGTCCTAGACTCACGGTACAAGTCGCTTGTGTAAAGTGCCATCTATGTATTATGTTGTGGGGTACAATATTCCTGTAGCGGCAAAATCAGATGTCTAGCCTACTTACATTGAAATCTTCATCCTCACAATAAGCTCCTTGACTAGACTCCCCTTTCCCGGCAGCACCGTTGCTTTCAAATCGCTCAATTTCGTAGGAATCCCAATTTTCTGAAAAGAAAGGAAAGATCATTCGAAAGACTCGACATTCCATTTCTAGCCCAATTCAGAGTCAATTCTCGGCCTTTTCCGGGGGTTACCTGTCCCCTTAGTCTTCTTCGGGAAAATTCGGTGGGCTGATGACGCGTGCGATGCCGGACGAGAGGGCGAAAGCAACGGAGGCTGACGAAGATGAGAGCGAACCGGCCGTGATTCAGACTTCTTTGGGTTTACAGCACAACCCGAGGAATAGGACGACAGTACAGAAGCCATTAGTTGCGTTTTTTATCCGAATTCTCCTCGCGACTCTCTTCCGAATTCTCCTATTTCGCGCTTTTGGACTAGTCAGATGACGTGAATTCTCATTTTCTTGCGTTTTTGTCAGAATCGAGAACGGGGAGGGCCTCCCGATTCTGCAGAATCGAGAAGTTGCTCCGATGGTGAATTCTCGATTCTCCTCTCTGCGTTCTCCTCCCTGATTGGTCAACATAGTGTGGGTGTTCAATATGCATAAACAGACGGACGAGCTGAGCTGCAAAATTAGTGTTTTTGTCAATAGCGAGAATGGAGAAGTCAGAGGAGCAAAAACGGTAATTTTTACGAGAATCGAGAATACATAAGCAAGAATTCGGAACGGAGAATTCGGATCAAAAACGCAACAATTATATTTGACTGGCAGGTGCTCAGTCAAGCAAGAGAGAACCCGTCAGGCATGGTAGCAGAGTGGTCCGTGTCCAAACATGACCATTTTAATGCCACTTAATCTCTCCCAAATCCACCCTCAGTCGAGGATAATCATCGACGCGAGACGAGATTTTAGGTATCAAACATTTCTGTCCTCAACAAATTTCGATCAAGACAGAAAACAAAACTGAGAAATATGAATACTCAGAAATATGCCAATGCTAATTATACACATAAGATTCTTTCGCTCACGAGAGGAATTTAGGAATCCCGGCAGTCTAGTACACTAGCCCTCTTTCGGTCACGGTGCTCAAACATCTAGCACCAAGCCTGAGTGCTAGACGTTTGAGCACTGTACCTTGAAATCCATGCATGGTGCATGGATTTCAGCATACAGTGCACACAAAAAAAGCACAGTTTCTATCATTGCACTCTAAATACCGATAGAAATTGTGCTTTTTCGTGTGTGCACTGTATGCTGAAATCCATGCACCATGTATGAATTTCAAGGTACAGTGCTCTAGCACTCAGGCATGGTGCTAGACGTTTGAGAACAGTGACTGAAAAAGGGCTAGTGTACTAAACTGAATCCCGGCATACGCCGGATCAGCGAGAAGAAGTGGAGGGCGATAAGCAAAGGATGAGACACTCTGCAATTAACAACTGAAGTAAATAAGTAAAATGTACAGTTTTGTCAGATTATCCTGACACTTTGGTAAAGGGACAAAATAATAGGTGTGAGGAAATAGAGATTAGAGTTGTTTTTAGGCAGAAAATAGCGTCTTTTGAGACCGACTTTAAGGCAATTTACTCCACACCTTTTAATCCCGAAACTGGAAGAGAGAACTACTTGCCTCGTCTCACCTGTAGTTCAAACAAGGCCTCGCATGTCAAAGCAGGTGAGAGACATGACCTTAAAAAGTAGGTCCTTAAAAAGCCACTCCTCACTGTTTTTCGTAACACCTTTAAAGCATAACTCTTAGTAGAAATGATATTTTCTCTACAAAATGGATCAGAACAAACGTTTTTGAAAATACCATTACTTTTCACCTGAATATAGCAATTCTCGTGTTAGCGCATGTCGATTATATCCAGCCTTCCTGCTCTACAACTCGGCGGCTGGGCGCAAAAGATTTGAAAACTGAACGTGCCTTGGTTAAAAAGTGGGAAAACTAAGCAAATAAAAGAAGTTATAAACAGAAGATTATCACATCCTTATGTGTGAAAGAGTTGTCAGCGGACAATGAAGATTCCGGCAAACTTCCGGCAAACTTTTCGTTGGGTGACGGGAAAATCCGGCAAGGGCGAAAAAGCGCTAAAAATTTGTAGTTACGAAACGAAACAACGGAGAAAGGTGGGGATTTTAGAAGCTTATAATTCCATATGGGAGCTAAGTATATTATGAAAGGCAGAATAAGCAAGAGGGGTCCTTTAACATTTTCCATCGACATATGTATCATACACACTGACAAAATTTCTCATAAGTTCAATTCCTTCTAACTTGCAAGTGTCTAGCCCTTTGCTTACCCCTCGATGCAGTTCGGCGACAACGGCCTTCCATACGCATAATCAAACATCAGAGTTACCAATGAACCATTTGAGATGTCATAAAACGTCCTTGTAAATATTTGGGATGTCCGCTTCCATTTTTATTTCTGTTCTTGCTCAAAACGTGTTGCTACGTTGAACAAGAACGCTCCATGCCTGAGACCTTGGTTGGTATACTCTTGATGACTAACTCTTCTTGCCGATGCAGAATCGCCCTGTACCTAGCGGAAGAGCCGGAAGCGGTATCACAGCTGCTCCCAAACATCACCGTGATTGGTTAAAGCAGGAATAGTTGCGTTTTTGCTGATACCATGGTATCTGTTACCACGGTCTAAAGTCGTTTTTGCAGTTATCGTGGTACCTGGCCAGTTATCGTGGTATCAGATATTCAGATACTACGGTCCGACCGTGGTAACTGGCCGTGGTATCTGAAAAGTCATCTCACTTTCATCAAATTTTGTCAGATTGGTGAGAAAGAAGTTTAGCACTTAGTGATGTAACTGGATATCTGTTTTCTTTTGGGATGACTTCGAAAAGTGCAATTTCGGCAATAGTCGTTTTTGCAGAGTACCGTGTATCAGATACCACGATAACTGAAAAACGACTAATAGCAGATCCAGTTACCGTGGTAACAGATACCATGGTATCAGCGAAAACGCAACTATTGACCCACAGGAGGGTAGATCTATTAGACAGAAAATTAGGACTAGGAAATCCAGGTTTTGATACAGTCATTAACGACACATCCAGTGGCTAATCATCATGGACCCATTTCATATTCAAATTCGACCCATCTACGTCTAATCCAATTCAAGAGCCTAGGGTGGTAAACACGGACATTTCAAAGGGAGGGCATTGCAGAACTTCATGGAAATATCCGCAGAAATCTGAGACAGAGAAGATTAAGATGAAAATACTCTGAAATTTCCGCAGAGGCAAAGACAAACGGACTCCCTGAACAGACATATCGTCATCTCATTTCAAAATTCCCTCAATTTGTGTCGAGGATCGTCTGAATGGGACTCATGGAGAATAGCGAGCATACAAAGTAGCCGAACCGAAAAAGACTACTCGTGACTTATCCTACATGCCTCAAAGAAATGAGGGCTTACCCCGAACTTTCGAGAGTAAGGTCAATCAACAAGAACAAGTTCAAACAGTAGCCGGGATAGCGAAAGTCAACAGGGCAAGATAGGGTTTAAACGTCTAATCCACTTGTGCGGGCTGCATCTGCCCCGCTTTTGAGGTTGTCTCTGCCTGTGTGGCTGGCAGTGCTTCCACTCGACCCTCTCTGAAAAAAAAGTAGCAGCCTCTCCAAAATAAAGTGGATAAAAGTAGATTTCGATAGTAAAAAAGGTAGTTTTATGTCAAAATGCGGGCTTAATGCCGGAGTAAAGGAATCACCAGGCCCGTTCTTTCACACGTCAATGCTTAATGAGCCCATTTATTTTCAACCTTTCTCCTCAGTAATAACTTTAAAAAGTAAAAAAAAAAAGTATTTTTCTTCTTCTAAAATACAGAGTTTCTAATATAAAACCATATTTTCTGCTAAAATATGGAGATTTTGGTAGAAAAAACAACTGTGTGCTGACTGTGTACAACAGGGAAAAATCAGGTTGTTTCCTGCTTGAATAATTTGTTATTCTGTTAAAGCTGTGCGCTGCAGATAAAGAAATCGAAAATAAGCCTCTTTCATGGTTAAATTAAGAGAATTTTATACAAAACCAGATTGTTTGCCAAACCACAGTGTGTCGAAGACATAATTATTGGATATATTTCTTTTCTGCTTGGTAATCCAACCAAAAGACAAAAAGGAGTAGAAATAAAGTATCAAAAGGCCAAAACCAGTAGAAATAAAGTAGTAAAATACATTAGAAAATAAAAAAGTAGAATGGTCCAGAGTACAGTATTCTACTTTGAAATACAGTAGAAGTGGAAGCATACTACTGGGTGGATCCGAATGGGAGCAGTCTCTGCGGGTGACCCAGGTTCCACCTGGAGCCCGTTCGACTTGATTGTTTTAGTTTAGTGTGCTGTTTGTTTTGAGTGTCTTATTTTTGTTTTTCTTATGGTTTTCAAAAACCGTTAAAAAAAAGTAAATTGAACTGAATTGGATAAACAGGTTCTCTTTAAGGCAAAAAAATGAAAACCGCAGAGAACCTACCGAAAGCGCTCCGACATTCCAAATAAATGAACCTTCACAGATTGTTTGTATTTGGTGGATAGAAATAAATATAATACATAAATACCCACAAAATATTTGTCTCCTAACCTCCCTATCACAACACAGTGTCAGAACACACTGTTTCAACAGATATGACGTAAGCTTATCTCCTTACCCCTATCTCGAACATCTAATCAACTTCAAATAAAACTTTAAATTTATAAAAAAAAATCCGGTTTCAGCCGGATTCCGGGCGAACTATGTATTCGGGTAAAAATTATTGTTATATTTGGATTTAGCATCTTTTCTTACACCTAAACCGGACATTTAATCTTCAAGTAAAACTTTTGCTTTTAACCAATTTTCCGGTTTTGGCCGGATTCCGGGCGAACTACTTGTCCCGGTAGAAAATGATTCTCACATATTTGTTCAGCATGTCTTCTTACCCCTGAATCGAACATCTAATCAACTTCAAATAAAACTTTTACTTTTAACAAACATTCCGGTTTGGCCGGATTCCGGGCGAACCACTTGTCCGGCGAGAAAATAGTCTTGATAATCGTGTTCAGCATGTCTTCTTACCCCTTAATTGTCTATCTCATTAGCTGTTTAAAATATTTTGTCTCCCCCTTAATCTGAACTCCCTCCCTAGATGCAGGGCTATAGTGGCCATCTACGAATTCTATCTTTCCCTTGACCCAGAGGATCCTCACACCAAGTTTCATCAAAATATCTCATTCCCTTCGAGAGTTATCATGCTGACAGACGGAAGGACAACTTTTGCGATGTCATAGGTATCCCTCCACTTACGTTTTGGGATCCCAAAAAACGTTGACCAAGGACGAAGTAAAATTGACACAGAAACGAAAATCTTGTAGTCATTTACCAGTTACACGTCTATATAGGACAGTGGTTCCCAACTGAGGGTACGCGTACCCAAAGAGGTACGTGAGACCCTCGTAAGGGATACGCGAAGGTCCCAAATCTCTGAATTCAAAAATGTCTGCTTTCGTCAAGAAATTAGAGTTTTGAGGCTTACGAAGTTTCAAATAAACAGTGCAATTGTCTTTTTGATCTTTGGCCAGTTTATGGACGAGAATGAAATTGACAGCCTTGCAGCCTCAAGTATCCCTTTTATTTATATATATTTTTACACATTAATTGCTTACCATTTATGACAATAAATGACGTCTTTTTGCCGTTCCGATCTGGACAGCTCTTAGTAAAATGATAGAACTATGATTCTTCAAAAAGGGGTACGCAACCATTTTGAACCTTAATTAGGGGTACACGATACGGAAAAGGTTGGGAACCACTGATATAGGAGAAATTAAACGGACCTGGTTACCAAAAAACAAAACGACCGAAATTTAATGAGTGCTACCAAGGGCAGCTAGTAAACTGGTCATGACTTCTTTACAACACATCTCTGGCCCTTTCTATTGTCGTGGGCCAAGCTGACTAATGACAGTATTGGAAATATTAGAATAGCTCGTAAATGGGTGGCAATCCTCTGTTAGGTGGATCGTTTGGTTCAGGTGGCGTGGCCCGGTTGTCTACCGAACATCTATTTCACAGTGACGTGAACGTTCGCATCTAACACGCTCTCGCTTAAAATGATCCCTTCCTAAACTCGACTGAATGGGAAACACCGTTTATTTTCCTCAAAGCATCTGAGGCGTCCCAGAATTACCGTGCTCATATACGGACGGACGGACGGTTTTATTTGCGACGTTATGAGATAAAAGATAGACCTCTGACTATCTTTTGAGATCCCAGAAAAGGGGGGTCGGACGCTTAACATGAAAAACACTAAACTTAAACCATGCTAACGGTATAGGAAATGAAGTTGACAAATTTGCCTGTCCCAAGACACGTGGACTTAAACACTGGAAACACTCCATTTTCCACGCGTATAAAAAGTACTGTAGACGGCGAGGCGCTACATCGGATGTAAGTATTTACAGAGAAAGTGACAAAATTTCGCGAGGCTCGCTGACACAAATTGTTAATAGACAGACGACGACTAGTTTTCCAGTTCCTCCACAGCGATGACTAGAAGAAGGAGGAGAAGATGACTCGTGCCCGTCTTCGGCAACGAACAGCCATCTCATTGAGATCCATCAACAGGATGCAGGAAAGCTGTAACCACCCATGGAGCTCCATGATGTTCCGGTTTATTGAATTTTAATTATTTTGGTTGTTGTTGATGTTATGTTGTTTCTCTCTTTTTTTTTTATTTTTTACCATACTCCGTCTTTACCTAGACGGGTTACAAATAAAATTTAGTTTTATTTAATTCGTCACAACTCAGAACTAACTGTGTCAGATTTATCCAGTACTTTCTTTTCTTTCCCGGTAGTTCCGGAAATCATTACATTGTACACTGTAAAAAGTTTCTCCGAGTAATGATTAAGTTAACTGCAGTATTTGCTACTTGGATTAATCTTATCTCTAAGCTACTATTAATCCGAATTAGAGACAATCTTATCTCAGTAAAGACAAGATTATTCCCAACAGGAAATTTTTTTTTACAGTGTTAGAAATTATGTCTAAATTTTGGGTGTTTGTACTGTTATTTATCTGTTTTTCGTTGTTCTCTTTACTCCACTACCACACTGTCAGAAGTTTCATAACAGATAACACGAGGATGCGCGGTTTCAACCGACCATGCGTAACAGATAACTCTTCGGATGTTATCTGTTGTGTTTGAAAACGTTGTGATGAAATGTTATGCATAACAAGCTTTGTTAGGAAGAGCCAAAAAAGCAACTTTATCCCTTATCGTCATAATGTCGGAAAACTCAGCAAGTGTTATCTGTTACGCATTATCTGTTGAAACCGCGCATCCTCGTGTTATCTGTTATGAAACTTCTGACAGTGCACCTTGTGTATTTGGCGGGTTAAAAATAAAATATATATAGTCTAGTTACGGGTCGGGTACTCACTCAAATTATGGTACCTGCTTTATTGAGCGAACAGCTAACGCTAGATCAAAGACGTTTTCAAATTTGTGTAGGATACAACAGTAGTGTCTGGTAGGTAATGTCAAGAACAAATAAGCCTACTGTTCTTATGCTTATTCGTTCTGAGTAAGAGCAAGCCATCGTGGATACAGCAAGAACAAATAAGCAAAATAAGCAAGTGAGACCCTCAACCCCAATGCCCCTGGAGAGGGGCAGAAAATGACCGAAGCGTTGCGTTATTTGCTGTACAAAGAGCGGAGTCTTAAATGTAGTCAATTCACTTAGAACATATTGGCAGAAACCCTTCCCGGCACGCGTGTCCTTTTACAGAGTGAACTTCTTCCCCTTCAATTATGGTCACTTCTTCCCCCACACCCCGATGTCTGGCAAAAACAGGTCCTATTTTCATCCTTCACTCACGAAGTTTACTAGGTCAACGTAAATGCTAGCTAGCTTTGGTTTACTGCCGCGAGACATGGTAATCTAATACAATTTGAAGCTATTCAAACCTCCAAGCCACGTAAGTGGAAGGATCCTGTGAGTAACCTTAAATGGAATTATACCAAGCATAAGATATGTATTTGTGTGAAGAGACCAGCACAGATTATTAACACGAAAAAGAGGTTACCCCACTCACCCACCCCAATGTCTGGCGAAAATGGGCCCTATTTTCATCCTTGCCCTACTCAGGAACTTTACTAAGATCAACGTAAATGCTACTAGCTTGGTTTACTGTCAAGAGACATGGTAATCTAATACACTTTGAAGCTCTTCTACGGGTCAGACAGCCAAAGCTGATGACCGCACGACATGCTCTGTGTTTTATCTTCTCACACACGAAGAGAGCATTACATGCGTTTTTGTTCGGTGCTCAACTCACCCTTTTGCTCTTTTACTGGCTTTGCAAATTGAGCAAAACCTGTTCTCGATTTCCAAATAACAGAGAACGCTCGTGGTTTTTGGGATCCCAAAACGTAAGTGGAGGAATACCTATGACATCGCAAAAGTTGTCCGTCTGTCCGTACGTCTGTGAGCATAGTAACTCTCGAAGGGAACGAGATATTTTGATGAAACTTGGTGTGAGGATTCTTTGGGACAAGGGAAAGGTCGAGTTCGTAGATGGGCTATGTACTGCTACATTAGGGGTGGGATGGGGGGGGGTCAAATTGAGGGGCAACAGCTAATGAGATAGTCGATTAAGGGGTAAGAAGACATGCTGAACACGATTATGAAAACTATTTTCCCGCCGGACAAGTAGTTCGCCCGGAACCAGGCTAAAACCGGAAAGTCTGTTAAAAGTAAAAGTTTTATTTGATGTTGATTAGATGTTCGATTTAGGGGTAAGAAGACATGCTGAACACTTACGTGGAAATCATTTCATACCCGGACAAGTAGTTCGCCCGGAAACCGGCCAAAACCGGAAAATTTGTTAAAAGCAAAAGCTTTCTTTGTAGTTGATTAGATGTCCGATTAGGGGTAAGAAGAGATGGTGAATCCGTATACGACAGACATTTTTTACCCGGACATATAGTTCGCCCGGAATCCGGCTGAAACCGGAAAATTTGTTATAAGTTACATTTTCATTTGAAGTTGATTAGATGTTCGATATAGAGGTAAGGAGATACGCTGAACTCGCTTTTAAGATATATTTTTTCGCCGTAGAAGTAGTTCCAGAATTCGGCCGAAACCGGAAAATTGGCAGAAGTAAGGCAGGTAGTTTCATCAAAATAGAATATTGATATGACTTTTAGGGGTAAACACACATGCTGAATCCATATCTGCCTTAACCTGTTTCTGAATTTTAATAGTAAAAATGTTCAAGGAGTCTGGCGAAGACTCGATCTGGCGAAGACAAGACCCAGTTGTCCGGATCAAATATAGGATTTTTGGGATCCCATCGAAACCTTTGGTTTTGTTCTTGATGCCATAGGGGTGGGTTTATGAGAACTATTTATTTTTATATTTTTTTTTTGCTGAACCGCACAAGAAAGCGCGAAATCCCTGATGACCGAATGCACGATCCCCTGATAACCGCACGACATGGAGTGTGGTGCAAAATTTATTCTCGATATCCCAATAACAGAGAACGTCGTCGTTTTTGGGATCCAAAAACGTAAGTGGAGGGCTATGACATCGCAAGTTGTCCGTCTGTGAGCACGATAACTCTCGAAGGAAATGAGATATTTTGATGAAACTTGGTGTGAGGATTCTTTGCGTCAAGGGTAAGGTCAGGTTCGTAGATGGGCTTTGTAGCCCTACATTTAGGGGTGGGGGTTCAAATTAAGGGGCAAACAAAATATTTTTAAACAGCTAATGTGATAGTCGATTATGGGGTAAGAAGACATGTTGAGCACGACGATGAAAACCATTTTCTCGCCGGACAAGTAGTTCGTCCGGAATCCGGCATAAACCGAAAAGTTTGTTAAAAGTAAAAATTTTATTTGATATTGATTAGATGTTCGATTTAGGGGTAAAAAGTCACACTGAACACTTGTGTGAAGATCATTTTCTACCCGGACAAGTAGTTCACCCGGGATCTGGCCAAAACCAAAAAATTATTAAAAGCAAAAGTTTTATTTGAAGTTGATTAGGTGACAGAAGAAACGTTGGGTCTGTATGACAATCATTTTTACACGGACATATAATTCGTCCGGAATCCGGTTGTAGCCGGATCTTTTTTTTTTATAAATTAAAGTTTTATTTGAAGTTGATTAGATGTTCTTTATAGAGATAAGGATATATGCGCTGACAATTAGTTCGCTCGGAATTCGGCCGAAACCGGAAAATTGGCACAAGTAAAGCAGGAAGTTTCGGTCAGTGTCGTCAAAATAGATTTGGCTTATAGAGGTATATCTGAACTTGGTTTTCTCTGATGATTAGCCTCGCGAAGACTGGATATGGCGAAGACAAGACCCATTGTCTGGATCAAATATTAGATTTTTGGGATCCCCTCGAAAGCTTTGGTCTTGTTCTTGATGCCATGGAGGACGCCATCTCTTGATGCCATGGAGGTTAATGAGAAATATTTATTTCTTTTTGGCTGAACAGCAAAGACAGTGCGGGAAACGACGAAAGGCACGCCGACCAGTACTGTGCCACACTTAGACGGAAACCATTATATTGTCTAGGCTAATAGGAAGTTCTCCAATTCGCTCCCTTCATCTGGCGAATTAGGTTTCAATTTTACAACAAGAGCTGTAAGCTCATATGGCACTTGCTTGGGTTAAAACGTTTTGATTGATCAAAAGTAAGTTTCGACTTTGCGGTTGAGATGCGCACTCTAAGGGAACTGAAACTTCATCTGTAAGCAAAACCCTTGAGGCAAAAATGCTGATGGGCTGATGGGCATCATGAAAATGCATATATTGCTTAAAAGTATTTTTTTTTACTTTGCGGTCAAGATTGGTACTTTAAGGAATAATCGGATCTGGGAAGTAGCAATTTCTAAGCAAATGTTGTTGAGTCTCCAATATTCCAGCGAAGTTTCATCGTCCTAGCACATCTGGAAGTACCTTAACGCGCGATCAGCGGAATCCCAGACCCCCCCCCCTTCTCCAACTCCACCCACAATACCCGGAGCCAATTCGGTTCTGTAATTAATCCAGAGCATCTGTTTGTCATTCCCACGAAGTTCGATCCAGATCACACCAGTCTAAGCGGGTCAAGTATTTTCAGCCCTCCCCCCGATAATTGCCGAATTCGGTCCAGAAATGAAAAAGATCACCAGAGAAAAATGTCCTCTGTTTAATTATTAAATTTCACTCGAATCCGATCACCCGTTCCTAAGCTACGCATGACTGAATATTCCGGATTCCCCTCCCTCAACTCCCCCCCCCCCTAAGATTATCAAGTGTCCGGATCCTGTCAAATTATGTAAAAGATTTACATGGATCAGATGTTTGTTCTTCCCAGCAAGTTTCACCATCATTCTAACCGTTTCTCGAGATTTCCGCCCCCCCCCCCAGCTCCCCCACGGTGCCCGTAGCCTATACGCTTCAGTAAATGATTTACTTAGAGCATCTGTTTGTTCTTCCCACTAAGTTCCATCCCGATCTCTCCATTCTAAACGGGTCAGGTATTTTCCGCCCCCCCCCTCCCAATAGTTGCCGGGTCCGGTCCGGATATGAGAAAGATCACCGGAGAGATGCCCTCTGTTCAATTCTTAAATTTCACTCGAATCCGGTCACCCATTCCAAAGTTACGCATGACTGAAAATTTCGGATTCCCCTCCCTCCACTCCCCCCACCATTATCAGATCGACTCCCCCCCCCCCCCCCATAAGTGTCCGGATCCAGTACAATGGTCTAAAGGATTTATCTAGAGCACATGCTTGTTCTCCCCAGCAAAATATTCTTTGAGCCCAAGCTGACTTTGAAACATTTATTCAAACAATATTTACAACGGATACGTCAGCTACGATTCTTCATCAGCGATATTTCATTATAGTGGTATTCGAAGATAATTTACTTTAATAAGATATTTATAGTCGGTAGAAGCTTCAGTTATTTATTACAGGTTTGTTTCCTTACCCGAAGTTGAATCAGAGGATTGACAGCCTGACGAGGACCCTTGCCAAAAAGGGCCAAAATATCGCTGATGAAGAATCGTAGCTGACGTATCCGTTGTAAACATTGTTTGAATAAAAAACTTCCCAGCAAGTTTCACTCCGATCCCTCCATTCTAACCATTTCTTGAAATTTCCGGTCCCCACCCCCAACTCCCCCCTGGCTACCGAATCCGGTCAAGACTTTAAACGGGCATCACAGATATATAATTTATTCAGTTATTAAGTTTCATTACAATCCGATCACCCGTTCGAAAGTTACACACTTCTCAATTTTCCCGGATTCACCTGCCCTCCACTCCCCCCCAAAATGGTCGGATCGGAAAACTGATTATTTCTAAGTTTGTTTGGTCGGGTCTCTGATATGCCTGCCAAGTTTCATGGTCCTAGCACAACTGGAAGTCCCCTAACTCGAAAAAGTGTGACAAAATGCCCTAAATTTTCAAGTTTCCAGCACCCCCCACTCCCCCGCATTTGGTCGGATCGGGAAACCGATTATTTCCAGGTTAGTTTGGTCGGGTCCCTGATATTCCTGCCAAGTTTCATTGTCCTAGCTCATCTGGAAGTGCCCTAACTCGAAAAAGTGTGACAAAATGCCCTAAAATTTCAACTTTCCAGCGCCCCCCACTCCCCCGCATATGGTCGGGTCGGGAAACTGATTATATCCAGGTTAGTTTGGTTCTGGTTCCTGATATGCCTGCCAAGTTTCGTTGTCCTAGCACATCTGGAAGTCCCCTTACTCGAAAAAGTGTGACAAAAAACTCGGACCGACCGACAGACCGACAGACGGAACTGTGATCGGTATATGGCACTTGAGCCAGAGGCTGCAAGTGCCATAAAAACGGCTAACTGATAAAACGAAGAAGTATAGAAGGAAAACAGAACGAGAATATTTTTATCGAGTAGCTTCTTTTCATCCTTTGTCATCGTTTTCTCTTGATCGACTAACAAGAGCTAGAAGCTCAAATGGCCCTTGCAAGGCTGGGTAAGAGGATGAAAGTAGGACTTTGCCAATGCATGGGTTTGTTGTGATCATTTGTAGCGCAAGACCCTTCAGATAAGAATGATCATGGGCCCATGGAAATTACGAGAATGAATCGTTTGGTAAAAAATGTTTTATTTTTGCACTTTACTGTGATGATGCGTACTTTAAAGGCGATAGAATTTCATCTGTAATCAAAACACTTCAAGGAAAAATGATCGTGTGCCCTCAGGATCATGAATATACGTGGTTTGGTCAAAAGTATTTTTTTTTTAACTTTTTTGGGATCCCAAAACGTAAGTGGGGCTGATGACCGCACGACATGCTGTGTGTTTTATCTTCTCCAATACGAAGAGAGCATTACTTGCGTTTTTGTTCGGTGCTCACTCATCCTTTTGCTCTTTTACTTGCTTTGCAAATTGAGCAGAACCTGTTCTCGATTTCTAAATAACAGATAACGCTCGTGGTTTCTGGGATCCCAAAACGGAAGTGGAGGGGTAACTATGGCATCGCAAAAGTTGTCCGTCTGTCCGTCCGTCTGTCAGCATGATAACTCTCGAAGGGAATGAGATATTTTGATGAAAGTTGGTGTGAGAATTCTTCGAGTCAAGGGTAAGATCGAGGTCGTAGATGGGCCCAATAGCTGCATATTTAGGGGAGGGGTTTCAAATTAAGGGGCGAACAAAATGTTTTTTAAAAGCCAATGAGATAGTCGATTAAGGTGTAAGACGACATGCTCAACACGAATATGAAAACAATTTTCTCGCCGGACAAGTAGTTCACCGGAAACCGGCAAAAACCGGAAAGTTTGTTAAAAGCAAAAGCTTTATCTGAAGTTGATTAGATGTCCGATATAGGGGTAAGGAGACATGCTGAACCGGATATGAAAAATGATTTTCTCGTCGGACAAGTAGATCGCCCGGAATCCGGCCAAAACCGGAAAATTTGTCAAAATAAAAGTTTAATCTGAAGTCAATTAGAGGTTCGATTTAAGGATAGGGAAACATGCTGAATCCGAATATGAAAATCATTTTCTCGCGGGACAAGTAGATCGCCCGGAATCCGGCCAAAACCGAAAAATTTGTTCAAAGTAAAATTTTTGAATGAATTTCATTAGGTATTCGATTTACGGGTAAGAAGACATGCTGAATCTGTGTATGACAAATGTTTTTTACCTGGATACATAGTTCCCCACGAATCCGGCTGAAATCGGAAAATTTGTTAAAAGTTGAAGTTTTATCTGAATCCGTTTTTGAACTTCAGTTTATTTGCAAGACAAGTAGTTCGCCCGGAATCCGGCTGAAACCGGAAATTTGGCAGAAGTAAGGCAGAAACTTTCGTCAAAGTAGATATGACGCAGGATATAGGGGTAAACACACATGCTGAATCCATATTTGAACTTGGTCTTCTCAGATGATTACCATTTGCCTTAATCTGTTTCTAAATTTTATTAGTAAAGAGTTCAAGGAGTCTGGCGAAGACTGGACCTCTATAAGACCCGATTGTCTGGATCAACTATTAAATTTTTGGGATCCCATCGAAACCTTTGGTCTTGTTGACTTTGCAGTTAAAATGCGCACTTTAAGGGAGCTAGAAATTCATTTGTAAGCAAATCCTTGAGGCAAAAATGATCATGGGCTCATGGGGTCAGGAAAATGTGTAGTTTGCTGAAAAGTATTTTTTTTTTACTTTGCGGTTAAAATTGGTACTTCAAGGAATGGTCGGATTTTGGCAGTGACAACATCTAATCAAATCTTGTCGAATCTATAATTCTCCAACTAAGTTTCATCGTCCTAGCAAATCTGGAAGTACCTTAACTTGCGACCACCGGAATTCCGCCTCCCCCCCCCCCCCGACTTCCTCCACAGTGCCCGGATCCAATTCGATTCTGTAAATGATTTATCTAGAGCGTTTGTTTGTTATTCCCACCAAGTTCCGTCCCGATCTCTCCAGTCTAAGCGGGTCACATATTTTCCAGACTCCCCCCCCCCCAACAGTTGTCGGATCCGGCCCGGACATGAGAAAGAACATCAGACTCTGTTCAGGTATTAAATTTCACTGGAATCCGATAAGCCGTTCCAAAGTTACGCATGACTCAATATTCCAGATTTCCCCTTCCTCCGCTCCCCCCCCCCGATGATCGGACCGAGAAATTTTTTATTTTCAAGTCAGTCTGATGGGTCCATGATATGCCTACCAAGTTTCGTCGTGAAAATCTCCAAAACCGCCATAACCGGAATTCCGCGAAACCTCCCCCCCCCCCGGAAAAAGAGTGTCCGGAAGAGTCCAATTCTGTAAATGATTCATCTAGAGCAGATGCTTGTTCTTCCCAGCAAGTTTCACTCCGATCACTCCACTCTAACCGTTTCTCGAGATCGGGGAAGTAAATTTCCAAGTTAGTTTGGTCTAATATGCCTGCCAAGTTTCATCGTCCTACATCTGGAAGTACCCTAACTCGGCCGGCAGGCAAGTGCCATAGTTAGTGTTAACAGTTCCATTAAATGTAGATGGTGTGACTGGTAAAAAAATGGCCCGATCCTAGTAAGCACAAGAATAAATTCAGTTTCAGTGCTGCTTATACGTCTAACCAGGCCCGTATACAGGAATGTACTTCGGGGGGGGGGGGGTGTTGCCTGCGGGTTGGACAAAAAAGTACAAAAAAGACACAGATCAGAGGGAAAAGCCTATAAAAACGGTTATTTTTGTATGTTTCGGGGGGGGGGGGGCGTATTGCTAGAGATCTTTTCAAGCTCAAATGCGAGCGTAAAATACGCTCGGATTTTCCGCAGTGTGTAAACCCACCATAACCGAAAAACGGGGAGAAAACAAATCCTATTTCGGTTAAAGACAAAATCAATTCTTAAAAACCGACGTAAAGCCAATGCTATACGTATGTCATACATATGAACTTTATCTTCCTCCTTGACAGACTCTATATAGCTTCGCTTATTTTCCATATATTGCTATTGGACAGACAAGCAAAACAAGGCAGGAAATTTATTCTACCTTTTGCTTTTCCAAATCTAGTTTCCCATCTCTCTAGAACGCTGCTTGTTAGCTATATTGTCGAAGCTGAATACTGCCTTTTTATTTCTTGCATCAACTTCCAAAATTCTTTTGAAATAAGGATTTTCCGCTAAGAGGTTGCTCCCGCCTTTCTAAAACTCAAAGAATGACAAAATCTTTTTTGTAATCAGGTAAATTTTCCAGCGTAAGGTCTTGATTTCTGCGGTCTTGCCGGATTCTTCGCAATTGCTTTGAAGGCGGCGTCATTGAGAGGACTTCAAACTGAAAGCGTGGCTTTTCATTACCTCTGCAATTTGGCACAAGAAACCTCCACACGTTCTGGAAACCGAGTAGGCGAATGAATATAATTAATATTTGGGTCTTACAAGATGATTTAAAAGACGCGACGAAGACATACAGGCTATTCAGGTGGCCAAAGCCAGCTGCACTGTCAGAAGTTTCATAAGAGATAACACGAGGATGCGCGGTTTCAACAGATAATGCTTAACAGATAACACTTCGGATGTTATTTGTTGTGTTTGAAAACGTTATGCATGAAAGGTTATGCATAAAAAGCTTTGTTAAAAAGAGCCAAAAAAGCACCCACTGACTTTATTCTTTATCGTCATGATGTCGGAAAACTCAGCACATACTTTTTGGCGGTTTCTTTGGCTCTTCCTGATGGTAACGCTTCTTATGCATAACATTTTGAAACAATACAGATAACATCCGAAGTGTTATCTATTACGCATTATCTGTTGAAGCCGCACATCCTCGTGTTATCTGTTATGAAACTTCTGACTGTGTGAGATTCCAGTCCCAAGAAGAATGAATTCTTATTTATTCGTCTGTAAAACTTCTTCACAACCACTCTCGCTCCGCTTGATGGGCAACAACCATACGACACCCACAAACCTCTGCCACTCAAGAATTTCTGCAAGCCTTGCGAACTGCAGTCGTCACTGGCTTGTCGGCCGTCCCCTCACAACTCTTCCGAACGATAACCTACGCTTAACGAATCCAGAAGTCTCTTCCCAACCAACTTGCCGGCACCGATTACTGTCCGCGTACCGTCCATACTCTGCCCGTATGCTTCTGCCACTCACGCCGATACGAAATTCCTGCACGCCTTAAAGACCTAATCCAAACATTCTGTTTACGTTCTCTTAGTTATCGCATGCCACGGGTTTGTTTAGATTTGAACTCGATTGCCGAGTTGCTGTTTTGGCTCGAGAAAAAACCCACGCACTACGTCTTCTTTTCTAGATGGCGGAATTTTCCAGGATTCATTAGCAAAGAATTATAAGACCTAACTGATAATTTTTGTATGTCTCAGAGGTATCACACTGGTCTTGGTTTTATAATTTATTTGTAAATATTCTTTGAGCCCAAGCTGACTTTGAAACATTTATTCAAACAATGTTTACAACGGGTACGTCAGCGACGATTCTTCATCAGCGATATTTCGGCCCTTTTTGGCAAGGGTCCTCGTCAGGCTGTCAATCGTCCAGCAAAAAACAGCGTCCGTGTCAAAAATAAAATCACAGGACTAGTTTTTTCATTATAGTAGTATTTGAAGATAACTTACTTTAATAAGATATTTATAGTCGGTAGAAGCTTCAGTTATTTATTACAGGTTTGTTTCCTTCCCCGAAGTTGAACCAGAAGATTGACAGCCTGACGAGGACCCTTGCCAAAAAGGGCCGAAATATCGCTGATGAAGAATCGTAGCTGACGTACCCGTTGTAAACATTGTTTGAATAAAAATTTATTTGTGTAATAAACAGTTGGAAATTATTATTTTGACCCTGGGCTCCCTACGTGCCATAAAGCTGTCCGGGATAATCGGCTGAGATTTAGTCCAGACAGAGTTATTTCAAACCTAGGAAATTTGGTGGGTTTTTTTTAATTTGCTCACTGTCTTACGGTGTTTTTAGTGGGTTTGAACATTCATAGTAACAGTAGGGATGGTTAGCATTGTGTGTGTGGTAGAAAGACCATTTTTTGTGGCCCGCTTTAACGAATCCAGAAGTCTCTTCCCAACCAACTTGCTCCGCTCAATCTCAGCCGGCAGCGATTACAGTCCGCGTACCGTCCATACTCTGCCCGTATGCTTCTGCCACTCACGCCAATCACTCACGCCGATACGAAATTCCTGCACGCGTTAATGGGCATGTGAGGCCAATCCCCTCACAGGATTATCTGCTCTGAACGACATCCCAAGTTCTAAGACGAACAGATCCCTATTTTTCGTTTTCAAAACCTCACATCCCTTCTCCCTCCGTCTGGCCTATCAATGCATCAATTCCTCAACTACTGTCCTACACTCTACACAAGTAACGTCACTACGCTATATGTAAGTATCTGAAACAGGACAATCAGAAACGGTCGGGAATTCCTGCACGCCCGATAGACAGGAAATGTCAGTTCTTATAAACATTATCAGTCCTTGGCGATAATCCAAGCTCAGCGAGGAATACAACCATGTTCCTCATAGCATTTACCAGCCCCTCGTGCTCCATCCGATGTCAAATCGCTCAATAATTACTCTCATACACGTTTCCGTCGACAAAACGTCCACGCATTATCCAGGAACAGCACTGGTTAACATAATCAGAAAAGATTCAAATTGTGGGAAGACGTCAATTTTCTTCAAACGATTATCAGTTCTTGATTTCAGCGAGAACGCATAAAGCTATGCTAGATGAACAACCCGCAAGAGCCCAGATTCTGCAAATCTTTGTAACGAAGTCACTAAGTTGCGACCCCCTGAGTGATTCGTTCAAACTGGAACAGCATCACCTGCTAACCCTAAACCTTTGTTAATCAGTCTTCTGCTGGCTTTTGTAACATTACCATAAATACACTGTTGAGATTGAACTCGATCCGATGAAAAATGTATCTCAAAATAGTAGTATGAAGATGTACGAAAAAGTAGCATGTAGTACTAACTGATGCTACTACATGCTTCTACTTCAAGGCTACCGTGTTACTGCATACTACTGCATGCTACTATTAGCAAGACTGAATGCTACTATGGCAAGACAGGATGCTACTGGATACAACTACATAACATTGGACCAGTCTGAGGCACATTAAATGATAGTATTCTTTGCTATTACATAGTATTGAATGCAACTTTTTCGTACAACTATCATACAACCACGCAGGCTACAAATTTTTCATCGATCGATCCTTAGATATTTAGGTTGCGTCCTAACAAAATGAATGAGATACTACTGTGTAAAACCGTTTTCATGGTTGATTGACACACGCCGCGTAAGAGAGTATGAGCGACCTTGGCAACACTGCTTCCCGTCCAAAAGTTGGAGGAGTGCATCGGAGCTACAGTCCTTCCTAATCCTTCAACCTCATAAGTTCTTGATCACGTTCAGTGTCCTGAACAACATAACCCTTTTATTGTTCTTATAAAGACCAATCCGAAAACCCCCGTCGCTCCACTCGACCTCACAGAGCACCGATTACTGAATTACTTGTCTGTACCCAGCAAAGACATAAAAGCCCATTTTGAGCGAACCGCAATTACTGGAGAATCCTCTATAGCGATGGTATCCTATTTCCGACAGCAGGGACAAGGAAGAACTCCACTGGGAACAAAACCTATGAAGCGCGACGTTGCGATAGCGATTGCCAATCTTTTTACAGACTACTAATTTGTCAAAGCGACTACTTTCCCAAGCTCCGGAACGATGGTTAGATATCCCTCTCTGTCCGT
Organism: Branchinecta sandiegonensis; assembly: GCA_030848855.1. NCBI lineage: Eukaryota > Metazoa > Arthropoda > Branchiopoda > Anostraca > Branchinectidae > Branchinecta > Branchinecta sandiegonensis. The sequence goes on from JAUPMV010000009.1 coordinate 7,438,484, forward strand.
TCCGACACGCCTTAGGCGACATTCTCCTTAACGCTGTGTTCATCCATTTGCTTTTTGCAAAGGGATTAAGCGAGTCCGCGTCAAAACAAAGTGAGTTAATATCGACTGAAAGGCTTTTTTTTAGGCACTGACCCGACATGACGAACAACGACACGAGGAAGAACGAACACGAGATAGTAACATTAGTTAACGGTGGTTGTTATTTAAATTACGAGACAGTAAATGTATCTATATTTAATCAATTGACCCAACTAAAGCCAGAGAGAAAGAGATTGGCCCGTCATTACTTTCAGGAATAACGATTAATAAAAAGAGATAACTTATTTTTAAAGGACACCTGAATGAAGAGTACCAAGTATCATCCCTATCTGTATGACTTCCGATAACATTGCCTGCAGAAAACCCAATCCAAATACGAAATAGTGTTTCCAAGCTATGATTTTTGCTCCATTTTGCATCTGTCCTTATTTCAGTACCGAACAATTTTAGAAATGAACAAATGTCTCCAATCAATCCTTGTTCTGGAATATTTTTTACCCAGTTAAGCCTAAACGTATATCTAGAAGAAATTCCAATACGATCCGGCCAGAGCTGTACAAGATTTGAATGAATTGCGCTTTTTGTCTTGGAGTCTGCATGTGCAAACCTCCAGAAACGAGCATCCCTATTTTGAAAACGTCACGCTCAGGAGAAGAATGCTCTCCGTGGCCATGTCTTTAAATGTGTCCTCCATGGTGTGTTCGAGTATGGTTTCATTGTTCAGGTGTCCTTTAATCCTTAAACAACCATCATGCTGTTTAAATTGCTCATTCACGCGAATCCCACGGTTGTTCTTCATATTGTAACAAGACCTAAGGTTTCAATGGGATCCCAAAAATTCAAAATCTGATCCAGACAATTGGGTCTTGTCTTCGCCAGACTCCTTCAACAGTTTTACTATTAAATTCAGAAACAGGTTAAGGTCAAATAGCTAATCATCTGAGGAAACCAAGTTCAGATATGGATTCATCATGTGTGTTTACCGCTATAAGTCATATCTATTCTGACAAAAAATTCCTGCCTTACTTCTGCCAATTTTCCCGTTTCGGAATTCCGGAACTACTTGTCCGGCGAAAAAATAAAGCTAAAAAACGAATTCAGCGTATCTGCTTTCCCCTATATCGAACATCTAATCAACTTCAAATAAAAATTTAACTTACAACAAATTTTCCGGTTCCAGCCGGATTCCGGGCGGACAATATGTCCGGGTAAGAAATGATTGTCACATACGGATTCAGCATCTCTTCTACCTGTAAATCGGATATCTAATCGACTACAAATAAAAACTTTTTCTTTTAACAAATTTTCCGGTTTTGGCCGGATTTCGGGAGAACTACTTGTCCGGGTAGAAAATGATTTTCACATAAGTGTTCAGCATTTTTTCTTACCCCTAAATCGAAAATCTAATCAACATCAAATAAAACTTTGACTTTTAACAAACTGTCCGGTTTTAGCCGGATTCCGGGCAAACTACTCGTCCGGGGGGGAAATGGTTTCCATAATCGTGTTCAGCATGTCTTCTTACCACTTAATCGACTATCTCATTAGCTTTTAAAAAATATTTTGTTTGCCCCTTAATCTGAACCCCCTTCCCCACCCCTAAATGCAGGGCTACATAGCCCATCTACCAACTCGACCTTACCCTAGACCTAAATAATCCTCACACCAAGTTTCATCACAAGATCTCATTCCCTTCGACAGTTATCGTGCTCACAGACGGACGGACGGACAGACGGATAACTTTTGCGGTGTCATAGGTATCCCTCCACTTACGTTTTGGGATCCCAAAAACAAAAATAATCTTGTTATTCGGCATCCGGCCCCTTGACAAAGTTATTATCACAGGGCTAGGTGCGAGATAACAAATTCGAAATAACACCCTCGAAGTGGGGAAGTGTTATTTCTCACGGAGCTTTCCCGAAGCCTGGTGACTAGTAAATATCCAAGTTATTACCACAGAAACTCGTCATCGGTTGGTCGAACTTGAGATGAGTTCCCAGGCAATCCTTTCGCTGTTATCTCTACCGAGTTAACGAATTATAAAAAATTCTGACCAGTGGGTAGGAAAAGGCAAGTAACTAGTTTTCCAATTTTGTTTTGTGTTGATTTTTATTTGCGACTACAGTCTGGTAGACAGCTGGGTATACATGATTTTTGTTTTTTAAACTGAAGTCTGGTATATAGCTGGGTATACTTGCTTTTAATCGCTAAACAACCATCCTGCTATTATAATTGCTAATAAATTCACTGGAAAACTGCGTCCAAGCCTTTCAATTTATCTTTACTACGATTGGCGCCTCATTGCCGAGTGGGCAATACTCTTGATGACTAACTATCGTTGCCGATGGAGAATCGCCGTGTACCTAGCGGAAGAGCCGGAAGCGGCACCACAGCCGTCCCAACGATCGCCATGATTGGTTGACACAGGACTTGAGTTGTTGAGTTTGAGTCGTTAGGGCGACGTTTTCTCGTTCTTCTTGAGGATCATTCACGTGTTTTGGACTTAGTCATATAGAGGATCTTACGAAGCGGCCCCTCCCTATGACATGGTGGTTATATTTTTTAAAGCCCGAGTGCCACGTACAGAAAACAAAATTAAAAGGATTATCCTAGTTACCACAAATATAAATTTTAACCTCTGCTCTCATGAAGGAAGATTCTAGTTCGTAGTGAGACTTTCCTCTAGGACTCAAACTCCAAGGCAACAGCAAACAGACGAGCTCGACAACAGTAAAAGTTCGAATTGGGTCGAGCGCATCTGTTTTCTATTGCCTGGACAACGCAAGCGAGGAGTTGGTCGTTAGCTCATAATATGAAGGGAATCTGTCGACGATTTTTAAAGTTTAACCGAAAAGGCAGCTTATTTTTGGGATCCCAAAACGTAAGTGGAGGGATACCTATGACTTCGTAAAAGTTGTCTGTCTGTCCGTTCATCTGTGAGCACGATAACTCTCGAAGGGAATGAGATATTTTGATGAAACTTGGTGTGAGGATTCTTTGGGTCAAGGGAAAGGTCGAGTTCGTAAACGGGATATATAGCCCTACATTTACGGCTGGGGGACGGGGTTCAATGTAAGGGTCGAACAAAATATTTTTAACAGCTAATGAGAGAGTCGATTTAGGGGTAAGAAGACATGCTGAACTCGAATACGAAAACCATTTTCTCGTCAGACAAGTCGTTCTACCGGAATCCGGTCAAACCCGGAAAGTTTCTTAAAAGTAAAAGTTATATTTAAAGGTGATTAGATGTTCGATTAAGGGGTAAGAAGACATGCTGAACATTTCTATGAAAATCCTTTTCTCGCTGGACAAGTAGATCGCCCGGAATCCGGCCAAAACCGGAAGATTTGTTGAAAAGCTTTATCTGAATTAGACGTTCGAGTTAGGGGTAAGAATAAATGCTGATTCCGCATTCGATAATCATTTTCTACCCGAATATATAGTTCGCCTGGAATCCGGCTGATTCCGGGAAATTTGTCATAAGTAAAAATTTTCTCTGAAGTTGATTAGAGGTTCGATGTAGTGGTAAGGAGGCATCCTGAATCTATATATGAAAACTATTTTCTCGTCGGACAAATAGTTCTCCAGGAATCCGGCCAAAACCTGAATATTTAATGCTTTATCTGAAGTTGATTAAATGCTCGATATAGGGGTAAAGAGATGCGCTGAATTCGTTTTTGAGCTTTAGTTTTTGCCCGACAAGTAGTTCGCCCGGAATTCGGCAGAAACCGGAGATTTGGATGTATTGTGTAAATACATACATGCTGAATCCATATCTGAACTTGGTTTTCTAAGACGATTAGCAGATGGCCTGTTTCTGAATCTTAATAGTAAAAATGTTCAAGAAGTCTGGCGAAGACCGACAAGCTTAAATTGTCTGGATTGACTCATCTAGATTTTGAATTTCGGATTTTACGAACAAACTGTTACCTTTGTTTTCCCCAAAATCCTCACGGTAGCCAACGTTATCCACAAAATACTTGAACACAATTCAACCCTGAACGCCAATCCGCCATTGCTAATGAACTATTCACTGATCTCCTGCCGCTATGGTCACAAGATTACTAGAACCTTAGAGAAGATTGTGTGGCGTGTAAGAGGATTAACTAAGTATATCACCATGTGAACGTTTAGGTATGTCGGAAGAAAAAATCAACGGCCAGTTTGACATTTTTGGGTCTCGGAAGCTGAATATTAGTTAGCTCAATTGCAGAATATCCTTAATTCTTTGGACTTCGGGAATTAACAACAAAAAACAGAAAACCAAATACTTAAAGAATCGATAATGCAAATAATTAGTTTAATTTTTCTACACATTTTCCTTATGCCTGCTACAATAAAAACATTTGTTAGATCCAAAGTCAAACTATGATTCCATATTCCCCATGATGGGCGCTTCCGACCCACACCGCTAGATGACCCAGCGGTCGGATTGAGTCGTGGTTTCATCTTGGGTCTTGGGTGGGTGGGTGGGGGGGGGGGGGGTCTAGACGTTACAAGTGCTAGAATGCCTATGATATAACTCCTTTAACGGCCTGGCGTTTCCAGGGCAATGACTTACATTTGTACTTGGTAAAGTAGAAGGACAAGCACAGAGAGATACCAGACATCCGAAAGAATAAATTCATCAGATGAAATCGATTATCTGGGATAACGGACAAACGAAGTAACGCATTCTTACGGGTTTTCAGGTCTATTTAAGTGAACAAGTTACGTGTAACTACAGGATCACACTCTATTTGCGTCTGTTTTTAATTCCGTACGTGTGCCGTACGTTATCTGAAAGCACATGGTGCTGATGATGATGCTGAAAGTGTTGCTATTGAGGTAGAAAAAAAGATGAAAACCAGCCAATCAGGTACAAGACTTTTAAGTAGCCAATGGGATAAGAGTATTTTGAACAAGAAATCAGAATTTTCAGTAAGAAGATCTGCTATGAAGGAAATATGTCTCTGCTCAAGTATTGGAGTTGTTATTGTATTTTTACTAATCTGGTAATACTATCAAGATAGGCCAGAAGGAAAAATATTGGGAAAAAAGAAGAAAAGTAGATCTTTCTTTCAAGATAGTTCTATTTGGACAACTGTGAAGTGTCACAGGGACATTCAAAGTTTGAGATTGTTATTGCTAGATTGAAAACATGATAAAATACCAAGTGATCCTGTAGACTGTTGGATCTCAGCCCTATTTGGTTAAGCTTTAAATGAACTCTTCATCGTCTTCTTCTTCCTCAGTAGGAATGTTCCCATTCCGAAAGCTAATTCCTTTAGTGTGCCATGGCAGACAATACTGGTCAGGTGCCAGAAATAGGAGACAAATATAATATTATCACTATTTGCGCTTATGATGAAATTTAGCCACGAAATCTTGCCGGAACACGAGAAATACCAAGACGCACGAACCAAAGAATCCACAGAATGTCTGACCCCTGGAACGCAAAATCTCACACCACACCTAACGGTTGCTAAGATTACTGAAATATTTCAAAATGTCATCGATTCTGAGCGTGTCTTATTACTCTGTTCATAACTATTTCCAACACCGCAATTTCAAAACCAGGTTATCTCAACACTTTTATTTACGGTTGTCTGCGTCGACTAGAAGTAGCAGACAGTTCCAATATTCGACGTCAAAATCGCGCCCACTTTAGGATCTCAATTCTTTATGAAGAAAGTATCTGGAAGTATTAAATATTTTAAAATACTGTAAGTTGAAGAGTAAATAGTGCGAGGGGCCCTTTTAATAGACTACCGCCCCTCAATAAAGAAAGTTGGACGCGAATGGACAGCCAAAGCTTATACATTTTATTGCTCATAAGAACGCAGATCATCGCTCCACAATCATTCCGAGTGGTATAAGGACGATCAGCAAACGTTAAGCACAGTTTATAGGCACATCAAACCCACAAGAAACCTGACAAACGACGATAAGTCAGACGAAAAAAAAATGATGGAGCGACACATCCTAGAGGAGCAAAAAGTTTCTGACTCGACCGGCGGTCATCATCAAACACAGGGCCATTATCACGTCCATCAAAATATTGACCCAGTCCGGCGAACAAGGGAGATAAAGGACAAATGTAAGGTTTGAAGCCAAGCTGACCGTTCACTGCAAACAAAATAGAAAAAACGAGATTTTCGGGGTTTTTCCTTGATCAGCTAGTTACCCCTCCAAGATGATGTGCGAGGGATAAATAAAATTTCGGATATTTCGGTTGCACTTCCGGCAAACCGTCCTCAGCGAAAAACAAAACTAAATCATAAAATCCACCACAATAACGACAGGAAAACGAGGCGGAGCCAACAAACAATAAGACGACATATAACAAAAAACCAGAAGAACGACGCGGACTGTAAAGGACACTAAGTTTTCAAAGCTCTGGCTCTAGAGGCATGGCGCTAATTTGGATACAAATCCACGTCCACTGCTTCCTGACCGAAGATTAAAAATTAAGTGTCTTTTTCTGTGTGTATATATGTGTGTTTTGTTTATTTCTTTATTTTCGTCATTTACTCCGCCTTTTCAAAATGGCGGGTCATAAATAAATTACTTACTTACTTATATAGATATTTTGATTCTTTAACTTAGATTCATTTTCTCCTGATTACTTGATATTTAACAATCGTCTAAGAAGTTTACTTCCTTCGGATACTCTATCTGACTAAGTCCAAAACACGCCAGTGATCCTCAGGACGAAGGAGTAAGCGTCTACGTCACGACTCAAACTCAACGACTCAAATCCTGTCTCAAACAATCACGGCAATCTTTGGGAGCAGCTGTGACACCACTTCTGCCTTTCTTCCGCTAGGTACCCGGAGAGGCCGGAGATTTTGCATCGGCAAGGAGAAAGAGTAATCAAGAGTATTGCATTCGCAATTCGGAGTGAATAAGCCCCATGGTGGATCTGCCCTACTCCGTTTTTTTTTTTTTTTAAATCTTTTTTTATCTTCAATTATACATTTTTTTTTCCCGCGTAGCTTCTTTTTTAATTAATTTGCTTTATATCGAACTAAAACAAGTTGCTACGTCTCCACCTCCAACTCAGTGACGTTAATACAAAATTTACTTAACAGTTTACCCTACTTTAACGTCACTTACACTTTCATCTTAAAGGACACCTGAATGAAGAGTACCAAGTATCATCCCTATCTGTATGACTTCCGTTAAGATTGCCTGCAGAAAACCCAATCCAAATACGAAATAGTGTTTCCAGACTAGGATTTTTGCTCCATTTTGCATCTTCCTTATTTCAGTACCGAACAATTTTAGAAATGAACAAATGTCTCCAATCAACCCTTCTTCTGGAATATCTTTTAACCAGTTAAGCCCAACGTATTTCTAGAAGAAATTCGAATACGGTCCGGCCAGCGCTGTACAAGATTTGAATGCACTGCGCTTTTTGTCTTGGAGTCTTCATGTGCAAACCTCCAGAAACGAACATCCCTATTTTGAAAACGTCACGCTCAGGAGAAGAATGCTCTCCGTGGCAATGTCTGTAAAAGCATTCTCCATGGTGTGTTCAAGTATGGTTTTATTGTTTCACGTGTCCTTTAAACCTATTATCTTTTTATACTTTATCAACTCTAACTTTAACTTCTCTTTTCAAACTTTTCCGGCTTCCGGTTTCTGATGGTCTGTTATTCTGTCCCGCTTTTGTTGCTTATTTTTCAGAGCAGATTACCGGGATTTGTTAAAACAAAAGTTCATACATTTTGAAATAAATTCACCTATTCAAGGGGGTCGGGAAATGATGGAAAGGGTGTACGTGCACTCTGCAGCGACTGAAGGTGAGGATTCTCCTACAATCCTTCCCTGTCTAGATACGATGATGATGATGATTTTATTCATAACCTACCAACATATGATAGTAGGAGAAATATGGGACTATAGATAGAGTACCCCTCCCCACATTCCCGAACGCATAAGGCCACAAGAATGGCAAAATAACCAGTTCCTAAGATCCAACCCATTCGGGCAATTCATGCGCGGTACGAAAGAAGTTTTGTCCCTCCTTTGTGAATTTTTTAACACGAAATTTTAAATTCTTTTTTTTTTGTGTTAATTATTGAAGTTTGGCGCTTTACTTTGTTGCAAGTCTTGTTCTTGTGTAGTTATTGAATATAGTTATGTTTGACGAGAGAACAAAGAACAAAGAATGAATAACTGCAACTCCATTTGATGTCTTAAAGTGCAAATACACAGTAAGGATTTTCCGGCCGGAATGTCTTCACATTCATCATAAAGTCGAAAAAATCCAGACATGAATTCCAGTACGGGAGCGCCCAACCCTGATCGTGTGTTCGCACTTTCAGTGTGATGCGCTAAATGGGATGAAGGTGGAGGTATTTGACAGTGTGAGAGAGAGTAGTCTACAGTGACAAATGGATTTGTAGTACGATCGGAGGCGGAAACTTTTGTGAGATAGAGATACCGGTAAAGATCACTCACGTTTGCCTTCGAACACCGTAGTCAGTTCGTATAAGGATATTAGTTGCGTTTTTGCAGATACCATGGTATCTGATACCATGGTCGAAAGTCGTGTTTGCAGTTATCGAGGTATCTGATACCACGGCCAAAAGGCGTTTTAGCAATTATCGTGGTTTTTGGCCAGTTATCGTGGTATCAGATATACAGATACCACGGTCCGACCGTGGTATCTGAAAAAGTCATCTTACTTTCATCAATTTTAATCAAATTGGTGGGAAAGAAGTTTGGCACTTAGTGACGTGACTGAATATCAGTTTTTCTTTTGGGATGACTTCGAAAAGCGCAATTTCGGCAATTGTCGTTTTTGCAAAGCAACGATATATAAGATACCACGATTACTGCAAAAACGACTAATTGCAGCTCCAGTTACCGTGGTACCGTGGTGTCTGACCTACATTACTGCTTCACAAGTCCTCGTTTCTAAAATTTTTAATTTCCTATGTAATTTTTATCCACCAAAACGACACTACGCTGATTTTGGCATTGTCGTGTTTGGCTGTTTTCGAGGCGGATCAGGCTACCGGTTATTGCTTTCGAGGACCTCATTGGTCAGAAGAACATGTTGTCAAGTTTTTCGCGGTTCTCACCAAAACAAGAGAGCCAAACGAGACTGAATATAACTGGGGCGAGTTTGCAAGGCCGTATCCAGGGGGGGGGGGGGAGGGGGTTAACCCCCCTCCCCCCAAACATACAAAAATAGTCATGTTTATAGGCTTTTCCCTCTGATCTGTGTAGTTTTTGTACTTTTTTGTCCGACCAGCAGGTACACCCCCCCCCCCCGAAATAAACTCCTGGATACGGGCCTGCGAGTTTGTGATATTTGTAAAACCCAGCAAGCAGCCTATAGTTTCAAAGGAGTTGGAATGCTGAACGAGGAACTGTATCAACTGCGAATTATTTTTTAAAGGACTCGTCGTACCTACAATGCCAATGCAACCTACTTCCATAATTACATCTACTGAAGGACCTGTCTTACCTATAGTACTGACGCAATCTACTCCCATTATCACTCCATACATTTCTAAACCCGGAGACCCCAATTTCGTACGTCAGATTCTAACCCCTCTAACAAAACCACGCTGATTTTCCCCGATGAAAACTTTATCTCAAAATAGTACTATGAAGTAGTACGAAAAAGATGCAAGCAGTACTAACGATGCTACTACATGCTTCTACTTCAAGGCTACCGTGATACTTCATACTTCTATATGGTACCATTAGCAAGACTGGATGTCACTATGGCAAGACAGGGTGCTACTGGATTCTACTACAAAAGCTTGGACCAGTCTGAGGCACATTAAATGATAGTATTCTTTGCTATTACATAGTATTATATGCAACGTTTTCGTACCACTACCATACTACGACGCAGGCTACAAACTTTTCATCGGGTCACTGCCGTGTTTTGCTACCTTCCATGTGTATCCCGCTGACGACGGTTGTCTGTGAGAAGTTTTTCCATCAGAAAACCGGTTATGTAAATTGTTTCCCTGTTTTCGCTACAAGTCAACGGGTCTCGGAAAAGGCTAAAAACAGCAAAAAGGGTAGGTTATTTGTTGAAAGCACAGCCTAGTTTTACAAATCCTTTAAAATACTGTAAGTTCAACATTAAACAGTGCGAGGGGTCCTTTACTTGTTCAGTCCGGAGACACGAATTTCAAATTTTACATTCTAACCCGCTAACGATGCCTCACTGACTTTCACACTTGCCGCGTTTCACTATTTTCCATGCGTATCATGCTCTCGTGTTGCATGTGTTCGGGTATCATACTGTCGATTCGTAAGATCGGTTATCTGAATTTCGCCGTGCCTTTGCTAGAAGTCAATGGGCCTGGGAAAAGGCTTGTAACACCCAAAGCCGTGTATAATTTGTTAAAAGCAGAGCCTGGTTTTGCAGTATTATACGGATACTGGACTGGAAATTAAACAGTATATAATAAGTAAGTAACTAAGTAATTTATTCTGACCCGACATTTGAAAAGCGGAGTATGTAAAACAAAATAAAAGAATTAAATAAAACACAACAAAATACAATATACAATTTTTCACTCATGGTCCAGAAAAGAATGCAGATGCGAGGTGTGCTTTAAGGTTTGCATCTGTGGGGTATTCGTTTTTTTCTGGTTTCGCTCCTAATGTTTTTAGTAATTTTTTTCGTTTTAACTCATTTTATCACGGAAATGCTAGGAGGCATGCTGGAGAGCTGGTAAGTGAGCCAAGAAGTACGGTTCGTTCTAGACATGTGACAAGGCATTCAGGTACGGTGGTCTGGAATACTTTTCCAACTCAATTCGAGAAACGGAAAGTGTACAGTTATTTAAAAATCAGTTAAAGAAACATCTCCTTGAGGGTACTTGGTGAAAGGAGGGTTTGGAAGACGAGAGAGGACTAATTGACAAATTAATTAATTAATTACTAGTTTATTTTAGTGAAGGTTTGGTTAGTTAGATAATATGGTAGTAAATGTGTACTGGTTGCGTTTTTCAAGCACGTATGTGCTTTGTTTGTAACCGGTCGTCAAGCCGGAATGAGTTTTTTTTTTAGTAAAGTTGTTGAATCCTAATCCTGATCCTTGCTGCCATGGCAGACCCGCTTTTATAGAAACTACTGTACTTGCCTCACCACCGCCCTTTCGCCTAGTCTGATAGCTCTAGCCTACTGCAACTGTCCAAGCCCCTTCGTCTTTCTCTTAAAGGGAAACGATCTGGGATCGAAATTTATTGGTGGAAACCGAAGGTGTCAAATTGCCCGAGGACTCGGGACAAACGATGTCAATCTCCAATAAATTTCCAGCGACGCCTGGGAGCAATCGGTGGGACAGATACCTGTTGCAATCTCCTTGACAGAGATATAGAGGCAGAAACGATGTGAGGCGAACTTGTACAGGGCTTATTGACTGCAAAAATCTAGGGCTGAGAAATGATTCCCGAGCTTTCCATGAACTTTCTTTTTCAGTGTATTTAACCTTAAGATAAACAACACCTAAATGTGTAGGCTATGGACGTCCATGTTAGAGTAATTTGATAGATGATAGATATTTTTATTGATCTAACTCGTAGCGCCCTCATGGCACTAAATACGTCGACCATTACATTTCAGAGTTAACAAAGTAAATACAATACGGGCTTATTTTCAAAAGTTAAGTGACGTAAACAGTTAAAAGTGGGTAAAAACAGATTAAAATTAACGTCACTGAGGGAAGGAGGAGTAGCCACAAAAAGTACGGAATGTGATTTTTTTTTTTTTTTAGGTAATATAAAAATAAGTTAAATTATGGCTACGGGTCATAAAAAAAAAGAGTTAAAATACTTGAATATATACAATTATTACATAGAAGAAAATAAATCACTTGGAATTCACTTGTTTTTTGATAATTTCCTCAGGAAAATATGGTACAAAGGAATTCGGGTACCGGTTAGTGCGACATTTAACTGGCACCAGCAGATTTTGGTGCCGAGTCCGTCCTGTCGCCGGTACTAGATCGGGCAGAATATCTCTAGGTTTGTCACTTGCAAGGATTGATCGGCCAAAACGTAAAATTAAGTTTTCCCGGCGGACATGGAGTGGCTCAAGTCTTAATAGGAGGAGGGAAGCTTCGTAACCATTGTATTTCAGTATTTGGAACTGAGGCAACAGCATCTTTCGCTTGTGGGATACAATTAAGCACAATAATACGTTATGACAAGTTCTAAGACCTTAAAACATTCACCATATCCCTCACATTCGAGCCTTATTACGCAGTAGATCTTTTGTTGAAGCTATTCGGTCAGAGGTGCCGTTTCTGGAGGGGTGCGCCCCCCTCAGATTTCAGAAGGGCACACCAATTAAATCCAAGCATATTTAATTTGTTGAGCGTTATTTTCAATGTAACTTTCACGATTGATTTATTTCTCTCTCGTTTGAACTACCAAATGAGGCCATATGTTTCGTGGAAACCTGATCCGCACTCCACCTTTGTCGATGCTTTCACATTGAGTTGGTCTGACCAAAGGTTTCACGCGTTTCCTCCTTTTACCATACTTCCCTAGACTCTTCAGAAAGTGGTAAACGACCAAGCACTCGGAGTGAGTATCCTTCCAAACTGGTCCACCCAGCCATGGTTTCCAATTCTGTTGTGAAACCATGCCTGGGTGGACCAGCTTGGAAGACACAAAATGTTTTTCCACGAGTTCGTATAGACCCTTGCCAGAAGGGCCGAAATTTAGCTCCAATAAAATTCAGCTGACGTATCCGTTTTGCACTATCACACAAAATGACAATTCCGATTTTTTTTTCAATCTTGGTACTATTTTTTGTCCCCTAAATACGTCTCCAAAGGGTGGTCGTAAACAAAAAGTTTCGCATCCAAATTTTAATTATCACCTTTTCATATGCTCTTTATGATTTTTTTTAATAGAATATGCCCGCTTAAAGCCGCAGTCCCGCGAGTTTCAAGAGAGGAAACGGGGAGGTTTCGTTTTACGCGTTTTACCGAATTTTACGACAGGAGACTCCCTTGTCGTTTCGAAACTCAAAAACGTGTTTCAGCAATCTAACCTGATCGAATTCTCAGGCGAATTCCGGAAACACAGAATGGGGCTAGTGAGAAAAATAAAAAGTGGGGTGTGTTTAGGGATTCGGGACGGTAAACTTGTTAAATGAACAAGTGATACCCCGTGTCTTCGAGAAAATGCAGAACTAGATCCTGTTCCTCTCAAAATATCCTAAAAACAATGTTTTTATTTCTTTTCCTCTTTTCTAACTAAACAAGGCTACAAGTTCTGTGGCACTTAATACGGTCGTAGCTATGGCAAGAAAACGCCAGGAAACTTTCCAATGGTTTGGTCTCAAAAAGCGATAATTTTGTTTATCCCCTCCATTAAATATTCCTTGAGCCCAAGCTGACTTTGAAAGCCTGACGATGATCCTTGCCAAGAAGGGCCGAAATATTACTGATGAAGCATCATAGCTGTCGTATCCGTTGTATACATTATCTGAATACCACGATCCCCTTCAACGCCCCATCGTGGCTGGATACGGTTCAGATGCACCTAGGTTATCAGGTGCACCTAGGGTATCTATTCAAATCGCCCGTCAAGTTTTACTCGAATCGGATCGCCTTTTCTATTGAAAACTGCATTTTCAGGAAATTATCGGTAATCGGTATCCCCTCCCCTCCCCCCCCCCCCCCCCCCCCCGAGTCCAACCACTAAGGTCGTTTCCGCCCGGAAAAATAACATATCCAAAGTAACATCAACGCTCGGTCGCTAAAATGGGAAATCAAACAAGAGCTGTAAGCTCATATGGCACTTGCATGTGTCAAGATGATTTGATTGATCAAAAGTAAGTTTCGACTTTGCGGTTGAGATGCGCGCTATAAGGGAGCTGGAACTTCATTTGTAAGCAAAACCCTTGAAGCAAAACTGCTAATGGGCTGATGGGCATCACGAAAATGCATATATTGCTTAAAAGTATTTTTTTTACTTTGCGGTCAAGATTGGTACTTTAAGGAATAATCGGATTTTGGAAGTAGCAATTTCTAAGCAAATGTTGTTGAGTCTCCAATATTCCAGCGAAGTTTCATCGTCCTAGCACATCTGGAAGTACCTTAACGCGCGATCACCGGAATCCCAGACCCCCCTCCCCCTCCTCCAACTCCACCCGCAATAACCGGAGCCAATCCGGTTCTGTAAATGATTAATCCAGAGCATCTGTTTGTCATTCCCACGAAGTTCGATCCAGATCCCACCAGTCTAAGCGGGTCAAGTATTTTCCGCCCTCCCCCCGATAATTGCCGGATTCGGTCCGGAAATGAAAAAGGTCAAAAGAGAAAAATGTCCTCTGTTTAATTATTAAATTTCACTCGAATCCGATCATCCGTTCCAAAGTTACACATGACTCAATATTCCGGATTACCCTCCCTCAACTCCACCCCCCCCCCAAGATTATCATATCGAGGATTTCTTTTTTATTCCAAGTCAGTTTGACCGGGTCCCTGATATGCCTTCCAAGTTTCGTCGTGAAAATCCCCCCAAAAAACGGAATTCCGGGATACCCCTCCTCCCCCCCCCTCAAGTGTCCGGATCCAGTCAAATTATGTAAAAGATTTACATGGACCAGATGTTTGTTCTTCCCAGCAAGTTTCACTCCGATACCATCATTCTAACCGTTTCTCGAGATTTCCGGTCCACCCCCCCCCCCACCCCACCCAGCTCCCCCGCGGTGCACGTAGCCAATCCGATTCAGCAAATGACTTACCTAGAGCATCTGTTTGTTCTTCCCACAAAGTTCCATCCCGATCCCTCCATTCTAAACGGGGCACGTATTTTCCGCCCCCCCCCCCCCCAATAGTTGCCGGATCCGGTCCGGATATGAAAAAAATCATCGGAGAAATGTCCTCTGTTGAATTCTTAAATTTCACTCGAATCCGATCACCCATTCCAAAATTACGCATGACTGAAAATTTCGGATTCCCCTCCCTCCACTCCCCCCACCATTATCTGATCGACAAAATTTTTATTTTGAAGTCAGTTTGATTGGGTCCCTGATATGCCTGCCAAGTTTCATCGTGAAAATCCCCAAAACCACCATCACCGGAAAAGTGTCCGGATCAAGTACAATGGTCTAAAGGACTTATCTAGAGCAGATGCTTGTTCTTCCCAGCAAGTTTCACTTCGATCCCTCCATTCTAACCGTTTCTTGAAATTTCTGGTCTCCCCCCCCCCAACTCCCCCCTGGCTACCGAATCCGGTCAAGACTTTAAACGGGACATTACAGATATATATTCTGTTCAGTTATGAAGTTTCATTACAATCCGATCATCCATTCGAAAGTTACACACTTCTCAATTTCCCGGATTCCCCACCATTATCTGATCGACAATATTTTTATTTTGAAGTCAGTTTGATTTGGTCCCTGATATGCCTGCCAAGTTTCACCGTGAAAATCCAAAAAACCACCATCACCGGAATTCCGGGACCCCCCCCCCCCCCATAAGTGTCCGGATCCAGTACAATGGTCTAAAGGACTTATCTAGAGCAGATGCTTGTTCTTCCCAGCAAGTTTCACTCCGATCCCTCCATTCTAACCGTTTCTTGAAATTTCCGGTCTCCCCCCCCCCCCCCAACTCCCCCCTGGCTACCGAATCCGGTCAAGACTTTAAACGGGACATTACAGATATATATTCTCTTCAGTTATGAAGTTTCATTACAATCCGATCATCCGTTCGAAAGTTACACACTTCTCAGTTTCCCGGATTCCCCTGCCCTCCACCCCCCCCCCAAAATGGTCGGATCAGAAAAATGGTTATTCCTAATTTTGTTTGGTCGGGTCTCTGATATGCCTGCCAAGTTTCATGGTCCTAGCACAACTGGAAGTACCCTAACTCGAAAAAGTGTGACAAAATGCCCTAAATTTTCAAGTTTCCAGCGCCCCCACTTCCCCGCACATGGTCGGATCGGGAAAATGATTATTTCCAGGTTAGTTTGGTCGGGTTCCTGATATTCCTGCCAAGTTTCATTGTCCTAGCTCATCTGGAAGTACCCTCACTCGAAAAAGTGTGACAAAATGCCCTAAATTTTCAAGTTTCCAGCGCCCCAACTCCCCCGCATATGGTCGGATCGGGAAACTTATTATTTCCAAGTTACTTTGGTCAAGTCCCTGATATTCCTGCCATGTTTCATTGTCCTAGCTCATCTGGAAGTACCCTAACTCGAAAAAGTGTGACAAAATGCCCTAAATTTTCAAGTTTCGAGCGCCCCCACTCCCCCGCATATGGTCGGATCGGGAAACTGATTATTTCCAGGTTCGTTTGGTCGGGTCCCTGATATTCCTGCCAAGTTTCATTGTCCTAGCTCATCTAGAAGTACCCTAACTCAGAAAAAATGACAAAATGCCCTAAATTTGCAAGTTTCCAGCGCCCCGCACTCCCCCCCATATGGTCGGATCGGGAAACTGATTATTTCCAGGTTAGTTTGGTCGGGTCCCTGATATGCCTGCCAAGTTTCATTGTCCTAGCACATCTGGAAGTACCCTAACTCGGATATGTGGGACAGAAAACTCGGACCGACCGACAGACCGACAGACGGAATTGTGATCGGTATATGGCACTTGAGCCAGAGGCTGCAAGTGCCATAAAAACGTAAAACTGGTTTTCTCGACTTATATGTATAGCCTAGGAGCGTGCCATAGGAGACAAGGGATCGAAAAGAGTCAATCGTTTTTGTAGTAGGCTAATGACGGGTCATATGCCTTAGTAATGACCAGTGATATGTCGGCTAGGACGGACCGGAAGATGGTACTAATCTTCGAATCTTCGGTGATTCAGAAGAAGATTGAGTCAAATACGAAAGTACCTTTCCTTTCAGAAAATAAGAAAATGAAGCACTTACCATTGTCGAGCTCCGGATCGAAGTCGAAAACTGGTTTTTGCACCTCTTCTTCTCCTTCTTCGTAAAAGTCGTCAGCGAAAATTTGTCGCATCCTCTCGTCGTGCTTCTCTGGGTCGAAGTCTTCCTCAATATCTTCGTCGTGAAACCCAACCTTCTCGTTACCTAGACGACGTTCAGAAATTAACAAACAACACTTTAAAACAAATCTTGCAGTATTTGCTACTGGGATTGATCTTGTCTCTACTGAGATAAGATCATCTCTAATTCAATTAATCTTATCCCAGTAGAGATAAGATTAGTCCCAGTAAGTAGCAAATACTGCAGTTAACTTTAATCCTTAGTCGGAGAAAATTTTTACAGTGAAGAATTGGCTTGAGAAATACAACAACGCCAAGCTGAGATTCGGTGGCATCCGGTTCTGAGAGTTCGGCGAGCAACCACGAAACATGGATTCGCCACGAATATCACGAATTGACGGACAAAACTTGGGGGGACCAAGTAAGCCTTGCGCAACTCCGGATTTCGGAGGGCACCTCGGCAGTAACCCCTATAGCAAACCTGGTAGTTACAACGATCTGCAGTAGAGGTAGGCTTGCTTGGATCTTAACGAACTCTAGACCGCACGGCATCCAGTTCCTGTACTCCGTTACGGGATAAGTAGCTGAGAGGCAGAACAAAATGACACTCGAGAGTAGCGCCACGACTTGAAGAAAGTGAGACAGACCCGAATAGCAGCGACACTAGCACCACTAGCGAGAGAGAACGTCCAAAGTGAAACTCAATCAGTCGTACACCAGCGCTGGCTCCAATACCTTCATACTATGAGCACATCCAAAAAAAAAATATAACCTCTCATGTTACCTCTATGTGCGCAGACCTCACCTTAACTTTAATAGACATTTCTAAGCCCGCAAGTTTGCCTCGCATTAAATGCCGCAAGTGTAATGGGCGGCGCTGTGATTATGGCCCATTCGCGAAGCATGGAAAGCATAGGTCTTGGCGCTACTCCCTAGTGTTATTTTGATCTGTTGAGAGGAGATATTAGCGTTGCAGCTGTCTACTGCTGAAAATAATTTCGGGAGATGAAGGAAGAGCAGATTCTTGGATACCTTATAGCGCATTTAGGGCATCTGCTCCTACCACCCATCAAGTTTCACTCGAGTCGGATAACTCGTTCGCAACAATAGCTATCATCACCAGTCGTTGGAACTGAATTAGGGTCTCCACTGGCAATCGTAAGCTGTCGAGAGCCGTCGTAACCGCCATTTTTTTGCGATCTTCGACCAACGAGAGCAAGTCGGGTCTGGACGAGCCAGAGCAAGTCGGGTCTGGACGAGCCAGAGCAAGTCGGGTCTGGACGAGCCAGAGCAAAATAACACTAGGGAGTAGCGTCAAGACCTATGCTTCCCATGCTTTGCAAACGGGTCATACTTGTAGCGCCGCCCATAACGCTTGGCATTTAAGGCGAGACAAACTTGCGGATAGACATTTCTAGAAAAGTAAAGGTGCGGTCTGCACACACCAAGGAAACAATGGAGGCTGTATAATTTTTGTTGCTATGTTTAGGATATGAAGTTATTGGAGCCAGCGCTGGTGAACGACTGAATGAGTTTCAGTAGGAACATTCTCTATCGCTAGTGGTGCTAGTATCGCTACTATTCGAGTGTGTGTCAATTTTGTCAAGTCTTGGCACTACTCCCTAGTGTTATTTTTCTCTGAAAATAACACTAAGGAGTAGCGCCAAGACCTATGCTTTCCATACTTTGAAAACGGGCCATATTCGTAACGTCACCCACCACGCTTGCGGCAGTTAAAGCGAGAAAAACTTGCGGGTTTAGAAAGTTCTAGTAAAGCAAAGGTGCGGTCTGCACACACCAAGGAAACAATGGAGGCTGCATAAATTTTGTGCTATGTCCATATGAAGTTATCGGAGCCAGCGCTAGTTAACGGCTGAATGAGTTTTAGTAGGGACGTTCTCTATGGCTAGTGGTGCTAGCATCGCTGCTACTAGAGTGTACGTGTCAATTTTTTAAAGTCTTGGCGCTACTCCCTAGTGTTATTTTGCTCTGGGACGAGCACGGTTGCGACGGCCTCACGATTGCCAATGGAGTTCCCGCTTGAGATTCTCCATTGCACGTTTATTTTTTGTTTGTTTTTTAACTGGCCGGCATGAGCCTTACCAGTCTTTAAAATATCTGAAAGCAGGATCAACAAGGGGAGAGCACAACTTTCATCAGAGCTTCCTGGTTTGCAAATCAATTACACGCTGAGTCTTAAGTAAGCCAGGAGTCGATATTTACATCCCAGTTGTAGTACAATATTGCAATGAAGACAAGCCCAAAGGCTTCGGCGAGACGCTGGAGTCACGCCAATAGCATACGGCGGCCTACTGGAGCTGTTCTGCATAGAATTTTCTGCGATTAGCTCGAAAAAATCTTATGAATGAGGCATCTTGTTCACGCGCAGGTATTTTGACGTTAGCGGATGGACACCGAAACAACAGAAAGCTGCAGCATATTCTGGTCCAGCGTATTTTTTCCTATATTTATAATCTCTGGTATACCAGGGTTTTATGCAAAAGTGTTTTACACAAAACAGAACAAAAACCTGTTCATTTCATGGGTGCCGAACAATTCCCTCTTAGCGAAAGATATCAGTATAAATAAGTGCGTCCTATGTACGACGATTTAGTCGAGTGTGATACACCTCATATTAAATTGACAGGAAATAAGTGAACCAAGACTGGAATTGTTATACACAGATAAACTGGTGATGGTTGGCTCTATCGTCAGGTCGTGATTACAGTGAATCTTCAGTGTTCATTCAGGTGGGACTTGACATAGACGCTATACCTCTGACCCCAATCTCGACCTGAGTCATCCCCATCCCTAGTCCCTTCTGAATATTCTTTTCTCGTTTATTAATGAAATTTGGTTAGTGTTGGAGATCGGCGTGGACCTGGAGGTGCTTTGAGGACGAAGCGGCAAGACCAAATTTCTTGGACTGGTGTTTTTTTTTTGTCTGAAGAGATTCGTTAATTTTGTTGGTTTTTTTTTGTCTTCACCCCTATAACCGGCAACGGTGCCCTGTAGGGTTTGCAATTGATTTTGTTCATGTTTTACAGCCTTACAGAAGCATACCTCTACTGTGGAAAGAGTTAAGAAAGCTGTTCTTCAAATTTTCTAAATTTCTTCTTCAACTTCCCAGTTGGTCCCGCAACCGGTACTCGGTTCAGAATTACTCCGTCGCAGACCTTATATACTAAGTGTTGAGAATCTGGTCGCAAACCTTATTAATAAGGATGTTCTACACCCCTGGATGGGTATTCTTTTTTGATAAAATTTGTTTGATTTTGTATCTAGGTTAATGCTGTTTTGTTTTTGCAGTCGTTGTTTTTTCCTTTTTTCACATACTCCCATCTTTTTCCTCCTTTGTGCTGTTGATGGGCAATAAAAAATTTCATTCATTCATTCATTCATACCTGCCAAGAGAAGAAAACCTAGGGTATGTCTTCTAGTTTCCCTTAGAGGACCTCTCGCACTATTTACTACTCAACTTCCAGTATTTTAAATATTTAAATACTTTAAAACTAGGCTGTGCTTTCAACAAATAACCCACGGTTTTGGCTGTTTTAAGCCTTTTCCGAGACCCGTGACTTACAGCGAAAAAATTTACATGACCGGTTAGCCTACCTGTGATCTGCTGAAGTTTCTCTAGCTTCTCACTGATCTCTCTTCGCTTGGCCGCCTTCAGGAGTTTCAACTCTTCTTTCATTTTCTGTTTTTCCTCTTTCTTCCTTTCACTCCTGTCTTCCCGTTTTTCCTTTCTTGATTCGTCTTTTCTTCGCATGGTATCGGCAATTGTACGAGGATATCGTTTGATCTGAAGAAAAAATAAGCGTTAAAGCACAAAGGACTTTACTTAAAGAACCCTCTTACTTATTCTGTCTTTTCTGTTATCCCTAGCTCCCCTATGGAATTACGAGCTTCAGAATCTCCGCCCTTCGCCGTTGTTTTGTTTTGCAACTAAGAGTTTTTATCGCGTTTCCGGCTGAGCCGAGTCTGTCAATGCGTAGCGTAAAGTGCGCCGAAAGCTTAAAGGTCTGTCGACACTTTCAAAAATAACTTCATGAGAAACTTCAAATTGTGTTTTTCATTCTAGACTTAGTAGTCTGACATGTTTTTCTTGCGTTTTGGATTTATTTCCGTTATTTCCTTTTGCTTGGTTTCCCCAAGTTTTAATCACGGCACGCACCTTTTTCAAATATTTTGCGCCCAACCTCTGCTTACAGAAAACGGTCTGGATAGAGTCGACGAGCACCAACAAGAAAATTGCCTATTTCATGGGACAAGAATTGATATCTTCGGAAAACGACATTTCTGCATCTTTTGATCGCGAAAAGATCACATCTAGTAACAGTTGAGCTTTAGGCAACTTCCCAATCCCAACAAAGTACGTCTCGGCCCGCCCTTTCGTATCTTACTGGATTTACTCAGAATAACTGAGAAATACTCAGTCGTATCAAGAACAAATAATCAGATAGAACCTCTCTCTTTGGTACCATGCAGCGACTATGAAAACCCCGATAAAACTGAGCGAAACTAGAGGTATTTACTGTAGCCATTTACCCGTCTCTACTTCCGTCTCCGCCGTTGTTCATCGCAGAGAAAGAAAATGCAGGAGGCGTACAAGACCTGCTCTTCAGCGCGTCCAAAGAACCAATCAGCTTTCACAGCGATATAGCTAATTGTAGAGGTAACGAAATGGGATGTAGCGCGAAGCTACTAACCTCCGATCGTTCACAGCGGAAAAGGTACGGGGAAATACCTGACTCCGCATAGTCATAGTACAGAGATAGGGAGACGGAGTTTCTATCTGATTATTTGTTCTTAGTCGTATCTTAAGCCGCGTTTATCTGTTCCATTACATTGTCCCGTAATCCATTCCTTATCCTGTCATATTTCACTGGGAACTTGCTCGGCAATGACATTTTATTTTCCAAGTTCTGTCGACACGAGTAGCAGTTCATTCCGGCAACTGAATAATAATAGGTGATTAAGCAAACATAACTGACAGACAAAGCAAAGTTAGTGAAACTGGACAGACAGTGACATCATAACTTCAGAAAACAAAACACGACCTAGTGTCTCCCGACCACGCGGCCCCAGGCTATTATCGACGCGTCAGACATGTTGACAAAGAATGCACTTGAGGAACCTTAAGGATCTACCTGGATACAAGCTGGGACACTATAAACGGTTTCACTGGATTTTTTTCCAGTGTCTGAATTTTCTTTGAGCTAGAGCTTCCATTAACACATTGGCATTATCCTGCGAGTTATCGTTCGTTTCCCCTGAGATTCTTTCACGCACATCTACGGTCGAATACAAGTTCGATGAAATACCGCAGATATATTTCATTGAGACTTCTCGCAGTCTTGATTGTTCCCGCACGCAAAAATTTACCGAAACTTGTATAAACGTGCTTATAGTGTGTGATCGGAAGATATGCGGCATTAAATATTACATGCTTCTGAACGGTTTACGAAGCTTTCAGGCATTCAAGAATCCAAAAATGATAATAAAGCCTTCTGTCCTTCGACCTTTGTTCGTGACAGTATTACAGTAACCAACTCCGTGATCTCTGACGAATTTCGGGAAAAAATCTTTCGCCGGATAAAAGAGTAGCATCATTTCATCATGGATTTTCCTTTCCGCATAGACAGTCGCGTCAGATTCAAATACCAGATTTTCGCCGAGACTCAGACGAACAAAGTAATTCCGGAGCTGGGAGTATCCGGAAATTCCAAAGCTTCCGGAACTGGCTTAGCATGGTTGCAGAAGAAGGCCAGCGGAAGTCCGTCCGAAATATCCGCTTTTAATCAGTCACCCAACTGGCTTTATAAATCTCAAATTCACTCCAATACTGAGGGTGGATTGGTAATGCTTCTCGGTATCCTGAAATTTACAAACCCCAACCTCATCGTGGAAGTTTGTATAATATTATAGGTTATGCGTCCAAACTTTCAACAGAGAGTTAGTAGTGTATAAGTAAGGTGTACCATTTTATTACAGTGTATTAACAGTCCGATTTTCGCAGTTGGATGCGAATTTCGGCACGCGTATTTTCGAATCAGACATGTAGGCCTGCTGTTTGACTCCTTTTCCAAATTTCTGCTCTCGATTCCCCTTGGGGAGATGAACCGATTCGAAACAGTAAATCTGAGCCTCGTTTTTGTTGCAATAGTGCTGCCGTTTCGCTGCTGCAGCACTTCTTTGCTTCTGCACAAGCTACGTTTTCGGATTCACTGACTGCACGATTTCTTCTTGGTTGAAGCAGCAGCTTGCAGGGAAGCACGGACTTGGTCGGTAAGCAAGTCCGTGATCCTCGAGAAGTGCTGCCGTCTTCGCGGGAAAGCACTGCAGTGCAATAACGAATATCGAAAGAATCAGCCCGGAGCGGCCGAGAAGTGGACCTGCAGCGTGCAACTAAAACGAGGCTATGAAAAGAGCAACATTAGGAGGTGAACAGAAAAGACTCTCCCCAACCGTCCCACCTCTTCTATCAGGGCTAAGTTTCGGGGTTGACGCCTCAGCTGTGCCAGCCTGAACAAACAACAAACGACGCTTTTTTGCACCTTCTAGAACCGGAAGAGGTAGTAGAAAAAAAAATGCTTCTAAGCTAGGACTGCTGATCGCATCAAAAGTTGCTGGTGGAAAACACACAAGCACATTTGAATACAGATCGTATTCTCCATCGATCGGGGATATACACGCTGTATCTTCGCCATTTAACCTTTAGTCGCTGTTGCCAATTCGCCCTTTTCCAATACTCTTGATGACTAACTCTTCGTGCCGATGAGAAGTCGCCGTGTGCTTCGCGAAGTGCCAGAAACTTCACCACAACCTAACAACAACAAACGTTGTTGACTGGTTTACATGGGACTTGAATCAATTTCTAGGGATTCGTTTGGTCGACGTTTCCCGTTTTTCCTGAGGTTCACTGGCGTGTTCCGGACTTAGTCATATAAAGTTTTCAGCGTTCCTATCGGATTAAAGTGCGTCTGGAATCGCTACACCCATTTGACGCGTAAAACTCATCACGGACACAAGATGGAAAATTCAGTAGTTGGTTCAGTGGTAAAAAGGATAATTAGAAGAGAGCTATGTAGTAACAAGACCAAAGGTTTCGATGGAATCCCAAAATTTAATATCTGACCCAGCAAATGGTTCTTGTCGATATCCGATCTTCGCCAGACTCCCTGAACATTTTTACGAATATGATTTAGAAACAGAAGAAGGCCAATGGCCAATCAGAGAAAACCAAGTTCAGATATGGTTAAATCCCATTCTTTGAAAAGGAAAGAAGTGTGATAAGAGGGAATGGGTATTTATTTAGTGTAATTTTTTTTTTTTTTTTTTATCCCACCCCAAGGGGGGGGGGGGGGTAATGAAGGAATGATATAGCGGATTCATGGTGGTTAGAATTGCGGAAACAATCAGGATTCTTTTGTCTTAAAAGTGGCCGTCAATGGTAAATTGTTTGTTTAATTTATATGTTTCTTGATGAAATTAAAAAAAAATGTCTGAAAAATGAATGTCTATCTGACTCAGCAGTGTGTAGGCTGTTTACCCCTTGACTATACGCCATATTTACTCCGATGAAATCGATCAATTCTTCCTGCCTTCCTTCTGCCAAATCTCCAGTTTCGACTGGATTCCGGGCGAAATACTTGTCTTGCAAAAACTAAAGCTCAAGAACGAATTCAACGTATCTCCTTACCCCTATATTGAACATCTAATCAACTTAAGATAAAATTTTAACTTTTGACAGATTTTCCGGTTTCAGCCGGATTCCTGGCGAAATATTTCACTTTATTGAGAGTAATCTGCTCCACAGACCTACTGACATTCAAGACGGAAGTTGATGAATATTATTCAAGTGACATTTTCTCCTTGTGCAAATTTAGAAGAAATGTAAATTAAGAATTTTGTAGAGGCTGAACGGCCTTCCATCCAATTTGCGAATATATTATTGTTATTATTATATGTCCTGGTAGAAAGTAATGTAGGCTATTTACCCCTAGGCTATGCGTCATATCTGCTTTGACGAAATTGATCAAATCTTCTCGCCTTACTTCTGCCAAAACTCCAGTTTCGACTGGATTGCGGGCGAAATACTTGTCTTGCAAAAACTAAAGCTCGAAAACATTCTCCTTCCCCCTTACCCCTATATCGAACATCTAATCAACTACAGATAAAATATTAGCTTTTAACAAAGTTTCCGGTTTCAGCCGGATTCCGGGCGGACTATATGTCCGGGAAGAAAATGATTGTCAAAAGCGGATTCAGCATGTTCTTACCCCTAAATCGGACATCGAATCAACTTTAAATAAAACTTTTGGGTTTCAACCAACTTTCCGGTTTGGGTCGGTTTCCGCGCCAACTACTTGTCCGGCGAGAAAAGGGTTTTCATATTCGTGTTCAGCAAGTCTTCTTACACCTAGATCTCATTATCTATCGTGCTGACAGTGGACGGAGGGACGGACAGACAGACAGACGGACAACTTGTACGAAGTCATAGGTATCCCTCCACTCTGGGATCCCAAAAACCAACACTGAATAACAATAACCTTAAAGCACAACTCTTACTAGAAATGATTTTTTCACTATGAAGTGGATCAGAAAAACCTTTTCGAAAATACCATTACTTTCCACCTTAATTAAGCGATTTTCTTGTTGGCGCTTGTCGATTCTATTCAGCCTTCCTGCTCTCCGACGCGGCGGCTGGGCGCAAAACATTTGAAAACTGAACACGCCGTGGTTAAAAAGGTGGTAAACTAAGCAAATAAGAAAAGTCAAAAACAGAAGATGCCCATATCCTTGTTTGTGAAACAGTTCTCAGCGGACGTTGAAGCTTCTGGCAAACTTTGAGTTGCGTAACGGGCAAAACTCGGCACGGCCGAAAAAGCGCTAAAAATTCGTAGGAACAAAACGAAACAATGGAGAAAGGTGGGGATTTTAGAAGCTTATAATTCCATAAGGGAGCTAGGTATATTATAAAAGACAGAATAAGCAAGATGGGTCCTTAACCTACATAAGGCAAAACGCAAGCGTCGAAACATGGATCACAGTCTTCTTCAGTGGCCTATACTCGCTGACAAGTTGCCTAGTCCCAGACGCGGTTTCAAGAGAAATATACCTTGCACAAGCTTGCTGCTTGGCTGGCTTGGGTGCGTTTGAACCATTGGCTGTCCTTGATTACCCAAGACCCGGTTTGGCTGCTTGTCTTAATCCTTTTTGGGATACCAAAACGTAAGTGGAGAGATACCTATGACATCGCAAAAGTTGCCCGTCTGTTCGTACGTCTGTCAGCACGACAACTCTAGAAGGGAAAGGTTGAGTTCGTAGATGGGCTCGGTAGCCCTCGGTAGCCCTTGTTTCAAAGTCAGCTTGGGCTCAAAGAATATTTAGCCCTACATTTAGGGGTGGGGGAGGGGATTCCAATTAACGAACAAACAAAATATTTTTGAACAGCTAACGAGACAGTCGATTAATGGTTAAGAACGAACCACGATCATGAAAACCATTTTCTCTCCGGACAAGTAGTTCGCCCGGAATCCGGCCAAAACCGGAAAGTTTGTTAAAAGTAAAAGTTTTATCAGAAGTTGAATAGATGTTTGATTAAGGGGTAAGCACATGCTGAACACTTATGTGAAAATCATTTTCTAACCGGACAGGTAGTTCGCCCGGAGTAGTACAAAAACGTGTTCTCTGAACTATCGGATATTTTCTGTGGTGTTCCACAGGGAACTTTACTTGGACCTATCCTGTTCCTTGTAATGATGAATGATATAGCGCAAGAGCACCCAGATCGCTGGAAATTTGTGGATGATTTAAGCTTAACCGAAGTATGCTACAGAAATATTAAAAGCAAAGCTGCAGGCATAATAGAAGACATTAAAGATGAAGCCAGGTTGTTGGACATGCAGGTAAACGAAGATAAAAGTGCAATTTTAACCTTTTCCTTCCTCAAAGCTAGCATTTCCTTTGAAGAAACACTGCCTTCTGGTTTACAGGTGCAGAAGCTAAAGCTCCTTGGTGTAACAATCACGTCTGATCTTAAATGGGAGGACAACACCAACGTAATGCTAAAGCGTGCAAACGCTGGTCTACAGTTGTTAAAACTTCTGGCTAAGTTCCAAGTACCTAATTCCCATCTTGTCCGAATTTACGTTTCTTTCATTCGGTCCACTTTGGAATATGCGGCTGCTGTTTGGCACTTTGCCCTTACTGCCGAACAGACACAACAAATAGAAAGAATACAGAAACGTGCACTCCTAATAATAAGTCGTGAGCCCAAAGTTCCCTATTCTGCTCTACTAAAAAAGTTTAAGATGGAAACCCTTGAGAGTCGGAGACTGCGGCTGAGCCTAGCGGTTGGTCATAAGCTCCTCCACCATCCTGTTCTATCCGATATCCTTCCTCCTCCTTATGAAAACACAAGAAACCGACAGGAAAGGGTCGCAAGTTCAAAGGTTCCAAAGTTGTCCCCCGTACCTGCAACACATACGCGATACCAGAAAAGCTTCGTTCCGAGTTTCACAAAAATTTATAATGATGGTGGTAGCTGTCTGTGATATTATTCCAACGTCCGTGTTCTGTTTTTGGTTTTCATTTATGTATTATAACAGGTCTGTGATGACGAATTGATGATTAACTGTATAGATTTTAAAATGTGCATTATGCTTGACGCAATACCCAAATTTGGCATTGCCATGATAGTGGTTGTTTGAAATAAATTCGTTATGTTATGTTATGTGAATCCAGTTATGTTATATGAATCCCGCCAAAATGGAAAATTTGTTATAAGATAAAGTTTTATTTGAATTTGATTAGATTTTCGATAGGTAATTCGATTCGGGGTAAGGAGATACGCTGAACTCGTTTTTTAGTTTTCTATTTTTGCCGGATAAGCAGTTCGTCCAGAATTCAGCCTTAACCGGAAATTTGGCAGCAGTAAGGCAGGAAGTTTCGATCAGTTTCGTCAAAATAGGTATGACTTATAGTCCTGTAGTAAACACTTTGGCCTTCATCTGTTTATAATTTTTATAGTAAAATTTTTAATGAGTCAGGCGAAGACCAGACCCAATATTCTATATCAAATATCAAATTTTTGGGATTCCATCGGAGCCTTTGGTCTTGTTTCTAATTATAGCTAAATTGTCACCACATCAGAAAGGGATTCGATTAGACGAGCTGACGACAACATAAAGTTTAAACGCTTTCCAGAAATAAGAGTAAAGAAGACATAGCACATCAGATCCACTTTGATCCAACTAGCAGAGCCAATTAACATTGACACTGACGAATCTTATTATACTCGTCCATAGCAGACCGTGGGGCACAACAAGGTCGTAGATCTGCGCAAGGCAGGAACTGCAATCTTGGAAACCGTCAACGACAGACAGACTCTCCCAAATTCATCCGAACTGATTAAATCAGACAAATGTGCCGCCAAGGCCGAAGTGCAGACCTTGGGAAGAACAGAAAACTGAGGAAGACAGTGACATCCCGAAAGCTTAGCAGGACAGACTGAAAAGTCGCTTCCTAAAAAGGATTCCAATATCTTTCCGACAGAGAGTGAAAGTAGTCTGGACCGTAAGCACAAATTTGGGTTGACAGCAATTTAGCACTGAGGCATGGTGCTTTGCGTCTTTTGAAGATTCAGCAAGCACTGGAATAAGAAAAGTTTAAATCGAGTTGAACTTTTCTACGACAAGCTGGGTCGTTATTTTCCCAACTATAGATGACACAATGCGGTCAAACAACACTGCCAGATATTCTACGAACATTCCTAACATCGCTCAATGGCGTTTGGGGTTTGGAGTTTGGGCTCAAGAAGTTTTACTAGTTAGCTTCACATATCCATGTGAAGAAAATACTATTCCAGTTGTTTACCCGTTACAACAAAACTGATGAATGGATCTAACCTTCTTTCCTTGTCAATAAGTCAAACAACTTGAAAAGAGATTGTTAGCTATCTCATTTTCTGTTTTAACCGGATTCTGGCGAATCCGGCAGCACTATGAGCTCGGTAGGAAAATGAACCCGGAAGACCGATTGTGAATGTACAGCGACATAAAAAACGAAACGAAAAAAGACTCAGACAGACATCAATGTCTCAGAACGGATTTATCCTTATCCATTCTGAGTCGTTCTCTTATTTTATGGATGAACTTGAATAGGAAAAAAAAAAGTAATACATCGGCTGACGAAAATTCGTAGAGGAAGAAATATAGAAATCAATGATTCAGATCGCAGTTAGTGCAGTCTGCCGTCCACTTGTTGTATCCCTTCCTTAATCCGCCGAGAAAAACGATAAAAGGCAGGTCCCCTGTTCTGCTGGTTTTCTTCTTTTTGGGATCCGAAAACGTAAGTGGAGGGATACCTATGACATCGCAAAAGTTGTCCGTCTGTCCGTCCGTCTGTCTGTCAGCACGATAACTCTCGGAGGGAATGAGATATTCTGATGAAACTTGGGCTCTAGAGCCCTACATTTGGGCTCTAAAGCCCTACATTTAGGGGGTTCAAATTAAGGGGCAAACAAAATATTTTTAAACAGCTAATGTGATAGTAATTTTGGGATAAGAAGACATGCTGAACACGAATATGCAAAACATTTTCTCGTCCGACAAGTAGTTCGCCCGGAATTCGGCAAAAACCGGAAAGTTGGTTAAAAGTAAAAGTTTCATTTGAAGTTGATTAAATCTTCGATTTAGGGGTAAGAAGACATGCTGAACACGATGTGAAAACCATTTTCTCGCCGGACAAGTAGTTTGTCCGGAATCCGTCAAAAACTGGAAAGTTGGTTAAAAGTAAAAGTTTCATCTGAAGTTGATTAAATGTTTGGTTTAGGGGTAGGTAGACATGCTGAACACTTCTGTGAAAAGCATTTTCTACCCGGACAACTAATTCGCCCGGAATCCGGCCAAAACCGGATTATTTATTAAAAGTAAAAGTTTTATTTGAAGTTGATTAGATGACAGACTTAGGAGACTGTAAGAAGAGTAAGAAGAGACGGTATGACAATCATTTTTAAACTGGACATATGGTTCGTCCGGAATCCGGTTGTACAGGATTTTTTTTTTTAAAGTTAAAGTTTTATTTAAAATTGATTAGATGTTCTTTAGTGGGATAAGGAGATACGCTGAATTCGATTCTGAATTTTCTTTTTTGCTGGACAAGTAGTTCGCAGGAATTCGGCCAAAACCGGAGATTTGGCAGAAGTAAAGCAGGAAGTTTCGGTCAGTATCGTCCAAATAGATATTGCTTACAGAGGTAGCCTATATCTGAACTTGGTTTTCTCTGATGATTAGCCTTGCGAAGACTGGATCTCGCGAAGACAAGACCCAGTTGTCTAGATTAAATATTAGATTTTTGGGATCCCATCGAAACCTTAGGTCTTGTTCTTCCTTAGAAAGGCGCCCTGTTATGATTAAAGGCAGTATCCTCGTTTTCATTAAAGACCTAATCCAAACATTCTGTTTACCTTCTCTTGGGGATCGCATGCCACGGGTTTGTTCAGATTTGAACTCGATTGCCGAGTTGCTGTTTTGGCTCGAGAAAAACCCCACGCGCAACGTCTTCTTTTCTAGATGGCGGAATTTTCCAGGATTGATTAGCAAACAATTATAAGACATACCTGATGATTTTTGTGTGTCTTCAGAGGTACCACACTGGTCTTGGTTTTATAATTTATTTGTATTTGTAATAAACAGTTGGAGCATTAGATGGAAATTATTATTTTGACCCTTGGCTCCCTACGTTCCATAACAGCTGTCCGGGGTAATCGGCTGAGATTTAGTCCAAACAGTGTTATTTCAAGCCTAGGAAATTTGGTGTTTTTTGTTTTAATTTGCTCATTGTTTTACGGTGTTTTTAGTGGTTTTGAACATTCATAGTGACAGTAGGGATGGTTAGCATTGCGTGTGTGGTAGAAAGACCATATTTTGTGGCCCGCTTTAAGGCGAGAGCCCTGGTTCAAACGGTATTTCTGTTTTCACTACGCTCCGAGAAATTAGACCACAACAGCTTCGTGAGCTCGACAGCCTACTGTCGTTGCCGACGAGAACAATGAACTGTACCAAGGATCTTAAGAGCTCCAACAAGCTTTTCAGAGAAATTGTAAGAGCGGGAAAATGTTCAATAATGTCAGGGGAGCTTGAAATACTGCCTTATGCAGAGTCAGATATAAGCAGGAGATCTGCTAATTACCGGTCACCAGAAGACCTTTAAGGTACTTGCACACACAGAGGGATTCTCGCCGTCGGCTGCGAATTTCCTCATTCACTCCGAATTTTTGGTACGTCGCACGCAGGTTTTCACATAGTGACCTGAATTTTGCCTGCGAAATCTTATTGAACTGTGTGGTCACGCAGCTTTATCAAGCCATTTCGGAATTAGCACGCGAATGATCCTATTTACCATCACTGAAGTTCTTTAATGAATGACTAAAAATATTTCTCGTCGTTTCTTTTGCAAATTAATCGACTGCGGACAACTATCAAACCGATCTGTCCGTGTTCAAAACAAGATCGCCGACGCCAATGAATTAGCCCATTCTCGAATTCACGGCATAGCCAGTAGTATCCCTATCCAACTCAGCCGACAACGCCGACGAACGTGTGGGATTGGCTCACGCGAGGCCTCACGCCTTGGCCTGTCGTGCGACAGGACAGGATTTTGTTTTAAGAAATCTAGCTCCCACTTACGAATTTGACTTTGACGGAAAAAACCCTCGAGCCACCAGTGACAACAAGATCAAAGGTTTCGATGGTATCCCAAAAATTTATATCTGATCCAGACACTTGGGTCTTGTAGATATCGGGTCTTTGCCAGACTCCTGAAATATTTTTTCTACTAAAATTTATCAACAGATTAACGCCAATGGTAATCATGTGAGAAGACCAAGTTCGGATATGGATTCTGCATGTCGTTTTACCGTTTATCCTACGTCATATCCATTTTAGAAACTGATCAAAACTTCCTTCCTTACAACTGCCAAATTTCCGCTTTCGGTCGGATTCCGGGCAAACTACTTGCCTGGCAAAAACTAAAGCTCAAAAACGAATTTAGCATGTCTCAGCAATGTCTGCAGATTATGCCAGGATGGTGCTTCCCCAAACAACTACTACAACGAAACAACATGAAGAAATGGTAGCACTTGCGGATGACAGCACGACAAGTACCGCGGCCCAGACAAACCTTCCCTTATATTGCAGCTTCAGACAGGGGGCGTCGCAAGTGCATTTTCGGTGGGGGGGGGGGGGGGGAGGGGGTGCAGAGCCAAAATTTTACTGAATCTTTCAAATATTTTACCGAATCCTAGAACTAAGAATTCGAGCTTTAAATTAAAAAGACGATAAACCAAATATTAAGCGGCGTTTTGGTGAAGCCCACATGGAGAATATATTGCCGGGCATGATTGCGTAACAGCTTGTATCTATTATAGCCAATAGAAAATTAAATCGAGCGCCACAGGCGAAAATTTTCGAGATCCGTTTTTTTTTTTCTGTAGGCTAAAATTTAACTGCTTCTCTTACAAATTCTATCATTTACCGTTGATTAAATACCGAGACTCTAAGAAGTTCCAGAAACCGGATGGAGCGACGTTCAGCGACGCAGCAGTAACTGTAGTCTAGTCAATATACTACCCTTAATCACATGGGTGAGCGCCGCCGACGAAATTTTTTTTTGCTTTTTCCTGCCAAATTTAATTTCCATCCAAATTCTAGCTATTAATGTTTCGAAATCTTAATCCCAAAACTGACTCAAAACCCCCGGCAAATGACACGTCCTTCCACAAAATAGAGAATATTACGAAAAGTGCTGCAGGCGGAATTTTCGAAATATTTATGATTATATATTCTTTTGGGGATCCAGAATAAAAGTAAGGACAATCGATGACATCATAGATCATCCCTTTTGTCTGCGACCAGTGCTTCACTCGACCTGTTCTGAGCTTTGAGGTTCGTGGTAACCTCCGAATCCTGGCAACTATAACGAACAAATTACCGAATCCCAGCTTTTATACCGAATAAGTTTAGACCGATGGCATGTTCGGGATTCTGTATAACTACCGTATCCCGGTTATTATACCGAATTGTTTTGGTTTCGAAAGACTACCGAACAGTATTCATATTCGGTATACTTTCGGCAAAACTGGAACAAAGTCAGGATTCGTGGTTAACTTCCTAATCCTAGAAACTATACTGAATAAATTACCGAATCCCAATCATCTTACCGAATAATTTTGAACCAATACCTTATTTGGATTCTATGTCACTACGGAATCTCTGTAAATATACCGAATAGTTCCGGCATCAAAAAATTACCAAATGATTTCAGTAAATTCTCTCACCAAATTCGTGATAACGACCGAATACTGGCCATTATACCGAATCCCGATCATTATACCGAAGAGATTTGTACAGATAGCCTATTTAGGATTCTGTATAACTACCGAATCCCCGTAAATAAATCGAACAGTTCTGCTATCGAAAAAATACCGAACAATTTTAGTTCGGATTTTAGAGGAGTGGGAACAATAGGAAAACTTAACTACGGAAGCTTAAAAGAATTTTTCCATTTTTTATTCTCCGATTATTATATTACTCTCTTATCTATCCATATATATAGTATTGCTCATCTATATGGATGTCTACTTTTCCGTCGTTACATTCCCCCATCCACAATCTACAACGGAAAGCAGTTTAAATTCTCCAGTCAACAACAATTGCTCCTGTTCATCTATTAAAACTAAGAGACATTTACGCTCTTTATTTATGCTCATTTGCATTTCAGTATTTTCACAGAGACCTCCCATCATGTTTTTCTGGGATATTTCGACTTGTTAATGAAGTTATCCCTTATGCATTAAGAAACCGAGATGACATGCTGGTTCCTTCCACTCCCTCAGTGCGTTCAGACTTTGGTCTGGAAGTGGTTGTAGGGGTTCCTGGAATTCGATTCCCGCTGAGATCTGGCAGTCCCTGAGTCTTGGTTCGTTCAAAAAACACCTTAAAAGATTTTTGTTGGAAAATAATAATTAATTGGTTGAAATCAGGAGATAAAATTTGAATTTACTGAAAAAAAGTAATTTCGACTTGTTAATGAAGTTATCCCTTATGCATTAAGAAACCGAGATGACATACTGGTTCCTTCCACTCCCTCAGTGCGTTCAGACTTTGGTCTGGAAGTGGTTGTAGGGGTTCCTGGAATTCGATTCCCGCTGAGATCGGGGTGAGATAGATTTTTTGTTGTATTTATTAGATAAATAAGGTTTAGATATAGTCGTTTATTTTAATAGCTCGAAAAAATAAGAAATTAGTGTATTAGCTCCAGCTGAACCTATTTATTATATTTTTTTTTTTTTTTTTTGTGATGTGGAGGTCGGTTGTTTTCGCGAGAACACTTGGTGAGTTATTTTATTTTGTTATAAAGATAGCTGTTTCCCAACCAACGGGCCATAGAGCCCTTGGGATTTTGTTTCATGAATAGACTTTTTGGGGGGGGGATCTCAAAACGTAGGCGGAGGGATACCTATGACTTCGCGAAAGTTGTCCGTCTGTCCGTCCGTCTATCATGTCAGGGAATGAGATATTTAGATGAAACTTGGTGTGAGGATTCTTTGGGTCAAGCGAAAGGTCGAGTTCGTAGGTGGGCCCCATAGCTGCATATTTAGGGGAGGGGGAGGGGTTTGGAATTAAAGGGCGAACAAAACATTTTTTAAAAGCTAATGGATAGTCGATTAAGAGGTAAGAAGACGTGCTGAGCACGAATATGAAAACCATTTTCTCTCCGGACAAGTAGTTGGCTCAGAATCCGGCCAAAACCGGAAAGTTTGTTAAAAGTAAAAGTTTCATCTGAAGCTGATTAGAGGTTCGATTGAAGGATAGGGAAACATGCTGAATCCGAATATGAAAATCGTTTTCTCGCCGGACAAGTAGATCGCCTGGAATCCGGCCAAAACCGGAAAATTTGTTCAAAGTCAAAGTTTTATATGAATTTCATTAGGTGCTCGATTTACGGGTATATTTATACGTGTTTGACAGTTGTTTTTTTCCTTGAACATAGTTCACGACGCATCGGGCTGAAATCTGAAAATTTGTTAAAAGCTGAAGTTTTATCTGAAGTTGATTAGAGTTTTGACATGAGGGTAAGGAGGTACGCTGAATCCGTTTTTGAACTTCATTTTTTTGCAAGACAAGTAATTCGCCCGGAATCCGGCTGAAACCAGAAATTTGGCAGAAGTAAGGCAGGAACTTTCGTCAAAGCACGATATGACGCAGGCTACAGGGGTAAATAAACATGCTGAATCCATATTTTGAACTTGGTCTTCTCAGATGATTACCATTTGCCTTATTCTGTTTCTAAATTTTATTAGTAAAGTGCTCAAGGAGTCTGGCGAAGACTGGATCTCTACAAGACCCGATTGTCTGGGTCAAATATTAAATTTTTGGGATCCCATCGAAACCTTTGGTCTTGTTGTCTCGTTAGTATTATGTTGGATGTGTATAAGTTTGTCAATAAAAAGAACTTGGAACTCTGAACTCCTTACCCCTACATCGAACATGTTATCACCTTCAGATAAAACTTTTGCTTTTAACAAATTTTCCGGTTTCAGCCAGATTCTGAGCGAACTATACGTCCGGTGAGAAATTGTCATTTACGGATTCAGCATGTCTTCTTACTTGTAAATCGAACATCTAGTAAAATACAAATAAAACTTTTATTTTTAACAAATTTTCCGGTTTTTGCGGGCGAACTACTTGTCCGGCGATAAAATAATTGCGTATTCGGAATCATTATGTCTACCTACCTCTAAATCGAACATCTAACCAACATCAGATTAAACTTTTACTTTTCACAAATTTTCCTGTTTTTACCGGATTCCGGGTGAACTACTAGTCCGGCAAGAAAATAATTTTCATATTCGGATTCAGCATGTCTTCTTACCTCTAAATCGAATATTCCATTAGCTTTAAAAAATATTTGTTCGCCCCTTAATCTGAAATCCCTCCCTCACCCCTAAATATACAGTTGTGGGGCCCATCAACGAACTTGACCTGTACTTTTAACCAAAGGATCCTAAGACCAATTTTAGAAAAATTTATCAATCCGGACGGAACGGACGGACGGAAAACTTTAGGAAGTCAAAGGTATCGCGTCACTTGTGTTTTGGGATCCCAAAAAACTACTTTAACTGTTATCCGTTAGTCTTTTTTGCAGTGAGGTAGCTTTCAAACTACCAGCGTTCTCTTTTCTTTTCAGTTTCCCGGCGGGGAGTCTTGGTTTCGTGAAGCGGACTGGAATTTTCTACCTCAACTCCTTCCGGAACCATCGAGCCACGAACGTATTCGAAAATTCATGCCCTGGAAAAGCGGTTGACCAACAACCGGTCAGAAAATCCAACCAAAGCTCTATCGAAAGTATCAGACGATGAACTGGCTCCAGTCCTACTAAGGGCTTGGGCATTGATTGATTGATTGAACTTTATTACGTGCAAAAGCGGGCAAACACAAACCCATGAGCTTTCGCATTTGAGGGGTTCATTGTATTCTTGGAATGATGGACAGCGTCTCGGTGTCCAAGGAACTACGTCAACAAGATTGATCGTTTCTGTTAGTATTTCTGCGCAGGAGTGGGCCATTTTTTTTTAGTTTCTAGCTATATATAATAGTTGTTTGTTTACACTGTACAAGACCTTCGGTTATTCCTTCCTAACATGTATGAAAATATGATTTCCGGAATCCTGCAAGGATAAATCTACTAAAGAATATAACCATTCCTTCTGCCAAATCTACTCTCGATCCTTCATCAGTTCGGCAGTTACGCATGGGCCTTTCACTGAAGAAGAAAATTGGAAAATGGGACCTCGGTTTTATTTTCGAAAGGGGCTGAGGGAAATTTATTCTTATTCTTCCTTCAGGGTTTAGAGGCAACTCTTAACATTTCCAGTCTCCTCTCCAACTTCAATAAAGTGGCCGGATCGGACGGATATATAAAGGCTTTTGTAGGGCAAGTACTCTCCAATACCCTCACTATCAAGTGTTCTTCGAATTGGATTGTATTTTCGGGAGTTCCGCATAAGTACTCTCCTTTACCCTCACTACCAAGTTTCCTTCGAATTGGATTGAATACTCCGTAGTTCCGGATTCTCCCCTCCCCCATGAGATTTACGGATGTGAACAAATACTTTTACCTGAATCTACCAATAAACCTGCAATGTTCATCTTCCTTACATGGTCGAAAAATACTTTTTCCTGAATTCCTTGGTGGCACTCTGCACCTAGCCTTTAGGCGGGCTAGAAAATCTCCAAGACCCCATCCTCCAATCCCTCCCCCCGAGCGGCCGGATCTGGACCAGATTCACAATCCGAGTCAAAAGCTTACGACAGTTCTGCCTGACAAATTTTAGCCTGATACCTATACCAGTTGGCCCTTACGCGTCCACAAGATTTCCGGAATCCCCGTCCCACCCCCGAGTGACCGGATCTGGACCGGGTAAATAGATGATACATTAGGAACAAATCCTTTCAGGTCGCTAACGCCTGGAAAGTTTCATTGTCCTAGCACAAAAAGAAATACCGTAAGTGACCGGATTATCACCGGAAAACAGAATTACCAACCGACCGACTGGCAGGGAGAAAAGCGATAGCATACCCCGATGAAAAATGTGTAGCCTGCGCAGTTCTATTATAGTTGTACGAAAAAGTTGCATGTATTGATATGTAATAGTAAAGAATACTATCACTTAATGTGCCTCAGACTGGGCCAATCTTAAGCAGTAGTATCCAGTTGCATCCTGTCTTGCTCTAGAAGCATCCAGTCTTGCTAATAGTAGCATGCAGTAGAATGCAGTAACAGGGTAGCTTTGACATAGAAGCATGCAGTAGCATGAGTTCGTACTGCATGCTACTTTTTCGTACAACTTCATACTAATATTTTGAGACAAATGTTTCATCGGGACTGCACACGGAATGAAGACTGCACGTGTCATCACAACCAAAACAATCTTTTTTTCTGTTGCTCAAGGCAGGATGAGCCAGTCGGATATCCGGTTTTCGAGCCCTTGCTCATAACTCTTCAGTCGACTTATATAAGTGGAATGCGCTCACTTATAGGGGCCTCCTTATGAGATAAACTATTTAACGACGTGACCTAGCAGGACATTCGGGCCCTTATTCACATTCGGTTTGGAAGGGGGTCACATCCTAACTGCGATTTGCAGCGAAATAAAAGCGCGGTCATCCCCGCAAATCGTCTCATCAAAACTCAACTGCAAAGCTTTGAAACCGTAACGTGCCATTTTGCATGCCACAAAGCAGATAGCCTTTCAGCGATTCAGGTTTTATCCAAGTAATTCGTTTTCTGGCATGCATACAAGGTGTCGCAGAGAAAATGGTCTGAGAGCTGCTACTGCATGCAAATTCAGACTGGACATATACAAAGCCATCGAAGTACCAACGCAGGGTAGTAAACAATATTGTCGATTTCGGTTGAACCGTCAATCCGGTGAGAAAATTATCGGTAGGAAAAATAATGATGCCCTCTCCGCTAAACACATAAACGTTTGGACCGGATTCCGGTCCTAATGTCAAATCAGAGACATTACCAGTAATTCAGAAATTATTAACTATGCTCAGGGAAGAAAAGTAAGAATCCCGGCGCTACCGAACCGCAGACTACTGAGCAAAGGGGTTAGGCACTAGCGAGTAGAATCTGAAGGAAGTGAGCGTTAGTTTTTTCAGTGTTTATCGCGATTTCGTGGAAGGAAATGTGGTGGCTTATCACGATATAAGGAAGCAGATGACCGTATTTTTACCTTTTCAAATTTCGGCTCGAAACACCGAATTCGCAAAGGGCAAAAAGGAGGTGATACAGAAAAATCTACTCTCCCCTCTGTGACTCTACAACCGTGCCACCTCTTCTATCAGGGCGAAGTTTCGGGGGTTGACAGGTCTCCCTCATTTTTGCACATGCATTCTGCCCTTTCTTTCCTTCTGAATTTCCGATGCCATTACAGTTTAACTAAAAGGGCTGGGATAGGACAATCTAGTTACCCATCACTTACTCACTTGTGTTGGCTTGAAGACCCGCTGAAAATGCGTTAATTCGTTGTTCCGCTATTCACGAATAATCGATTTTCAAGTAGTGCAATTTCCGTGTGATTTGTGGTACCTCTATGCGCTTGCATCTGTGTTTTATGCCTCCCGAGAAAGATTTATGATTTTTGTTGTTCTTGGTGAAGACTAAGCAGTCTTCACCAAGCTCGCCACTGCCCACTGAAAAGCCGCGTTTGTGTTAAAAAAAAAGTTCCCGCGTCATAGCAGAATTTACGTTGCAGGGACGGCAGCAGATATACTGAATGTCATAACTAGAGCAGATAGTGGAGAATGAAAAAATC
This sequence comes from Branchinecta sandiegonensis, assembly GCA_030848855.1. Lineage (NCBI taxonomy): Eukaryota > Metazoa > Arthropoda > Branchiopoda > Anostraca > Branchinectidae > Branchinecta > Branchinecta sandiegonensis. The sequence continues at coordinate 7,477,849 of JAUPMV010000009.1, forward strand.
CCTTACCAGAGTCCAAATAATTCAGTGTATTCAGTTAAATGACACAAAAATAAGTTGGCTTTTCAGTTAAACTTTAAGGTGTACAAAGTTCTCGCTGAGAGATAGCTTGAGTAGAGGAGGGTTTTCGCGAGCTGGAAAGCAAAGTCGGAATCACTTTCCAATGGTTTTCGCGCCACTTCGGAAAGTTGCCGAACTTTCCAACCCGGTTTTCGCGCTTTGGAAACCGAAGCAGCTTTCCCGGAAAGTGATTCCACGAGGCTAGTGGAAAGCTCCACGGAAAGTTGAATGTTTCGGCGGGAATTTCAAAAGTGTGGAGAAAAAATAGTGCAAGTGTCACTAATAAATAAAAAAAATGGCAATCGTAATAAAGATGACTTCGATGGGATGTATGAGAATCAAAGAACCGTTAAGTGAACCATATTTAGTCGAAAAAGTTTGTAACTCAACATTTTCTCGGCGACATCAGCTTTCCATGCGTTTTCGCGATCAGTCCAGTTGGAAAGTGGAAAGTTATTCCAGGAATCGCTTTCCAAGAGTTTTCGCGACGCGCTTCGCTAACCGGAAAGTGATTCCGAGATCACGCGAAAATCCTCCTTAGAGACATCCAAGATTTCTAGATGTTTGCGAAAACCCTTAGAGACATCCAAGATTTCTAGGTGTTTGCGAAAACCCTCCTCAGAGACATCCAAGATTTCTAGGTGTTTGCGAAAGCCCTCCTTAGAGACATCCAAGATTTCTAGATGTTTGCGAAAACCCTCCTTAGAGATATTCAAGATTTCTAGGTGTTTGCGAAAACCCTCCTTAGAGACATCCAAGATTTCTAGGTTTTTGTTTTTTAATTGCAAATTCCCTCTGTGTCAGGCATGTGCAGACTTTGTTTTAGTTTTCCGGAATTTTTTACTGAATTTGCTACTGTATCGCTAAGCTAGATCTCACAGCTGTCGAAACAAGTATGACTATCTATATATTAGTATATCGTTTATAATTTAAATAAAACATTATTGCAGATCTGTTTTGCGCAGACCTCACAACATACTACTGAAAGAAAAACAAGACCAAAGTTTTGGATTTAATCCCAAAAATCTAATATTTGATCCAGACAATTGGGTCTTGTCTTCGCCAGATCCAGTCTTCGCCAGGCTGATCATCAGAGAAAACCAAGTTCAGATATACCTCTAAAAGCCACATCTATTTTGACGACACTGACCGTAACTTCCTGCTTTACTTCTGCCAAATTTCCGGTTTCGTCCGAATTCCGAGCGAACTAATTGTCCAGCAAAAAGAGAAAATTCAGAAACAAATTCAGCGTATATCCTTATCTCTATAAAGAACATCTAATCAACTTCAAATAAAACTTTAACTTACAAAATACTTTTCAAATAAGTGTTCAACATGTCTTCTACCCCTAAATCGAACATTTAATAAACTTCAAATGAAACTTTTACTTTTAACCTACTTTCCGGTTTTTGTCGGATTCCGGGCGAACTACTTGTCCAGCGAGGAACTGGTTTTGACCATCATGTTCAGCATGTCTTTTTAACCCATAATCAGCTATCACATTAACTGTTTCAATATATTTTGTTTGCCCCTTAATTTGACCCCCCACCCCTAAATGTAGGGCTACAAAGCCCATCTACAAGCTTGACCTTACCCTTAAGGTAAGGTACAATTTTAATGGCAAATATAAATAAACCTGGTGTTTCTCAAAAGCATCAGACATGCCAGTGGTATAAAAACGACGCTTCGCTAATTCTGATGGGTTTGTAAAAATTATTAACACAATTCTAGCCTAAGGCATTGTAAAGAATCCTTGACCCAAAGAATCCGTGCACCAAGCTTCATCAATATATCTCATTCCCTTCGAGAGTTATCGTGCTCACAGACAGACAGACGGACAACTTTTGCGATGTCATAGGTATCCATCCACTTTCGTTTTGGGATCCCAAAAAACTAAGTAAGTTCTACAGGCTATTCGCATGTTTTTGATTGGGGTCCCTCTGAAGGGGCCTCTTAAGGTCTTTGACCATTTTCAGTATGAATTATTTATCTTGATGTTTTGATTGCATCTCGGAGTTTCCAAATATCCCATGTTACTAAACGCAGTTGATTACAAGCACTTGAAGAAAACGGTAGTTCCTTGTTATAAACATTGTATAAATACTTTTTTTCCGTCTCGCGCAGAATACTTCTAGTCGCTTTTTAAAGCGGAGTATTTTAATACATATGATTTGATATATTATTTAATTTGCTTTTGTTTGAATACCGGTAACGAAAGTGCGCATTGCAGTATCTTTATCTGCTATTCCAGTCGACTTTCCGTTTCTTGGATGAGTATCTAGATCAGAACTTAAGCCTAGAAATTCTACCAAAATGTAAATAAACCGTCCGGACTGGGATCCCGCTGAAATCTTTGGCCTTGTTATTTTTCCATCTCCAACGATTTTTTCACAAATAGCAAACTCTTGCATCTCGCGACTTCCCCCTGAGAGCTAAAGACTTTAAAACATCCGTCAACTTATGTATTCTTCATACTGGCAAACACAAGGAACTGCTTTTAATGCCCCCTCCTACGCATTCCCCATGCGAGATACAACTACTTAGTTTATAGCTCACCCTCACAGTCTGTCCCCTGTTCACTCTAATGTCCCCATCCTTTGAAATCCCGGACCTTGCGACAGTTAAGTCGCTTAGAAAGGTCTCCTTAGGGTCCATTAACTCCTCCGCTCTATGCACTGCAGTATGCTAGTTATGACAAAACCGCGCCCCAGAATTCCTTCTCTACATCTCTCTCCAAGACTCCATAAGTTGTTGTCACAGACAAGGAATTTGAAGAAAACGTCTACTTTTAAAAGCCTCAGGACTCCCCGAGTCGGGAGTCTCAGGCGGGAATTTGAAAGCGGCAAAAGAAGTCCGAGCTACTTTTCTGATACATCAAACGTCGAGCTTAAAGCAGATTTCAAGGTCGACACTTTATTTTGTGTATATTTTTGAAGAAAGTATGTTGTCATGTCATTTAAAAAACTCGTGCTAGATTAGAGGTTCGTTTTCCTAGCTAAAGAGGATCTAGCCTGACGAGGACCCTTGCCAAGAAGGGCCGAATTATTACTGCTAAATCATCGTAGCTGACACATTCGTTTTATGCATTATATAAAGAGGATCCTTGTTAAGAAGGGCCGAAAAAGGTTTCCTTGTGCTTCAGAGTCGACAAGCGCTAATCCCATTGGGCAGAAATAATTTCAAATAAGAGTTGTGCTTTAAGGGCCGCAAGATTTGTACCCGCCTGGTAGAAAACTCTATATAGCCCATGTAGTCCAGTAAAAGTACGGCTTGACCCGGAGAAAATTTCAACACAAACATTCTTTACACCACAATGTTCAGAAAAAATCGCTGAACATCATAACCGCCCCGGGGGAAACTTTCTAGGGCTGCTTGAAATGGGTGGGGGTGAAGGTGGGAGGGGGTGAAAATTAAGGGATGAAAAAAATATTTGTTTATGATAATATGAAAGTCGAGTTAGGAGTAAATGAACATGTTGATTCCATAAGTAATATTAAATTTTTCATCCAACAGTTAGTTCGCGCGGAATCCGGGGAAAACCGGAAATTCGGTCCCATAGAAGCAAAAAGTTTATTTAAAAGAAAAAAAAATCTTGTTTTGTCTAATAACAATGTCGGTTTAGGAGGAAGGAGACCAGCTGAATCCTTGTCGAAATTTTTGTATTCGTCCGACAATTAGCTTGCCGGAATCCGGTGAGAGCCAGAAATTCGATAAAAGTAAATTTTATTATGACAAAATTTTGTTCTAGGCTAATATGACGATTAAAGAGTCGGAAGACATTTTATGTCCATCTCTGAACTTTACCGTTTATTCCTGACAAGTAGTTCGTCCGGAATCCCGCAAAAACCGGAAATTCCGTAGAAGTAAGTTTATTTTGACGTCGATTACAGTTTCAGCATAGGGGTAAGAATCCATGCAGAATCCACATCTGAAATTTATTTTTTCGAGCGACAAGTAGACAGTAGACAAAAACGGAAATTCGATAGACGTAAAAGTAAAAGTCGATATAGAGCGCCAGTATGGGGGATCGGCTGGAGCCGGTGCAACTTCTCCCATACACTCTCCGCAAGCAAGTGCGCAGGGTATGCTGTTCTTGCAGTAGTTGGTAACTTGGCTTTCTTGGATCAGGACGCAAGCTGTTTAGCTTTCCCTGCCTATGAACCTGTTGGCAGACGAAAATGAGCCATGAATCCCATTCTTTGGTGAAGAACATCGCGATTTGCATCCAGAATAAATCCCACCACCTCCGTATCAGCGGAAACTTCCGATGGGTTTGCAGTCCAGTTTAGTTTCAGGGTGTTCAGCCATGTCTTTGCTGTCTTCCACTCTGCTTTTCCCAGAGAGTGGGGGAAAGAGGGGGGGAGGGGGGGCAGGCGCTCCTTCTTTATCTCGGAGTCGTCACCTCTGCGACTCAAGTTCCAAAACTAGGTCGGTCGGTGGTTCTTGACCAACGATGCGGCGTCTAATAGCCGGAAGCACCGTCTTCATTTTTTTCATTCCTGGTCCTGTCACTGAGGCATAGGCTACGCCAAGGAACGTTCGAAGACGGCCGTGGTCAAAAATGTTTTGCGATTGAGCATCAACAGCGTTTATGGGCCATATTAGAGACCCGTGGAACAGGACCAAGGTTCGTCTGTATAGGAATGTCGCATAGGGAGCACTTTCTATAGTTTAGTACGGTTTCATATTCGGATTGTGTAATTCGGATTGTCGCATATTCCGCTGTTATACAAAAAGCGGGTCACAAATAAATAAATAAAATAAATTAAAATGGTAACATATGGAAATTTTGTTCTAATGTTTTGTGACTTACCATGGCCGCAAGGCTTTAGTGTAATAAACTACTATTATTATTATTATTATTACTATCAAATGCATTTTGTATGTCACCGAGTTTTCAATAAAATTCTCTCTTTATCGTATTTTGTTTCTTTCTCATTGTATTCGGTTGGCGGGATACGGTCAATAGCCGAGCTATTGGACTCGGACTCTCGACTCGTCTCGAGACACCTTTTTCAAGGACTCGGACTCGTCTTTCACGGAGCTGTCCGTCCGCCAGAGATGTCGACTCGGACTCTGGACTCGTCTCGCTTTTTCAAGGACTCGGACTTGTCTCGGGCTCGGGATTTGCTGGACTCGCAGCAGCTCTGGACTCAATAGAAGCGGCAGATTACTGACCAAGTAACGCAATCGAAGCAGTCAGATTCCCAGTCATCGAGGTCCGTAACACAGAGCGGTAAAAACAAGCAGAATGACAAAACAGTGAGGGACAAAGGAAGCTACATTATTCACGATCGATCCTCTCTGAAAATCGTTACTTTAAGTACGCCAGAAATCCGACGTCAACTGGCGGTTTAAGAGAATAGAAAATATTAAAGCGTCGCCACTAACCCTTCCGGAACAAATCGCTACTTTTATTGCGACTTCTGAGGTTTAGCTGGCACTTTCAAATTCTGGATGAAATAGGCTAGGATACAGTAGAGGTATTATCTGAATGGTGCATAACTTCGAAAAAAATATTGCAAAAACATGCATGTGAAACTCGCGTCATTGTGAAGAAACATGCACGCGATGCGTAACAACCAATTAATCAAGTTTATTTTCCAAATAGCTTAAGCTAGAAGAGGAATAAAATCTTTTACAAATATCTCCCGAAGCGCAAGGTGAATTTCGCATCCGCTTTGCCCGGGAAGAAAATACCCTCCTTAGCCATTCAAGGAATCAACTTAAAGAACTTTTACTTTTATCAACCTTCCGGTTTCGGCCGGATTCCAGGATAAGTCAACTTGTCCGGCAAGAAAAAAAAAACGTAGACAAGAAATAGTCTGATAGCAATAGGGATGTACCACTGATCAACTTCTGAGCCAAAACCGAAACTGGCCTAAACCGGTCTGAAGAAGAGCTGAAAAAGTCCTGAAAAAGAGCTCCAAGCTCATATGGTAGGCTACTTGTCCAGTGCCCACTGGTCCTGCCATACATGGCCGCGTCCGATCCGGACCCAGAAAACCGGACATTTCTCTTGCCGTCAAAAGTTTAATCCGAATAGGATCGATAGTTCCGGAAGTCAGTTAGGCTCCGGGTTCCCACTCCCTCCACGCCCCATTGCTTGTCGGATTCGAATTTGATGATTTCCACTGAGCTAGTTTACATGCCAACACCTACCAAGATTCATCTTCCTTCCATATGTGACAGAAAGTCTTCATGAACCTCGCACAGGTCCTTTGAACCCGGTCACTCAGAAGCCGAGTCTGTGGAATGGCCAAAATGCATCGATCAATAATTCCGCTAGGTATTTTGTTCTTTGACGTATTACGGCCAAAAGACTAACCCGCTGAGAAAATCAGGAACAGATATGAATTCAGCATATATTTTTTATCTCTTACCCCATTTCAAAGTCTAATCAACTCCGTCAAAACTTTCCAACCAAATTTCCGTTTCTGCCGAATTTCGGGAGGATTACTGTCCGATGGGAAAACAGAGCTCAGATATGGAGTTCTCTTTATCCCTATATCGATCCTCTAATCAACTTCAGAAAGCGCTTTTCCTTTTACCACATTTCCCGTTTAGACCATATTTCGATCGAACTACTTGTCCGGCAAGAAAATAAAGTTATAAAATGAATTTAGGATGTATTTAACCTCAATATCCAATCTCTAGTTGATTTTATACATTAAACTTTTCCTTCTACCAAATTCCCGGTTCGGTTTTTGACAGTGCTAAACGGATAAGTCAGCTGAAATTTATTAGAGCGTTATTTTGGCCCTTTCGGGCCGGGCTTCGGGCGAACTGCTTGTCCGGTAAGAAAATAAAAATGGATTCAGAATATCTCTTTATATATGGACCCTCTAATCTACTTCAGAAAAGAAACATCTAATAACAAAATTTCCAGTTTGGCCGGATTCGAGGCGAACTTCTTTCCGGCAGGAAAATAAAGTAGCGTGCACACACAGTCCGAATTACGCAGTCCGGTGCGACTTTCCTTCTCCGCTCCGGAATTTTGACGCGTGTCATGTGGATTCGGTCCGATAATTTCGTTCCGATTTGAGTAGTAAATATTCTACTTTTACCGGAGCGAATTTTAAATGCATGCGAAATTGTGCCCTGAGAACTGAAAATTAGAAGCTGTGTTTGAAATTTCAACTGTTTATACGACCTATTTAATGTCAGCTGCATTCATTCATTCGGCAATCAATCAGCATCATTTGACTGTAGGCTAAGCAGTGGATTTTTCAAACCTGGGGCCAAGTTTCACATCTCAATTTCATTTTATCTAAAAAACCTGTCGGGCATCGTGACGCGAATTTCGTATGCGCGTTTTCGCGTGCGGAATCTTACCGGACTGTGTGTGCACTTAGCTTAAAGTGCAGATACAGATTTAGCGCATCTCTTTACCTCTCAATGGACTATTTCATTAGCTTTTAAAAACATTTTTGTTTCGCTCCTTAATTTGAAATCCCCTACCCCACCCGTAAATGTAAGACTACAGAGCCCATCTACGAACCTGACCTGTACGTTGACCTAAATATCCTCATACCAAGTTTGAACAAAGCATCTCAACAACCCCTTTGTGAGTTATCAGGCTAACAGACGGGCAGTCCGGACAGAGGGCTTTTCATCAAGTCGCTATCCCGTCACTAACGTTTTCGGATCCCACACTGTCAGAAGTACAGATACCACGTGGATGCGCGTTTTCAACAGATAATGCGTAACAGATAACACTTCTGATGTTATCTGTTGTGTTTGAAAACGTTAGGCTTAAACGTTAGCTTTGTTAGGAAGAGCCAAAAAAGCATCTGACTTTATTACTTATCGTCATGATGTCGGGAAACTCAGCAGGTACTTTTTGGCGGTTTCGGTTCTTCCTGATGGTAACTAATTAATTAATTTTACTTTTCACCCATCAAAAAGCACATGGCATTGACGGAGTATGAATAAAGAAAGAAAAGAAGAAGGAAACACTATAACAAGAGGAAACCAGACACACTATAGAGACTACGACAACATTATCCTATCTATAAAATTATCCTATTGTAGGAGAATGATCTCACATTGATGCTTAATCTTATTGTTGTAATTCTGTATAAGTTGTCTAACCGCTGTAAGTGGGTCAGTGATGTTGTAAGTAGTGACGATTTTACTATTTCGGGTCCAAGGAGGAAGGCGGAGCAGGAATTCACAGAAACGAAAATAAGTAGAGCAAATTTTTTTTTTTTTTATCAGTGTTAGTTAACATTTGCCAGAAAGGTACGATGTATAAAATGTGAGGCAGGGCCACCGAGTTAAAAATCGTGGCGAGAATAAGACGGTTGAAACGCAACTTATTCACCACAATGGAACCATAAGCTGCAGCAATCTTTTTGCGAATATGTTTGATCAACAGTGCTCCGGTCTCTCTGATCGACCTCCCGATCGGTAGACAAAGATAAATCAGCGAATCTGCTGGTCTGAGAGAGTAGAGTAGTGTAGAGATACATTTATTAAAAAAACAGACACTATTCGCCTTTCGCCTGTCAAGAAAGGCAATGAAGCTTGGAAGGGCAAGCGATGTAATTCATTTACAATTATTCACTACATTCATACCGAACTACTCATACACTAAAAATTCAACTAATGAATCCAAGGTTGGTCACCAAAAGTAACTTCTTACACCCTGGAAAGTAACCCAAAAGTATCTCAAAGTAACCCAATGTAACACAAAATAACCCAAAGTAACCCAATGTAACCCAAAGTAACCCAATGTAACCCAATGTAACCAAAAGTAACCCAAAGTAACCCTGAGTAACCCAAATCATCCTGAAGTAAGTAAGTAACTCGTGCACCCTGGTTCTTGGTGACCAACCCTGGTATTGAATGATAAAGATGAAAACGCTTATTATGCAAAACATTTTAAAACACAATAGATAACATCCGAAGTGTTATCTGTTACGCATTATCTGTTGAAACCGCGTTACGAAACTTCTGACAGTGCAAAACCCGAAACCATGGAAAGACAGAGGGTACTTACGAATTCCTGATCCGGCTCCTCGAAGCGGAAGTTGAATTTCTGCTCAAACTCCTCCTGCCTCTCGAGGGTGCGCTCGTCCTCGCTCAAATCACCCTCCGAGTCGTGGACGATTTCATTATACGTCGGGACGCGGCCCTCGTCGTCGGGATCCAGATATCTATTTATGAGAAAGAGAGTGGCGTAAAAAAGGGATCATTTACATTTACGAGAGACGGAAGAAGGAGAAAAAAGCCGGGAGCGCGGCTCAGGATTTCCGATTGTCTAACGAGACGATCTCATCGGAACACGTGGCACGGACACCATAACGTGCGACGATACTGACATATTTGATACTTTCTACGTGACTTAATACCAAGGATTCAGCGGGGGAAGGCATGATTCCTAATATTGCTCAAATCGCTTGGTTTGCACTAGTCGTAACCGAATACGAAGGATTCAGCGGAGCATCCAACGATTCCTAATACTACTCAAATTGCTCGGTTTCCAACGTCCAAGACCCGACCGCAGACCGAAATCCGAATGCAAGATTGGAGCTCAGAATCTCATGCTTGTCTGGAAGCGAGACAATTTTCGCTGGCTAACGGAATATCACATGTAACAGATTAAAGACTACGACTGTAAACTGATGGGCCTGCAAAGACTTATGCTATTATGACCCGTGAGCCTAGAGCGAAAGATAGACTGAGCTTAGCACAAATAATAGGCCTACTATGCAATTTGTTTTCTAACGCTGGTGAAATTACTTTTTCAAAAAAAAAATGATCAAAGACGGAGTATTCTCTTCAGATCAGCCGTCACCCTTTGTCCGTGCGTCGGTCCGAGAGGAATACAGGCAATCGGTTTTTGCTGTATCATCCCCGTTCTTCAACTCAACTTTTAGAGAGTCATATTCTAGCTGTTATTTCAGGTCATTTCTCGCAAAGTGTAATTTACTGTCTACTGTCTACTAATTTACTGTCAGTCGTTTTAATGTCTTCGTAAATATTTCGCATGTCTTTGACTGCTTCGACGACCTCTTCTAGCTTTAAGCTATTTGATAATAAAGTTGACTGATTGATTGCATTTTCTGCAACGTGCATCAATAACAAATACCGTCGTCAGCGCTGTCCCAAAATATAGCGTACACAGTAAAGTTGAAGGCCTACACTACTACTTCCCTCCTTAATGTCGTCACTACTTGCTTCCCATTCTATCTAATGTTTACTGTTTCCGTTTTTCGATAAAAGTTAATAGTTAAGTAAGTACAGTGTGTTGTTTAAAGAACGTCAATTGTTATTTATTGTTGTGAAACTTATTTGTGACAGTGTTTTTCAAATTTATTTTAGTACTCCTCATTATATATTCTTTGAGGGAAATAAATAAATAATAATAATAATAATAACTTTCCCTGTCCAGGCGTTGCTGCGCTAGAGCAATGAAACGATGTATACGTGTATTTAAAAGCCAGTGGCCATATACACAACTAAAAACATAAAAATAAACAAACAAGAGCAACACCAGCAGACATAGCAACACCGACGTTACAGCACAGATGCCTAGACACGTGCCCAGCCACAGCCAGGCATCGAGTTCTAGAGCATGGAACTCCGTGCCTGGCCCGAAATCTGTGCCTAGGCATAGGTCTGAACGGTGATGCTAGGCACGTGCCTAGGATCCGTGCTTAGCTGGGCATGCTTGTGAACTGGGCTTAAGGCATCAGCCCTATCCACCACGGGTACAGAAACTAGCCCCCCCCCCCCCATTAACCTACCTACATCACGATAAGAAGAAATGTCAGTTTTACCGTTATCTTCTAGAAGATTCACTACCTGCTGATTTTAAAAATATAAAAATTTAAAAATAATTAAAAATATTTAAAACTATAACACAATACGGCGGTCCAATCTTTCTACCATTTGTTATGTTTCTACAAGGTCTAGCTTTTCTAATCGTCATACAGGTGTAAAAGTATGGAATTCATTGCCTGAAACTGTTTGAGTGTCCGAAGAAAGGAAAGTTTTTAAAAGAGCTCTAAAAAGATTTATGTTATCTAGCAATTATATTTCTTCTGTCTGATTTAATTGATTCATTTTCGTTTGTGCTCGGAGGAAGATCTGACCCATGTCGCAAAACTTTTTTATTTTTCATTTTTTCTTTAGTCATATGTCTGTTGTCGTAAATTCTCGTGTTGTCCTTAAATTTTAGTGTTGATGTGTGATAGTTGTTTGTTTGTTTTTTCTTTAAAATGCCTTAGGCTAGAATTGTATTAATAATTTTTACAAACCCATCAGAATTAGTGAAGCTTCGTTTTTTATGCCACTGGCACGTCTGATGCTTTTGAGAAACTCCAGGTTTATTCATATTTGCTATTAAAATTGTACCTTACCTTACCTTACCTTACACAGTAAATAGTAAACCGGAAGTTAACCTTCTCCTCTTCGATGAAAGCAGTTTGAAACATGACTGCTGACAAGCCGTCTCACCACCCCTGGAGCGGCATTCTATTTTAGTATTTATCGAATTTGTTGTTGTTTGTATTTGGGTATGAGTTTATTAGTTCCTTCTTTTTTTCTTTTCTTTTTCTGTACTCCGTCTCATGCTTTTGTAGCTGTTGTAGATGGGTTATAAATAAATACATACATACATACATACTATGACAGGCCCCCATGCCGACAAATATTCGCTCTTTGCCCTAAACAATTTAATGGTCCCTTAACAGTTTTGATACTGCTTTTATAAATAAATTAAAGTAAAGTAAAATAAATTTGCTCCAAATACTATACTCGCTTCTGGTGTCCCTCTGCTACATGTGGCTACAGGCTACGCCTGTAGCACATCATACTTGGTACAGTTGAACAAGGGGGCTTTTGAAAGCTATCCCCGGTTTGAGTTCGTTTCTATTTTCCTATTAGTATGCAATTTACGAGCATGGTCCACCCTTCTAACAACAGTAACTATTAGTTAGTTTTTCTGTTCCAACCTCACCAAAAGTTACTACGTTGACCGTCCAACCTTATCGAAATAGTAACTAATAGTAACTAATTGCTTATGGTGCATTTACACACTGCGTAAAATCCGAGCGTATTTGAAATCCGAGCGTATTTTACGCACGTATTTGGGCTTGAAAAGATCTCTAGCAGTACGGACGTATTTGAGAAATCGGTCCGTTTTGTATCTAAATACGTCCGTATTGCTAGAAATCTTTTCAAGCTCAAATACGTGCGTAAAATACGCTCGGATTTAAAAATACGCTAGGATTTTACGCAGTGTGTAAACCCACCATTACCATGCTCGGGAGCGTAGTAAGCGTGTTTACTACGGATCGCTGTAACTTGATTGGCTGGATTACCTCGTGGGATATTTTGGCGAAAATAGAAAAAACCAAAATTCGTGACGTCATGCGTAGTAACTACGGTAAGTAGGGTGGAACACGCTCTACGTCAGGTTAAAACTAGATAGATAGATACACATGACACACGAGACTTTTGGTTATAAGCATCACGACGGGTTGCTGCTTTTTTTAAAGTGGTTTCGTCTGCTGGAGCACGGTACAGCGGTAAAAGCTACTGACTGTAATATAAGCTAGGAGCCCGATTCTACCAAATTTTAGAAGAAACGCTCCTGAAAATACACGAAGGGACCGGAGGAAATTAATTAAATGCTTGCACTGGTCGTTTCCCTGGAGCTTTAAAAGCCGAGATACCGAAATCTCCGTCACCAGATCCACTTTCCCGACCAAACTGACACACAAGCCTGATCATGTCTAAAGCCTTGCTGAAGATAGACATTTGATTCCAACCTGACACTCTAGCTCGGATAATATTCTCTCGGGGCTTCACAGGAAGCGTGGCACTCACTTCCATTTCCCCTCTTGAATTATAATCGACAGATTAGTTGAGTATTTGGTCTCATTCCAAAGGAGAGATGTGTCTATTAAGCTTTTGAATTCCCTTCCACTATTCCCGGTCTGTCTCAGACACAGTATCCATAATCGGAGCGAGGGCTCAGTATCCCTAAAGCAATCAACCGCAGACATGTACAGATCCAACTGTTTTGTAGTCTAGCAACCACAACGACCAAAGCGATCGCACAGGCTTATCCCCCCCCCCCCCCCCCCCCATTAGTGCTTGGTTTAATACGATTGGCTGGTATAATAAAGTAACAAGCAAATTTAATTACGTTCTTGGGGGTGGATTGAGGTGGGTCAAAATACATTTTTGTCCATGCAGGAATTAAGATTTAAAAAAAAATAAAAAAAAAATAAAAAACGATCCTGACAGGTTCCAAATGTTCCAATGGTTAGAGGCGGTACAAATCCCAACACGGACTTTGCTCTGCAACTACATGATCATGATACAAGACAAAAATCAAATATCTGAAAAAGATCTAAACTGCTTGATGCTGGGATGCAAATAGGGATATAGTGAATAATCCTATGTACAGATCAGTTTAGAGACCAAAGAAAAAAAAACTTAAAATTAATTTTTAATGGCACAAATAGGTGATGAGGCCTAGAATCTTCGAGTGTTCCTCTCTATACTATGTACTGATTTAGTGCACTAATAAAACAAACTTGACCTCAACATCTTTAGGATCACCATAGCAATCATAATCTGACACAAATAAACCTTAAAAGGAGCCTGGAAAACGGCTCAACATCGATTTTTATATTTGTCATGGCTGGCTCTTCACGAAGCGGATCGGGCTCCCGCTTCTTGTTTCCGAGAAGCTCATTCGTCAGAAATACCCGTTAAGAAATTTTCGCTGTGTTCCTTCAGTAATAAGGACCGCTTCCGACAGCAAATGCTCCACTGTCGAAAGTTAAGGAGGTACGCGGGTTTACAACAGCCGGGATGGGTATGTAATTTTCTGAAATACACATCACGTTTTCAAAGGAGCCGGTACGTTAGAATACTGGAGTATAAACTGTATTTGCTTTAGCTTGTGCTTCAAATGCACGCGAAACGACAGCCCTATCAGCCCGAAATTTCTTGTTCAGTTTACGGTTTGCCCGGAAACCCAGCCTAATAATAGCAAGGTAGCAATAACTAACCGCATGTCCTAATTCATTATATTCTTTTATCCCGAAGTCAAAACCTTATACATCGATCCTTTCGAATTTCCGGTCGGTACGGTTATCCGGCCGATCTGAAAACAACAAGCTTACTTAACTTGGGTATGTTTGTTACCCTTACGCTGATCCCAAAGTCAGATTTAACTGAAAATTGGCTTCACTCGTAAATTTCTACTTCGAGCAAGTTTTCATCCAATGCAAGAACTAACAGCATTTCCTAATTCAATATACCCTTTAAACCTTATATGGAAATAAATTTTTCTTGGAGATTTCTTCAATTCATGAATTACTAACATGCAGATAGTCGGACGATAAAATGTATGTAGTCATAACCACTCACTTTCGCTTGGGATCCCAGAAACATTTGCGACCGAAACACAATTCACAGCCCCTCCCCGGCAATCCTGGGCGAAGAATTTGTATTCTCTTTTTGTTTATGGGACTTTTATATGTTGATTGGGTTCGAGATAGCGAGAAGAAGGGGTAAGCAATTAAACTCGAGCGAACGTTTGGTAGAAAGACAATCTTCTGACGTCTTGACAAAACTTGCGTGAATACTACAGAGAAGCAGAGGAAACCGAAACGTATTTCACATCGTCTTTGAGTAGGAGATTTTGTTTTCCAAAATAACGTCTCTATCCTCGGTAATACTCAATATTCCCAGGACTCTGAGATGAATCCTGCTCTCACGTCGCATGAGAGACCAGGTCATCAACCTCATACAGACATCCGAACCTCATTACAAGTTTAGTAGCTGTCTCTGCTTCTAATGGGGAATTACCACCAGTTCCGATCACGAACGCTGCAAGGCCTATTTCCCACAAGAAAGAATTTACCGAGAAAAAAGCCGGGAACAAACTTCATGGGGGCGAGAGCGGAAATTGTAAATCTGGACAAAGTGTCTACGGCCAGAACGGGAACTCGAGAAAGTTTGGGGAATCGGATATTTCAAGAAAATTCTGACGTCCGTCGATTTCGGAATTCTTTACCGTCTGACGACCGAATGAAGTCAAGTGTCGAAAACATGAGGATCAATAAAGGAAAAGAGCTGGAAGCTCATATGGCACTTGCAAGGCTGGGTTAGATGGAAGTAAAGGTCAAAAGTATTTTTTTTTCTCACTTTTCGGTTAAGAAGGGTGCTAAAAATTAATTTCTAAGCAAAACCCTTGAGGCAAAAAGGATCGTGTGCTCATGGCGATCGTGAAAAAGTAAATTGGTCGTATCGGAGAAATGACGATGTCACACCAATGATGTCAAGTTTCTAATGCTCCAGCAAAGTTTTATCGTCCTAGCACATCAGGAAGTACCTCAACCACGATAACCGGAATTCCGGACAGACTCCTACAGCCCCCCCCCCCTCGATAACCGAATCCGGTCTGATTCTGTCTCTGATGTACCTAGGACTTGTGCCTGCACTTCCCACCAAGTTTCATACTGATCGCTCCACTCTATGCGTGTCACAAGATTTCCGGTTCTCCCCTTCGACCCCCCCCCCCCCCGTCAATTTCATCGGATCCGGACCGGACTTAAAATGTGACATCTGAGACATAAGGTCTTTCAAGATATCAAGTTTCAAAGATCCGATAACCCGCTCGAAGTTATGCATGCCACTAATTTCCGGATTCCGCCGTCTCCCCCTCCCCCACGATGGTCGGATTGGGCAAATGACTGTTTACAAGTTAATCTGGTCGGGTCCCTGATACGCCTGGCAAGTTTTAACGTCCTAGCCCACCTGGACGTACATTAACTAGGATCGCCGGAATTCCGGAACCCCCTCCAACTCCCCCCCCAGTGTCCGAATTCAGTCCAGTTCTGTGAGTGATGTATCTAGAGCTTGTGCTCTCCACCAAGTTTCATCCCGATCGCTCTACTCTGAAAGTATCACACGATTTCCGATTCCCCCTCCTACTCCCAACCCAGATTCCTCGGATCCGGTCTGGACTTGAAACGTGACATCTGAGACACGAGGTCTATCCAGATATCAAGTTTCATTAAGATCCGATCACCCGTTCGAAAGTTATGCATGCCCCTATTTTCCAGATTTCGCCACCTCCCCCTCCCCCCACGATGGTCGAATCGGGCAAGTGACTATTTCCAAGTTAGTTTGGTCGGGTCCCTGATATGCTTGCCAAGTTTCATCGTCCTAGCACGTCTGGAAGTACCCTAACCCGAGAACAGTGACCCTGACAGACAGACTGACAGACCGAAAAGTGCAGGAGCTTACAGGACCTTGCACTACATAAACATTTCTGCTCAAATTTTTGAGATAGTTGACCACTTTACAACTACACTTCGGCTGTTTTTGCCTCTTTCCATATCCCTTGCTGTGGATGAGGATCTTGGCAAAATTTGCATAACCGGTCAAAGGATAAATAAACTCCCTGGAAACAATGATCGGGCGCAGATAATTTGTGTAGGCTATTGCTAATAGAGGCAATGGGATAAATTATGAAGCAAGAACCTCAGGAAAGAGAATGAATGGAAATACTAGTGAAGTAGAATGAATTACTATCATAAGCACGACGTGTCCTTTAACGACCTAACAGAATTATCCTTCCATTGTCGCAAGCAATCCGAAGAAACTGCCCGAATAAGAAATACCGCATTTACCAGTAAATCAGAAAGACGTCTCTGAGGCGACAAGATGAACATCTTCCCAATTTATCGCGCTAATTCTCAAAATTTGCACATGCTGACTTTGACTTCCTGTTAGACCTATTTATAAGTTCCGCATACGAGAAAAGCCAGATATAACCGTATTAATTTTTCCACGATCAATTTTGTAAATGAACAAATAAAAACAATCGAACTGTTTCGTGGTATTCTCTGAATTTTTCAAAATAGTTTCGAACTGCCAAGGGAATGCAGGTATCCGGCTTTTATATTAAACTTTTTGTGTCTTCGCTTCGAACGATAGACATCATCCGTGAGTGGACTCCTCGCGTGTCACGGGCTCGATCTGGCGAACCGACAACAAATGCCATCACAAATACACGCAAATCTTTGGTAGCTCCCTAATTTATCCTTCCTTCTGGTACAAACGGAATTTGGCCTAACTTCAGCATTAAATTTATTTTATTATTTAATTTACTGATAAACAAGAGGAGATACCACTTGTTACCCCCACCCAAACAAAATATTTCGCATTTCACTTTCATAAACAAAATCTTGCCGTGGGGTAATCTCAAGATTACCATTAAAAGATCAAAACTCTGTAGCATTCTGGTTTCAACTAGTATACTACTCAACTGTTTTACAGTCATATAAGATGTACAACGTGCAATAAAATAATCTGAGTTTTGCACCGTTTCAGCAAGAACATATTACTACGGTGTAGTAGAACATCCGCCTCCCGCTCCTCTCAATGCACCTTTGTTCCGACTTAATTCGCCAAATTCAGCGCTCCCAATTGCAGACTAGTTTCTG
The DNA here is from genome assembly GCA_030848855.1 of Branchinecta sandiegonensis. Taxonomy (NCBI): domain Eukaryota; kingdom Metazoa; phylum Arthropoda; class Branchiopoda; order Anostraca; family Branchinectidae; genus Branchinecta; species Branchinecta sandiegonensis. The sequence goes on from JAUPMV010000009.1 coordinate 7,495,389, forward strand.
CAAACCCCCGTGTCTTATTATCACCACCTGTCCACAGACTTAGTAAACTAGATTCAGAAGTTGCTGAGCAGAAAATCTACAATTTCGTTCCCGTGCAACGGAAGTTCTGTCTTTGGCGCAGAAATCGAAAGCTACTATTTTCTGCTTATTATTAGTATCAATATTATTATTACTTATTTGGTTCCTTTAAAACTGAAGAGTGACGTAGAAAACTTTAAATGGCAACATATCCGTCAAACTCACACACAATCACATAAATCAGAGCAAAATAACACTACGAAGTAGCGCCAAGGTCTATGCTTCCCATGCTTTGCAAACGGGTCATACTCGTAGCGCCACCCATTACGCTTGCGGCATTTAAAGCGAGACAAACTTGCGGATAGACATCTCTAGAAAAGCAAAGGTGTGGTCTGCACACACCAAGGAAACAATGGAGGCTGTATCATTTTTTTGCTATGTTCAGGATATGAAGTTATCGGACCAGCTTGAAGTTTTCGCCCACCTCCCAGTCACCCAAAAACACCCAACAGCAACACATGGGCCATTGGGCGGTGAGTGCAGAAGTGCTTGAACTGCCAAAGGGAAAAATGGAGAAACGCCCACCATATCACAGCCCTGCACAAGAGAAGCATCTTTAAGCTGAGTTGGCATAATGCCAGTTTAAGTGCAAAAAGCTGGATCAGCTATGTCCTGGAAAAAGCTGAAGTGAGCTTTGTTAAGGTGTTGGCATAAGTTCAATAGTGCTTGAAACGGCCAATCAAAAAATCGTGTGAGACCTACCAACTCAACGCTCACATCAAAATTAGCAAAAAGTCAGATGAGCCAATCATGCCTAGGACTCTGGACATTGGGCGGTAAGGGCGGCAGTGCTTGTTTCACCAAACCTATGGAGGAACGCCCACCACATCACCGCCCGCTTTGCAAAAATTTGAATGACCTAACTATTTCGGGGCTTTGGGCGTGGCGGTAAGGGTGGTAGTGCTTGAATGCATTACGGCAGTGCCACTGCCATTCTTACCACCCATTACCCAGACGCAGTTAGCTCAAGCGATTGTTCTTGTTAGAACTCACATTGTGTTGACCCAGCTTAAGGAGCAATTTGGAGTTGAATCAGCCATTGATCATCAACCAGGCGTTAATACTGTTTTGTAAATTTCTGGAATTGTTTGACACATTTTAATTCGGGCAGTGATTTGGTGGTCGATTTCGCATTTTGTCCAAATTCAGTGTGGGCGTTGATTCGGTGGACGTTTCTCCATTCTTCGCCTCGGTGTTTAAGCACTGCCACCCCTACGGCCCAACGCTTGGACATATTCACCTCATTTGACTTTTCGTGAATTTAAATGTGCGCGGTGTTTGATCGGCGTTTCTCCACTTTTCGCTTGGGCGTTTCAGGAACTGCCGCCCTTACCACCCAGCATCGTACATACTTCGCAAATCCAAAATTTTGCAAAATGTAAGGTGGGCTGTGATTTGGTGGGTGTTGTCCACGTCTAGACTGCGCACTTTAAACACTGTCGCCCTTACCACCCAACGCCTGGACATAGTCAGCTCATTCGAATTTTCGTGAATTTTAATGTGGGCGGTGATTTGGTGGGCGCTTCTCCATTTTTAGCCTGGGCGTTACAAGCACTGCCGCCCTTACCGCCCAATGCCCAGACTTTTTTTTTAGCTAATTTGACTTTTCGCAAATGTTTATGCGGGTGACGATTTGGTGGACATTTCTACAACTTTTTTTCTTTGGCATTTTAAGCACTGCCACCATTACCGCCCGATCCTGCCCAGTGCCCAATATTTTTGTACTGGGCGTTTTCGGGAGGTTGGGCGGTGTGCGAAAACTTCAAGCTGGTGTTATCGGAGCCAGTGCTGGTGAACGACTGAATGAGTTTCAGTAGGGACGTTCTTTATCGCTAGTGGTGCTAGTATCGCTACTATTCGAGTGTGTGTCAATTTTGTCAAGTCTTGGCGCTACTCCCTAATGTTATTTTGCTCTGACATAAATATAAGCAGCTGACTAAGCCCCCCCCCCCCCAAAAAAAAATAAAAAAATAGCCTACTAAAGCTACAATCAAATAAAAAAAAAATACAAATCAACAAGCACACCAGGGCACTATTTTTTTTAAAGGGAAAAGGTTGTGATGTACAAGAATATTGTCGGCCTTTTTCTGGAATTTTTGCATTTCACTGTTCAGAGTCTAAACTGTTCGAAATTATCTTGTGGGTCCATTTTTTAACGAGCTCTTTGCCACAAGTTTTGATGATGTGATAATAGTTAGTTTTGCAGATACCATGGCATCTGCTAACACGGTAATTGGATCTGCAATTAGTCGTTTTTGCTGTTACCGTGGTACCTGATACTACGGTTGCTCTGCAAAAACGAAAATTGCCGAAAATGCGCGTTTCGAAGTCATCCCAAAAGAAAACTGATATCCCGTCACACCCAGGTCACACCACTAACTGCCTAACTTCTTTCCAACCAATTTGCCATGATCCTTGGCTCTATTGTTGGTGACGATGAAAGTGAGATGACTTTTTCAGATACCACGATCAGTTACCACGGTCGGACCGTGGTATCTGAATATCAGATATCACGGTATCTGATGAACGACTTTAGACCGCGATATCAGATACCATGGTATCTGCAAAAACGCAAATAATGGGTGACTTTCGGAAACTAGTCCTCTTGGAGCGCTGAAACGGAATATATCTGCGATAGGTCCGTCGTCGTCGCGTCTTTCCCTTCATTTTGGTGATAAAGTCCCGGGACATGAACACAGATTTGATTTTGGTTTGATTTCGGTAGTCGTAGGTCTACGATGCAAGGTTAACAGGGACTTGTCCGGCCTTTGGAACTAGCATGATGATGGCGGCAATGGCGGCAATGACCCATCCATGATATGATATGATATGATATTTATTACACTAAAAGCCCAAGGGCCATGGCAATACAATCAGAAAAAAACAAACAAAATTGACGAACTTATTTCTAGCCACTACTAGAACTACAAAAAATGTTCTCTGTGCATCATTGACAGCTTGAGGAATCTACCCACTTTCTTTATAGTAGCATAACACTCGCTCTTAAACCTTTGCTCCATCTATTCCTGATCACACTCATTTACTCCAAATATTTCACTTCTCAAGTCATTCAATTCCCTACAATCACACATAAGATGTCGCACACACTCATTCATATCTCCACACATCGGGCAGAAGTAAGGACCAATTCTCCCAATCAACCTACCCGTGTACCTCCTCCTATCCCCCAGGGGTAAAATATCAGCACGCATACTAATTAATAATTTCAGTTCCTCCTTGTTTAAACCCGCTTTAAAATAAACACATTCACCCCATGTCTCTTTCGCCTCTGTATAAAACCTTAACGATTTTGAACTATCTCTATCCACCTGCCACCTCTGAATTTCCTGGTCCCGAAGTATACTTTTTACTTCTCTAGCTACTGTCCCTAACTCCAACTCATGACCAATACCCTCATTCCACCTATCACCGACCCCGCACTCATCTAAAATTTTCTTAACCTGAGACGCCCATGACTCCTTACTTGTGTCCCTAAGGGACTCCAGATACGCCGCTTTCAACATTCTAACACGTGGGAGACGAATTATCTTCTCCCAAAAACTGACCATACTCACTAAACGCCTACCTCTTAAACTTCCTAAGCCTAGGTCACCCCTAACAACTAAACTATTAGTCCTACTACCCAGTCCTAACGATCTTTTAAAATAATTTAACTGTATCTGCTCCAACTTACCTGCCTTTTGAAACCCCCAAACTTCTGATGCGTAATGCATAACCGGCAATACCTTCGTGTAAAATACCTCTTTCTGTATCTTAATGTTATTAATATCTTTCAAATGGCTTCTTAGAACTAAATTAACACACCTTTTCCCCTTCATCTCCGCCTGTTTCACATGCTTTCCAAATATTCCTCCTTTTGCTCGCAATTTACACCCCAAATACACCCATTCTTCCTTTACTTCTAGGTGCTTCCCTCCATATTGAAACTTATCACCTTCTTTCAATCTACCACCTTTTCTAAACACCATCACAGCTGTTTTGCTAACATTCAGTGCTAGCTCTTTCTTTTTTAAATATAGCTCTAATATGTTTATAAGTTTCTGAAGGTTAATACTAGAATCCGCCACCAGTGTTAGGTCGTCAGCAAATAACAAAGTACAAAGGGACATGATATCTACCGTCACCGTTGGAGCCGAACTATCCGTCATGAACTGTACTACATCATTTATGAATAATGCGAATAATTTTGGCGAAAGAGTGCAACCTTGTTTCACACCCATCTTAGATTTCACACTTCTTGAAAACTTCTTCGCCACTCGCACCACCACCTTAATACTCATGTACATTTCTACAATCAAAGCTACAAATAAATTTGGAAGACCCAAGTCTACCAATACTTCAATCAACAACTTTCTATTCACATTGTCGAATGCTCCTTTCAAGTCTACAAATGCTACGTATAGCTTACCACCCTTGCCTCTCGTGTACTTTCTAATTAACACATTTAATATGAAAATTTGGTCAAGCGTGCTGAACCCTTCCCTAAAACCAGCCTGCGCTGGATTTAAAATCTCACTTTTTTCTAGCCAATTTTTTAACCGAAAATCTATCACTTTACAAAAAATCTTACTTACCGCATTTCCTAAATGTATTCCTCTGTAGTTTTTATGGTCGCTTCTGTCCCCTTTCTTAAATATTGGTATCATAATTGAAGTACTCCACGCGTGTGGCCAACTAGCTTTCTCTAGTATAACCGAAAATATTAACGCCAAAACTGGGAGAAGATAAACTCTTCCCCATTTCCAAATCACTGCAGGGATTCCATCTACTCCAGGGGCTGACCTACCTTTCATTTTCTTCATGGACTTCCAAATCTCCTCCTCCTCTATTTTACTTACTAATTGATAGTCTATCTCCTTCATCGGGTATGGTACCACTTTCTTCAAAGAAGTCGAAATCTCACCTCTCAACGTTTCCCCATCAGGTTCATTACGTACAAGATACTCGGGCCATGACTCAGCCCGCGGGGTAAGGTCTTCTTGCTTCGTTTCTGTAGCGGCCCTGATTCCTTTCCAAAATTCTTTGCTATCCTTAGCTTTATAACATGTGACTTGATGAGAAGGCCGCTCCGAGAAAGCTCTAGTTATGGTAGCAGAAGTTTGGTTCAGTCCGTGGTGTAAGGCGAACATCTCCATAAGCCACGATTTGTTACTACGCACTCACTGATAACCAAAACTCTGCTAGGATATGTGTTTAACTATGTTCCTTCAGCAGAAAAAAGGTGCGAACGTCCCTGCGACCACTAGCGAGAGTTCATTAAATCCTGGATCTGTACTATCTCTGTGTGAAGGATGCTGATAATGAGGCGAGGGGTGACAAACAGAGAACAACCCGCTTCAAGTGCTGGACTGACCAATATACTGACTGCCAGAAGATCGCGGATAAAAACACCCGCTCAATATTTACGGAATACAACCGCATATTTTCGCTCAGCGCAGTTGCCGAGTGACAGAGGTTCTTTATCATTATCCGTTCATACAGATGAATGATTATATGGTCTTTGTCACCGGAACAAAAGTATTGAATTGAATGAATGTACGAATGTAATTCCAAAAAGCCACAGAGCGAAAATATGCGGTTGTATTCCATAAATATTGAGCGGGTGTTTTTATCCGCGATCTTCTGGCAGTCAGTATATTGATTAGTCCAGCACTTGAAGCGGGTTGTTCTCTGTTTGTCACCCCTCGCCTCATTATCAGCATCCTTCACACAAGAGATAGTAAGAGATGTTCACACAGAGATAGTAAATGAGAAATGGTAAATGACTAAATGAGAATGACATGGTAGGTTTCTGAAGCTTGAACTGCAGAAAAGACAAGCATATTAAAAGTTGCTTAACTGTATAAATTCAGAGCGGATAATACAGACCAATCCGAACTTTAAGAACTTTAATTGCTTCAGTCTGGAGCGACTGGATTCTTTAAAAAAGAGGAAATTTCTAAAAAGTAACTGCCCAAAATAAGGTATTTATGGTTTTGGTAGAAGCTTCATTTATTTTGTTTCCTGTCGTTTCTTCCAGCCCAGCAACAGCCTGAGAAGGATCCTTACCAAGACGGGCCGAAATATCGCTGACGAACATCGTATCTGAATTTCGTGTTTAGCCATTGTTTACAATAAAGAGGAAACCTTGAGGCTCAACATTTATTCAAATAACGTATAAAACGGATACGCGTCAGCTACGATGCTTCATCAGCGATATTTCGGCCCTTCTTGGCAAGGATCCTCGTCCTCGGGTCCTCGATTACAGGTTTGTTTCCTTCCCCGACGCTGGACCTGAAGATTGACAGCCTGACGAGGACCCTTGCCAAGAAGGGCCGAAATATCGCTGACGAATCCTCGTAGCTGACGTATCCGTTGTATACATTATTTGAACATAATGTGAATGAAACAAAAGGTACGTATGTATAAAAGAGAACCAAACAGTTCAGAAAAGATTAGGAGGCATTATGTACTCATGTCGCGATAATTTTACAATATATACATATGGTAAAGGGTGGAAATGAAAATTTGTTTTTTGAAATAGCTTTGCCATGAAACAGCTCTACCGTGCACTTGTTCCCCAACGTCCCTATGCCCTAAAACTGAGGATTGTCTATGACTAATACGGAGCACGGGAACACGGAAACAGAAAACAGCAAGAACAAACGTCTTGACGGGATCCCAAAAATCTTTTATTCGATCCAGACAACTGGGTCTTGTCTTTGCCAGATCCAGTCTTCGCCAGGCTAATCATCTGAGAAAACCAAGTTCAGATATACCTCTATAGCCATATCTATTTTGAAGACACTGACCGAAACTTCTTGCTTTACTTCTGCCACATTTCCGGTTTCGGCCGAATTCCGAGCGAACTACTTTTCCAGCAAAAAAAGAAAATTCGAAACGAATTCAGCGTATCTCCTTATCCCTATAAAGAACATTAATTAACTTCAAATAAAACTTTAACTTACACAAATTTTTCCGGTTTCAACCGGATTCCGGACGAACTACATGTCCGGGTAAAAATGATGTCATATGCAGACTAAGCGTCTCTTCTTATCCCTTAATCTGTCATCTAATCAACAAATAAAACTTTTGCTTTAAAAAATTGTCAGGTTTTGGCCGTATTCCGGGCGAACTAATTGACCGGGTAGAAATTACCCCATAGTCGACTATCACATTGGCTTTTAAATAATGTTTTGTTTGCCCCTTAATTTGAAACCCCTCCCCCACCCCTAAATGTAGGCTAAAGAGCCCATCTAAGAAATTGACCTTACACTTCCAAAGAATCCTCACACCAAGTTTCATCAAAATATTTCATTCCAGACAGACGGACAGACGTACAACTTTTGCGATGTCATATGTATCCCCCACTTACGTTTTGGGATCCAAAGGCAAAATTGGAAAGAAACGAGACCAACGCGCTCACGGCTGGAAGAGCCAAAGAGGTACACAACGCACCAGATGGTGAGACATCATTCACATTCAGGGTTGCCACAAGTCGCACGATAGTGTGAATTGTCACTCTTGTCCTACGTAGTACATAAAATTCACTCTATTTATGAAAATGTCCAGATTTGTCCTGCAATAGTGTGACAATTCCAGAAAATACAAAAATAAACGCGGAACTCAACTCAATGCAAGTAATTTTAAAGAATTCCACTCTGTCTGTACTACATAAAGAGTTAGTTTTTACTTTCGGTGGGAGTGAAGAAGGGGAATTTTTTGGACTTTTTTCGTCATCGTCATGCTCGGAGGATTCTGAACCGATTGAGATTCCGCCAAAAAGCATTTTTGCAGCAGCGATTCCGACCAAAAATGACCATTTCACGTTTTATCATGAAAATAGAATTTCACTCCCAATTCACTCTCTCTCTCAGCCATAAGTCACTCTCTAAATTTTTCTAATTCGGCTAGTCGAGAGGGGCGTGTATTGAACTCACGGATCTAACAAGCCGTTTCTAAATAGTCCGGGGACCTGAGCATAGCTTTAAAACTCCCGAAAAAAAAAAAAATTGCCTTTATTTTGCCCGTCATTCTTTTCACTTTTACAGCTTCATGAAGATAGAAAAGGAAATGATATCTCGGAATCGATCAGCGTCGGCTGCGTCACCCACCCAGGGACAGAGCTGCGGTATCGGCGTACATGGACGGAACTGGATGGATTATCATATACTTCGGGGGAGTTTGCTATCTATTATTGCGAGTGCCATACGACTTTACAGCTCTTGTTTTAGTAAAGCATACGGACTCCTTGTTTCTATGAAATTGAAATTTAGTAGATTTGTTCTTGCTAAAATGTTTTATTCCTTTATAGTCCCGCACGTTATTGCTTTGGCACCTTTTTGGAAGCTGTTTCCCTGCTCAGGTACAAATGACATTCGTAAATCATTTTACAAATGTACCGTGTTCTTCAAAACTGTGCTAACTGAAATTTTTTTGAAAACTGAGTTAACTATACCATTGGAAAGAACATAGCTGATTTGGTATTCTGTTAAACTGTGGTAAGTGTTAGATGACGACATGAGCACCATCTAACAGGTAGATTAGTTTTAACTTTCTGAGTTCCTACTTTCTTCGTGCAGATGGCATACACAAAACTGGGCCAGAAAATTATGAAAATGTAGTTAGCACAGTTTTGAAGAACACGGTACAAATATGAAACGTATCTGCTGAGGGTTCCACCTTGGACAAGTAAGTAGCAGATTGTCATCAAAGTATGGAGTAGCACGACCTGTATCGAGCGCTTTAAGCGCAGCCTTAATGTAGCTCAGCAGATGCTTTACTCAGTGTAAATTCTGTCAGTGTGTGTGGTTTTCTTTTTAAGTTTCTTGTGTTCTTTCCATTATTTCTGTTGACAGTAATGTTCTTTTTTCATTTCTTTCTTGTTCTTTTTCTTCTTCTTCATTTGATTACTCCGTCTCTTTGTACGTTTGTGCATTATGATAATAATAATAATAATTGCGTTTTTGCTGATACCATGGTATCTGTTACCACGATCTAAAGTCGTTTTTGCAGTTATCGTGGTATCTGATACCACGGTAAAAAGGCGTTTTTGCAGTTATCGTGGTATCTGGCAGTTATCGTGGTATCAGATATTCAGATACTACGGTCCGATCGTGGTAACTGGTCGTGGTATCTGAAAAGTCATCTCACTTACATCAAATTTTGTCAGATTGGTTAGAAAGAAGTTTAGCACTTAGTGATGTAACTGGATATCTGTTTCTCTTTTGGGATGACTTCGAAAAGTGCAATTTCGGATAAAGTCGTTTTTGCAGAGCTCCGTGTATCAGATACCACGATAACTGCAAAAACGACTAATTGCAGATCCAGTTACCGTGGTAACAGATACCATGGTATCAGCGAAAACGCAACTAATATATTTTTGACCCGCTGCAAGAAATCAAAGCGAGGTAGCAATAAGAGAAACAAAACAAGCACTTCACTAAACAAAAAGAACAAGAAACTAAAGCAAACGAGAAAGGCCACTGTGGGCGGGCAGATACTTATAAGTTGACGACTGGGGTAGTTTCCCAGCAAGCTCCGTAAGTTTTTACCCGATATCCGGGAAACTGTAAACAGATATGAGGTTCCGATTTCTGTACCATGGAGACAGATACAATAGAAAGCGGGAAAACCGGAAATAATACGAACGAACTGAACTGATATCTTTTTTATGAAAAATAGGGTGAATACCAGAGAGAAACAGAACCGAGTGATCTGTAAAAGCCTAATTTAATTTAGCAAGAGATTTTCTATTTTATTTACCTCGATTAGCAACATTTTTAGAATAACTTGACTGGATTTTCTTTCTTGCAATCAGCGACGGCGAGAGTCCGGAATGATTTTATTGTTTTTAATTCCCAGTCACCGAAAGGAGGAAACCAATGGGATAGAAAAAGATCTACAAATCAGAGGAGTCGTGATATTAATATTAAATGAAAGATATTCACACTTTGAAAGATTAAGAGAAAGTCCAATCGAGTGAAGTTTAGATGCTACTGTTGAAACAGACAAGGAAAGCCCTTTTTTAGTCCTACTGATCAAAAGAATATCATCCGCATAAGCAAGATAAGAAATATTTACTAAATTACGAATGCAAGTGGATGGGATAGCAGAAAGCACAGATGTGATGATATACAAAGTTTGAAAACAGAGGGGGAGAGGACAGCACCTTGCCGGACCCCATGCCGCACTGCAATTTTACTTTCTGCATGAAACCCTCATATCCGTTTTAATCCGCAAAAAAAAATTTGAATACCAATATCTAAGAAGAAAATGATGGGAGAAAGAAAATTAAGAAAATTATGATGGGCAATAAATCTCTTATTATTATTATTATTGTTTATTATATTTTTATTTTCAGGATTCCGGCCTACCTGAAACTAAATTATAGATATATTTGGTACTGTTTGTTATATGGTGCTATGCAATACAGGTCGCACACAAGCCATTAGGTAAGCACGATCACAATTTTTTGCTCGGCGCAATGGGTGAGAGACAGAGGTTCTTATCATTATCATTCTTGGCAAACGTAATTACGCAAAAAAAAAAAAAAAAAAAAAAACGTCCGAACTAATCTGGTCACAGTAGTCACAGTAACCAATGCGCAGTAAGCTTCCGATCCGATCCGCGTTCAAAAGCGAGAAATGAAGAATCATTCTGGCACCGTTAGGTGTACAATAGAGAGAAAGTTCGGAACATCGCAGATGGGAATGGGTGGAACGATTAGGAACCTAGGGTTAATAGGTCAGGCAGGTCCTTAAAGAAGTAAATGCGGAACCAATGTAACTACAAATGCTGGCCCTTGACACGGCCCACATGCACTGGACTCTTTCGTTCAACCAGAGATTCCAGTCCCGCAACGCCCGATTGTGTGCAAGACTTCGAACTCTTTCAAGTCAGGAACTTCACCCAGAAACGCAACAGCCGCCAACTCTATGAGCCTAGAGCATAAAAGGAACTTTCAACGAGCCTCCACTACACGGCAACTTATGTTCAACCAACTGTAACAAACGATAACCTCCCCCCACAGCTCATTCCGATAAGCTATTAACGCCGGCGGCTAATATATATTTTGATTGGAAAGCCGCTGACGCTTTTAATCACGGATGCCTCGGTGAAGAACGATCAATGATGCGAAAATGTAGGGTACTTTTGTAAAACGAAAATAGATAACAGGTTTCTAGCCTTTTCGATGATTAAAGCAGACATGAAGGGCATGAGTTTAGCTTCTGCCTTGGTCGGCAGCACCCTCTACAAGCTGCGTAGTCCTATTCTTCCTTTTCTTCCACAACCACCAATCACGTGGAGTTGCTCGTTCCTCTCGATCGTTATTTGGCGAACGTTTGCGCAGTGACGTGTCGGCCAGCGTTGCCACATTTTGTGGACTTCTTCTTTGAAAATCGGTTAGAATTAAAGCTGGCCCTGTGATTTTATTCTGATCATGGCTGCTGTTTTTGCTGTTTGACTGGATCGCCGAAAGGGTAAAGACTCATCTGCATTTTGGTTTAGGAGTCATCTGTCTCTTGTCGCACGATAGTGGGAATTGTCACTCTATCTTGTTTTTGTCACTATTGTCCTACGCAGGACATAAAAATCACTCTATTTCAGAAAATGACCAAATGTGTCATTTTTGCAGCAGGGATTCCGACCAGAAGTGACTATTTCAAGTTTTTTCATGAAAGTAAAATTAAAATGTGTCATTTTTATAGAGGCGATTCCTACCAAACGTGGACATTTCATGAAAATAAATTTCACTCCTAATTCACTCTCTGTTTTGGGCTAAAAGTCAATCCCTAAATATTTTTGCTGTGGAAACCCTGGTGTCGGCAGACCAACCACAGACAACATTTATTTACAAACTTATTAGAGACCGCTCCGAACAGATGCAGATCGACACAGGGGGAAGGCAGTGGGCATGTGAAGGCAGAAGACAGGATTTATCTCTTTTCGGAGATTAGTGGTTGGCTGGCCGAAGGGTTACCAGCTGTCGGGCACACTCTGTACCGGGGAGTCGGGCACAATATATCCCAAATTTGGGGGTTTGTATCCAATCGGGGCTGGCTCAAAATACGCTGTTGCAAAATCTGCTTTAAACCAACTGTTGGCTATACTAAATTTCCTGATATATGTAAATTTCCCCTTCCACAAAAGTTTCACAAACAATGACAAATGCACATGCATTCACTTCCTTCAGGTTATAGTGAAGCAGTAAAGATTCGCCTTTTAAATGTTACTGCAATCAGTTCTTCGCAGTTGCACTGGTTTCCCAGTGCAAATCTGTGTCCCTTAATCCTGCTAAAGTAGGATTCAACAAAGTGTTTCGGCGGTTTTGTCCGACTGCCCACCATCTGCAGTGTCTCAGGTGAAATGCAACTGACCCGCTCTTCTCAAGCCTGAAGATTAACCAAGCACTGCTCGAGTGATGGCTGGGATGTTGCTGTTTAGCCCTGTTATTTTTATCTTTATTTTTTTTTGGTAGTGTATTTTTATGGCGAAAGCAGAATATCATATATACCTATCTATCTATAGTCTTCTTGTTTTATGTATTTAGCTGATTCAGATCTATCGCAGTTGTTGTTTTGTTTTTTCTTTCCTTTTTCTTCTTTTCATGCTTCATTTAAGACGAATTTTTTGTCATACAAATGGGTAGTAAATATATCACCATCATCATCACCATTAATTGCCGATTCTCTAAAGCCTTTGCAAGTCGCCTGTTACTCTTTTTTCTCGATTTCATGACGCCAGCATTAAATTATTTTCCATGAGCTTAATGAATAATCTGTGGCAATTGGTAATGGACTATTGCTGAGTTTTAGATATCTATGAAAAAAAAAGTTCATACTTTGAATATTTTCTTTCATTTTCTCGTGTCTTGCTCGTGTTGGTATGTAGCACACAAGGGCTTGATGACGGAAACCTTTGTCTCCTCTTTACGACAGGCCACATAAGAGGGTGTGTTTGGGTGAACCAAAACTGAAAACTGGACTAGGATTAACAAGTCTAGGTTTGGGTAAGGACTTTAAAGGGGTTGTCGGCGAACCGTCCCCAATCGAAACGTTCCGTGGCGAAACGTCCCCATGAAAGAACATCTGTGACAAGATTCGGGCATCAAAAAATACTGTGCTACGCGGCAACATATTTCAAGCAAGAAAGAAAATCAAATGTTAGGGATGAAATGTTCCCAAAAAATCATGATTTTACTAATTATTCACAAATGATTCATTAAGTCGATAAAGGAATGTAGAAATTCTGGATTCGCGGAATGGGGAGACAGGAGTGACAGGCAGCATGCAGAGGGGTTAGAGACTTTTTATTTAAAAACTCGAAAAAAGTACCAGGGAACGGCTAGATCTAAGCAGAAATGTAGTATTTTGAGCCCATTTTTAAAGTCCGTATCAAAACCTGGATATCCTACTGGTAGTCCGATCTTCAGCTACTGCTCGGCACAAAAAGCCCCTTTTCTAGTGGCCACTGCAATACCAGCCAAGATTTCGGTATGTTACATTCTGTTCAATACGTGTCAATACTATATATGACTAAGTCCAAAACACGCCAGTGATTCTCAGGAAGAATGAGTAAACGTGTCCGTAGCGACTCAAACTCAATGACTCAAATCCTGAGTCAGCGCAGCTGTGACACCGTTTCTTCCTTTCTTCCGCAGGTACCCGGAGATTCTGCATCGGCAGGGAGAGATAGTCATCAAGAGTATAGCGTGTGGGAGTGAGTGATAAATGAGAGAATGAAAGAGAGAAGTTTCCAGGCTATTCAACTATTTGGAAGGTTCCTCCGGATAGGAGGAAAAATGTATATCCCTGTAGTTCAAATACTGGCATAGTGTTCTTGTTTTTGTTATATATTTATATATTTTTTTTATACGCAGGGAAAATTATATATCCCTGTAGTTCAAATACTGGCATGGCGTTCTTGTTTTTATATATTTTTTCTCTTGTTGTTTTGGTGCGATGGCCCTTGTTGGCTTTTATGCATTTAATATCTATCTATCTATCATAGTAACCAATCCCGAATAAGAAGAAAATAAATAAAAAACACTGCAAATATTCGCAAGGATGAACTTATTAGCCTACACGATGATAGTTAAAAATCACAGATATTGCATTGCTATTCATTCAATGATGATTCATCATGCTCATTAAAATAAATTAAGAATCCCGACATCGCCGAAGCCCATCCAGGTGTTGAGCAAAAGGGTTACTTCACTTATGAAGTGAAGAATCTCGGGAACGAGAATGGATAGAAATACTACTGAAGCAGAGCGAATTATTATCAGGAGTACGACGTGGATTTTCAGGATTCAGGATTCAACAGTTACTAACAAAAATTCATTCCGGCTTGACGACCGGTTAAAAACAAAGCACATACGTGCTTGAAAAACATAACCAGTACACATTTACTACCATATTATCTAATTAATCAAACTTTCACTAAAATACACTAAAAATTAATCAATTAATTTGTCAATTAGTCCTCTCTCATCTTCCAAACCTCCACTCACCAACTACGGGTTTAAATTTATGAAAAAAAAAAGAAAGAAAAAAACAACTACCCTCAAGGAGATATTTCTTTAACCGATTTTTAAATTGCGGTACACTTTCCGCTTTTGTCCTTTAAGATCTTTCAGCAATCTTTTGACCTGTTTCACCTCCTTTAACCCAACATTGTTTTTCGAACCATTCCAGTTCTTTTGTAACACTGAGCGCACCTACCTTTTGTTCAGGATGAAGTCTCTTAAGAAAACTTCGCTCTTCTCCAAGTTGGGATCAGTCCAGACGTCATGAAGAACTTTGACTTCTTTCTTGAACTTTGGGTCTTTGATGTCGGCGGTTTGTCCCAAAAGCCAGCTTCGATACTCAGCTTCTTCAGCGCGCTGAAAGGAAAAGGCTTTTGAAAAAAGGCTGAAAAGGCTTTAGAAAAAAGGCTGAAAAAGCTTTAGAAAAAAGGCTGAAAAAAGAATTTCGACGCGCAATCAGGAACTGATGAAACATTACAAATAATATTCAATATGCATTTAAGAAATAACACAGATCGCGTTTTGTTGATTTGTATGTAATTTGTAATCCAAAGCGACTAGGGCTTTCTCTCCTGTACGGCTGATCTGGGCTTTTTTTAATGATTTAATATTATTATTCTAATCATTATTAATACCCCTCGAAGAAAGCGATTCGAATAGCTGCTTTCGCACTTTTTCTGAACCTTGCTTAGACACCACATTACAAATGACATTCAATATGCATTTAAGAAATAACACAGATCGCGTTTTGTTGATTTGTATGTAATTTGTAATCCAAAGCGACTAGGGCTTTCTCTGCTGTACGGCTGATCTGGGCTTTTTTTCATGATTTAATATTATTATTCTAATCATTATTAATACCCCTCGAAGAAAGCGATTCGAATAGCTGCTTTCGCCCTTTTTCTGAACCTTGCTTAGACACCACATTACAAATGACATTCAATATGCATTTGAGAATAACACAGATCGCGTTTTGTTGATTTGTATGTAATTTGTAATCCAAAGCGACTAGGGCTTCCTCTGCTGTACGGCTGATCTGGGCTTTTTTTAATGATTTAATTATTATTCTAATCATTATTAATACCCCTCGAAGAAAGCGATTCGAATAGCTGCTTTCGCCCTTTTTCTGAGCCTTGCTTAGACACCACATTACAAATGCCATTCCATATGCATTTAAGAAATAACATAGATCGTGTTTTGTTGATTTGTATGTAATTTGATATCCGAAGCGACTAGGGCTTCCTTGTTTTTTTATGATTAAATATTATTATTCAAATCATTATTAATACCCCTCGAAGAAAGAGAATAGCTGCATGCGCCCTTTTCCTGAACCTTGCTTAGACACCACGCCTCATAACAAATGCATCACATTTAAAGGTAACTAATAAACAAAAAAGGTAAAATAAAAATGTCTAGACTTTCTTTTTTGCTGAGACAAACAGGACGTATTTCGTTCAAAACTTCATCTATTCCGTAACGGATAGATACTTAAGGACATGATTAAGAGCTTTGTTAGACGTCACGGAGATCTGCCAAGGCCTTGAGAGAAAATTTGTCAAAAATCAGTTCAGGGCTTAAAGGACCCCTCGCACTATTTACTCCTCAAATTACAGTATTTTAAAATATTTGAACACTTTAAAACTAGGCTGTCCTTTCAACAAATGACCCACGGTTTTGGCTGTTTTAGGCCTTTTCCCAGACCCGTTGACTTGTGGCGAAAACAGGAAAACAATTTACATAACCGGTTTTTCTGATGGAAAACTTCTCGCAGACAACCGTCGACAGCGTGATACACATCGAAGGTAGCAAAACGCGGCAAGTGAGAAACTCAGCGTGGTTTTATTGAAGGGGTTAGAATGTACCTAAGAAATCGGGGTCTCCGGGTTTAGAAATATATGGAGTCATTATGGAAGTAGGTTGCGTTAGTTTCATAGGTAAGACAGGTCCTTTAAAGGCTGACTAGTTTCTGAAAGTCCCAGATTGTCTCGTTACCAACGTTTGTGATATTATAGTAAAATAGATCCATAAGTTGTTGAAGTAGACAATCTGCAATCGCTTCCCGAGCAATGGAAGTTTTGCTCTGTCCTTGGAGTTAAACGTGAAAACTATTATGTTCTGCTCGTTCCTTTATGGGTCCATATTTTACTACCTCGCTGTCACAAGTATTGATAATAGTTGCGTTTTTGATCCGAATTCTCCTCGCGATTCTCCTCCGAATTCTCCTATTTCGCGTTTTTGGACTATTCAGATGAGGTGAATTCTTCTTTTTTTGCGCTTTTGTCAGAATCGAGAACGGGGAAAGCCTCGCGATTCTGCAGAATCGAGAAGTTGCTCCGATGGTGAATTCTCGATTCTCCTCTCTCCGTTCTCCTCCCTGATTGGTCAACAGAGTGCGGGTGTTCAATATGCATAAACACGTATACCGGGTTGCGGAGCTGCAAAATTAGTGTTTTTGTCTAAAGCGAGAATGTAGAAGTCAGAGAAGCAAAAAAGGTAATTTGTACGAGAATCGATAATTCAGAAGCGAGAATTCGGAACGGAGAATTCGGATCAAAAACGCAACTAATGAGAGAATGATGGAACTAGTCCTAGTCCGACTAAAAAACCGACAAGGCACGGCATGGCGCAGGAGGCACGAGTAATAACAAGAGCTGCAAGCTCATATGGCACTTGCTACTGTGTGTAGTATGTTTTGAGGTTACAAAGTTATAGGTATCCCTCCACTTACGTTTTAGGATCCTCTATCAGATACCACGGTGTCTGGAAAAACGACTTTAAACCGTGGTATCAGATACCATGGTAGGCTACTCTTTGATCGTCGTATCAGGTACCACAGCAACTTGAAAAACGACTTTAGACCGTGGTATCAGATACCATGGTATCACCAAAAACATAAGTCGTTTTTCACTGTTTTCTATAGATATCATAGCCGATTATCTGAATGTTGTCCTGTTTTATTAGAAGTCAATGGGCGTACGTAAGCACGACAACTCTCGAAGGGAATGAGATATTTTGAGAAACTTGGTGTGAGGACTCTTTGGGTCAAGGGAGAGGTCGAGTTCGTAGATGGGCTCTATAGCTCAACATTTAGGGGTGGGAGAGGGGGTTTAGGGGTTGGGGGTAACAAGACATACTGAACACTAATATGAAAACCATTTTCTCGCCGGACAAGTAGTTCGGCCCAAATCCGGCCAAAACCGGAAAGTTTGTTAAAAGTAAGTTTTATATAAAGTTGATTAGGTGTTCGATGTAGGGGGTAAGAAGACATGCTGAACATTTATACGAACAAAAATTTACTTGTCGGACAAGTATTTTGCCTGGAATCCGTCCGAAACCGGAAAATTTGTTAAGAGTAAAAGTTTTATCTGAAGTTCATTGGATGTTCGATATGGGGGTAAGAAGACAGGCTGAATCCGCTTTTGACAATCATTTCCTACCCGGACACATAGTTCGCCGGAGTCCGGCTGAAACCGGAAAATATGTTAAAAGTTATAGTTTCATCTGAAGTTAATTAGATGTTCGATATAGGGGTAAGGTGATAAGCTGAATTCGTTTTCGAGCTTTATTTTTTGTCCGACAAGTAGTTCGCCCGGAATCCGGTCGAAACCGGAGATTTGGCAGAAGTAAGGCAGGAAGATTAGATCAATTTCGTCAAAGTAGATATGAAGTATAGCCGCGGAGTAAATACACAGATGCTGAATCCATATCTGAACTTGGTTTTCTCAGATGATTATCCATTGACCTTCTACTGTTTCTAATCTTAATAGTAAAAATCTTCAAGGAGTCTGGCAAAGACCACGGATATAAACAAGACCAAACTGTCTGGATTAAATGTTAAATTTTTAGGATCCCATCGAAACCTTTGTTCTGTCTTAACAATAACTATTCATGGTAGTTGCATAATAGGCTGCAGGAGACAATTTTCGCTCGCATTTAATATTCGCTCCAATAAAATTAGAACATTTTCCGCTCAGATATTCGAACAATGCATGAAACGGATACGTCAGCTACTATGCTCTGGCAGCGATATTTCGGCCCTTCTTGGCAAGGGTCCTCGTTAGGCTGTCGAACGTCAGGGACAACACTGGGGAAGGAACGAACCTGCAATAAACCTGCTGCTCACACCCGACCGAAATTTTCGGACCGAAACACATATGCGATAAGTCCAAAATATGGAGCGAAGCAGTAAAATTGCATCCGACTGCAAAACCAGACCGTTTGTTCACGTAATTTAAAGTTTAAATGAAAAGCCAACTTATGTTTGTGTCATTTAACTGGATACACTGAATTATTTGGATTCAGCTAAGGGATTTTTTTTTATTTTCCACTATCTGCTCCAGTTATGACGTTCAGAATATCTGCGGTCGTCCCAACAACGTAAATTCTACTATGACGCGGGAAATTTTAATCTCAACACAAACGCGGCTTTTCAGTGGGCAGTGGTGAACTTGGTGAAGACTGTGCCCGAACAAAAAAAATCATATATCTTTCTCGTAAGGTATACAACACAGATACAAACGCGCAGAGGTACCGCAAATCACACGGAAATTCCACTAATTGAAAATCGATTATTCGTGAATAGCGGAACAACGAAGTAACGCATTTTCAGCGGGTCCTCAAGCCAATTTAAGTGAATAAGTGATGGGTAACTAGATTGTCCTATCCCAGCCCTTTTCGGTTAAACTTTAAGCCTATTGGTTAAAATATGCGTGGGTGATAAAAAAGGTAAAGGTATGCAGCATTAGCACTGGATGGCGCTGAACTCCGATACTCTGCCCTCCGGCAGGAATTGCAAAAGGCGGTCGGTCGCAAATCATCCTAGTGCTTACGACTGATCCTGACTGAAAGTCAGCTACGATGTTCGTCAGCGATACTGTGGCCCTTCTTGGCAGGGGTTCTCGTCAGGAAGGTGGCAGTCGGTAGGTATAGCACGCAAAGTTTTTGCTTACCGTCCCTCCCCGAAGTTAAAACACGGAGTTAACAGCAAAATAATAAACCCCACCGAAAAAATGCATAAAATTTAAACAATTGCTCGCGCAATAGCTTTAAATGCTTGCGCAAACCATATACTTACTCGGTTTGTGGTATAGATTTTAGTATTATGTCTAGTTAGTGTATATTGATATGATATGATATGATATATATTTGCTTAAAGCCCGAGGGCCATCGCATACAAAACAAAATACAAAACAAATAAACAAACATCAACTCTTCTTATACTCTTCTTTAATATTTTCTTTAGTTTCTTTTTCTTCTTTTCTTTTTCTTTTTCTTTATGTACTCCGCTTTTTCTCTTTTGTAAGTGGGCAAAAATAAATATGTATATATATAGTTGGTAGCAGCTTCATTTTTTTAGGTTCGTTTCTGCCAGTCCAGGAACAGCCAGACTAGAAACCTTCCCGATGAAAAAATGTAGCCTACGTAGTTGTATGGTAGTTGTACGAAAAAGTTGCATGTAATACAATGTAGTAGCAAAGAATACAATCATTTAATGTACCTCAGACTAGTCCAATCTTATATAGTAGTATCCAGTAGCATCCTGTCTTGCCATAGTAGCATCCAGTCTTGCTAATAGTAGCGTGCAGTAGTATGCAGTAACACGGTAGCTTTGAAGTAGAAGCATGTAGTAGCATCAGTTGGTACTGTATGCTACTTTTTCGTACAACTTCGTACTACTATTTTGAGATAAATTTTTCATCGGGCAATTGGCAATTGCCAGGATCCGAGGGCTGGAATATTGTTTACGAAAATCGTACCTGACTTTCCGTTTTTAGCCATTGTTTAGTATCTGTTTTCCAGTCAGCTTGGGCACAAGGAGCACTTACATTCAAACTTCTTTAGCTCCTTCAGTTATACTAGGTCAGCAAGTAACCTCCAGTTCCTATGAATCTCTTCTAACAGAATTATCCCTCCCCTCACTGCATGAACGTCGTAACATACTAATTCTTAAGTTTGGGTGTAAATCCTTGCATCTGTCCAACACCGAACTATCCTCCCACCTGATGCACCAATAAACAATCGTACGCGTTCGCAGCTGAAACTAAAAACGGTTAAAATCAAACAAAGAGACTCAGTAACACATTTGTGCCATTTTTCGTTGTTTCATGTTGAATAAAATGTCAGTGTAAAATTATTATTTGTAGTATTTAGTATTTTATGTAACTCATGGGTGTTTAAAGACAATCAAATTAGCTAGCTAGCAAGTTTCTGTCTAATAAACCTTACTTAGTTACTTACTTACTTTCTTCGTCCTAACGCTTGTGCTATAAGCAATGATATGGCTATTTCCAATCCGCTGCACAAATTGCTACGAGGCTCCTCGCTTCTTCTTCCTGTCGGAGAGCTCAATTCTCATTTCTCAAAAAGCGATTTCCACTCTCCTGTCCTTATCATTTTTCTCCAGGAGCTAAGTCACTCTAGCTGACAGCCATAGGCGACAATTCGAGAATAAATTGCTTTTATTCCTCCACACTAAGTTCAAGTCCCACCAGGGAAGCAAATCGTTTGTCGTCGGAGCTAACCTTTCCTGACCCCGGAAAGGGATGAACTAGATTGTGAACCATTTAAGAGAACAAAACAAAAGAAAGATTTCCAACAACTAATGCCGTTCAAAGCGAGGATTGGGAAACGCCGCTTTCTGCCATTTTGTTTCAATGTCGCGTCACATTCTTTTCCATTCTTTACTGCATAACAGAATGATGAAGAATAAATTAATACGAACTTCCAAAATCTCTAAGATTAGCACTCGGCACTATACGCTTCTAAAACCGCAGGTGATCCTGGAATGCTCGTTCCAAGCAGGAGCACGAAGCGATGCGGAAAACGAGAAGCACCGTCGGCCCTTAATGTATTTGCCTGACAGACAGAGCAGCCGCCAACTAGCCTAAACCATCTGGTACATTCACCTTCCACTACACACTGTTTCTGCCAAGATGTTGTGAGATAGTTGACCAAATTAAAACTTGCTTAACAAGAGCTGTAAGCTCATATGGCACTTGCATAGGTTAAGATGATTTGATTGATCAAAAGTAAGTTTCGACTTTGCGGTTGAGATGCGCACTCTAAGGGAGCTGGAACTTCATTTGTAAGCAAAACCCTTGAGGCAAAAATGCTAATGGGCTGATGGGCATCATGAAAATGCATATATTGCTTAAAAGTATTTTTTTTACTTTGCGGTCAAGATTGGTACTTTAAGGAATAATCGGATTTGGGAAGTAGCAATTTCTAAGCAAATGTTGTTGAGTCTCCAATATTCCAGCGAACTTTCATCGTCCTAGCACATCTGGAAGTACCTTAACGCGCGATCACCGGAATCCCAGACCCCCCTCCTCCTCCAACTCCACCCACAATACCCGGAGCCAATCCGGTTCTGTAAATGATTAATCCAGAGCATCTGTTTGTCATTCCCACGAAGTTCGATCCAGATCACACCAGTCTAAGCGGGTCAAGTATTTTCCGCCCTCCCCCTGATAATTGCCGGATTCGGTCCGGAAATGAAAAAGATCACCAGAGAAAAATGTCCTCTGTTCAATTCTTAAATTTCACTCGAATCCGACCACCCATTCTAAAATTACGCATGACTGAAAATTTCGGATTCCCCTCCCTTCACTCCCCCCACCATTGTCAGATCGACAAAATTTTTATTTTGAAGTCACTTTGATCGGGTCCCTGATATGCCTGCCAAGTTTCATCGTGAAAATCCCCAAAATCACCATCACCGGAATTCCGAGAACCCCCCCCCCCCCAGAAGTGTCCGGATCCAGTACAATGGTCTAAAGGACTTATCTAGAGCAGATGCTTGTTCTTCCCAGCAAGTTTCACTCCGATCCCTCCATTCAAACCGTTTCTTGAAATTTCCGGTTTCCCCCCCCAACTCCCCCCTGGCTACCGAATCCGGTCAAGACTTTAAACGGGACATTACAGATATATACTGTATTCAGTTATGAAGTTTCATTACAATCCGATCACCCGTTCGAAAGTTAGACACTTCTCAATTTCCCGGATTCCCCTGCCCTCCACTCCCCCCCCCCAAAATGGTCGGATCAGAAAACTGATTATTTCTAAGTTTGTTTGGTCGGGTCTCTGATATGCCTGCCAAGTTTCATGGTCCTAGCACAACTGGAAGAACCCTAACTCGAAAAAGTGTGACAAAATGCCCTAAATTTTCAAGTTTCCAGCGCCCCACTCCCCCGCATATGGTTGGATCGGAAAACTGATTATTTCCAGGTTAGTTTGGTCGGGTCCCTGATATTCCTGCCAAGTTTCATTGTCCTAGCTCATCTGGAAGTACCCTAACTCGAAAAAGAGTGACAAAATGCCGTAAATTTTCAAGTTTCCAGCGCCCCCACTCCCCCGCATATGGTCGGATCGGGAAACTGATAATTTCCAGGTTCATTTGGTCGGGTCCCTGATATTCCTGCCAAGTTTCATTGTCCTAGCTCATCTAGAAGTACCCTAACTCGAAAAGTGTGACAAAATGCCCTAAATTTTCAAGTTTCCAGCGCCCCGCACTCCCCCGCATATGGTCGGATCGGGAAACTGATTATTTCCAGGTTAGTTTAGTCGGGTCCCTGATATGCCTGCCAAGTTTCATTGTCATAGCACATCTGGAAGTACCCTAACTCGAAAAAGTGTGACAAAAAACTCGGACCGACCGACAGACCGACAGACGGAATTGTGATCGGTATATGGCACTTGAGCCAGAGGCTGCAAGTGCCATAAATAAAAGGTAAATTAACGCTTAACAATAAATACAGAGGGTACAAAATCTACAGCGACAGCAAAAATAAATACACGTAAAACAAGAAATACAGAAGGAAACACGAAAAGAACAACAAATTTACTGCACTAGCTGGCGCACTGGGCAGGAAGGTGGTTGAATGATGGCAGAAGATGTTCGCTTATTTCTTTTAGCTTTACAGTTGGGTCCAAGGCAAAAAACTTCTCCATGATTCGATTAATTATGCCTAAACCATCTGGTCCATTCAGTGCTTACAGACTATGCTTACAGAGATTCCACAAGGCTTCGGCTGTTTTTAGCGTTATGTCCGTCCCTTGCCTTAGATGAGAAACTTGGCAAAATTCGGATAACGGGTCTGTTGACCAATAAGCTTATCGGAAACAAAGATAAGGAGCCTGGCACGTCACGTAAAGAGAACAAACGTAGCAAGCGTGATAATCAGTTTAATGCCAATAGAGAGGACAGGATTTATTGTAGAGTGTAGAATCTCGGGAACGAGAGTCGATGCAGATACTACTAAAGTCAAATGAATTAGTAGAAGTACGACGTGTCCTTTAAGTATTATATTTGACGGTGCAAAACGGATAAGTCAGCTACATTTTATTCGAGCTATATTCCGGCCCTTCTTGGCAAGGGTCCTCTTCAGGCTCAAGCCGCTCAAGCTGGAAAATGAACTTGTGGAAAAACAATTAAAGATTCTTCCTTAAATATCTGATTTTATGAACTTCATCTCTGAAAATTGGTTGGAGTTAAAGCTGGTGCTGTGATTTCACTCTGGACACGTTAATTTTCCAGCTTGATTGGCTTCACCCTGAAGAGGACCCTTGCCAAGAAGGTCCGAAATATAGCTGGAATAAAATGTAGCTGACTTATCCGGCTTGTACCGTCAAATATGATTCGCAGTCAGCTTGGGCTGAAGGACTATCTATAACCACAGTACGGAACTTCAAATCGCCCATACACGCCGCCGACAAATATCCATCTTAGCTGGAAAGAAGAAGAAAAGACAGGTGACTCCAAAACCAAAATGCAGAAGAATTTCTACCCTTTCGACGACCCAATCGGACAGCAAAAACAGCAGCCGTGTCCAGAGTGAAATCACAGCACCAGCTTTAACTCCAACTAATTTTCAGAGAAGAAGTTCATAAAATCAGATATTTAAGGAAGAATCTTTAATTGTTTTTCCACAAGTTCATTTTCCTGCTTGAGCGGCTTGGGCCTGAAGAGGACCCTTGCCAAGAAGGGGCGAAATATAGCTCGAATAAAATGTAGCTGACTTATCCGTTTTGCACCGTCAAATATGATTCGCAGTCAGCTTGGGCTGAAGGACTACCTTTAAGTATTTCTAGGCTACTGCCTAACCGCTGTATATCTTTGTCTTTTCCTTTCTTTCTTGCAACTCGCTATATCGCGGGTCGAGCCGCAGTGCGAATCAAGTTTAGGTATCAAAGATATCGCATTGCGTTTGCCATATTAAGAACTGATTCATCAGTGGCCTACCCGTCTTTTAATTTGCTTAATTTGCTAGTCCACAAAATCTCGTCGTCATACTTCTAATCACTGTCACCGGGCAGTCAGGGCCCAGTTGACCTCGAACCAGGACGGTGGAGGAGATAAGAATCACCAAACGGCACTTCCAGGACCTTGCGGTCTGCAAGTAAACTGAATTCCGTCCTCCGGCCTGCACTGGCTATCGAGTTGTGAACTTAAGACATCTGAGCCTTGTTTTTATTGCAATAGTGCTGCCGCATCGCTGCTGCAGCACGTATTTGCTCCTGCACAAGATTCGTTTTTGATTCACTGCCTGCAAGATTTTTCTTGGTTAAAGCAGCACCTTGCAGGGAAGCACGGACTTGGTCGGTAAGCAAGTCCGCGATCCTCGAGAAGCGCTGCCGTGTTCCTCGGAAGCACTGCAGTGCAAAAACGAATGTAGAAAGAATCAGCCCAGAAGCGGCCGAGAAGTGGTGCAGCGTGCAACAAAAACGAGGCTCTGGCCAAGTTGCTCCTCAACCAGGTCCTTGTGTCCTCCCACCCCCCTATCCTCCTATACGTATTAGACCCCAGCGAGAGAAATCCCCGAAAATCCCCAAACTAGCCCCTATGGCCCCTCTTCATGAAAGATATAAAAGGAGTTTTGTTCCAGCATTTGTTGAGTTGTACAACAACCGATAAGTTAGTCCCTTGTAGTATTTTTTTTTGTTTTATCATTCGTTACAAAGTGTTATGCATTCTTCATTTTGTATGACAAAAAGGTCAACTTCGGCGGTAACGCTGTGACAGCTACTTTTGAAAAATAAAATTCTATTCTATTCTATTCTAAGTGCACATCTAGGTCCAAGGTTTTATAATTCTCCCGGCCGAAAAATGAATCAGCGTTTTATATTTTTTATTGACAACCACCAAAACAGGTAAGTCATTCAGACCACCAAAACTGGTAAGTTATTCAGACCTTCCACTAAGACACATTGCACGGGGCACTAGAATGGCAAAACTAATGATGGCAAACAACGACATAAAATAACTTACGTATGCGAAAATGGGCTCGCATAAAAGCTAGAATAAAATGTTGACGGAACAGTTGATCGACCCATGTTTATATTGTATTTTATGACAACTCCTAATCACTTATCACTTTTGGTGGTAATAAAATACAGTTAAATAAATATCTACATTTTCAGACATAACACTCTCCTAAGATATTAGATTGCAGGTTTGTTTCCTTCCCCGACATTGACCCTGAAGATTGACAGCCTGACGAGGACCGTTGCCAAGAAGGGCCGAAATATCGCTGCTAAAGCATCGTAGCTGACGTATCCGTTGCATGCATTATTTGAATAAATGTCTCAAAGTCAGCATGGACTAAAGGAATGTTTATTCTCCTAAGGTAGTGGAGGATCCAAAATCTGCCCCCCCCCCCAAAAAAAAACAACAACAAACAAAACAAAACATACAACAACCCCGAAATCCAAGCCTGCAACCCACCCTACTACCATGATCGAGGACGGGGAGGGCATTTTATTGCCCACCATCGCTCTGTACTCCCGGCTGCATTGCATAGAGGGAACTGGACGCGTAATCAGGGTTGCCACGGAAAGCACTAAAGTTCTACTTTGTTGGAAGCTGAAGAAACAACGTTTCTGCAAAAGAACACGTTTCGTTCTGTTGCGACTGCTTCTTATTAGTTTGAGGACCGATGCTGTTCATCCATTTATTTTATAGCTTTTCACAATATAAAGGGCGTCAAATTGTACTCGTGTACTTAAGAACACTTTTTCTGATCTTTAGTAGCTCGAAAAGCTGTATCAGCGTGGCAACACCGCTCGTAAGCAGTGACACTAACGAAACCTCGAAGTCTCCAATACTCATTTGCATTCAAGCCTCCTTTTCTCAATAAAAAAGATTTAAGGAAACCATCATCCTGTCACGCTTGCCCAGTTTTAAGCCCCTGCCACTTATGATTACCAAATCATCACTCCCCTAATTTCGTTCTTCCTCTAAGTCGAAGTGGTTTAATTTCCGTCAACGATGCCTTTTACGGGCCGAGATTGCCCGAAAAATTCACTCCCCCCCACCCCAGCCCGAGTCCATTCCGGGAATGAGACTCAATTTCGCTGCAAATGAGATGGGAATTATTCGGTCAACTTGTTTTCACTTTTTTCTATCTGGCGAGAAATGCTCTCAGCCAGATGGGACGCGAGGAATGGCCAGAGGCGAGGTTTTTAAAGTCCAGGAACGGCAGCGCCCGATAAAATTTAAATTTAATTTACTGAACGCCCAGATAGGTCACAGCGTGCAAAGCTAGGCTTTGTCAACAGCAACGGTCCATTGTCTTGATTCGCAAGTGTACTTCTTTCGGAGTGCAGTAATATTCTTCTACAGATCATACTAGTGTGTCTCTAAAATTATAACGAATGCATAAATCTACTGCAAAATGGCCGGCGGCTATGGTACCGAAACTTCGGCGGAGTTTATAGGAGTCAATACAAGAGAAGGACATTGTCATGGAAATGTGAGTTATTTTCTTTTACAAAAGTTTTAGCTGAAGTTCTACACTGAGTAGACAGGAATTATACGTCAGCACTGAAGGAATCTTAGGATAGGACTAGTTCTACATACACATTTATTGCGCATATACCTTTCAGAACTTAACATTTTCGTCGACAATTTCTATAACAAGTTGTACAGGCAGCGATGTAGCGGTCAGTTCTAAATTAGTTTTATGATATTTCTATGCCAAAAATAAACAGAATAGAACAAGAGCTACGAGCCCATATGGCACTTGATACGAGTAGGTGGTACAATGTGAGTCATGAGATATAAAAATGGACCAACGGGCCAACGCGTTCGTTGTGTTTTTGTGTATGGCAACTGTGGAACGGTCACCCGAGGGAACCGTTTCACAGCCAAGTTTGCAATCGTTTAAAGTTTAACTGAAAACCCGGAGAACACAGCATTATATTTGGATTGTCTTAGTCGATATATTAACTTTTCGCTATTGCCTCTAGTATGACGTTCAGAATATGACGTTCGGAACCTTTCAGCAAGCATACAACACAGGTACAAGCGCACAGAGGTACCACAAATCCGACAGGGGAATTCCACTGTATGAAAATTGATTATTCATGAATAGCGGAGCAACGAAGTAACGCATTTTCACTGGGTCTTCAAGCCTCTTATGTGAATAAGTGATGGGTAACTAGATTGTCTCGGTCCTTTTCGGTTAAACTTTAAGGGACACCTTGCCGAAAACATCGTTAGTTGTTCCGCGTACGTGAATCCACTTGTAATGTATACATCGACGGTAATCGTATAAAATACAGTGGTGTGAACATCAGTGTGATGTGTTTGTAATAAGAGAAGCGTTACTTTAATCTCATTTTCTATTAATTTTAAAAAAAAATTGCAGAAGATAAAGAATTTATAATTGTGTAAAAGAGTTTGCTGCGAACTGCAAATTACAGCCACCGCCGGGACTTATTTGACCTTCGATTTGATCAGGCCGTTAACCTGGGAGGAACGCTGAAACGGGTCTTCAAGAAAGGTCAACGTGGCTTTTTTGTTCAGAATCGCCTGAAAAATGTTTTTCAGTTTTCAGGTTTTTCAGTTTTCAGAACAAATGAGCGAATTAACAACGCCAGTGCAGGGACGAGAATGGACAAGCATCTGAGGAGAGTAAGGTACTGAAAAACAAAAAAAGTGCAAAACAAAAACTAGAGCTTCAACTCTACATCAAGCACAAGGAGAGTAACACTGTCTAAATCTGAAAATATATATACTGTGTTGGAATATATTAGGAAAACTAAACGTTTGGATTTGGAATAAAATTATGATTTGGTTTGCACCAACATGTTTGTTTTTTTTTATAATGGAATTCACAGTCTGTATCATTTGGGTGTTTTTTTTTATTTTTTTTGTTTATTAGATGTTTGCACAAAATTATGTGGTTTGTAGTTATTTTAGATGTTTAGTTTTGTTCCTTTGTTAGCTGTGAAATGACGTAAGCCTAAATTGCGTAAAAAATTCATTCATTCATTCATTCATGCTCTAGTCTAGATCTGTAAATTTTTCAACCGAGTGACGAAACGTTATTCCTAACATCTGGCAACACTGTGAATGATAAAGGACTGGATGAAGTAAACAGAAAATAATGACCGAACGTATTACCTTAGATCTTTTATAGGAGACATGTCACATTTTATATTTTTGTTTCTTGACTCATAGGATCAACTGCTCTTAACGCTACAGACGACAGCGACCCTATCACCATTCGACTCTCCCACTCCGAACTAAATAGTGCAAAAAAAACTCAAACCATAAATAAGGCTTCAAGAATTCCAAAATCACTCTCGCTTTGAAAATCATCCTGTCTACTCCCTTTAAAAGAACAACATTAATCTCATTCCCCTCCCTTACAATATACCAAGTCCCAGCTTCTTTTTCCTTGCAAAACAAATTTTCAACGAAAACTCAATCAGGTGGTGTACGTTTGGAAATATATTCCCCATTACAAGTTTGTAGGGAAAGAAAAACGCAGAGGAGAATTCAATCAGTACCTAAGCTACGCATTTTGGAAGGCTATAAGTACGACAGTGGCTTCCTTATTTGATTGATCTACTTCGATACTCACTCTGAGCGAAGCTTCGCAAAGCAACTGAAAGGTAAACTGATGCTCTGACAAAGTGAAATTCTGAGGTCGACCGACTAGTGTATTTTAAAGACCTAATCCAAACATTCGGTTTACCTTCTCTCCTTGATCGCATGCAACGGGTTTGTTTAGATTTGACCCCGATTGCCGAGCTGCTGTTTTGGCTCGAGAAAAAACCCACACACAACGTCTTCTTTTCTAGATGAAGGAATTTTCCAGGACTGATTAGCAAAGAATTATAAGACCTAATTGATAATTTTTGTATGTCTTCAGAGGTACCACACTGGTCTTGGTTTTATAATTTATTTGTATTTGTAATAAACAGTTGGAGTATTAGATGGAAATTATTATTTTGACCCTTCGCTCCTTACGTGCCATAACAGCTGTCCAGGATAATCGGCTGAGATTTAGTCCAGACAGAGTTATTCAAACCTAGGAAATTTGGTGTTTTTTCTTTAATTTGCTCATTGTTTTACGGTGTTTTTAGTGGTTCTGAACATTCATAGTGACAGTAGGGATGGTTAGCATTGTGTGTGTGGTAGAAAGACCATTTTTTGTGGCCCGTTTTAATATCCGCAAACATTCGAGATATGTTCATTTGCTTCGACGTTCTGATTGGGCTTTTAGTCGCCTCTTCGGCGAGGATGATGGACAGTTGGGACCAGAGGTTGGGACTATCTTTTGGCAGGGTTGCCACATTAGCGAAATTTTTCGTACTAACACAGACCAGAAAAGGGTGTTCTTTTATTACAAAAATACAATTCCATTTAAAGAAAAAATGCGCTGCAGCAATTTGTTGCAGCAGTTCAAACTACTAAAATTAATGTACGGAGAGCACTGTTCCTCTAACTAATACTGAGCTTCTAAAGAAACACGCAGCCGAACAGAACAAACTGTGTTCTTTTGAGCAAAAATTGTTAGTTTTACTAAAAAGTGCTCTAATAGTGCACAAAAATAAACAGAATTATCTACCCATGACAGCCCTGGCTTTCGGAAAGTGTCCATGAGACAACAAGTTGGAAAAAATAAATGTTCTTTACGGGTCGATGGAATCAAAGGTTCGCTGATAAGCTTATCGTTCTAATT
The DNA here is from genome assembly GCA_030848855.1 of Branchinecta sandiegonensis. NCBI lineage: Eukaryota > Metazoa > Arthropoda > Branchiopoda > Anostraca > Branchinectidae > Branchinecta > Branchinecta sandiegonensis. The sequence continues at coordinate 7,525,968 of JAUPMV010000009.1, forward strand.
TCCCACCACAAGCATCTATTTACTGCATTCCAGTTCAAATTCGCCGGAAGAAAACAACATTCAGTCGTATGCATTGTCTCTAGCAATGTCTCTTCCCTGTGAAGGCGTATTATCCATTATGCGCAATACTGATCAACATCGCCAACAAACATTGGCTCTGATTGGTTTGTACAGATCGTACCTCCGACTGAACCAATCACAAACGAGGCGAGGGGCGGAGCTGAACTGAGGAAAAGACTATCCACGGGAAGATCAGATTTTGCTACAGAGCGAAAGCATGAAAACAACTATGATAGGGAAAACGAAAATAGGCTGACTGGTGTTGGCGCTTGTTACTGAGAAGGAAAATAATGGAATACTTCGGTTTCGGTTCTGCTTTAATAGATACTACCGGTTAACGGGAGACACACGGTCGATTTTGGTCCCTCCAAAGTGCGATTTAGGCTAACTGATCCAGACTATCCCCGAATACACACCGTCAATTTTGATCCCTCCAAAGTGCGATTTAGGTTAACTGATAGGCTAAGTTTACACTTCAAGCCGTAAAGTAAACTAACATCAAAGTACACAGGAAGACATTTCGCTTTCGCTCTCCCAACACCCATGCAGAGAATCTGAAAACATCACCTAAGGCGTATTCTTACCGGGAACGGCGAGAATAGAGGGAGTCACTCCGCGCGGACTCCGCGTACAGAAACAGCGAGGACACGGGGAATACTTCCAAAATGGATTTTGTTCGAAAAAAAAATATGCAGTTGACGAAATTAGTCTGGATCCACTTTATTTTTGGTTTTGTTTATTCTGATTGTTTTTTATTAATTTTACATTGCACCAACACCAGCAAAAATTGATTCCCCTCCGAATCTGAAAGGGAGCCCTTTTTTATGATGGTGATGATAATCGGAGTATTCCCCGTCCGTGGGGACTCGCGAGAATACGTGGAGCGAGTCCCTGGGACAAACAAAAACGCAGGTACTCCTCAAGTGGAGTTCTCAGGGAACGGCGAGAACACGCCTATTGGCTCTCATTGGTTTGTACAGACCTTACCTCCGACTGAACTGAACCAATCACAAACGACGCGAGGGATGGAGCTTAATTGAGGAAAAGACAATCCACAGGAAGATCAGAGTTTGCTACAGAGCGAAAGCATGGAAACAACTGTGAAAGGGAAACGAAAATAGGCTGACTGGTGATGGCGCTTGTTACTGAGAAGGAAAATAATGGAATACTTCGGTTTCGGTTCTGCTTTAATGTAAACTACCGGATAACTGGAGACACCGTTGATTTTGATCCATCCAAAGTGCGATTTAGGTTAACTGATCCAGAATATCCCCGGATAGGCTAAGTTTACACTTCAAGCCGTAAAGTAAACTAACGTCAAAGTACACACGAAGACATTTCACTTTCGCTCTCCCTAACACCCATGCAGAGAATCTGAAAACGTCACCTAAGGCGTATTCTCGCCGTTCCCCGAGGACTCCTTGGGGAATCGAAGGGAACTGCGAGAATGGAGGGAGTCACTCCATGCGGACGAAATTAGTCTGGATCCACTTTATTTTTGGTTTTGTTTTTTCTGACTGTTTTTAATTAATTTTACATTGCACCAACAACAGCGAAAATTGATTCCCCTCCGAATCTCAAAAGGAGTCCTTTTTGATGACGGTGATGTTAATCAGAGTATTCCCCGTCCGTGGGGACTCGCGAGAATACGGAGAGTGAGTCCCCGGGACAATAAAAAACGCGGGGACTCCTCAAGTGGAGTCCTCGGGGATCGGCGAGAATACACCTCTAATCTCACCTAGAGGCATATTCTCGCCGTTCCCCGAGGACTCCTCAGGGAATCGAAAGGAACGGCGAGAATAGAGGGAGTCCCTCCGCGCGGTCTCCGCGTGCAGAAACAGCGAGAACACGGGGAATGCTTCCAAAATGGATTTTGTTCGAAAAAAAAAATATGCAGTTGAAGAAATTAGTCTGGATCCATTTTATTTTGGTTTTCTTTATTCTGGCTGTTTTTAATTAATTTTAAATTGCACCAACACCAGCAAAAACTGATTCCACTCCGAATCTGAAAGGGAGTCCTTTTTGATGATGGTGATGATAATCAGGAGCATTTCCCGTCCTTGGGGACTCGCGAGAATACGGAGAGTGAGTCCCCGGGACAATAAAAAACGCGGGGACTCCTCAAGTGGAGTCCTCGGGGAACGGCGAGAATACGCCTTAGGTGGCCGCCCTTGAGACGTGTGGACTTGTGCCTGCTATGACGGCTACCAAAAAAAACGTAACAAATGTGGCCAGAGAAATCAACATGAATTTGCTTCGAAAGAGATTACCGCCATATCTGGCCCCAAGTCCGGTTGTGAAAGGAGAAAGGTCGGGCGATATGCTTGCTACCTATCCCCCGTGAAGTGTTTACTTTCAGCAACTGAATCGCTGGCGTTAGCCTCGGATCGCCTTTTTCCAGTTCAGCGATCTAGGCTGACTAGAGGGCGATTCTGGCGATCTCTTGGATTCGCTTTCCGAAAAGCAAAGCGAGAATCCGCCGAGCGCAACAACAAACGAAAAGTCGTTGCGCCTCAGTTGCACCTTTACAACTTCTCGCTGACTTTCAGAAATCACTTTCCACTCGCTAATGGTGGGTTTACACACTGCGTAAAATCCGAGCGTATTTTACGCACGTATTTGAGCTTGAAAAGATTTCTAGCAATACGGACGTTTTTAGATACAAAACGGACCGATTTCTCAAATACATCCGGACTGCTGGAGATCTTTTCAAGCCAAATACGTGCGTAAAATACGCTCGGATTTCAAATACGCTCGGATTTTACGCAGTGTGTAAATCCACCATAAGTGGATTCGCTTTCCAAGTGCTGGCGGAAACTCGCTGAGCGCGCGAAAAGCTCTGCAAAGCGAAGGGAATTTTAGCCGAAGTCGCAAACACAGCCGGCGTATGAGCTCGCAGAGCTTTCCAGACCGCCAGAATCGCCCTTAGTTTATGTACGTCCCCCATACTCTATATGACTAAGTCCAAAACACGCCAGCGATCCTCGGGAAGAATGAGAAAACGTAGCACTAACGACTCAAACTCAACAACTCAATCCTGTGTTAACCAATCACGGCGGTGTCTGGAAGCAGCTGTGATACCGCTTTCGGCTCTTCCGCTAGGTACAGGGCGATTTTGCATCGGCATGAAGAGTATTGTCTCAAGATCAACACTTCTGTAGACATAATAACAAGTCGGATATATAAGGAAGTGGGTAGCTTTCACTTTCTACTACTGAGACGTGTGCAAAAACGTATGCACACCCTGGGAAGAAGATTGCAGATTTTCTACTCATCCGCCAGTGGATCTATTTTACGTCAGAAGTGCTGATGGTGGGGCAGAGGGGGATTAACAGAAACTCTGAAAAAGTCATTTTTGCTAGAGGCGTAACCTAAGTGCACCAGCAAATTCCTTCGCAACGGACTGCGATATCATCGCATCAGCCTATGAGATTACACGACTAGGTGTGCAGTAGGGTGCGGCAGGTGCGGCGGGTGCGATTTTTGCTACCGACGTCTTTGCTAGTGGTATCATCGGAACTAACCCGTCATACCGTCTTCCGCAACCGAGGTTGCGCAATAACACGGCATCCTCAACATACAATTTCCTGTAACGCCCCTTAAACTCGGACTATAACACATAGGGTATGGTTTTCTTTTCCGGGGTAATAATTAACAGGGAAAATGGACATACCTTCTCTTTTTCTGTCTTCTTCCTCACTTTCAGCAAACCATCGTCACCTTCGTGATCGGAGTCCTCGAGGACATCCTTGAAGCTTTTCTTGAGTTCTGCCTGCTCCTCGAAATAACTTTTGTCTCTCCGTTCTAATGAGCCGTCAGCACCATCTAGCCAGAAACCAATTTCATGTAAACGACTAATTTTAGAATAGGCGTCTTAGGACAGGGTTTCCAATTAAAAATCCGGAAACGGTACGACAGTAGACCCCTTGACTTTTAATTCTTGCGCGTTGCGAAAGCTTAATCTTCTTTTTTTTAAACTTAACGGGCTTTTCTGGTTAATTTATTGTCTTCGAGTTTGGCGGAGGTCTGCATATTTGAACCAACATTGCCAACATTTTGAACTATGTTGTACTAGCACATTTTCCACCCAAGAAAGGACGATGTCGCTTTCCGTCGATTTCAATAGTGCAGAGATAGTAAAAGGGTGTATTTTCAAACCGGCAATCTCTGACCGGGATTTCAAGTTCCAACTTAGAAATTCCGGAAATCTTATGAGAGCTGAGAAGGATACGGTGGCTATGCCATCTGTAACGACGGTGTCGCTACAATGCGCTTCAAGGAGCATTAACCGTCATTAAGACGAAGGATTTACGCTTCGTTTCAATTCTGGAGTCTAACAAGGACTCCCTTTCATTCTTCCAAAGAGACCTTCCAGATTCTTGCTCCATGACAGATGTGATTTAACGGCCCGGCAGGATAGAGAAAGAAGTTCTTCTTTGTTTCTTGGCCGTAAAAGTTAGTGCTCGTTTCAACCTTTTCAATCGACTTTCTCATACCACAGCCGATAGGTGGTATCTGTGTCATTCCATAAGGAAAAGCGTTTGGGGTAACGCCCCGTTCTTTATATATCACCATACCGGGAGAACCTTACCACCCGCTTTACCATAGCAAACAGAATAAGACCAAAGGTTACGATGGGATCCCAAAGATAATTGGAAACGATCGTAAACAATTGTTTTTTACAACTGGAAACAGTTGTTTACGATTGGAAACAGTTGTTTACGATTGGAAACAGTTGTTTATGATTGGAAACAGTTGTTTACGATTGGAAACAGTTGTTTATGATTGGAACTTGGAAACTACTATTGTTTTAATTCTATTACTACTGGAAATTACTACTGTAAACAGTTGTTTGCGGTTGTAAACAGTTGTTTGCGGTTGTAAGCAGTTGTTTGCGGTTGTAAACAGTTGTTTGCGGTTGTAAACAGTTGTTTGCGGTTGTAAACAGTCGTTTACTGTTGTAAACAGTTGTCTGCGGTTGTAAACAGTTGTTTGCAGTTGTAAACAGTTGTTTCCGATTGTTTCCAATCGTTTGCGATTGTAAACAGTTGTTAACGATTGTACTTTTACGATTGGAAACAATCGGTTTGTTAACAACTGTTTACAATTGCAAACGATTGGAAACGATCGTAAACAACTGTTTCCAATCGTAAAAAAAAACAATTGTTTACGATCGTTTCCAATTGTTTTCAATTGTTTACGATTAGAAAAATGTCCCATAATACGATGACTTGAATTATTTCCATACGGGTCATTGGTCATACAGACAATCGGGTCTTGCACATGTTCGGCCTTTGCCGAGCCGCGTAAACATTTCACAGACCGCTTAACCAGGCTCAATACGTAAAAGGCTTACTTTCCAGCAAAAAGCACATCAGAAAATCAGGCTCATTCGTCAACATCCGGTTTTAGCCAGATTTCGACCGGAACTATCCGTCCGAGAACAAATAGTATTTCCCGATTTAATGAATGAAGGGTTTAATAAAACAAAACAAAAAATAGAATCTTCAAAGCCTAGAGGCGAACCTGTGAGGGACTAAATACCCTCGCCGTGTCTTTTGTGGGTACACCAACCTTTTCCAACCAATTTCTTCGGAGAATTTGTATGCCCATACATTTTTAAGCCCCTCCCCCTCCCCAAAATGTCAAGGTGGGAATCCCATCGACAGCTCAGTCTCATTCGTGAGCTGCCCAGACTCTTTTAGCTGTGTTCTCGATATTGATGTTAAACTCGGACCAGGTTATTATAGCACCAAGGACTGGTCCGGAGTATATATTCTTACGTACATCCATTTCAATGTACTTATTCGGCTTAATAATTAATTCGAACTTCGACCCGAATTCCGGGCAAACCAATTGTCGAGCGAGAAAACAAAGTTCATATGTGCATTCAGCATGTACTCTATATATCGATATATCCTATATCGATGCCCCGATCGTCTTCAGTGTAAGACTACTATCAGATTTCCGGCCTCAGCCCAATTCTTCTCAACTACTTATCTAGCGAGAAAATAAAGTTCATATACGAAATTAACATGTATCCTTACTCCAACAAGGATGTTCAAACCATCTTTAGAAAAATCTTTTCTTTCTACCAATTCTAGTCTTGGCCGGATTCCGGTCAACCTAGCCTACTTGTCTGGCGGAAAAACAAAGTTGATTCAGGATTCTTACCTATAGATAGATAGATAGATAGATAGATTTATTTGCGCTAAAAAGCCACCAGGGCCATGGCAAATACAAAAAAAATAATAACAACAAAACAACAACAATAACAAACCTACAAAAATCCTTCCCGATATGACAGAGCGATCCGAAAGAATCTTCCAAATCTCTTTAAATCCCCAAAATGTTTGCTTTTTAATTTTCTAACAAGTTCCTCCCTCGAGAAAAAACCCACCCTAAAAATTTCCTCCCTTAAATCCCTTAAACCCTCACAATCACAAATAAAATGCTCTACATCTTCATCAATCATCCCGCACAAAGGGCAGAAATAAGGACCAGACGAAACCCTAATTTTCCCAATATATTTTCTTCTTTGGCCAAAAGGCAAACAATCTCCTCTCAGACTAATTAAACATTTCAATTCTTCTGGAGATAACCCCGACTTAAAATAAATTTTTTCTTAAGACGCTCAAATCGACTTCAGAAGAAACTTTACTTTTAATTTTCCAATTTTGCCGGATTCCAGGCGAACTACTTGTCAAGTGACAAAATTAAGTTTAGATCTGGATTAGCATGTTTCCTCACCCCAAAATCGATAATAACATCAACTTGAAAAAATACTGTGTTGATCCCTTCATCTGAAACCTCTCCCACGCCCAAAAGGGCGTCCCTTTCCTCATACGAAGTTTCAACCAAGTATCTCATTCCGTTCGAGAGTTGTCGTGCTAACAGACAGACGAACGGACGGGCAGACAAACTTTACGAAGTCATCGATATTCCGTCACTAACGTTTTGGGATCCAAACAAGGTAAGCCTACCCTCCAAGTAAGCTCACATGCCACTTGTAAGCATATGTAGTAAGCTAAGGGTGTCGGCTAAGATCTGTGCTGTCTTGAAGCCAAATAATGATTATAGGCCTTTCGGGTTCATGAAAATGTATGGTTTATTCAAAAATATGCCATGCGTTTTGCGGTTACAATGCGCAAGGAGGCTAGGAGTCTATTTTATAATCAAAAGTTATGAAACTTCTGACAGTACGGCGGCGTGCATCCGTGTACAATCCTCACGGACTACGAATGAAAATGAGTCTCCTTTCTGGGCAAATTTATGATGAGGATCTTGTTTCTGTAACCAGGGGCGTCACGACTAGGGGGGAGGGGGTCCCCTCCCCCCCCCCCCCCGAATTTTGTCGGCCAGTCGGTAAAAATAGCCGAAAATGGTCGATCTTTTATTAAAAATAGTAGTTTTTCTTAAAATTAGCCGATTTTTCGTTAAAGGACACCTGAATAATGAAACCATACTTGAACAAACCATGTAGATGCATTTACAGACATGGCCTCGGAGAGCATTCTTCTCCTGAGCGTGACGTTTTGAAAATATGGATGTTCGTTACTGGAGGTTTGCACATGCAGACTCCAAGACAAAAAGCGCAATTCGCTTAAATCTTGTAGGCTACAGCGCTGGCCGGATCGTATTGGAATTTCTTCTAGATATACGTTTGGGTTTAACTGGTTAAAAAATATTCCAGAAGAAGGGTTGATTGGAGACAGTTGTTCATTTCTAAAATTGTTCGGTCGATACTGAAATAAGGACAGATGCAAAATGGAGCAAAAGTCATAGCTTGGAAACACTACGTATTTGGATTGGGTTTTCTGCAGGCAATGTTAACGGAAGTCGTACAGATAGGGATGATACTTCGTACTCTTCATTCAAGTGTCCTTTAACACAGTCGTTTTTTCTCAATAATAGTCGTTTCTATCTGCGAGTCGGTAAATACCTTGCCCCCCCCCCTAAAAATTTTGGCTAGTAACGCCTCTGTCTGTAACGATCCTCAACAAGGATTACACCCCTGAGAATGTGACTTTTGATGACTATGAGGACAATTACTGACTGAAATTTGGGGTTTTATAACAAACATTCTTGCTTTTCATGTTAATTTAGTTCAGATCAGATTCAATTTGACCGGTACTAGCTTCTTTATTTTTTTCACTCTTCTCAGGTTTACTCTAAACCACTTCTTAAAAAAGGTAAAATCACTCTTGGCTGGCAGAATATCATCAAACGTCATTATATTAATGATGTTAAATTTTTTTATTCTTTAACAAAATATGGGGTATGTCATTTTTCCGGGCAGTTGGTAGAACACAGGTACAAGTGACTATGGTAACCGTGCGAATTTTGTATGGGGATAGTCCAAAAGAAGGAAATAGAAGTCATGGTTTAGAGCAGTCTACTACACGTCGTTGACTGCTGGATAGGCTATACCAGAGGCGTCGCAGGTGAGGGGGGAAGGACCCCCCCCCCCCCCCCAATGGTGTCGGCCACCGGTTAAAATAAAATTTAGTCAGTAAAATCGCGGCACTATTTTTATGAACTGCTGAAATCTACCGAAAGACAATCTATTAATTATTGGCGAAAAAAAAGTCGGTCAAAATGACCAGCAAGTCCGTGAAATATTTCGATACTAAACGCCGGTTAAGAGGAAAGGTACACCAGCAGGGCAAAGTGCACTTCCCTCCATCTCTATACCCTTCTGACAATAGTAGCTATTAGTTACTATTTCCGTTCCAACCTCAGGGAAAGTACTACGCTGACCGTTCCACCCTTCTCGAAATAGGAACTATTAATAACTATTTGCTTACCATGCTCGGGAGCGTAGCAAGCGTGGTAACTACGGATATCTCTAACGTGATTGGCTGGATTACCCCTTGGAGTGATAGTTTACCGAAAATTTAAAAATGCGTTCCAGCCTTGACGCCAAGAAGCTAAAATTCGTGACGTCATGCGTAGTAACTACGGTAAGTAGGGTGGAACAAGCGCTATGACTTCCTTTTCTCTTTGTCGAGAAGAACAACCTTCTCTAAGTCTCTAAGTCTCGCAAATAGCTTTTCCTAATTTTCTCTTTGTCTACGAAACAGCGGTTTAAGTGGATTCAGAAGCCAAAATCTCGGGAGATTTTAAGCTTCCGAAGTCTAAAATTTCGAGAACTACAGTAGGCTACGGATTAAAACTTCGAATTTTGTTTAATGTCGGTACGTTAAGCCGCTTTCACATTGACACGTTGAGCCTTTCAAACTGAACTGCGCAACCCCAGCGCCGCGCTTGCAGCGACGCAACGCAGAGCTTAAGCAGACAAATTAAACGCATCGCAAGAACAGAACCAAGTTCTATTCTTGCGTTGCGTCGACGCGTACGCATCAGATTTGTCAGTGAAAAATGGAAGTTTTTAAGAAAAACTGGAGAAAAACCTACTAAAGATGAAGAAAAATTTCTAGTTGTGAAAGAGACAAGAATTCAGCAGAAGAAACCGAGAAAGGAAAATGACCATCCAGCATGAAAGATTCTCGCGCAGGTGTGAAAGATACGCTACACAACCTGTACGCAACGCAAGATAAACGCATACTTAAGGCATCGCAACGACGCGTCAATGTGAAAGCGGCTTTAGGCGTACATCTTCAAATGGTTTCTGTGGGAACACAAACTGAGTATTATCAGGGACTTGACCAGACTGAATTGTAAATTGTCACTTCTCAGATCCGACCATAAAGGGAGTGGCGGAGGAAGGGGGAATCCGGAATTTTCTGACCCGCATAAATTTCGAACGAGCTATCCGATCTGATGAAACCGGATAACTGATAATAACACAAATACCAGATGAATCCGTTTCAGGTCCTGACTGGATCACGAAACATTTTCATGATCCCCACTGGCCGATTACCATTATTGTTTTAAGGGACACCTCGCACCACATCCTGTTTCTGCTATAAGATGTTCTGAGATAGTTGACTACTTTAGAGCAGAAAGTTTTCTGATATTAACGCATGCCAATTGCCACCGTTTCACGATCTTGAATGTGTTTATTTCTCGTGGTTTATGTTTCTCTTTTTTTCTTTGTTCTTGAGTTCCGCTGTTTGCCTTTGTTGTTATTAGTGGGTAAGAAAATAAATAAATAAATAAAACTTAGCTATTCTTCCAGGAAGTTAGACAATGCTTCGGCTGTTTTCAGCCTTTTTCCATGTCCCTCGCCTTGGATGAAAAAATTTGCAAAATTTGTATATCCGGTCTTCGGACGAAAAGTCATCTCGGAAACATTGAACCGAAGCCCGCTACGTAAACCACAAATTAGTTCAGAAGTTCCGTGTCCAAGATGTCGTTCAATTGCTAGAGAAAACGTCAGTGTCACTACTACGCACATCACGTCAACGAGGTCATAGAGTACATGCAGAGGCGTTACTAGCCAAAATTGGGGGGGGGGGCAAGGCATTTCCCAACTGGCTGGTAACTTTTAACCGACTGTTTTCAAGAAAAAATGACGGTTTGAAAAAAAAAGTCGATTGATTTTCAGAAAATTTTCATGAAAAAAATCAACTGTTTTGGCGACAAATCGCCGCACGTCGCGTCGACTCGGTTATTTTTTACCGACTGGCCGACAAGACTGGGGGGGGGGGGGCGTCCCCCAGTCGTGACGCCCCTGAGTACACGATATTTATCATGAACTTTTTAAGCCCAGTTAGAAATTAAGTCTAAATTATAGCTGTATTTTTCTTGTCTTGTTTTTCGTTGTTTATTTTACTTCGCTATCACCTTACGTATTTGGCGGGTTACAAATAAAATAAGAAGAACGTGGCAATCGTCATAACCAGTGTCATACTAATAGAGGAGATAGGATACACTTATGAAGTGTGGAACCTCGAGAACGAGAACGGATGAAAATACTACTGAAGTAGAATGAATTACTATCATAAGTAAGATTAGTCTTTTAAAGAACCTGTCTTACCTGTAATGCTAACGCAACCTCTAAAGCCGGAGACCCCAATTTTGGACGGTACATTCTAACCGCTCTAACAAAACCACGCTGATTTTCTCACTTGCCGTGTTTTGCTACCTTCGATGTGTATCACGCTGTCGACGGTTGTCTGCGTGAAGTTTTTCGATCAGAAAAAAACAGTTATGTAAATTAACGGGTCTTGGAAAAGGCTTAAAACAGCCAAAACCTTGGGTTATTGTTGAAAGCACAGACTAGTTCTAACGTAATCAAATATTTTAAAACACTGCAAGTTGAGTATTAAATAGTGCGAGGGGTCCTTTAAAGGACCCCTCTTGCTTATTCTGCCTTTTATAATATACTTAGCTATCATATGGAATTATAAGCTTCTAAAATCCCCACCTTTCTCTATTGTTTCGTTTCGTAACTACGAATTTTTAGCGCTTTTTCGGCCTTGCCGAGTTTTCCCGTCACCCAATGAAAAGTTTGCCGGAATCTTGAACGTCCGCTGTCAACTCTTTCACACATAAGCATGTGATAATCTTCTGTTTATTACTTCTTTTATTTGCTTAGTTTTCAAATGTTTTGCGCCCAGCCGCCGTGTCGGAGAGCAGGAAGGCTGGATATAGTCGACAAGCGCTAACAAGAAAATCGCTATTTTTAGGTAGAAAGTAATGGTATTTCCAAAAACGTATTTTCTGATTCATTTCATACGGAATTGATCATTTCTAGTAAGAGTTGTGCTGTAAGGGTTTTGCTTACAAATGAATTTCTGGTACCCCCCCCCCCCCTTTAAAGTGTTCCAAATCAGGCTTGGACACTAGGGAGCCATAGGACATTGACAGCGCGAACTTCAGTCCGTCGCAGTCCTACGCAAGTACCATTTGAACTTAGAGCCCTTGCTGACATCTTAATATTGACTGCAGGGCATCAAGCCTGTTTGCTACGGACACTTCACTACTCGAGAAACAAACAAGAACAAAAATAGTCCTTCAACCAGGTCGACTACTTTCATTTGGTAACTATTTCTCTGATTTTCAACAGACGAAAAAAAGTCCCGCAGGGGAGACAAGGGAAACTGAGGACCGCCAGGTCCGGACGAATCCTTAGTAATGAATCCTTCAACTTTTTCCAGTCTCTATGATTTATTAACTACAGGGGAATGAATTTCAAAGCACGACAAAAAGACTGTCCCGGAATTCATTGCTGTGGATGGCAAATTAAATGTGGGAAGAAAAAAGTAACCTATGGTGGGTCAGGTCGGTATTTACGGAACACGATCGCTGGCTTTTGCATGGCGCACAACCGACGAGGGTTTTATATCACTACTGGTAACTGATGGGGGGGGGGGGGGGGACAGAGGCCGACACTTCATCTTCTAACAACGAGAACGTTGCACAAATTAAGCGAGCATCCACAAATACCTGTAATGCTATTTTTAACTTGAAATCTTTAGTTGTTTAGTTTGCTGTTTCACATTCGGCTTGTTTCGTAAAGTGTTTGCCCCTGGTTAGGCCTAGTATCATCGAGTTTCCTCTTTATAGGCCTCTCCAACTATGTATTGATTTAGTGCACCAATAAAACGAACTTGAACTTTAATCCCATATCGTCAATATCGATTTTCGATACAGTCTAGATATAGATACCGATAACGGTATCTATATCTGATATTTGATGACGTCTTATACAAAGATTTCCAAAAATGGTATCTCTCCCGACTCTCACTACCAAGACCACACCCAGCTCTAGAACCCACAAAGGGAATTATAGAATACTTTGTTTTGTACAACCACCACTTCACGCAAGTCCCCACGGACGGGGAATGCTCCGATCATCATCACCATCATCAGAAAGGACTCCTTTTCAGATTCGGAGGAGAATCAGTTTTGCTGGTGTTGGTATTATGTAAAATTAATTAAAACAATCAGAATAAACAAAACCAAAAATAAAGTGGATCCAGACTAATTTCGTCACCTGTATATTTTTTTTTTTTAAACAAAATCCATTTTGGAAGCATTCCCCGTGTTCTCGCTGTTTCTGTACACGGAGTCCACGTGGAGTGACTCCCTCTATCCTCGCCATTCCTTCCGTTCCCTGAGGACTCTACGCCTCTAATCTCGATTTTTTGGGATTCCAAAACGGAAGTGGAGGGACATCTATGACTTCGCAAAAGCTGTCTGTCTGTCCGTCCGTCTATAACACGATAACTCTCGACGGAGTCGAGATATTTTGTTCAATTTTAGAATAGGGATTCTTCGGATCAATGTAGACGTCAAGTTCAAAGATGGGCTTTGTAGCCCTATATTTAGGGGTGGGGGAAGGGGCTTAGATTGAGGGGCGACCAAAAATATTTTACATAACATGGTCGATTTAGGGGTAAGGAAGCCCGCTGAATCCATGTCTGAAATATATTTTCTCGCCCGACAAATAGTTCACCCGGAATCCAGCCAAAACCGGAAAATTGTTAAAAGTCAAAGTTTTATTTGAAGCTGATTAGAGGTTCGGCATTGAGCTAAACAGACATGCTGAATCCGTATCTGTAGATCATTCTCTCGCCCGACAAATAGTTCGCCCCGAATCCGGTCGAGTGGCCTTAAAGTGAAAGTTTTATCTGAAGTTGATTAGAGGTTGGATATGGGGGTAAGGCAACCAGTTTTCACCTGGAATCCGGCCCAAACCGGAAATTAGGTAAAAAGTTGTCGATTAAAGGTTCGACATCGGAGTAAAAATACGTGCTGAGCTCATATCTGAAGTTGATTTTCTCGCTGGTCAAGCAATTCGCCCTGAATCCAGCAAAAATTTGGCTGAACTGGAGTTTAATTCTCATGTTAATTAGAGTTTTGGTTCGGGGATAAGAACGCATGCTGAATCCCTATCTGTTTTTATTTTTCTCTACGTCCCAATCTTTTTGCCACAGTTGGGGAGAAGGAGAGCTTAAAAATACAGGAACACAACAGTCATCAGTTAAACTTGGTGGAAGGCTGTTCGGACACGGGAAATAGATACGATGGACGGTCGACGAAAGTTTTGCACGCGCCTTGGGTGGACAGTTTGGTTGGAATCATCGGCCGAGTTTACGAATGAACCTAATTATCAGATATTCTTTTCGGCGAAAAGTATTAAGAATTACCTAATGAATCTCTATAAGGGATCTGCAAGTTTACGGATTCTGGAAATCTGTCGGACCGATTATTGTCTATATCAGGAAGTTTAAAAATACTAAGTTTTGAGATCCCATCGAAACCTTTGGTCTTGTTTCTTCCGACTCGAAAATGTGCCAGCGTTTCTGCAACACGCTCGGCTACACATACTTAGTGACACGGATTCAATTAAAAACCTTATTACCGCGTTCCCCGGACTCGTTAAAAGGTTCAAATGTTCCAAAGTTGTCCCCGTGCCTGCAACACATACGCGGTACCAGAAAAGCTTCGTTCCAAGTTTCACAAAAATTTATAATGATGGCGGTAGCTGTCTTTGATATTATTCCAACGTCCGTGTTTTGTTTTTTATTTGTATACTATAATAGGTCTGTGATGACGAATTGATGATTAATACCCAAATTTGGCATTGCGATGATAGTGTTTTTTCTTAAATTAATTCGTTACTTACTTACTTCCTTACTTACTCGTCACCCCTAGAACAACATGACTTAAGGTTCGATGGCATCACTAAAGTGAATATTTACTGGGCTTCTTCATAACGACAACTGAGTCTTCGACCGTTCCTGTGACCATGTTATTTGTTCCCAGGTCAGATTACCCAGTTTGTGGCCAAAGCCAAAAACTCAAACGATATTCCGATCAAACATATGCTTCATATACACTTTATATACATCTATATATACACCACCTTATTATTTTTTCCGAGGATTGTGTTCAGGCCCGTATCCAGGAATTTCTTTCGGGGGGAGGTTTGCCTTTCGGGGGGGGGGGGGGGGGGCTGGTCGGACAAAAAAGTACAAAAAACACATAGATGAGAGGGAAAAGCCAATAAATATGATTATTTTTGTATGTTTCAGGGGGGGGTCAACCTCCTACCCCCCCCCCCTGGATATACGGCCTTGAATGTGTTCTTTCCCATATTCCGGTTGTCAAATTCTGATCATACCATTTGCTCGGTAGCAATACAAAGCAGATAGAACGGATCCAGTCTTATCAATCGTCTACCGACAGGAATAACCTGACAGACACATTTATTAGAAATCTACAAAGAGTGAACATGCTGGTTGTTCTCTCATTAGGGCTAAACGACAGATCCGCTGAGAAAACTAACAACAGATGTGTCTTTTTTTATTCATTCAACTCTGATCACAGCTCTATACGACTTCGGGATCGACTTTCACTCCATCGGATTTCCTAATGTTGCCGGATTACGGAGAAAATTCCTTGTCCGGTGAAAAAATTAAGTTCCGAATTCAATTCAGCAAGTGCTCTTACTCCCCTGTCGAGTGTCTAATCGACTTCAACTTACTCCTACCCAATGGCGAAACTAGGGGGAATAGGGGCAGCTGCCCCCCCCCCCCCCCCGCCCCGAAAAATCCTGTCGGTAAATATTTTCATCATTCCGTTTCTGGTACCGACAAAAGCTCTGCCGGTAAATCAGGAGAAACTTGTCTGGAAATCAGAAATCATCCGTTGTCGGATGTTGACTGAATTCGGATAAATGGACCATTTTCTTACTACCTACAGACTTTCATCTCAATACCTCCAACCCTTCCACAACTAAACATGTGAAGAGGTCTTCCCACAAAAGCTCTTGTTACCAACTACCTCTATGCGTTCGATCCCAGGCAAGTCAAAATCTCTGGGAAGCCAACACCCTGTCCAAACGTCTGAAACACCGTCTCGGACAACAGAAATTCGTGTAAGACTGGTTCGACCCATGGGCGTCACGACCGAGGGTGGGGGAGGGGGGCGCCCCCCCCCCCCTCCCCAATGTTGTCGGCCAGTCGGTAAAAATAACCGAGTCGGCGCGAAGCGACACGATTTTTCGTCAAAACAGTCGATTTTTTAGAAACTGTCGTTTTTTCTGCAAAATCAGTCATTTTTCTGCAAAAACGGTCGGTAAAAATTACCAGCCAGTCGGTAAATTCCTTCCCCCCCCCCCCCCCCCAAAAAAAAAAAAAAAAAAAATTTGGCTAACGCCTCTGGTTCGACCGCCAACAGCAGTAGATATGCAGCAATCTTCTATTTCCCTTTCTTTAAATCTTCTCCCAAAACCAACCACCCGAAAACAAAAATCGCTGACACACTTCGTATACTTGGGTAAAAAAAAAACGAGGAAAGGCAAACATTCAAGCCACCCCACTTAAAGAAAAGCAACGAAGTTCCGTCTCCACTTGAGTGTTTCTATTCAATATCACAATAAAAAGCTCACCCTATTTTCCCTGCTGAAAGTACTCCATCCCACTTCAAACAAGGATTGGGCGGGAAAAGTCACGGACACTTTAGAAGTTTGAAAATCATGGATGCTCATCATTATGTTAAATGTTTTGACGAGAGTGTTTATGTTATGATCCATTTAAAGGACCTGTCTTACCTATTATACTAGCGCAGCCTGCTTCCGTTATCACTCCGTTCATTCCTAAGCCCAGAGACCCGAATTTCGTGCGGTACATCCAAACCCCTCTAACAAAACTTCCCTGATTTCTCACTTACCGTGTTTTGCTACCTTCGAGGCGTATCACGCCGTCGACGGTTGTCTGCGAGAAATTTGCCCATCAGGAAAAACAGCTATATAAATTTGTTCCTGTTTTCGCTATAAGTCAACCGTCTCGGGAAAAGGCTTCGAACATCCAAAGCCGTGGCTAATCTTTTGAAAGCCGAGCGTAATTTTAAAGTATTCTACTATTTTAAAATACTGGAAGTTGAAGAGTAGATAGTGCGAGCGGTCCTTTAAGTGTTATGTTCATACCGTAAATATTCCTGGCATCCGTCATAATATTTAACGCAAGGATGCGCATCTTTATGTTAAATGTCTGCAAAACTTATGACAGAGAACAATGGCATACATTAGTCGTCCTTAAAGTGTTATGTTCATAGCGTAAATATTCCTGGCATCCGTCATAATATTTAACACAACGATGCGCATCCATATGTTAAATGTTTGCAAAACTTATGACAGAGAACAATAGCACTCAGTTAATCGTACATTATTGCGTATCTGACTAAGACCGAACAGTTACGTAACGGCGAAGGATTTAGTAGATACACAGCAATGTGACATTTTGGTATAGTTCTAAGCTCCATTAAGTTAAGATTCAAATACAGGAAAATCACAACTACTCGAGTTAAACCGGATAGTGTATAACTGTGCAATTCCTGACAAATTTTATCAGTAATAACTAAGAATGTAAAAAAAGCGGGTTTAAAAGTGGGTTTAAGAGAAAAACAAGTTTTATCTGTATTGTTACTATGACTATTGTATCTTACCCTCAATCTGATCCGGATTGCCTTCAGTCTTTATCAGCAATTCCCGTTCAAAATCCTTTAGGAAAACTGGCTTTTCCTTCTTTTTCGCCTTGCTACTAGTTGGTACTTCCACCGTTTTGTCAAAAAACGACGTCTTCTCCTCATAGATTTTCGGGTCTTTCTTCTTCAAGGATGCTAACGTACGAAAGAACTCCTTTTCAATGTCCTCGGTCAAAGCCTGTCAGAAAGAACATAGGTGTATAGTCTGATATCAAAAACAGAAGTGTCAATTAGGAAGAAAACCAATTAGAACATGACCAAAGGTTTCGATGGTATCCCAAAATTTTAATATTTGTTACAGACAATTCAGTCTTGTAGATAATCGGTCTTGAATAGACTTCTTAAACATTTTTACATTTAAAATTCAGAAAAACATTAAGGCCAAAGGTAATAATCGGAGAAGACCAAGTTCGTATTTGACAGTGAAAAACGGATACGCCAGCTGAATTTCACCAAGTTCAGGCATATTCAGATATCCATTTTGGCTGTCAAATATTCAAACGGATTCAGCATATAGTTTACCCTATAGCCTACGTCGTATCTCCTTCCTTCCTTACTTCTGCCCAACTTCCGGTTTCGGCCGGATTCCGGACAAACTACTTTTCTGGCAAAAAAATAGAGCTCAAAAACGAATTCAGCCCCTACATCGAACCTTTCATTAATTTACTTTTGACAGATTTTCCGGTTTCAGCCGGATTCCGAGCAATCTACAGGTCCGGTGAGAGAATGATTGTCATATACGAATTTAGCATGCCTTCTTACCACAAATCGAACATCTTATCAAATTCAAGTATACTTTTAAACAAATTCTCCAGTTTGGACAGGATTCCGGCCGAACTATTTGTCCGGCGAGAAAATAAATTTTCATCTTCGGATTCAGCACGTCTCCTTGCCACTGAACTGAACCTCTAATCAAATTCAGATTAAACTTTTACTTTTCAAAAAATTTTCCGGTTTTCGCCGGATTCTGGGTGAAATATTTGTCTGGCGAGAAAATAAATTTCATATTCGAATTCAGCATGTCTCCTTACCCATAATTCGACTATTTCATTAGCTTTTAAAAAATATTTTTTGTTCCCCTTAATTTCCCCCACCCCTAAATTTAGGGCTACATAGCCCATCTTCGAACTTGACCCGTACTTTGACCTAAAGAGTCGTCACGCCAAGTTTGATCAAAATATCTCAACCCCTTCGAGAGTTATCGTGCTAACAGACGGACGGACGGACAACTTTTGCGAGCCTCCACTTACGTTTTGGGATTCCAAAAATAGCAAGCAATTTTTCAAATACACCACTGTTACATCCAGGATGTGACTTTTCTTTCTTTGCAGTTAAATTTGGTATGGGTCCATAAATGGACTGTAAGCATCATTGTTAGGGGTGTGGGAATTGAAAAGGAGTTTTTGAGGGAATACCTGCTTCAGTCAATGATTAAAAAGTTACGAGCTGTGACGAGGAGAGAAACAAAATATTAACTCGAAAACTTGCTTTACTTTTTACCTCGGGTAAAAACAGGGTGTAATCAAAAGTACTCAAGTATTTATTTGTATACCAGAAAATAACGCAACGTTGGATGCTAGCCTAGTAGGGAAGACACTTATGTAGGGCTAGCTTAACTTATGTAGGGCTAGCTTAACTTATGTAGGGCTAGCTTAACTATACCAAGGAATGAAATAACATGCCGATTTTAGGAAAAACAGAAGAACGACAAACTGAAACGAGGAACAGAAAACAAAAAAATGGAAGTGAAAATAAACAGAAGAAAACAAATATTTAATATCTAAAACTGATTAACTGCATTCGGGTATTTTTGGGATCCCAAAACGTAAGTGGAGGGATACCTATGACATCGTCTGTCCGTCTGTCTGTGAGCACGATAACTCTCGAAGGGAATTAGATATTTTTGATGAAACTTGGTGTGAGGATTCATTGAGTCAAGGGTAAGGTCAAGTTCGTAGATCGGCTATGTAGCTCTACATTTAGGGGTGGGGGAGGGCGGTCAAATTAAGGGACAAACAAAATATTTTTAAACAGCTAATGTGATAGTCGATTATGGGGTAAGAAGGCATGCTGAGCACGATAGTGAAAACCATTTTCTCGCCGGACAAGTAGTTCGTCCGGAATCCGGCAAAACCGGAAAGTTGGTTAAAAGTAAAAGTTTTCTTTGAAGTTGATTAAATGGTCGATTTAAGGGTAAGAGGACATGCTGAACACGATGGTGAAAGCCATTTTTTCGTCGAACAAGTAGTTCGTCCGGAATCCGGCCAAAACCGGAAAGTCTGTTAAAAGTAAAAGTTTTATCTGAAGTTGGTTAGATATTCAATTTAGTGGTAGGACGACATGCTGAGCACGATGGTGCATTTTCTCGCCGGACAAGTAGTTCGTCCGGAATCCGGCAAAAACCGGAAAGTTGGTTAAAAATAAAAGTTTCATTTGAAGATGATTAAATGTTCGATTTAGGGGTAAGAAGACATGCTGAACACTTATGTGAAAAGCATTTTCTACCCGGACAACTAGTTCGCCCGGAACTCGGCTAAAACCGGAAAATTTGTTAAAAGCAAAAGTTTCGTTTGAAGTTGATTAGGTGACAGATTTAGGGGTAAGAAGATGCACTGAGTCTCTATATGACAATCATTTTTCACCCGGACATATGATTCGTCCGGAATCCGGTTGTAACCAAATTTTTTGTTATAAGTTAAAGTTTTACTTGAAGTTGATTAGATGTTCTTTATACAGATAAGGAGATACGCTGAATTCGCTTCTGAACTTTCTTTTTTTTTCTGGACTAGTAGCCTAAACCGGAAATTTGGCAGAAGTAAAGCAGGTAGTTTCGATCAGTATCGTCAAAACAGATATGGCTTATAGAGGTATATCTGAACTTGAGTTTTGTACAAAACCGGTCAGCACAAAGATCGTAACTGTCTGCATCAAATATTCAAATTTTTGGGATCTCATCGGAACCTTTGGTCTTGTTTTAGTGTAGAAATCTGTTGAGAGGTGAAAGGATGTACAACCATCGCTGAACGGTTTGTCATTGAAAGGTTAGGAGCAAACCAGCCTGATGAACTAAAAGCTGGGAACTTGAGAACCAATATCATCATCCAAAAATGTATGGCCATTGGGTTCGGCTTCCATCGATCCCTTTCGGCCTTTCGTTTGCAGTGGTCTCTTCCGTGAGTTGTCGGACTTTTAGCGGCCAGCCGCAGTTGCTAGGGCGGAGGGGCTAGTAGATTCCTCTCTCTATGAGTATGCTGATGATACAGCCATACATCCGTTGCTCCTGTCTTCTCGTGAGCTTCATGTTGTTGATGGCATTTATATTTTCGGCAATTTTCAGTTTTTGGCACATCTTCTTTAGTTCTCCGGATTGTTGAGGGGCGATACTACACTTGAATAGGGAGTGATTGATACTTTCTACTTCGCTCAGACACGACCGGCAGTTGGGAGTTGGGCTAAGACCCCATTCGAATAGTGTGCTGTTTATCATCACGGTTTCCGTCCGGAGTCTGTAGTAGATGACTTGTTGCTCTCACTTTTGGAAGGGTGATGGTAGAAATTAGTATTTGATGTTTGGGTTCTAGCGAAAGCAAGTTAAACGGATGGCAGATCGAACATGTACTCTGGGTAAGTGTGCCTAGATTGGTGTGCTTCTCCGAGTGCGAAACCAGCAGGATAAACTGAAAGTTGGAAATTCCAGATCATAATGGAATCCCAGACTGCTCAGTACAAACATATTAGTTGCGTTTTCTGCCTTTCCTCCGTAGGTCGATTAACCTACCTACTTGCCACTATTGACCGTTTTTTGGCTCGCCGGTCAGTTCGACTGAGCTCTAAAAACGGCTTATAAGAAAAAATGGCGTCTTCCAGTCGCAGGCGCCTATCTCTCCAATGAGAATTTTGAATTTCGCGCCGTGCCAAGAGCGTAGGTCGGTTGGATGGAGCTCAGACCTCAGTCCACAGCAAGAATAAATAAGGGAAGAATTGAGAAGACTTGAATCATGGGACGTTGTTTTCTGCCCGATCCTCAAGTACCGGGGGTGGA
Organism: Branchinecta sandiegonensis; assembly: GCA_030848855.1. Classification (NCBI taxonomy): domain Eukaryota; kingdom Metazoa; phylum Arthropoda; class Branchiopoda; order Anostraca; family Branchinectidae; genus Branchinecta; species Branchinecta sandiegonensis. The sequence continues at coordinate 7,547,470 of JAUPMV010000009.1, forward strand.
GCCTATTCGGCGCCTGTCCAGACCACAGAGTAATTATTGGCGCTATTTCTTCTGATCGCCGTGCTTCGCGTCAAGGAAGTGCGCCAAATTCAAATTAAACCGAAAGAGGCCGACATTTTGCCCTTCTCCCTCCAACAAATCGCTGCTACCACTAGTTTAAAAGACGAGACAAGGGGCTAAAGTACAGTGAAATGATAGAAGTCGTGCAATCCTACATTCAAGGATGACGAAAATAAAGGCAGAAAAGGACCGATTTGGACTGAAAGTTTAAAGAAGGAAGGGACACGCTTCCAAACATTCATGCAATCTCTATGGCAGATTCTTAGTGATGAAAAAAAAGACTGTCAATAGGATGGATAATGAAACATTTTGCCAACTACCCGAGATAATGATATACATTTTGACCAAAAATAAAAAAAAGGGTTATCTCAAATGTAGACGTTTTGAATGGTACTGTACAATTATCATTTTCAGTAAGCAATTAAAATTTTAAATTAGGAAATACTTCAAGCCAACTGTTTTTCGCAACTAACCGAGAAATGTTATGAACCGAATTGTGTGTTCAGAGTACAACTTAAAAACAAAACATAACAACTCTTTGAGTACAGTTCGCCAGCTATGCCCGAATTCCAACTTGAATGATGTAAAAACATGATAATGAAAAAAAAACGATTACGAAAAGGCATAGACAATGACAAATTTGGGCAGATGTAAATTGCAACTATCCGAGATAATGATCTACCTTTTGGACCAAGAATAATAAGTTGTTATCACAAACTGATACGTCTTGAAAGATATCCTGCAGTCAGCAATAATTAATTTCTGTTTTTCGCAACTACACGAGAAAATGATATGAACTAAATTTCGTGTAGAGTACAACTTAAAAACAAAACATAGTAACTCATTGAGTACATTTCGACAGCTAAATATTGTCCAAGCTTAATACCTTTTCTAGAAGCGATTCTTTACAGTCCTGAGAACACCAAAATAAAATTACTAATGTTTACACCAGTCCTATTGAATCTGAACTAAATGCATGCGTGTTAGGTCTATTCTTCAGCGTTCAAGTTGCTGAATTGCTCCCCTGAGTTATCAGATGCCGCATTCCCTTGGGCTTCACCGTCTTTGTGAAGGGTCGTGACAACATGAGCTTCATATTGCAAATCTGACCCGAGATTGAAAAGGAGTTTCCATTTATATAATCCTCAGAATCTGCACTGTTTGAACTTCCCGCCTTTTCTGACTGCTTCATCACTTTTGCTCTGGAGGTAACACTTAATACTGCAAGAGGCAACACGTGAAGCTCCACCCAGGCTCCACCCCCGATAAATTAGATCGGACGAAAAGAGATCTAGGATGCTGACATCGGGGTTATGTGAGTTCTCAATTCTTCCCTTATTTATTCTTGTCCACAGGTCGGTTAACCGACCGACGAACGGCGACGAAAAAACAGCTTATTAGGATTTAGGTCGGTTAACCGAAGAAAGAACGGCTTATAGAGAAAAATCTCGCAGGTCGGTTAACTGGATGACGGCAAAAAACGCAACTATTAATAAGGTTATCTTTCAGGACTAAATTGAATATTTATCATGTGCCTACTGAACAACATTTATAACCTTGAAACATACCAAAGTTAAGTTTTTGCCAGTTTTTGTCAGAGTTACAAAAGCCTACTTTTTTATTTTATTTAACTGTTTTATTGATTTGAAACCAATTACGTTTACTCAGTAACGATTTGTTTGAGGAGAAAACTATATACATCGCTTCTTGTTGATACAGGCTCATGGTAGTGGTAGATTATAAATAAAATAGCGGAAACGTTAAAAGTAACAACACAAAATCGAATTTCAGTTCAATTTGTTCAGATATAAACGGGCTTCGTTTTTTCATGAAAAAAAAAACTTTGACACACCAAACAATTCCGACTTCTCGCCTTTCCTTACTATCTTTGACATATTTTATAGCTTTTTGAAGAAAATATATCAATCAATCAATTAATCAATCAAGTTTAATATCCAAATAGCTTAAAGCTAGAATAGGAGTAAAATCTTTACTAAATACAAAGACACGAAACAAATTAACTAATACACTTACAAGGTATGACCAGAAATAAATGATGGGATGAAACTACGTAAAAACTGGGCAGAACAATTAGCAGGATATGGAGAAAACTGATTGCCAGTATTCTTCTCGCCCAGAGATTTCGAAGATTTCGCTGAAACTGTACTGAGAGGACACATCAAAAGGCATCAAGCAATGTTGCAATATTTCTGTTCAGCCAGGAATGAGAGTTTTACTGGAATTGTGTAGGCTGCCACTTTTCCTCAAGCAGATTTGTTTTTCTGTTGGGGTCTGAAATTTGGACCAAGCTACTTATGTTGGCCAATCAACTAACAATAATGTAAAGGAAAGCAAAAAGAAATTTTCTACACTTCCAACTGATCCCCTAGGATTGAAAACAAAGAAAGCTCACCTCAGCATTTTCATCTTCTTCTTCAGATGTTGATTCCTCATCTTCCAACTCATTCAAGTTAACATTTTCTCCATACTTGTCTTTCACTAAAAACAGAATTGAAAGTTTAATCGAAGAGACAGCTTATTTTTGTAAATAATTTTTTTTTTTTGTAATCATCAATATTTTAGCCAACTGCCTTGTCCGCTTAATGCAGTTTTATTTGTCCTGTCAGCTGACAATTGTCAGTGCCCTGTCAGACAGGACGCCGTGAATGATGACAAGATCTCGGAGCAAGTTTCGGTCGTGTCTCGGGCAGATTTCTCGACTGCGTTTTATTTGTGGTGCTTGTCCATTGAGTCATTCACCTGACAAGGCTAAATAAAACGGCTATAAACCGTGACAAGGCAGTAGCAAGAAGACAAGACCGAGACAAGGAGGACTCAAATCGAACGCAGCTTTAGCATCAAGAGTAGGCCACAGGAGGGGTACCTGACCTCGTTTCTACACTAGCTCGAATGTTGCCGCGAAAATATTAAAATCAAAAATATGACTTTTTTCAAGTCATGTGAGTCCAAAAATAGGTATTTAAATTCTGTGCCTTTTCTTTGTTTTGAAGCTGCTTTGAAAAGGGATTTTCTGGCTTTTACTTCTGTAACTCTACCTTTTTCATCATTTTGTAAGTGACGGCGAGGATTTCGAGCTAAGGTTAGAATAAGTTGATCTTGTTTGAAAAGAAAAACATGTTTAACTAGAAACATTGAAGCAATATTTATTTATCCAGTATGTAAACCATTCAATTAGCTTCAATCTAGTAGCCTATCTTTGTCATATTTGTTGGTTCCTTTTTAAGCCAGAAAGATTATTCTGAAGGAAAGACTTCTCTGGAAATTTGAAATCTTGTCTGAGGTTGGGTATCTCGAAAATAACTGAGATTTGCAATAAGAGCAAGCGTTTTTTTGCTTCGGGATCGAAGCAAAATTAATGATTGCTTCGGGATCAGGTTCAGGTTCAGGTTCTTTAATTTCAAAAAAACCGCTCAGTAACAATATATTCTATCACTGACGGCCGGCAGGGATACGAGCTCGTTAGCTCGGCCCCATCAACAAAATAATAAATATGAGATCTGAGGTTGGGTATCTCCTCTGTATTTGGTCTGTTGGCCTTGTTGCTGGTAGAGCCATGGAGCTGGATAGAAGTAGTCCCCGAGGCTGCGCCGCCGAAAATAACTCAGCGGGCCGCCGCCAAAAACATTTCGGCGCGCCGCCGTTGGGGTCGGCGGCGGCGGCCCGCCGGTAAAATTCTGACGCAGAATCTTTTTAGGTGATATGTATCAGATTGTCTTTCCATTGAGCTTTATCTTCCCTAGGCTCCAGGTTATTGTTCTGTTTTTGCTCATCAGCAAGTGCACTAACAGAAAAGTCTTTGGTTGTGGCGGCAGTGCAGGAATGACAATTCCTACCAAAAATTGTATATTAGCTCCAAACCCTGGAAACAAAGTGCCAAATAGCGTTCGTGCTGCCTGTCGGTTCGTCACTGTCTAACTTTTGCTACTTCAGACACTTCCAGACAAGCTAGGATGGTGAAACTTGTCATTCCTTCTGGACGATAGCGTAGTTTGACTGAACGTTGACAAACTTTGGAATTCCCTTCAAAATCTCAATTGCTGGAGAATTCCAAATTCCCCAGAAATGCCCTCGATTACTGGAGATTCCTCCGTTGAACAAATTATATTTTAGTACTGCAGCAGGTATAGCTTAAATATTAAAGGATTGTATGGCACTTGAAGCCTTCGAGTCAAGCACCATGTCTCTCCGTCGGTTCGTCTTTCTCTATGTCTAGCTTTGCTAGTTCCGGCATTTTCCTATAAGCTAGGACTACGAACGACTTCTATAAAGGACCTGACCGATACGCAACGAAACCTTCTTTTCCGGATCCGACCATTCGTGTGTGGGTGGAGGGAGGGGGAATCCGGGACCGTGTGACCTGCGTACATCGCGGAAACGGTCACGGATCCTAGACAGCCGAACCTAGGACCTTCGGCTTTCAAGGCCACTGCTCTACCACTGAAGTACAGAGGGGCTTTTGAACTTAGTATGCAAACCACTACAATGGTCACGAAGAAGCAGGCCAAAGGAACAGTGATCCCGCCGAAGACAAATCTATCTAAGCACCTCACATCCCCATGTCACGGGATTAGATAGTAGATGGAATTTTACATGAGGGACTTGTCCTGTGACAAACAAACCAGCTGATTTGTCACAGTAAGGTCACTTGAATAGTATTCCATCTACATAGTGTCAGGTCGCATCCGGTCCAAACTCCAGACCTCAAATGGCACATCCGGATCCATGGCATATGTGCATTCCAAGTTTCTTCTTTCTCTTCTTTTGGTCCGTATGCGCATCAGAAAATTTCCGGAACCTCCCTCAGCGACAACCATGTCCACATGCAATTCGGACATATGAATACCATTTCTAGGGAATTTGCTCCTATCACCCACCGGGTCACTTGAATGGAAGCCCTTCCGGACCTTGGACCTGTTACCTTTGCACAATCCAAGGTTCATCCCAATTCCTCCATCCATCGTGTTCCTACGCATGTTACGGACCCTCTCCATCCATCCCACCACCGTAGTTGGATGCGATTCGGACATTCAAATGTTCTACGGCAGTGGTTCCCAACCGGGGGTACGCGTACCCCAAGGGGTACGCGAGACCCTTGTAAGGGGTACGCGAAGGAACTCGCCTCACTCATTTTGATTGCCTAAAGCCTAATTTTACCAGCAGAAGCAAAAAAAAACAGCTAAAAAACCCGCCAAAATGCATCTTAAGGGGCCAGGTATTTTGACAGGCCGACAGGTCATTTTTATTTTTGTTTTTAAGTAACTGCTTTTACGAAAAATCGTGGCGCTTCGCGCCGACTCTTTTCTTTTCAATCGTCTGGCCGACCTTTGGGGGGGGGGGAGTGATGTCAACCCGTGCGTGACGCCTCTGATTACAAGGCCTAGTGAAAGTCAGTGAAATAATGTTAATTCAAAAACAGCTAGCCTGCTGCCGTAAAATCTGTTCTTGTGTCAAACAATGTTGTTTCAATAAGAATAGAAGACATTGCAAGTGATATTGTCATTCAGGTTACGACTTAAGCTAACGAAAAAGTTTGCGATGCAGCTTGATGAAAGCACAGAGAACATCAAAACCAAACACAGAAACTGGCCGACTGTAAAAAATATGCTGCTGATGACACCGAGCAGAGATTTGACAAAATTTTTGCTACAAAGTAGCCTCTAGTTGATCTAGCAGCCTCATTGATTTTATATACATTTTTACACATGTATGTCTTGTCATTTATAAAAAGGGGGTACGCAATCTTTTCGAACCGTGATTAGGGGTACGCGGTACGGAAAAGGTTGGGAACCACTGTTCTACGGTATATACTATCGAACAATTCGCCTTTGAATCGGAGAACATCCGGAAAATCTTCGGTGACACCCAACTCCCCCTGACGAGACCGAATCCGGTCTCGACCTCAAAATAACATATCTAGGTTCCTTGACCTTTGGACGCTACGTATGTTAAACGATTTCCGGGCTTCCTACCCCCCCCCCCAAAGTCGGATGTGATTCGAAAAATTTACGTCACATCTAGAGCAGTGGTTCCCAACCGGTGGCACGCGTACCCAAAGGGGTACGCGACACCCTTGCAAGGGATACACGAAGGTACCAAAGTCGGTTTAGACTGTGGCTTCAAAATTTCGCCTCACTCATATTTGATTCCCGAAAGCCTAATACTACCAGCAGCGGCATGACTGGTCAACCTTTTTTTTGGGGGGGAGGGGGCAACTGACAAGGTATTTCTACTGACTAGCTGGTCATTTTTCCGACTGTTTAAAAAAATAAACTATCGTTACGAAAAACCACGTCAGTTCGCCTACCGTCAGTTGACATAAACGTCAGTTGACATAAACGTCAGTTCAGTCGCCGTCAGTTAGCCTATTTTAGAAATCCGTCAGTTCATCAACACGTCAGTTCACCTACACGTCAGTTCGCTTATCGTCAGTTGACATAAACATCAGTTGACGTAAACGTCAGTTGACGTAAACGTCAGTTGACGTAAACGTCAGTTGACGTAAACGTCAGTTGACGTAAACGTCAGTTGAGATAAACGTCAGTTGACATAAACGTCAGTTGACATAAACGTCAGTTGACATAAACGTCAGTTGACATAAACGTCAGTTTACCTACAAAATCCGTCATCACGCACAAAGATTCAGACCCGCCTATTAGTTCGAAGTCGACTAGGTCACCGAAAGCAATTAAGCAGAGGGAATAAAACCCAGGGGATTAATAAAAAGAAGCCGACATTTGCGCATATTGATGAGGGTAGAATTAGTTTAGAATCACCGGGAGCTTGCAATCAGATGCGGCAGGTAAAGTCAAAAAAGAAAGTACAGATGCAAAGTATTCAATCAGTAGCCTACAAGCTGTTGCGGAGGTTTTGAACGGGGCTAGTCAAACGGAAACTGAAAAACATGAGGTGAACGTATATTTAAACACATAAAGGCTTAACAACCATCGCAAGGTGAAACCAAAAAGTGCCAGTGATTCTCAATATTTGCCGAAAGGGTACCGGAAACAGCAAGGGACGAATTACTTTTCTCCTGGCCAGTGCTTCCACTATTATCTTCAAACAAGACCAAAGGTTTCGACGGGATCCCAAAAATTTCATATCTGATCCAGACAATTGGATCTTGTAGATAAATATCCGGTCTTCCCCAAACTTCTTGAAAATTTTAACTGGATAAGTTCAGAAACAGATTAAGGTCAATGGCTAACCATCTGAGAAAACCAAGTTCAGATAGAGCGTGTCAGAGAGCGTGTGTGTTAACTCCTATACGTCGTTGATACTTTGAAGAAACAGATCAAAACTTCCAGCTACCTCACTTCTGACATATTTTCAGGTTTCTGCCGGGTCCTTGGCGAGCTTCTTGTCCGTTAAAAAAAAGCTCAAAAACTAATTAGCACCTCTTACCCCTATATCGAACCTCTAACCAACTTCAGATAAAACTTTAACTTTTAACGAATCTTCAGGTTTTGGCCGGAGCCCGAACTATTTGTCCGGCGTGGAATATTTACACATATAGGTTCAGCATGCCTCCTTACCACTACATCGATCCTCTAATCAACTTCAGATAAAACATTTACTTTTTTCAAAACTTTACTTTTTTAGCCGGATTCCGGGCGAACTATATGTCTGGGTAGACAATAATTGCCCTATGCGAATGCAGCATGTCTTCTTACCCCTGAATCAAACATATAATCAAGTTCAAATGCAACTTTTACGTTATGCAAATTTTCCGGTTTGGGCCGGATTCCAGGCAAACTACATGTCCGGCGATTTTTTTTTTTTTTAATACGTGTTCAGCGTGTCTGCTTACCACTAAAGTGAACCTCTAATCTACTTCAAATTGAACTTTTCTTTTTCACAAAGTTTCTGGTTTTTGCCGGATTCAGGGTGAACTACTTGTCCGGCGAGAAAATAATTTTCATATTCGGATTCGGCATGTCTCCTTATCTCTAATCGACTATCTCATTAGATTTTAAAATATTTGTTTCGTCCCTTAATTTGACCCCCTCCCGACCCCTAAAGATAGGGCCACAGATCCCATCTTCGAAATTGACCTGTACTTTGACCCAAAGAGTCTTTATGCCAAATTTGAACGAAACATCTCAACCCCTTCGAGAGTTATCGTGCTAACAGAATGAGAGACGGCCAACTTTTAGGAAGTCATAGGTATGGGATCCCAAAAAGTAGTAGCCCTCCAAAACAGTAGATAAAAGTAGAATTTTCTGTTAATTGATAGTAATGCAATCACCAGTCTCATTCACAAGGTAATGCTTAATGAGCCTTTTATTTTCAACCTCCCCCTTCAGGAATAAATTAAAAAAGAAAAAAAATATATTTGTGTCTGCTAAAATAAATAGTTTCTACTATAGGGCCATATTATACTTATACTGTGTGCCGCTGGCCAAAATTCTTAACATCATTAAATTTTCTCCCCAAAGACAGCTATTATTCCAATTATTCCGAAAAAATACTTTCTGGTAAAAATAAAAAAATAAAAATTATTCCTTGAGCCCAAGCTGACTTTGAAAAATATATTCAAATAATGCAACGGGTACGTCAGCTACGACGCTTTAGCAGCGATATTTCGGCCCTTCTTGGCAAGGGTCCTCGTCAGGCTGTCAATCTTCATCGCTGCTAAAGCATAGTAGCTGACGTACCTGTTGTAAGCATTATTAAAAAAAAAATGGAAAATGAATATTTTTCTACTTAAATACATACAAGTTTTAACACAGACTGAACCAGAATGTTTTAAAACTTTATGCCGCAGGCCAAAATTTCGAAAATCAAACTCTTTCATGGTAAAAAATCGACCAGATTGCTTTCCAAACAACAGTGTGTCGCAGACAAAAAATTTTAAGGTGAATGTGTTTTCTGCTTGGTAATCCGCCTGAAGGACAAAAAAGAGTAGAACTAAAATATTGAAAGGCCAAAAACGTTAGAAATAAAGATACAGTAGATTAGAAAAATTAAAATGTAGAGTGGTTTGAAATACAGTATTCTACTTTGAAGGACAGCAGGAGTGGAAGCACTGCTCTTGGCATCCCAAAATATACTTAAAATTGTTACATTTTAATCCAATACAGATGATGAATAAACGCTGAAAGGCGACTGTGAACTTGACTGTTAGTAGAGCATTGTACTCACAGTGAATAATCTTTGGGTAACGGCCACTGTGCAAAATAGAAAAATAATCTTGGTGCCTAACTCAAATCATGTCTAATTTTCTTTTTCTTCACGTAAAAATAGCAACAATAATCAATAATGATGTATAAAATGCCTTACCGACAAAACGTCCCCATGACAAAACGTCTCCTGAGGAAACGTCCCCGTGACAAAAAGTCCCCATGTTAAAACGTCCCCATGACAAAACGTCCCCGTGTCAAAACGTCCCAACGGCAAAACGTCCCCACGCATAGATTTTTAAGTTCGCCTCGATCTTCAGGTGCATGATCGAGGTAAAATAACTTCAGAGTGTGCATTACAGATGTGGGAACATCCCTTATAAGCAGGAAAGATCAGACATAGCACCGGTTGCTTCATAAATGTACTGTTTTCAATGGACGGGGTTTGATCCTTTAAAAAAATCTTTTAATAATAAATATCACCAAATTAAATATTGAACAAAAACGAGATCAATAAGTTATATTGAAGCGTAAACTAACACACAAAATAAACCAATTAAATACAAGATAAAACGAAAACTGACAAACTAATTTCTTTAAGAAATGGCTATAGCCGGGAGCAACACTTTGTTTTGTTTCTTGAGTAGGCCTATCGGTTAAATGCTGAATTAGTCAACCAATCGTGGTTTTCAAAAGTTTATGTTCCAAAAACATATTTTATCTGAACTGATGACGCAATGAGTAGTCTCATAGGCCTAGCTATCCCTTAGCGATAAAAAAAAAATCTATTGTGTATTAGTTGCCCAGCAATTAGTATTTTTATCTTGAAGTTGCAAGCTAGCTCTCTTCAAAATACATTTATCAGAGCCGACTCTCTTTATTCGCCTCCCTGACCACAGCTTAGCGAAGCTATTGATTACAATGAAGATTTTCCCTGGTGTCTTCCAACCGTCTTCTTTCTTTCGTAGCGTGAACCAAAACTGTCAGAATTGATGAGAGGCTCCTGACTTAATTTTTGCCCTCATTAAAAGTGAACTGTCTGCTTCTCTGGTTAATCCCTGAGCGAGCTTCCGTAACTACCCCAACGACAACAATATGTGACGGAACTGTGCGAAAATTTCTGTGAACTGACGTTTATACCCACTGACGCTTATGTGAAGTGACGGTAGGCGAACTGACGATGGGCGAACTGACGTGTAGATGAACTGTCGGATTTTAGGATTAGGGGAACTGACGTGTGAGTCTACTGACGTTTATGTCAACTGACAGTAGGCGAACTGACGGTTGGCCAACTGACAGTAGGCGAACTGACGGTTGGCCAACTGACGTGTTGGTCAACTGATGTGTTCGTCATCTGACGTGTTGGTCAACTGACGTGTTTGTCAACTGACGTGTTGATCAACTGACGTGTTTGTCAACTGACGTGTTTGTCAACTGACGTGTTGGTCAACTGACGTGTTGGTCAACTGACGTGTTGGTCAACTGACGTGTTGGTCAACTGACGTGTTGGTCAACTGACGTGTCGCTGAAGTGACGTGTTGGTCAACTGACGGATTTTTGGGGGTCAATTGACGTGTGGACGAACTGTCGGAAAATGTTGGCGTACTGACGGAATTCTGTGGCGAACTGACGTTTATGTCAACTGACGTATTGCGGCACTGACGGGACCCCATATTGTCCTTCAGGTTGCAATTAAGCTAACAAAAATGTTTGCGATGCAGCACGGAGAACATCAAAACCAAACACAGAAACAGGCTGACTAAAAAAATATTGCCGCTAATGACGTCGAGCCGAGATTTGCCAAAATTTTAGCTACAAACCAGCCTCAAGTGTCTCATTGATTCTGTATGTATTTCTACACATTTAAGTATGTCTTGTCATATATGATAATATATATCATCTTTTTCACATTATGAAAAAGGTGGTACGCAAACTTTTAGAACCTTGATTAGGGGTACGCGGTACAGAAAAGTAACCACTGATCTAGAGCAACCACCAAGTTTTTCCTGAATCGAAGTACATCCCTTTCAGCTCCCTACAACAAGGTTGTATTCGGTATGGACTTCAAAATCACACATCTGACACCCATAACCTTTGTACCGTACTAGTTTCATCTGAATCCCTATAATCCTATGCAACGAATGTTCCCAAATTGTTCACATGTTCCAAATATGGAATCCTTATATTCCACTGCAACGTTCCAAAACTCCCGGAGTCCCCCTTCACCCCCGTGGTCAGATGCGATTCGGCCTTATAAACGGAATATCGCTCTGCTCCTGTGAACGGGGTCATGCAGGTCACTAGTTTCCGTATTCCCTCTATCGCCACGCAGATTACTGGATGTAATCTGGGAAAACATGGTTTCGCTGAGCATTCATAAGCATGTCAAGTGTCGTTGTCTTAGCTGATGTGGAGTGGACGCACCAAAAAGTGAGACAGATAGATCACCATTACGACCGCTATATGGCACTTCAGCCGAAGACTACAAGTACTATAACAACGCTGACAATTTGTGGTAGAAAAATTGCAAAAATTTGTTGGAAAATAAAAAAATTCTGAATTCAGATTCAGCGTGGCTTCAGGGACTAGATAGAAGAGCTACAATAAGTTTCAAAGATCTTTTGTACAAATAAAAAAATTGTTTTCCATCAACAGCAGAGCAACGGCTGAGCAACAGTGCACCATAACATATTCTCATCTGATTGTCTAGCCTACTAAAGAAAGCTATGAAGTTATTCTTAACTGGATTTTCTAGGCTAAGCCGGTCAGTCTACCACAAATCCCTGATTTTTGGATACCCTGTGCCTGTCTATGCCAAAGATTTGATATGTTGAGCATTTAGCATAGCCTATGTCAAATGCTGGATACCTGTTGGTAGCCTAACCATGACCTATCTCAATATACACAATTTCTGACCAGTCATACACAAATCCTCAATTTTTTGGCATGGTGCCTCAACATCTGGGCAGGCCTGGACGTAAGGGCATGGTGCCCTCACATTGGGGCACCATGACCTAGAGCATGGGCATGGTACCCCTGTAAAATTTGGTTAAACTGAGACTGGCTACAAACCTAAATAGGGTCTTCTTCCTGTCCTAGATCAAAAGATACCTAATTTTACTTTCTGTGCAGCCTCATTTTCCAAGTTTCAAAATGTTAGAGCACCTCCAAGATACATAGCGTTTTTTGGAGGCCACTTCTGCTACTAGGTACCATGGATGAGGCAAGCTTTTCAATCTGTTTACTGGAGCAAATATTTTGTTTAGATTGTTTGCCTTTTATTGTATTTATTTTGAGTGATTTTTTTTTTACTATGTTAACAACAGTTATCGAAACTCACTACACTCAAAAGAAATACAATAAAAGGCAAACAATCTAAATGAATTTGGAAGGGAAGGAAATTTAATTCCTAAAGGAAGAAAATTTAAAAGCTTACCACATCCATTCTACCTAGCAATGACTACCTGAAAAGGATAGAGTAACCTAGTGGCAACTAACTGGAAAAGGATAGAGTAAACCCACTAGAAAGAAGTGGCCTCCACAAAACTCTATGGATCTTGGAAGTGCTCTAACATTTCGAAACTGTAAAATGAGGTTGGATAGAAAGTAAACTCAGGTACCTTTTGATCTAGGACAGGAAGAAGACCCTATTTAGCTATGTAGCCTGTTTCAGTTTAACCAAATTTCACAGGGGTACCATGCCGATGTTCCAGGGCATGGTGCCCCAAAGTATGGGCACCATGCCCTTGCGTGCAGGCATTCCCAGATGTCAGCCAGACATTGGGGCACCATGCCCAAAAATTGAGGATTTGTGTATGACTGGTTCTGACTGGTTGATTTTTTAGCTTCACTCAAATCCATCACCCCATCTTATCTTGCTGGAGTGCAATTTAAGCCACGGTAATCAATATTTTACTGGGTTACAGTAACCAGCACCTGGTATATATCCACCGTTAGGCATAGCGCATGCCAAACGCTAGAAATATCCAGCTTTTGGCATAGGGTATCCAAAAATCAGGGGTTTGCGCATTGTGGTTGACTGGAGCCGGTAGAAGAAGCAAGACTATACCAGTAAAGAACTTCCAGCACTTACGTTTCTGAACAACTTCTTTTTCTCTCCATCTTGAGTACCTGTCGGCATAATCTTGGTTAATACTAAGTTGCGTAGGCTCCTCATTATCTTCGTCGTCAAAAAGATTTCGCCCCATGCTGGCCTATATTTTTAAACTTGTCGGTTATGCCGAGATTTTCGATTGATCCCGAAACAAAAACTAAAATCCCACAACACCATACATATTTAAAAACTTTGTAAACAAAAGTTTGTAACAAACTTGCAGCTCAGTCTGAGCTCAGTTCAGGCTCAGTTTCTAGATTCCATGAAAACTGTAATTCGCCATACTCCAGTTCAGCGCTTCCAAAAAGACTATTTTCTGTTAATCCCCCTCTGCCTCACCATCAGCACGTGTCAGCAGGGGCGTCACGACTGGGGGGAGGGGGGGGGGGGGACGCCCCCCCCCCCCCAATGCTGCCGGCGAGAAGGTAAAAAATACGAATCGGAGCGAAGCGTCGCGATTTTTCGTCAAAACAGTCGATTTTTTTTTCATGAAAAAAGTCGTTTTTTCTGAAAAATGGTCGATTTTTCGTCAAAATAGTCAGTTTTTCTGAAAATCAGTCGATTTTTTTCAAAAATGTCATTTTTGTTGCTGAAAAAAGTCGTTTTTTCTGTAGAAAAAGTCGGTAAAAATTACCAGCCAGTCGGTAAATGCCTCGTCCCCCCCCCCCCCCCCAACATTTTGGCTAGTAACGCCTCTGCGTGTCAGTTGTCACAGACACAGTAACATAGATAATAGATGCACAGGTTGATGAGTAGAAAATCTGCAACCTGCTTTCCCACGTCATGAAGGTTTTCAATGTGTCTCAAATAGTAAAAAGTGAAAGTTACCCCACTACCTCATGGGTCCGACTTCTACTATGTCTATGCAAAGTGCTAAATTTGAGAAAATGGGGGATTCAGATACTAGAGGCGTATTCTGGCCTTTCTCCGAGGAATAGAGGGAGTCACTCCATGCGGACTCCTCATACAGAAACAGCTAGAAGCACGGGGAATGCTTCCAAAATGGATTTTGTTCGAAAAAAAAATTTGCAGTTGACGAAATTAGTCTGGATCCACTTTATTTTTTGTTTTGTTCATTCTGATTGTTTTTAATCTTTCACATTGCACCAAGAACAGCAAAAATTGATACCCCTCCGAATCTGAGAGAAAGTCCTTTTTGATGATGTTGATGATAATCAGAGCATTTCCCGTCCGTGGGGCACATGAGAATATGGGGCGTGAGTCCCCGGGACAAACAAAAACGCGGGACTCCTCAAGTGGAGTCCTCGTGGAACGGCGAGAATACGCCTTAGTCCACTTGAAGCGCTGAACTGGAATAAGGCGAACTAAGTAGAACTGTGTCTGGTAGAAATGTAGCGTTCCAGCGACCTGTTCTTAGTTACGATCATTACTATTCTTGTTAAGCCTTTTTTTATCCCATGCCCAAACCCTGGGGCATACTGCATGGCAGGGGTGGTCATCGTACTCAGACGTATGTACTATGTGTCAAAATTGTTATTTTTTCGACGCTGAATTGGACCCCCCCCCCCTAAATATGGGACTAAATGGCTCATTTACGGACTTGACCTGTACTTTAACCCAAAGGATCCCCACACCAAGTAGATCAAAGCATCTCAAACCCCTTCAAGGGTTATCGTTGTTGACAGACGGACGGATCCTTGGTATCCCGTTACTAGAGTTTTCGGATCCCAAAAAATTTATTCTTAAAGGACCTGTCTTACCTATAATACTAATGCAACCTACTTCCAGAATCACTCCATATATTTGTAAACCCGGAGACCCCAATTTCGTAGGGTACATTCTAACCCTTCTAAAAAAAAACACGCTGATTTTCTCACTTGCTGTGTTTGGCTACCTTTGATGTGTATCACGCTGTCAACGGTTGTCTGCGAGAAGGCTTTCCATCAGAAAAACCGGTTATCTAAATTGTTTCCCTGTTTTCGCAACAAGTCAACGGGTCTCGGATAAGGCTTAAAACAGCCAAAACCGTGGGTTATGTGTTGAAAGCACAGCACAGTTTTAAAGTATTCAACTATTTTAAAATGTTGTAAGTTGAAGAGTAAATAGTGCAAGGGGCCCTTTAAAATGTATGGACTGCCCCTCGTAGATTCAAGAGGCATATGTCGTTCGCATTAGTTGCGTTTTCGCTGATACCATGGTATCTGTTACAACGATAACTTGATCTGCAATTAGTCGTTTTTGCAGTTATCGTGGTATCTGATACACGGTGCTCTGCAAAAACGACTATTGCCGAAATTGCACTTTTTGAAGTCATCCCAAAAGAAAAACAGATATCCAGTTACATCACTAAGCGCTTAACTTCTTTCTCACCAATCTACAAAATTTGATGGAAGTGAGATGACTTTTCAGATAACACGACCAGTTACTACGGTCGGACCGTAGTATCTGAATATCTGACACCACGATAACTGGCCAGATACCACGATAACTGCAAAAACGCCTTTTGACCGTGGTATCAGATACCACGATAACTGCAAAACGACTTTAGACCGTGGTAACAGATACCATGAATGAATGAATGAATTTATTGCACAAAAAACTCTTGGGGTCATGGCAACAAAACAAAAAGGAAACACAGCAAACTACAAAAATCGCTCTCTATGGGACAAACCAACTCGGAGGAATCTAGCCACCTTACAGATATCCCCCATATTTGTGCTTCCCATTTTTTCTAGTAGCCACTCCTCCCTAGTAATTCCCACCCCAAATAATTCGACCCTTAAATCACTCAATCCTTCACATTCACACATAAAGTGGAACACATCCTCATCCATCTTTCCACACATCGGGCAAAAGGAAGGGCCATTCTTTAATCTATTTTTTCCTATAAACCTTCGTTTCTCACCAATAGCTAATCCTCCCCCCTTAAACTCACCATCCACTTTAAATCTACTCCCGACAACCCAGCTTTAAAATAAATTTCCTCCCCCCAAACATCTTTCGCCTTTGCATAGAACCGTAGAGACATCGACTCAGCCTTCCGACACTGCCAATCCTGAATTTCCTGATCACAAAGGATTTGCTCCACCTTACGCGACACTTCACCATACTGTAAAGAAGTTCCAATGCCACCATTCCATAATTCAGGTATCAGCAAAAACGCAACTATTGCCTCTTCTGGAATAGGTAGGATCCAAAATATGCGTTGCGATTCGGAGACAACCGTCGTAGAGCCTACAGCGTCGAAGCTTTTTTAAAGCTTATGGTGTCTTTCGCATGGGCGAATACAGTAAGAATCGCCGCGGAAAGCAGGGCCCGGGGACAGATGACCTAGCCTTGCGAATAGTGTTTCAGGAGCGAACCTCGACACATCAGTCACGATGCTCAGGGGGATACAGTGCTGTGGAATCTTAAGAATACTAAGCTGTTGAAATCTCAATGATTGGATGCTGTGTGGATAAACATGTGATGAAATTTGCAATAAGAGTAAGCGTTTTTTTTCCTTGGACTCAAAGCAAAATTCGAGATTGCTTCGGGATCAGGTTCAGGTTCTTTAATTTTAAAAAATGCTTCGTAACAATATATTTCGATCACTGGGGACCGGCAGGAATACGAGCTCGTTAGCTCGGCCCCATCAACGATATAATAAATATAAACATTTACTGTGCATAAGATTAAAAACAAATGTTTTGGGTAATTGAGTTGGTGGTTTAAGGAAGAACGGTGAGAGGAGGGGAATTGGGTAGGTATGTCGGTTGAGGGGATTTGAGTGAAGAAAGTTGATTTGGAGTGAGTTGAAGTAAGTTAAAAAAAAATGAAAACAAAAATTATAGATAAATTGTTGCTGGTAATATATTGTCCGTCTTGCACAGGTGACCTGTTGTCACATATTAAGACGGGCTATTGGTATAGGAATAATTTGAATGTTGAAGAATAAAATTGAACTGAAATGAACTAAATCATGCGAAATAATTATGTGGTAGTTTTGTGGTAGCCTAAATAGTTTTATCCTCCGGTTATTTTTTCTTTTAATTTGTAATGCTGGGAACACCTCGCAAGAAATGTTTTTTGTGCTACGGTTTGATTCTTGTTTGTGTCGGTTGTAACAAATCTGTCCTACTACTACTATTCGCAAGAATCGTTCGGTGGTTGTTCTACCTTGTTAGGTGAGGTAATAGACTGGCAGATGGATGACGACAGTGAGTAGTTTCACCAAATAAAAAAAAACTCATATTCATTTTTTATTTCGCGCAATGTATGTATTGTACCTGGAAAGCCCAATGGGCATTGGTACAAAAAAATATTATGCAAATCAAATACTAATTACATATTCAAAACACTTTCTGAAGACAAAATAAAGAAAACTAACTACATAATTAAAACACTTTAAAAGAACAGAGACGTGTTTCGGAGCAATATCGCGGGTTCGTACTGTTATTAGTATCTGCTGAGATAAAGCCAACTCATGCATAAAACGCACAAAAAATAGATGAATAGATATGACTCCAATATTGTGTGAATAACTACAGCTGTGTGATTCCATTTCTGTTTGCTTATGCGAATTACGCAGCATTCTTATCTCCTGTAGAAACATTACCATTTTGTGTAAAAACAAGCGGTTCCCTTTTCTAGGCTACACTTTTGTCGTCGAATAACGCAAATGTAGGCAGGACGAAAGAGACTCTTTGTAAACTGTGGTCTACTCAATCTCGTTAGGGCAGACCAACCTAACCAAATAATAATCAATTTAACAAATAATTTGTATTAGCAAATATTTTTGGGAGATTTTTCATCCAGTGGCATTTTACGGGGTGTACCAATATGGAACCAAATATAAAAATATAATGTTTTTTATTTGGTTTTCACCATGAGACCCCGCCTTGGGGGTCCTGGTGTGTCTACGTGGCTCCGACAATGGTCCTAGACTTCTAAATTATATTCGAAAAAACTGTTTCGGGTTTATTGGCCACGGTACAAGTGCTTGTATAAAGTGCTATCTGTGTCTTATTGTTAATTTCCGTGACATGGGGATATGAACTGGTTAGATGAATTTGCCGTCGGGCGGGATCACTGTTCCTATGGCCAGCTTCAACCAGACTATTGTTGGTTTGCGAACTCTGTTCACAAGCCCCTTGGTAGCCCAAATGGTTAGAGCGCCTGCCTTGTAAGCAGAGAGTCCTGGGTTCGAACCCCGACTAAGGAACATTTTTGACTTTCAGTTCACTCCTTATAAAATGTACCAATATGCATTAATGTTTACCATTTTGCGGTCGGGGTGCTACAGGAGAGGTATGTTTGTACTCAATCAACCTAACTAAATAATTATCGATTTAACAAATAATTTGTATTAGCAAATATTTTGGGGGGATTTTTCATCCAGTGGCATCACCGTTTACCATTTTGCCGTCGGGTGCTATAGTAGAGCCAAGTAGAGTTTGTTTATTTTCACGTTTGTCTGTTTATTTGTACAATGCCATTTTCATGCACTTGCTGTGACAAAAGTGAACTACAAGGCAGGAAAAGCTTCTTGATATCTTAGGAACTACGGCACCAACGTCTTAGTTTGTTGTTTTAGTTTTTCAAGACACATGGTTGGCGGTGTACTGGTGTTCTCTTCCCTGGTATCTTAAAGTCGACAAATTAAAGTGTAATACGTGAGGTCGTTTTTTCGTTTTGAATGCAATGAAAAGAGGAAAACAGTTTGTGTTTTCATTTTAGTGGTATAATCTGTTGTTGGCGCTTCAGGCGTGTTGTGTGGCCGTATTTGGCTTTTTCCAATAAATTATTATTATAATTGTTATTATATATATAGAAGATAGTAAAGGGCTCCTAAGCACATCTGAATGGGTTTTCTAGGCTTATTTTGCTATTTAGCGCAAAACTGCACTGATCAGTAATGTTCAAAGAATCATACCTCTACTCTGCTCTGTGCTAAATTCGCTCCTAATGTTATTATTTAGATTCACATTAAAAAGAATTTGAACTTGAATGAGACCATGCTGCACGTGCTCATTTTTTGCTGCCTCGATTTCGTTCCGTCGATAATGACCGGATAGCGTTTTGAGGGAAATCCTTTGTTTCGACGAACATCAAAGGCTCCCGCATTGCTGGAGTAAAATGTGCATACAAACTCAGACCGAAAATTTATGAATAAATGAATAGAATTTAACCGAATAGCAAATTTCATAGCAAAACCGCCGAGTATGACTTTGCCGTCATAATAAAAAAAAAGTATGTCTACTATTTTTTTTTTTTTACATAATTATTGAAGGAGTGCATACAATTTAGTTGAACAGTGAATTCCACAACGAGAATGTCGAACGTGACTTTGTCTTTCACACGAACAAGACCAACGGCTCTGATTGGATCCCAAAGGGGATTGTTTAATGGGCTTCTTCATCCAGCCAAATGGGTTTGGTAGATTTCCGGTCTTCGCCAGATCCTGCAAACATGTTTTTTGTCCGCTGGTCAGATTACGACCAGGATACCAATAGTTGCGTTTTCGCAGATACCATGGTCTCTGATACCACGGTCTAAAGTCGTTTTTGCAGTTATCGTGGTATCTGATACCACGGTCAAAAGGCGTTTTTGCAGTTATCGTGGTATCTGGCCAGTTATCTTGGTATCAGATATTCAGATACCGTGGTAATGACCGTGGTAACTGGTCGTGGTATCTGAAAAGTCATCTCACTTTCATCAAATTTTGTCAGATTGGTGAGAAAGAAGTTTAGCACTTAGTGATGTAGCTGGATATCTGTTTTTCTTTTGGGATGACTTCGAAAAGTGCAATTTCGGCAATAGTCGTTTTTGCAGAGCACCGTGTATCAGATACCACGATAACTGCAAAAACGACTAATTGCACATCCAGTTACCGTGGTAACAGATACCATGGTATCAGCAACAAGAGCTGTAAGCTCATATAGCACTTGCAAGCATACGCAGTAGGTAATAGTAACAGCTAAGAATCTTGCTGTGTTGAGGAACAGACGGTTATGGACCTTTTGGATTCATGAAAATGTAGGGTTTACTAAAAATATGCCAGGAAATTCGTGGTCACAATGCCCAGTTTAAGGGGGCTTGGAATCCGTTTTGTAAGCCAATGCACTGGTACACAAATGATCATGGGCCTTTGGCTCACGAAAGGATATCATTCGCTCGAAAGTATTATTTTTTTTGCATTTTGCGGCTGACATGCGCACTTTAAGGGGTTCGAACTGAACTTGGAAGCAAAATACTTCAGGCACAGATGACCATGGGCCCTTGGGGATCCTAAAAATGTTTAGTTTCTTAAAAATGTTTTTTTCAAATTTGCGGTAACATTGGTGCTTTAAATGTGTTGGAAAATCATTTGCAAGCAAAAGCCTCTTGGCAAAATTATCACGGGCCCTTGGGAATCAGAAGATGGATCTTTTGGTCAAAAGTATTTTTTCACTTTGCAGTTAAGATATCATTTTAAGGGGGCTAAAATTCATATACTTAAGGTACAAATGATAATGGGCAGTTGGGGGGCTATGAACGTATTCATGAGATCAGAAACACGTCCTTTAGTCAACTGTCAAGTTCCTTCGGATCCGACCAACCGTTCAAAAGTTATGCAGGAAATTCTGGTAGTCCGGATTCCAATTCCCACCACTCCCCCGAAGATGGTCGGATCGAGGAACTGGCTGCTTCCAAGTCAATCTCATTGGGTCTGCAATACACCAGCCGAGTTTCACCGTCCAAGTGCATTTGTAAGTACCTTAAATAGCGATCTTTGGATTTCCAGAAAACCCCTTCCAAGACCTCCACAGTGCGCCAATCCGGTCCATTTCTGTCATAAATGTATTTACAACTTGTCCTTGTTCTTATCACTAAGCTTCATCCCGGTCCCTCCACTCTAAGCCTGTTCCGAGATTTCCGACCCCCTCCAATCCTCCTCCCCCCAGAGTTATCGGATCCGGTCCGGACACGAAATGTTACATCCGTGACACGACCTCTTTCCAACTGTCAAGTTTCGTTTGTGTCCGATGCCCCTTTCGAAAGTTATGCTTGCCTCAAGATCTTGGATCTCCCCCCCCCCCCCCGATGGTCGGATCGGGGAATTTTCTTAAGCCAATCTGGTCAGGTCCCTGGTAAGTCTGCCAAGTTCCGTCGTCCTAACACATCTAGAAGTACCTTAACCCATGATAACCGGGATTCCGGGGACCCAGAATCCACCCCCCCCCCACAGTGACGGATCCGATCTGGCTATGTCAACGATATATCAAGGATATGTGCTTGTTCTTCCGAGAAAGTTTCATCCTGATCCCTCCACTCTAAGCGTGTCACGAAATTTCCGGTACCCTCCCTCTAACTCCCCCAAAGTTCTCGGATCCAGTCCCGACGAAAAATGGGATATATGAGGCATGTGTTCTTTCTACATATCAAGTTTTATTCAGATACGATCACCCGGTTGAAAGTTACTCAAGCCTCAGCATTCCGGATTCCCCCTCCTTCCACTCCCCCACGATGGTCGAATCGGGGAAGTGACTATTTCCAAGTCAGTTGGGTCGGGTCCCTGATATGACTGCCAAGTTTCAACATCCTAGCACATCTAGAAGTACCTTAACCCGTGACAACCGGAATTCCGGGATCCAGCCCCCCCCCCCCACAGTGACCGGATCTGACGATGTATCAAGGATATGTGCTTGTTCTTCCCACCAAGTTTCATCCCCATCCCTCGCATCTAAGCGTGTCCCGCTATTTCCGTACCCCCCCCCCTCCAACTCCCCACACAGTTGTCGGATCCGGTTCGGACGTAAAATGGGACATGTGAAGCATGTGTTCTTTGCACGAATCAAGTTTCATTTAGATCCGATCACCCGTTCAAAAGTTACGCATGCCTCAATATTCCGGATTCCCCCTCCCTCCACTCCCCCCACGATGGTCGAATCGGGGAAGTGACTATTTCCAAGTCAGTTTAGTCGGGTCCCTGATATGCCTGCCAAGTTTCATCTTCCTAGTACATCTGGAAGCACCCTAACTCGCGATCACCGGACCGACCGACCGACCGACAGACCGACAGACAGACAGACAGACCGACCGACGGAAAAGTGATCGGGATATGGCACTTGGCCGGATGGCAAGTGCCATAAAAACGCAACTAATGTTAGTAAAAATCTGTAAAATACTCTGATGCGACAACACTGTAAACAGTTTTTCCATATAAAGATTAAAGTTAACTGCAGTATCTACCACTCGGATTATCCTTATCTCTACGCAGATAAGATTCATACCAAATACATATAAGATGAATCCGAGTAGCAAATAGTGCAGTCAACTTTAATCTTTACACTGAGAAACTTTTACAGTGAAGTTTATCTATATCTTCTATATCTATTCATGTACCAAATTATAAATTTGATGGGTGGATTGTACTCTTTCCAAAAGCTCCAATCATATCCTATTCTAATCGCACCTTTACCTGGTGGTAAAACAAAGCAGTCTGCTTTGAAGGATGAAGTTTATCTACACCGACAGGAACAACTTGACAGAGATTTATTAGGACTAATACACAAAGAGCGAAAATGCTGGTTTTCCGCAGGTTACGGGCAAACGACCGATACGCTGAGAAAACTAAGAACAGATATGGGTTTAGCATGCAGAGTAGAGCAGAGTAGAGTAGATTTTTAATTCTAAAAAGTAACTTTCACAGCGTGAACGCCGAATTTGACTTCTACGTTCAAACAAAAGATTGTACGTGGCATTCTTACCCCTAGTTACAGCTATAATCGACTTCAGAACTAACCTTCACTTCTATGGAATATCCGCTTTTGCAGTATTCCGCATGAATGAACTATATCGTATATCTAATCGACTTCAGAAAAAAACTTTTACTATTGACAGATTTGATACATTGACTGGATTCTGTGCAAACTACCCTACTCATGTCGCAATATAAGGTTAAAATGGAATTTGCATGTCCTTTTACTCCTGCGTCATATCTCCAATCGACTTCAGTAAACGTTCTTCAAAACTTCCTGTTTAGCCTGATTTCGGACTAACCACTTGCCTGCCAAGAAAACTAAGTTCAGTCAATCAGTCAATCTACGATTCAGTCAATCGAATCAAATCTATTTAGATGCAGCATACCTTTTACCCTTCTATCGAATTTCTAATCGGCTTCAGAAAAACAAACTTTTACTTACCAGATTCAACGTAAACTACTTGTCTGGCGTGAAAATTTCGTTCAAAAAAGGATTCTGCATGTCTTCTCCCCAAAAACTATTTGTTTAATTAGTTTTTAAAAATATATTTTGTTTCACCAATTAATCTGAAACGCCACCTCCACTCCTAAATACAGAAACAGAGCCCATCAAGAACTTCACCTGTACTTGAACCCGAAAGAGCCTTTTTGAAAAAGAATCTCTGAATCCCCGAGAGTTACCGTGCTAACAGAAGGAAAGACGGACGGAAAAACTTTACGAAGTCATAGGTATCCCTTCACTAACGTTTTGGCATCCTAAAAGAGCTTCAGTTGATTTTGTGCGTCAATAAATGAGTTATAAAATGAATTGGACTAACGCAACGTAAGGATCCAAAACGGATCTGCTTGGTGAGGAGATTTCTCGGTTCGTCCACGAGAGACTTTGAATTTATGGGAAAACACAAGATGTTGCCTTCAAGAACAGCGATAAAAAAAATTCAGAAGAAAGAATAAATTCCACAATTTTACGCCTGAAGAGGTCTGGAAGCGTGACGTCATTTCACCCCGCAAAAAGTCTATAGACCCATTTAGAGGGAACGACTGAAACCAGGCAAGGAAGGGAACGCGAGAAAAGCAGGAAGGCATACTAAAACCAACAGGAAGGGCATACTAAAACGAGGAAGGCTGTCGCCAGAATTCAAAACCGGAAAGCCGCACCGTTCCCTTCCTCTGTTTAGTATTTTTGCGGGGTTGGCAACTTTTCAAATTCAAAGTTCACCATCCCTTCCTCGTTTTAGCATCCTGACAGTGAACTTTGAATTTGACAAGTTGCCGACCCCTTAAAGAATACTAAACAGAGGAAGGGAACAGTGCGTCTTTCCAGTTTTGAATTCTGGCGACAGCCTTCCTCGTTTTAGTATGCCCTTTCTGGTTTTAGTATGCCTTCCTGCTTCTCTCGCGTTCCCTTCCCTTCCTGGTTTTAGTGAATCCCCCATTTAGACGGTGTTAGTGAAGTGTGCAAACCCCTTTGCAAATGTTCGCAAGCTGTTCCGCAAAGCTGCAGTTTATAACGGCGCAAGATATTCAGTGGAAGACACTAAGAGCCGATTTCCAAATACTTGAAAGTATGGAATTAGGAAACTGAAACTTTCAATAGTAGAAAATAATCTGTTTAATCGAAAATTACAAGAATATACAAAACAATTTGAATAAACTCAAATTTGAATAATGTGCCACACACAATTATCTTAAAGTTTAACCGAAAAGGGCTGAGATAGGACAATCTAGTTACCCATCACCTATTCACTTAAATTAGCTTGAAGACCCGCTGAAAATGCGTTACTTTGTTGATCCTTTATTCATGATAATTGATTTTCAAATAGTGGAATTTCCGTGTGGTTTGTGATACCTCTATGCGCTTGTATTTTTGTTGTATACCTTACGAGAAAGATTTATGATTTGTTTTTGTTCAGGCACTAAGCAATCTTCACCAATCTCCCCCACTGAAAAGATGCGTTTGTGTTGAGATTAAAATTTCCCGCGTCATAGTAGAATTTACGCTGTCAGGACGGCCGCAGATATTCTGAACGTCATAACTAGAGCAGATAGTGGACAAATAAATATCCTTTGCAGAAGCCAAATAAGTCAGTGTAATCCATTAAATGACACAAAAATAAGGTGGCTTTTCAGTTATATTTTAAAGTTGACGAGGTCGAATTACGATCTAAGCGACCTCTTCCGAGTTTCGCGACAAATTCGCATCGTGGGGATATGCACAAACAAGACCAAAGGTGTCGATGGGATCCCAAAAATCTAATATTTGATCCAGACAATTGTGTCTTGTCTTTGCCAGATCCAGTCTTCGCCAGGCTAATCATCAGAGAAAACCAAGTTCAGATATACCTCTATAAGCCATATCTATTTTGACGATACTGACCGAAACCCTGCTTTACTTCTGCCAAATTTCCGGTTTCGCCCGAATTCCGAGCGAACTACTAGTCCAGCAAGTAAAGAAAATTCAGAAACAAATCCAGCGTATCTCTTTATCCCTATAAAGATCATCTAATCAACTTTAAACAAAACTTTGACTTAACAAAAATCCGGTTACAACCGGATTCCGGACTAATTATATGTCCGGGTAAAAAATGACTGTCATATATAGACTCAGCGTCCCTTCTTACCCCCAAATCTGTCATCTTATCAACTTCAGATAAAAACCTTTGCTTTTAACACATTTTCCGGTTTTGGCCGGATTCCAGGCGAACTAGTTGTCCAGCGAGAAAATGGTTTTCACGGTCATGTTCAGCATGTCTTCTTACCCTGAAATCGAACATTTAATCAACTTCAAATTAAACTTTTACTTTTCACCAACTTTCCGGTTTTTGCCGGATTCCGGACGAACTACTTGTCTGGCGAGAAAATGGTTTTCACCATCGTGTTTAGCATGACTTCTTACCCTGAAATCGAACATTTAATCAACTTCAAATTAAACTTTTACTTTTAACCAACTTTTCGTTTTTTGCCGGATTCCGGACGAACTACTTGTCCGGCGATAAAATGGTGTTCACCATCGTGTTCAGCATGTCTTCTTACCTCTAGATCAAACATTTAATCAACTTCAAATGAAACTTATACTTTTAACAAACTTTCCGGTTTTGGCCGGATTCCGGACGAAATAGTTGTCCGGCGAGAAAATGGTTTTCACTATCGTGCTCAGCATGCCTTCTTACCCCATAATCGACTATCACATTGGCTGTTTACAAATATTTTGTTTGTCCCTTAATTTGAACCCCCACCCCTAAATGTAGGGCTAGAGAGCCCATCTACGAACTTGACCTTATCCTTGACCCAAACAATCCTCACACCAAGTTTCATCAAAATATCTCATTCCCTTCGAGAGTTATCATTCTTACAGACGGACGGACGGACAGACGGACGGACGGACAACTTTTGCGATGTCATAGGTATCCCTCCACTTACGTTTTGGGATCCCAAAAACCGGCGATCCGTTGGCGAAATAGTAAAATGTCGGTAGAATTCGCGAATACAGGTAAAAGACGTGAGCGAGTAAAAACTGGTAGGCCACCAAAAGAAATAGGAGTTCGTTATTCTTGTGTTAGGACACCTAAGCGTGCAGGGTATTTTGAGGCATGACAGCTTCAGCTAATGCTTGAATCTTCCTTCGAAAGAAATTATGGAGAGTGCAGGTGTACGTGTACTTCGTTGTTGTACTGTTAGCAAACCAGGCTCATCTTCTATAGATCCATTCTTTTGTCCGAAACTTTGAAATCCATACGATGTAACCAAACCGTCCTAATGGTACCATTTCAGGTCCTCTTCGATTTTCAATGGTTTTGACAAGCAGTCAGCCATTAAGAATACTATTGACGCTGATCTACTATACTGCCCCAGTCTTGTTTCACTGTAAGTATTACAATTTATTTACTTGTTATCATTCCGCCTCCCATTCCGACTGAAGGCGCATTAATCTTATGCAAATGAAATATAGCAGCGCGAAACGGTACAAGATACCTCAGGATTCAGGATTCAACAACTTTACTAACAAAAATTCATTTCGGCTTGACGACCGGTTACAAACAAAGCACATACGTGCTTGAAAAAAGCAACCAGTACACATTTGCTACCATATTATCTAAGTAATCAAACCTTCACTAAAATAAACTAAAAATTAATTAATTAATTTGTCAATTGCCGTAGTCCTCCCTCGTCTTCCAAACCCTCCACTCACCAACTACCCTCAAGGAGATGTTTCTTTAAAGTTTAACCGAAAAGGGCTGAGATATGACAATCTAATTACTCATCACTTATTCAATTAAATACACTTGAAGACCCGATGAAAGTGCGTTACTTCGTTGCTGCGCTATTCACGAATAACAGATTTTCGAATAGTGGAATTTCCCTGTCAGATTTGTTGTACCTCTATGTGCTTGTACCTGTGTTGTATGCTTCGTGAAAAAGAATTACGAAAATTTGTGCTCTGCCACTAAGCAGTTTTCACCACTGGCCATTTAAAAGCCGCGTTTGTGTTGAGATTCAAATTTTTCGCGTCATAGTAGAATTTGCGTTGTGGGGACGGCTGTAGATATTCTGCACGTCACTACTAGAGCAGATAGTGGAAAATCCAAAAATCCCTTAGCAGAATCCAAACTATTCAGTATATTCAGTTAAAGGATACACAAATAAGTTGGCTTTTCAATGCCTTGCCACATGGCTAGAACGGACCGTATTTCTTGGCTCACTTACCAGGTCTCCAGCATGCCTCGTAGCATGTCCGTGAAAAAATGAGTTAAAACGAAAAAAATTACTAAAAACATCAGGCGCGAAACCATTCAGACTTTGAAACACAAAAATACTAATTTGGAAATCTCTAATTTGACCTACCTTCAAAATCTTAAGTTTCCTAAAAATTGACTCAGTACTTAAGACTCCTGTTTCATACTTACCAATTAATCTCACTGCTTTATTTTGCTGAATATGCACTCTAACTATAAATGTAAGATATGCCCTAGTGAAAAAGTTCCCATCAACCGGCCCGAAGATGGAGAAATCTAAAAATGTGTTTATCAAGAGCTGTTAGTAGACAACTGTCCTACTTTTTTTATATCTTGGGTTTGGATCTTGCCTTTGCTAAGGGATTTTATCTTTTTTTCCCTTGGGCTCTAGTAGTGACATTCAGAATACTCTTGATGACTATCTCTCCCTGCCGATGCAGAATCTCCGGGTACCTGCGGAAGAAAGGAAGAAACGGTGTTACAGCTGCGCTGACTCAGGATTTGAGTCATTGAGTTTGAGTCGCTACGGACACGTTTACTCCTTCTTCCTGAGAATCACTGGCGTGTTTTGGACTTAGTCATATCGAGTATATACACTGCTGGTGCGACAAGACAAAGTTCATCCCGACACGGAGAATTTGAATTTAAACAAAAGCGTGTATGTCAATGGCCAAAGAGGCGATGTTCAGCTCCTGGCTGTAATATCACATCTGAAGAAAGCCAGCTACATTGTGTGACAAACAAGCAAGATTTATTTCTCGTCAATCGTTTACCGTTGCGGTTGCTAAATATTTCAAGCATATAGAGGTACAAGTAAATAGAGATATCACAAAGACGGAAGAAAGAGTTCATTTCATGAACATCGATTATATGAATAGCGGGACACTGAAGTGACGCATTTCATCGCGGGTCTTCAAGCCCATTTATGTGAATAATTGATGAGTATAATAGTTTCGTTTTTGCAGATACCATGGTATCTGATACCACGGTCTAAAGTCGTTTTCGCAGTTACCATGGCATCTGATACCACGGTTAAAAGGTGTTTTTGCAGTTATCGTGGTATCTGGTCAGTCACCGTTGTAACAGATATTGAGATACCACGGTCGGACCGTGGTAACTGAAAAAATCGCCTCACTTTCATCATCACGAATACAAGAGTCTAGTTTTTGTCAAACTGGTTGGAAAGAAGTTATGTCACTCTAGATGTCAGTGGATATTAGAATTTCTTTTTGGATGATTTCTAAAACCGCAAAGCCGGCACTTGTCATTTTTGCAAAGTAAGCGTAGTATTAGATACCACGGTCACTGCAAAAACGACTAATTGCAGATCCAGTTACCGTGGTAACAGATACCTGCAAAAACGCAGCTACTGTTGTACCTCAGCCCTATTCAGTTAAACTTTAAATCTCAGTTGTCCAGCCCATCTATGCTGTCTCAAAGGCTGAGCCCCTCAATATGTCGTAAACAGCAAATCAAAACGCCAAAAACAATACTGCCCACTGACACTTCTTGAAATTTCCTGCTCCTGTATTACCCCCCCCCCCCCCCCCCCGACACACACCGACACTGGACTATATAGCACGTCTTTCAGCTTTGCTCATGCGTTGAATGAAAGGATCGGTCTGAGGAACAGACGGACAAGCTTTACAAAGTCTTAGTTAGCCCATCATAGATTTTCGTAATCCCAAAAAAGGACTACGGGACAAAAAAAGGAGTTTTTTTTTTTTAGATTGAGGTCGAAGTTCTAAAACTGGCAACACTCCGAATTTCATTTCACTTTTGTGTATTTTGCCGCATCTGTCATGAGTTCTCTAACTAGGTTAGGCAATATTCGTTAGGCAATATTCAGCTCGAAATCGTTCAATTCGCATTTCGGTAAAATCCCGCCCGGAACTGCAAGGAAATCGGAAAGTTATTGCTTTTCCAGGAAAAGAGATTACTCGACTATATGGAATTTTTCTCAAAAGAGGAAGACCCATTTTCAACGGGCTAAATTCCTAAATTTTGAAAATTTTCCCTAAGTACTTTGATATATTTTGACAATAAACATTACCTGTTTCTGCGGTTGTATTTTTTGTCTCGGATGAAAACATTCGGCTTGAACTTTGTGAAATCGAAAAATTCCAGAACAAAACGACCATTCGAGCTGATTAAACGATCTGAGAGAGAGAGAGAGATCGGAATATTTAGAAACTATCGTAGCATAACTAATTTCAGTTTCTTACAAATTATAAATAACAAACACACATGACAGACACGGTGTAAACCATTACGCTGAACCAAGATTTGCAGCCCCTGTTTGCCGCGAAAAAACTGTCAGACTGCAATACTCTTGATGACTAACTCTCCTTGCCGATGCAAACTCGCCGGGTACCTAGCGGAGGAGCCTGAACCGGTATCACAGCTGCTCCCAAAGATCGCCGTGATTGGTTGACACAGGGTTTGAATTGTTGAGTTTGAGTCGTTACTGAGACGTTTACTTTTCCCTGAGGATCACTGGCGTGTTTTGGACTTAGTCATATAGAGTATTCAGAAAAATTGGGAACAACAAAAATTGTCCAGTGAAGCTATAGCTACAAAAGGGCTCGCTAACGTACACCAATGCGTTGAAACAAGACAATCAAAGGACAAGCGAATCAAGGGACATATCATAGATGGCACTTTACACAAGGGACTTGTACCGTGACCATAAACCATAAACGGTTTTTTCAAATACAAATTTAGAAGTCTAGGACTCCATTGTCGGAGCCACGTAGACATACCAGGACCCACAAGACGGGACCTCATGGTTCACCACTACGTGGTGTCTACGCTTCTTCTAAATTGTATTCGAAAAAAACGTTTATGGTTTAATGGTCACGTTACAAGTCCCTTGTGTAAAGTGCCATCTATGTATTAATAATTCTGTGACATGGGGATGTGAACGGGTTAGATGAATTTGCCTTCGGACGGGATCACTGTTCCTATGACCGGCTTCTACCAGACTTTTGTAGTGGTTTGCGAACTCAGTTCACAAGCCCCTCGGTAGCTCGGTTGGTAGAACGACTGCCTTGTAAGCAGAGGGTCCTGGGTTCAAATCCCGGCTGAGGAGCAGTTCACTACTTATACAAGGAACAGATCATCTTCAAGATAAGAAAAGAAATGTATACTCCAAAATGTTGCTAACCATGGGTAGTATAGGATAAGATAAGATTTAATTGCACAAAAAAGCCAAAAGCCCATGGCAAAAAGAAAAAACAACAACAAAAAACAACGATCTATACAGTAACCTACTTACTCTAGGCATAATTTTCGGTGTTGAAAAGACAGACTACCTTTTGATCCGCTTTACCCTATCTCTAAGGCCGTCTTTTATGTTTCTGAACTGTCATACATAGCTTGCACTATGCTTAGAACGGTGGAGGTTTTAACAGATTTAACAGATCCAGGTCCCTAAAGAACGAAGCTGCCACCTAGACTGTTTCAGATGTTACGACTTTCATTTTACATGTTGAGTAATTTTAGAAGTACTGAGACGCCGCCTATTACCATACGCCAAATTCCATACGAGCTGTATGGTGCTGCACCAAATAAAATGTACCTGTAGAACAACCGGACTTTTCCAAAGTATTCCTCGAGAAATTCCTAGTCCCTGCTCACATTGTTCTTGTTGATTTGGTATTCTGTTGAACTGTGCTAAAGTGTTAGATGACGACGTGAGCATCATCTAACAGGTAGATTAGTTTTAACTTTCCGAGTTTCTCCTTTCTTCGCGCAGATGGCATACACAAAACTGGGCCCAAAAATTATGAAAATGTAGTTAGCACAGTTTTGAAGAACACGGTATAAATCAATTTATTAATGACCCATCCCAACAAAAGGAGGGCGAAGCGCCCTAAAGATAGTAACAAACAAAATAAATAGGGAAAAGTAAAATACTAAATATAAAAAATATCAACGAACACGATTAAATAAAAAGCGCTGACCGTGGGTGAGACAACATTGACACAGAAGTAAGAAAATCCTGTAGCCGTGTTTATTAATAACAGAGTGTAGGAGAGATTGCACTGTAAAAGTTTTTCCGTATAAAGATTAAAGTTAACTGCAGTATTGCTACTCGGATTACTCTTATCTCTACGCAGATAAGATTAATACCGAATAGAGATAAGATGAATCTGAGTAGCAAATACTGCAGTTAACTTTAATCTTTATACGGAGGGACTTTTACAGTGTGTGCTATCAGGTAATACATACAAATTTTGGACAACGGGTCCTTTAAGTAAGAAAGAGCGTGACACAATTCTTTTTAGGATTCTATCATCCGGATGATGGAAAAAAGCATAGTACGCACTCCCCGAGCGCATAACTGAAGCAAAAAGAGCAAAAACAGGAAATACTAAATAATTTCCAGGAAGTTTAATGACAAATGAGAATTAAGCTAATGGAGTGGTGAACAGGTAAACGGCTAATCGGAGGAGACAATGTCGAGGACAGGGTTTCCGTTGATGGTCCTTGGTAATAACAAGATCGAACACGACAGGTGGTTTATAATCAGTATTTGTCACCAAGGGCGTCACAAGGGGGGGGGGGGGGGGGCAGCACCCCCCAGTTTTTGAGATTCGGTACAATTTTTGGCCGGAGCCCCAAAATTCTAATAGAATTGTTCGGTATTTTTAGATAGCAGAACTATTCGGTATATATACGGGGCTATCAGTAGCCTATCATATCTATCCTAAATAGGCTATCAGTACAAATCTATTCGGTATAATGATCGTGATTCGGTATAATTGCCAGTATTCGGTAGTTATCACGAATTCGGTGAGAGAATTTACTTGAATTATTTGGTAATTTTTCGATGCCAGAACTATTCGGTATATTTGTGGAGATTCGGTAGTTACAACGAATCCCGAATAAGCTATCGGTTCAAAATTATTCGGTATCATGATTGGGATTCGGTAATTTGTTTGGCATAATTTTCAGGATTCGGTAGTTGACACGAATCTCCACTTTTGTCCAGTTCCGACGAAATTATACCGAAGACGAATATTATTCGGTAGTCTTTCAATACCAGAACAATTCGATATAGTAACCGGGATACGGTAGTTATACAGAATCCCGAACATTCTATCGGTCTAACTTATTCGATATAATAACTGGGATTCAGTAATTTATTCCGTATAATTGCCAGGATTCGGGAGTTACCACGAAACTCGGAAGAGGTCGAGTGAAGCATTGGTCGCAGATAAGGGTCTATGATTTCATCGATAGTCCTTACTTTTATTTTGGATCCCAAAAAGAAGATCTACACTATACAAAGTTTTTCCGTATAAAGATTAAAGTTAACTGCAGTATTTGCTACTCGGATTAGGCTACTCTTATCTCTACGCAGATAAGATTTTACCAAATAGAGATAAGATGAATCTGAGTAGCAAATAATGCAGTTAACTTTAATCTTTATACTTTTTACAGTGTAATCATAAATGTTTCAAAAATTCGGCCTGCGACGCTTTTCGTAATATTCTCTATTTTGTGGAAGGGCGCGTCATTGGACTGGGGTTTTAAGCCAGTTTTAGGATTGGGATTTCGAAACATTAAATGCTAGAATCTGGACGGAAATAGTTAATAGGTTAAAATAGGCAGGAAAAAGCTAACTTAAAAAAATCTCGCCTGCGGCACTCACTTAAATGTGATTATGGGTAGTACTGACTAGACTACAATAGCGACTGCTGCCGGAACGTCGCTACATCCGGTTTCTGGAGCTTCTTAGAGTCTCGGTATTTAATCCACGGTAAATGATAGAATTTGTAAGAGAAGCAGTTTAATTTTTAGCCGACAGGAAAAAAAAAAATCAGATTTCGAAAATTTTCGCCTTCGGCGCTCGATTTAACTTCTCTTGGATATAATAGATATAATCTTTCCCCGCAATATATTCTCCAAGTAGGCTTCGCCAAAACGCGCCCTAATAGCTTATCGTCTTTCATGTTGCCCTTTAATGTTACTCTTCCTTCCTAATCCTTTCTGCTGCATAATTTCAGAGCAAAATAATACTAGGGAGTAGTGCCAATACTTATGCTTTCCGTGCTTTGCAAACGGGCCATACTCGTAGCGCCACCCACCAGATTGCAGCATTTAAAGCGAGACAAACTTTCGGTCTCAGAAATTTCTAGTAAAGCAAAAGTGAGGTCTGCACACACCAAGCAAACAATGGAGGCTGTATTTTTTTTTTGCTATGTTCAGAATTTGAAGTTGTTGGAGCCAGCACTGGTGAAAGACTGATTGAGTTTCAGCAGGGACGTTCTATATCGCTAGTGTCCATGCTATTCGAGTGTGTGACAATTTTGTCAAGTCTTGGCGCTACTCCTTAGTGTTATTTTGCTCTGCATAATTTAAAGCTCGAATTCTCAGTTTCTAGGATTCGGTAATATTTTTGAGAGATTCGGTAAAATTTTTGCTGTGCATCCCCCAACGAAAATGCACTTGCGTCGCCCTTGTTTGTCACTACATCAACTGCTCCACGTTGGGCAATTAATTTGCACAATTAATAAGACTAGATTTTTTTGCACTGTATCATTATAATTTCTTGATTGTATTATCGTTATTTTCTTACATATTATATCGAAGAAAGGCCCTTCTCTTGCTAGAAAATATTCAAGGAATGGAATTTGTCTCAGGTGCATTGGCTGACCACTGGATTGAAACATCCAATACATATTCGGAAGAGAACATGCAGACAATGATAGATGCGAACAGCTCAGATTCTGCAGTCGTCGCGCAAATTGGGACAACGGGATTTCTCAAGTGCTCAGTCAGGAACATGGGAGATAAAGAGGTAAGCTCATTTTCGGTTGTTCATCAGGGTTGCCACATGTCGCTCGATAGAGTGAACTGTCACTCTATTTTATTTTTTGTCACTCTTGTCGTAGGATATAAAATTCACTCTATTTAAAAAAAAAACGTCCAGGTGTCGTTTTCTAGCAGTGATTCCGACCAAAAGTGACCATTTCACGTTTTATCAAGGACACTATTAAGATTTGTATTTTTTGCAGCATTGATTCTAACCAAAAGTGACCGTTTCCCATTTTTGCATGAAAACAAAATTTCACTCCAAAATCACTCTCTGTTTTTGACCAAAAGTCCCCCCCCCCATAGTGACGCCCCTGCCGGCAATTAGGTGTATTTCGACAGCAAATGACCTATTTCTGGTCGTATGGTTGTACAGAGATTTTCTGTAAGTCATTAAGTTACGCAATATCGTGTGTGTTTGAGCTTGTTAGAATGGAAGTCGTATGTTTCGAACTTGCCGGAGTGACATAAATGCGGTTACCAAATCGTGACTTTCACTCTCTGGCACTGAAAACAGGCTGATTTTCCAGAATTTCGCATGCGGCGCAACCTTTCAACATGATCTATCTGGTTTTGTGCAAAAATTTCCTTATCTTAAAAATAAACATTTTTTTTTTTAAACTTATATCATTAATATTTCTTGAGCCTATGGTGCCGTGTTTTTAGCCAGTCGTATATTTTGAGGTCATCACCCTCCCCCCCCCCATGCCCAAGCCCTTCGCACCGCCCCTGTCTTTAGGAACCTTACCAGCCTCTTCAAATCTTGAAAAGACTTACTTCTAGTAACGTTCATCATCCACACTTCATCGTTTACTGTAATTGCATTCCAAAATTGTTAACCCGCAGGTCATCTAGCTCACGGCATTCACAAATCAGATGTAACAAACTCTCATTCTCACTACCACACATCGGCGAAAAACAGGGACCAGTACGTCCTAATTTATTCCCCAAATATTTCGTCCGTTTTCCCAATGGCAAACCTAAAATTCAAATATCTTAACTGTAGCTGTTCTATCTTCTCACTTCTACCGAAACCCCATACTCCAGAACCTTGATGCATTGCAGGGATAATCTTTGTATATATAAGTCATATCAGCCTCCAGCTCGAGAGGATGATATAAGCCATATCAGCCTCGTCACACGATATAAGTCATATCAGCCTCCAGATCATTTCTGTTCAAAAAAGTTATAACAGTTAACACACCTCCATCTCGGTTGATATCGGAATGACAACCTCGATGGCCATTAAATAATATCAACCTCGCCTTCGGCTCGGTAGATGTTCTTCATAACCTACTTCTCCTTCGGCTCGGATAGGTTATTCTCAATGGCCGTCTCGGTGTTATTTTCCGATGTCAACCTCGATTTCTGAAGTTAAACTATAATAACTTTTCTCGAACAGGAATGCAATGCATATCTTCTTATATCCCATAAGAAGTTATTTTATGACAATTACTT
The DNA here is from genome assembly GCA_030848855.1 of Branchinecta sandiegonensis. Classification (NCBI taxonomy): domain Eukaryota; kingdom Metazoa; phylum Arthropoda; class Branchiopoda; order Anostraca; family Branchinectidae; genus Branchinecta; species Branchinecta sandiegonensis. The sequence continues at coordinate 7,583,482 of JAUPMV010000009.1, forward strand.
TTTTTACGTTGTTACGACCTCGTATCATCCTCCAGAGAGGCTGATACGAAGCCGTAACAGCATCCGCAGATGCTCATCGAGCACTTTTCCTCAAATACTGAGAAGTGAAGCTGACCTCCAAAATTAAATTAAAAAAATACTTTCAGTACGAAAAAAAATTATATAAAAATAAAATAAGAAATAAATAAATGTTGAAAAATGACAGAACATTTTACTCATTCAGACAACCAGTATATGCCCTAGGGCCCCTAGGTCATAGCTTGTCACAGTCAGATTACCACTCAAAATACAGCTTGTCAACTGAACTGCTGAAACAACATCCTACTATCCCTTGCTTTCCAACAGCTAGTTATTCAGCATTGAAAAAATTACAGAACATCTTACTCGCATAGACAACCAGCCTATTCCCTAGGTCATACCTTAACACAATCAGATTGCCACTGAAAATACAGCTTGTTAACTGAAACAACATCCTACTATCCCCAGACTATCCCTTTCTGTCCAAAGAAAGGGATAGATTTCCAACACGTGGGATGGGGTTTGTTATTGTTTACTCTTTACTTCCACGATCCCTAGAATCGTCATTTTAGTAGATCTAGAGTAGGTTTTCAAGACCGCTAGATGGCATCTGAATCGCCAAATAAGTAAAAGGTTGTATTGGTAGAAACTAAAGTGCTTAGGTCCCAACAGTAGTAATTTTAGTAGGTCAATAGTAGGCTTGGGTTGCTACTTTACTAAAATATAATTCCCTTCCCCATTTGCAAAGAAGAGTAAGACCTAATATTCGGTTCGAAAAAGTTTTGATAGTTATCATACCTCCATCTCGGTTCATATCGGTGTAACAACCTCTACGGCCGTTTAAAAATATCAACCTCGATGTCCTTTAATAAAATATGTATATATATTAAAGGTTAACTTCAGACATCGAGGTTGATCTCGGAAAATAACAACGAAACGGCCATTGAAAATAAACTGGTCGAGCCGAAGGCGAGGCAGGTTATGAAAAATATCAGCCTGAGCGCAGCGAGGTTGATATTTTTAAATGGCCCTGGACATTGTTCTTCCGATATAAAAAGAGATGGAGGTATGTTAACTATTATAACTTTTTCGAACAGTTATCGACAGTTACAATCTGCTTTATAATTTTGCTTTATAACAGAAATTCATGTTTTTTTTCTATTTTAACTGATGCAGTACTCCCTAAGAGCTTGGTCAAACTACACTAGGGTTTTTTTCTTGGCATAATTCGGCACCGAAATATCTGTCGACCACTAGAAAAAAGAGTTTTTCGGGGTTGCTAAAAAAAAAAATCAAGAAAATTCAGCAGATTCTGAATATTGTTGTTTCAAATCCTCACGGGTGACAGCACAACATTTCACGAATCTGCGCAAAACAGTTGACTCTGTTCCTTTTTTGAGCCTTGTGTGACCAGGGTGTAAATACTTTCCGACTGTGCTTTTAGTATGTTCACACGCGTTTAGTATATTGCCATGGCCCTCGGGCTTTTTGTGTAAATATATATCATATCATATCATATCATATCATATAATTGATAGCGACAGCTTTGCAGAAGATTGGATTGCTTCGCTTAAGAAATTTGAAATCAGGTGAAAAAGTGCTTTTCACGATGACAGTGTTGCCAGTGGTTGCGAAATTCTGATATTTGTCACATATTCTAGACTTCCTCGAAAAGTGAGCCCGGGTTCTGCGACAGGTTCCTTACATCTTGACATATAATCGAGAATTGAAGCTTAGGCATATAATCATAAAGATGATAAAGCAAGATTGCTAGCTAATAGTTGGTACATAAGGCACAATTTCATAGGTGCCAGAATCTAACAAGATTTTGCAGCCAAAAGTCACAGGTTCCTTCAGACAAAGGTGGCAACACTGGGTATCACGTGGTCTTTGAAAACTATAATATATCTTTCCTCACTCATAACCAGTTTTAAGTGCTCATTAACTACCTTTTTGGAAAGTAGGATGTTGTTTCAGTTGACAAGCTGTATTTTCAGTGGAAATCTGATTGTGACAAGGTATGACCTAGGTCATAGGCTGGTTGTCTAAGAGAGTAAGATGTTCTGTCATTTTTCAACATATATTTTACTTCTTAGTTTATTTTTTGTATTTTTTAAGTATTGTTTTTTTTTTTACTGAAAATATTGTTCTTAGTTTATTTTGTGGAGGTCAGCTTCTTCTTTTCACTATTTGAGGAAAACTGCTCGATGAATTCAGTATTAAATATTCTTTGAGCCCAAGCTGACTTGGAAACATTTATTCAAACAATGTTTACAACGGACGTATCCGTTGTAAACATTTTTTGAATAAAAAGAATTCAGTATTTGAGGAAAAGTGCTCGATGAACTTCTGCGGAGGCTGTTACGGCTTCTTATCAGCCTCTCTGGAGGATGATACGAGGTCGTAACATCCCTCACAAAAGAAATTGTCATAAAATAACTTCCTGTGGGATATAGGAAGTTATGCATTGCAAATCTGTTCGAGAAAAGTTATATATATATATCATACTCTCTGGAGGCTGATATGACTTATATCATCGTCTCGTATCTACCACTAACTTTCTATGTCAAGATTATCGCAATATGACTGACCGTGGGTCATAGGAGGATATGCATTGCATACCATTTCGAAAAAAAATATAATGGTTTACTAGGATCGACTAACATAAGGAAAGGAAAGGCACGGTGCACGAGGAAAGGCTACTAAAAGCAGGCAAGCATACTAAAACCATGAAAGGCCTACGAAAACGAGAAAAGTTGTACCAGAACTCGAGGATATGAAAAACTGGTAAGCTGCACCATCATGTCTTTCCTGTGTTTCGTATCCTGTGAGGGGTCGAAACTAACATTTTAAAAGTTCCCTGTTTCTTTCCAATATCAACGAAAGCCCCAACAAAGAAAAAGGGTTCAATTAACGCGGTCTAAAATTGCGACGTCGGGAAGAACAAGACCAAAGGCTTCGGCGGGATTCCAAAGAGAAATATCCATTGGACTTATTCGTTCAGACAATCGTAATCTTCTCGACTTCCGGTCTTCGCAAGATCGCGTAAACAAGATGTCGATGCAACGTGGAAAAGTGTGTGATTTGCTTTTGTGTTTTTGTATGAACTGCTATGACCCTTAGGCGTTTAATAAATCTCGTATCATATCAGATGTGCTATTTATCCATAATTAACCCCTTAAAGCACAACTCTTACTAGAAATGATATTATCACTATGAAGGGGATCACAAAAACGTTTTTCGGAAATACCATGACTTTCCACCTGAATTTCGCGATTTTCTTTATAGCACTTGTCGATCCTATCCAGCCTTCCTGCTCTCCGACGAGGCAGCTGGGCCCAAAATATTTGAAAACTGGACGCGCAATGGTTAAAAAGTGAGAAACTAAGCAAATAAGAGAAGTCAAAAACAGAAGATTCTCATATCCTTGTGTGTGAAAGAGTTCTCAGCGGACGTTGAAGATTCTGACAAACTTTTGTTTGCGTAACGGGGCAAAACTCGGCACGGCCGAAAAAGCGCTAATAATTCGTAGGAACAAAACGAAACGATGGAGAAAGGTGGGGATGTTAGAAGCTGATAATTCCATAAAGGAGCTAGGTATATTTTAAAAGACAGAATAAGCAAGAGGAGTCCTTTAACTAGATCTGTTATGTAATTACTTACCATCTTTAAAGTTTAGCTGAAAAGCCAACTTATTTTTATGTCACTTAACTGAATTACTTGGATTCTGCAAAGGAATTTTTTTACTTTCCACTATCGGCGGCTTTTCCGTGGGCAGTGGCGAGATTGGTGAAGAGATCATAAATCTTTCTCGTAAGGCATACGACAAAAATACAAGCACATAGAGGTACCACAGATCCCACCGAAATCCCACTATTTGAAAATCGATTATTCATGAATAGCGGAACAACGAAGTAACGCATTTTCAGCGGGTCTTCAAGCCGATTTATGTGAATAAGTGATGGGTAACTAGATTGTCCTATCGCAGCCCTTTTCGGTTAAACTTTGATCTCCGATCCAGGCCACATTACGATTGAAATATAAATGCTAGTTGAAGACTAAACGAACATTTTGAGTCAACATGACCTTTATCTGTTTAATAACAATCTAACTGCAGCACAAATAGCGAATTCGGCAGAGAGGTCTAGAAGCCACATGGCAGACATCCAAATATGCTTAATACAGATTGATAGAAACACATTAATATGTTCGAATAAATAGTAATGACAATTTATTCAAACAATGTTTACAACGGGTCCGTCAGCTACGATTCTTCATCAGCGATATTTCGGCCCTTTTTAGCAAGGGTCCTCGTCAGGCTGTAAATCCTCTGGTTCAACTTCGGGGAATGAAACACAACTGTAATCCCTGGATTACAGGTACAATTATTGTTAATTATTTTCCCAGATCCAAACCACTAAACTGAATTGTGATCCGTTTGAAAGCAAACAATCCTTTTCTTTTTATTCCTTCAACTCTTTTCTACAAGCATCGATTTTATTTCATATATCAGCAAATTTTATATATCTTAGATAACCATAAATCCCTGATTTTTGGATACCCTATGCCAAACGCTGGGTATATCTAGCATTTGGCATAACCTATGTCTAACGCTGGATACCCTATGCCAAACGCTGGATACCTGTTGGTAACCTAACCCTGACCTACCTCAATATATAGGAGTTCTGATTGGTTGATTTTTTAGCTTCACTCAAATCATCAATATTTTACTGGGTTACAGTATCCAGCACCTGGCATAGTGTATCCAGCGTTAGGCATAGGGTATGCCAAACCCTAGACATATCCAGCGTTTGGTATAGGGTATCCCAAAATCAGGGGTTTGTGGTTGACTGCCATAGACTGAATTTCTCAACGAAAATCAGATCTTTCTGACGTTGTCAAATGTTGCCGGGTTTTCCATAGATTGCGTGTGCTGTGGCCATAGTTGGGATTGGTTCCGGAAAATGGATCAGGTTCATATGATTTTCAGGTAGACAGCTTTGTTAGTATTTTTAGCCAGCCACAGTAACAAAAAACTTTGACTTCCAGATTTACTTTTAGAAACCCATCAGCTATTGAGCGAGCTGTCTGGGGTAATAGTCTAGAAAGCCTTATTGTTCGGCTAGCATCCCGTCGGAAGGAGAGCTATCATTTTCTTTAGTGGGCGATTCCTGAGGCTTCGCTGGCAAAATTACAGTTTACGACCGGAAAAGACAATGTCCCGAAATTGACGTAATGTCAGCATTTTCTGTCTGCATCTCTTTCCTCCCTCCTCGCCGGGATAGTTCAGCCTCAGTTCCGGCAAACTAATTCTGAAAGTTTGGTTTCACATGCCACAAAGGGCCGATGCATTTTTGTTCATGGGTTTTTCGATTCATCGGTCTTCCACTAGATCTTCCGCTAGGAGATCTTATCTACCCTAAAATATTTCCTCGTTTCACGATAGATGACACGCAGTATCAACAAAAATTAGACGGGGCATTATTATTATTGTACTATGTTATGAAAAACTGGGCTAACTACAGTTTTTTTGTTTTTTAAATAGTTAAGTAGCCTACACAGTTCGACGCAGGGAAGTCAGATCTATGATCTGTAAAACTGTGGTAACTGTCCTGAATACGATTTTCACGCCATCTAAATTTGATCCGTTTAACTGATTTCAAACATTTCTTTATTGGTTAGATGGCATTCCGACAGACTGTGCCATGCATTTAGCATAGCTTTTCTGAACATGGTGCTAGGGCTCCCCATTGATGTTTCAGATATGTCAACACAAAAAAATAAGGTATCGGCTAAAGAACTTTTGGCAATTATCGAAGATAATGAGATGGTAAGCAACATTTCCAGCGTGTGCTTTACGAGTGTCCAGGGCAAAGGGTTTTTGACTTGCCATGGAATCGTTAAGAATATGTCCTTCCCACGGTTTACGAAGTACGCCAAGCATGAAAGAAAAAACATGCGATAGTATTCAGTGAAAAAAACATATTGAGTTCTGACCAAGATAATATGTTGCCATTACATTTGGCTCTTGGTAGAATATTTTCGCAGCATTATCATTTTCACTTATTTACGTCTGTAAGCTTCATAAATTAGCATCTAACCAATGCGGTTGATATGGCGTCGTGAACGAGTTATGGCGTGGGTGATAAGAGTGAGGGTTGATTGTTTACCGCTAAGGAATAGGAGGAGCGAGGAGGGTGTGAGAACGGTTTAAGTTGGATTGTTCCTTCCTATTTTTAAAAAAAATTTCGTTATATGCTAATGTGGGTTGTCGACAAAACGTTCCCATTCGAAACGTCCGAGACAAAACGTCCCCGTGACAAAACGTCCTCGTGACAAAACGTCCCCGTGACAAAACGTCCCCGTGACAAAACGTCCCCGTGACAAAACGTCCCCGTGGTGAAACGTCCCCGATCAAAACGTCCCCTAGCGAAACGTCCCCGACTATAGATTTTTTTTCATCGCTGAGGGATGGCTAGGCCTATGATTGGCCTAGTAAAGATCCAAAATTTCATCAAACAGAGATATTAGAAGGAACAGCTAAGTCAGTTAAAGAAGAATTAGCAATCTTTATAGCAGGATGGTTCTTCCGAAGAGGTACTATGATTGCGTCATCAGTTCAGACAAAAAATGTTTTTGGAATATTTACTTTTTGAAAAACACGATTGGTTGACTACTTCAGCATTTAACTGATATTCAAGAAACACATCAAAGTGTTGCTCCCGGCTATAGCCATATCTGAAGGAAAGCGCAAAGATTTAGTAGTTTAGTAGGATCCCAAAGATTGGGGTCCCAAAGATGTAAAGTCTGTCTTTGTTTAGGGCCTACTTGAATTTCTAGTGCCCTTAGAAAAGGTTTCTTCCTTTAGAATATGTGTTTTCTTTATTGGCCACACTTTGGGTCCAGGCTTGAAGGACTAATGTGTCCTGTTCCGGTCAACATCTGGGGATAGAGGAGCAAGGTCGAATTGCTAGTCCCGAGTGTGAGAATGTTTCTTTTGCCCGTTTTGTTAGTTAGTCGAGTGCCTACGTTCGCCACCTATACATGCATTAGTCCTTAGAACCAATATAGAACAATCGTCTACTAGTCTTGTGTACAACTACTAACATTAATGTGAACACTGTAAAGAGACAGAACACCAACACAGCAGTGTACAGCGGTGTCCACACATACAATTGGGTCTTGTCTTTGCCAGGTCCAGTCTTTGCCAGACTCCTTGAACATTTTTACTATTAAAATTCAGAAACAGATTAAGGCCAAATAGCTAATCATCTGAGAAAACCAAGTTCAGATATCGGTTCAGCATGTGTGTTTACCCCTATAAGTCATATCTATTTTGACGAAAACTTCCTGCCTTACTTCTGCCAATTTTCCGGTTTCGGCCGAACTCCGGAACTACTTGTCCGGCGAAAAAATAAAGGTAAAAACGAATTCAATGTATCTCCTTCCCCCTATATCGAACATCTAATCAACTTCAGATAAAAATTTAACTTATAGCACATTTTCGGGTTCCAGCCGGATTCCGGGTGAACTATATGTCCGGGTGAAAAATGACTGTCATTTACGGAGTCAGCATCTCTTCTTACCCGTAAATCGGAGATCTAATCAACTAATACAAATAAAACTTTTGCTTTCAACAAATTTTCCGGTTTTGGCCGGATTTCGGGCGAACTACTTGTCTGGGTAGAAAATGATTTTCACGTAAGTGTTCAGCATGTCTTCTCACCCCTAAATCGAACATCTAATCAATATCAAATAAAACCTTTAGTTTTAGCCGGATTCCGGGCGAACTGCTTGTCCGGCGGGAAAATTATTTTCATAATCGTTTTCAGCATGTTTTCTTACCCCTTAGTCGACTATCTCATTAGCTGTTTGAAAATATTTTGTTTGCCCCTTAATTTGAGCCGCCTCTCGACCCACCCCTAAACGCAGGGCTACATGGCGAATTTACGAACTCGATCTTTCCTTTGACCCAAAGAATCGTCACACGTTTCATCAAACTATCTTTCGCTTCGAAAGTTATCGTGCTCACAGACGGTTTCAAGTTTCATCAAAATATCTCATTTCCTTCGCGATTTATCGTGCTCACAGACGGACGGACAGACGGACAACTTTTGCGATGTTATAGGTATCCCTCCACTTACGTTTTGGGACCCCGAAAAGTAAAACCTTCTATTCACGAAGACTGATGTGAGAAAAAATATTTTGTGGGTTTCGCTCCTCGTCAACTAGATCTTATTTGCAGATCTCATTGAGGTGGTTTTCATGGGTAGCTCAGGGCCCCTTTGGAAATACAGCTCCCTGCCCCCCCCCCCCCCCCCCCTAAATAACATCCTTGGGGATAGGGCTACCCCGAGGAACCACGCCAAATGTCTCGCCAAATGTTTTATACCAACAAAACAACTTTTTCGCGTGACGCCGCACATCCATTCTTCATCTTTCACATTCTCACCTAAAATACTTTAGGTTCTTACTTATATAACAAGTTGGACCACTTGGACCCAGGACCACTGAATTCGGATGGACGTGCTTTGTATCAAACGACTTCGTCGTCAATTCAACTGAAGCAGGATCTCTGCAAGCTTATTTAAATGCAGCGACACAGGATCTTGAGACTCTTGTCCGCTAAAATTTCCTTTTGGCGTATGCGTCATTATAACCGGTGACGGCTGGATTTTCCAGCACAAAGTTTTGTCAGGAATGAATAGATTGTCCTGGAAACGAGAGTTTCTTTCACAGAGTCCATCACAACGGTTGGTTAATACGACTGAACCTGTGGGCGACTTGATCCTAGTTAGACAAGCACGGAACAAAAGCAAACTTGATAAATGTAGTGTTTGTCAGATGTACTGCAGTAATCCGGACAAAAAGTGCGTAATGAACCTTGGAAAAGCTTGCCAGCAGAAGTAGTAGGTCCAGGTAGCGTCCAGATGTCTAAACGTGCTATAGTAAACGACCCTTTTTATTCAGAAGCTTTTGTAGTGTGATAATCTCAGATTATCAAGAAACGGTTAGAATGGAGGGATCGGAGTGAAACTTGCTGGGAAGAGCAAGCATCTGCTCTAGATAAGTCCTTTAGACCATTGTACTGGATCCGGACACTTATGGGGGGGGGGGTCCCGGAATTCCGGTGATGGTGGTTTTGGGGATTTTCACGATGAAACTTGGCAGGTATATCAGGGACCCAATCAAACTGACTTCAAAATAAAAATTTTGTCGATCAGATAATGGTGGGGGGGAGTGGAGGGAGGGGAATCCGAAATTTTCAGTCATGCGTAATTTGGAATGGGTGATCGGATTCGAGTGAAATTTAAGAATTGAACAGAGGACATTTCTCCGATGACTTTTTTCATATCCGGACCGGATCCGGCAACTATTGGGGGGGGGGGGGGAAATACGTGACCCGTTTAGAATGGAGGGATCGGGATGGAACTTTGTGGGAAGAACAAACAGATGCTCTAGGTAAGTCATTTGCTGAATCGGATTGGCCACGTGCACCGCGGGGGAGCTGGGGGGGGGGGACCGGAAATCTCGAGATACGGTTAGAATGATGGTATCGGAGTGCAACTTGCTGGGAAGAACAAACATCTGGTCCATGTAAATCTTTTACATAATTTGACTGGATCCGGACACTTGAGGGGGAGGGGGGAGGAGGGGGTTTCCCGGAATTCCGTTTTTTGGGGGATTTTCAAGACGAAACTTGGAAGGCATATCAGGGACCCGGTCAAACTGACTTGGAATAAAAAAAATCCTCGATATGATAATCTTGGGGGGGGGGAGTTGAGGGAGGGGAATCCGGAATATTGAGTCATGCGTAACTTTGGAACGGGTGATCGGATTCGAGTGAAATTTAATAATTAAACAGAGGACATTTTTCTCTGGTGACCTTTTTTCATTTCCGGACCGAATCCGGCAATTATTGGGGGGAGGGCGGAAAATACTTGACCCGCTTAGACTGGTGTGATCTGGATCGAACTTCGTGGGAATGACAAACAGATGCTCTGGATTAATCATTTACAGAACCGGATTGGCTCCGGTTATTGTGGGTGGAGTTGGAGAAGGGGGGGGGGTCTGGGATTCCGGTGATCGCGCTTTAAGGTACTTCCAGATGTGCTAGGACGATGAAACTTCGCTGGAATATTGGAGACTCAACAACATTTGCTTAGAAATTGCTACTTCCCAGATCCGATTATTCCTTGAAGTACCAATCTTGACCGCAAAGTAAAAAAAACACTTTTAAGCAATATATGCATTTTCGTGATGCCCATCAGCCCATTAGCAGTTTTGCCTCAAGGGTTTTGCTTACAAATGAAATTCCAGCTCCCTTAGAGTGCGCATCTCAACCGCAAAGTCGAAACTTACTTTTGATCAATCAAATCATCTTGACCCATGCAAGTGCCATATGAGCTTACAGCTCTTGTTTTATAAGCAGCAGCAAAAAAGTAGACTTTTCAATCAGGTATCTTACAAACATCAAAACATAAATAAGTAAATCACTTACAACTCCCGCAAGAAGGGGGGGGGGGGCTACCGCACTAGGGAAACCTTCCTTGCGGTGGCTTTTCTTTAAATTTTCTTTAACGTTTTACCGAGTTTTCAGGTCTATGTTCAAAAAATCAGTATTGAAAACTAATAAGGCTGAAAGTATCATGCTTTCACAAAAAAGAGGCAGGATTGTTTGAGTAAACATTTACTAATTTATCGTTAACTAAAAAAATAAATCATTTCTACCGTCAAAAATTGTTTTATTTAAAAACAAGACCAAATGTCTCGAAGGGATCCCAAACATTTAATATTCGATTCAGACAATTGGGTCTTGTCTTGGCCAGACTCTTTGAATATTTTTATTATTAAGTTTAGAAACAGATTAAGGCCAAATAGCTAATCATCTTTGAAAACCAATTCGGATATGGATTCAGCATGTGTGTTTACCCCTATAAGAGATATCTATTCTGTCGAAACTGATCGAAACTTCTTGCCTTACTTCTGTCAAATTTCCGGTTTCGGCCGAATCTGGGCGAAATGTTCGTCCGGCAATAAAAAAAAAAATAAAGCTCAGAAACGAATTCAGTGTATCTCCTTACCCCTATATCGAACATCTAATCAACTTCAAATGAAATTTTAACACATTTTCCGGTTTCAGCCGGATTCCGGGCGAACTGATTGTCCGGGTAGAAAATGATTTTCCCATAATTTTTCAGCATGTCTTCTTACCCCTAAACTGAACATCTAATCAACTTCAAATAAAACTTTTACTTTAACTAACTTTCCAGTTTTAGCCGGATTCCGGCGAACTACTTATCCGGCAAGAAAATAGTTTTCATAGTCGTGTTCAGCAGGTCTTCTTACCCCTTAATCGACTATCTCATTAGTTGTTTATAAATATTTTGTTTGCCCCTTAATTTGAACCCCATCCCCCACCCCAAAATGTATGGCTACAGGCTCCCATCTACAAACTCGACCTTTCCCTTGACCCAAAGAATCCTCACTCCAAGTTTCATCAAAACATCTCATTCCCTTCGAGAGTTTTCATGCTTTTATTCAAACAATGTTTACAACGGGTACGTCAGCTACGATTCTTCATCACCGATATTTCGGCCCTTTTTGGCAAGGGTCCTCGTCAGGCTGTCAATCCTCTGGTTCAACTTCGGGGAAGGAAACAAACCTGTAATCGATTACAGAAGGGTGAACTGGGTGAGTGAGGGGTTGCTCACTGAAAAAGGTGTACTTGGTTACTCACTTGGTTACTCACTTGGTTACTCACTGGAAAAAAGATGTACTGGATAAGTGAGGGGTTACTCAGTGGGTGTAGGCTACTAAAGTTGTTTGGGGAGGGGGTGGGTGAGCCGGTCTCAGGTACTCGTGAACCAAACCCAGGTGGACGCGAGGGCTTAGGAATTGGGTGTACCCGTTAAAGGAGTACTCGAGGGGCTAGACACTTGTGTAAGCCATCCTGGGTGCTAGGTGTGTGTGAGCCAGTCGTAGGTGCGCAGTGAACCAATCCCAGGTCTACGCGAGGGGTTACTCACTTGCCAAAAAAATCAGGGGTTAGGAACTGGGTCTTGAGGGGGATTCCTCGGGGGAATTATCGAATTTTGAACTCTATTTCCTTGACGGATAAGCTGGCAAAATTTTCAAGGTTCGGCTCCAGCGTCACCAGATCTTTTGCTCTGCATGCACTTCGCCGGGAATGCTGCTAAAATACGAGGAATTTGGTAGAAAAACAACAACACAATTCTAAAATACCTTTTTGAGGTCGATTAGATGTGAGATATATTGGAGTAAACGTGCTTGTTGAATCCGTATCTGAACTTGGTTTCCTCATTTGATTAGTTGTTTGCCCGTCAGCAAAAACTTTAAAATGCTAAATTTTTTGTTGTAGGCTACATGTTCAAGCGGTTGATTATGGATAAATAGCAAAAATTTTAAAGGGGTCTAGCGAAGATTTGGAAATGTACAAGATTCGATTGTCTGGATCAAGAAGTCCGAGAAACATTAAAAATTTTGGGATCCCATCGAAACCTTTGGTCTTGTTTTTTCAGAGAGTGTTGTAGTCTTACATCGTAACTGAGACTATCAGTTCAGCATACACCCTTTTTGGTAACGCCATTCTGATACTCGGTCTGCTCCTTTCGTTTCTCACTCATCACTAGTTCCAGTTTACTACACTGTCAGAAGTTTCATAACAGGTAACACGAGGTGCGCGGTTTCAACAGATAATGCGTAACAGATAACACTTCGTATGTTATCTGTTGTGTTTGAAAACGTTATACATGAAATTTTATGCACAACAAGCTTTGTTAGGAAGAGCTAAAAAAGCATCTACTGACTTTATTCCTTATCGTCATGATGTCGAAAAACTCGATACTTTTTGGCGGTTTTTCGGTTCTTCCTGATGGTAACTCTTATTATGCATAACATTTGAGACACAATAGATAACATCCAAAGTCCTATCTGTTATGCATTATCTGTTGAAACTTCGCATCCTCGTGTTATCTGTTCTGAAACTTCTGACAGTGTACGGATGGAACACCTCAAATAATTCAATCGTGGGCATACTGAGTCGTGGGCATTTTGAACCGTGGGCATTATGAGTGTTAGCCCTTCCTGATGAAAAATTTATCTCAAAATAGTAGTACGAAGCAGTACTAACTGATGCTACTACATGCTTCTACTTCAAGGCTACCGTGTTACTGCATACTACTGCATGCTACTATTAGCAAGAGTGAATGCTACTATGCAAGACAGGATGCTACTGGATACTAATACATAAGATTGGACTAGTCTAACGCACATTAAATGATAATATTCTTTGCTACTACATAGTATTATATGCAACTTTTTCGTACAACTACCATACAACTACGCAGGCTACACATTTTTCATCGGGTTTTAAATCCTGCAGAGGTCCGTTACCAAAGTGAGAAGACAGAGTATTCACGGCTAGGTATATTATAAATTCAATCCTGCGCTCCTTCACTCGGAAAGGACTCAGTTTCGGACACACTCCAGTGTGAATAATAAATCAAAGAGCCGCTATTCTTAAACAACTTTCTGGAGGATTTCCAAGGATATACACAGATTCTTGGGAAAAAAGAGGTCTCTCGGGAAGGCTTAAAAGTTAAACTAACAGTCCTTATGAACCCTCGGGATCTGTTTTATTCGTGGGTCTTATGCCAGTCACAGAGGTAGTGCTTTCAATAATTTATCACAGAGAAAGGGGAGTAGAAAGTCTGGAGAGTAAAGATAAACTTTACTGCTGGACAGCATTTTCAACGTGGATTCAATCAATGGAAAAAACAGACATGTCAGCTACGATGCTTTGGCAGCAATAGTTTGGCTCTTCTTGGCAAGGGTCCTCGTCAGGCTGCCGAACATCTGAAACAACATTGGGGAAGAAACAAAAATCTTGATTGCAGGTTCGTTTCTTGCCAAACGGGTTCCCGACGTTCGACAGCCTGACGAGGGCCCTTGCCAAGAAGGGCCGAAATATTGCTGCCGGTGTATTGTAGCTGACTTACCCGTTTTATCAGTCAGCTTGGGCTCAAGGAATATTTGTTTTCAATGGGTGTGAACCCCTTACTTTTTATTTCCCTTAAAAGGGGAACACTCACTTTCAAAGTAAAGAACAACAGAACACATTTTTGTGTTACTTTTCCAAGGTGAACAAGCCCCTATTTTTTTCTTCGCGTGGTATATTTTCCGTCGTTCCTGTCGTGCCTGATTTCAAGAATAAATAAGGAATCCTTCCCTGTTTATTCTTGGTGATTTGACCTGGTGACTACGCTTCCACCACCTTCCTCGGCGGCGCGAATGGCGGCCAATGGTCTCTATTATTTTTGTCTTGTAACTGATAACGACCGACCTATCTAATCAGCGTCACCTATCGATTGGTCAACACACACATCTTTTCTACTTGTATTTTGACGCAGTTTTTAACACTTTCTCTCTACCGTTATTTTCCTTGACTTTAAAATTTGTCTTCAGTTTCCTTCAAATCTTTAAACCGTCAACTTTTCTTAAATCATCTTCCTTTAAAATTCAAGAAATAAAAAAAAAAAATTCTTGTTTTAATAGCAGCTAATACTGCCAAGTGCCAAGCCCAAGGTGACCAACGTCTTTATGCTATGATAATCTATGCCTAAACTTCAGAATATAACATTGAGCCAATCTGTGGGCGTCGCAAACGAGCAATCAGGGATCTACTTGTGTGAAGTTTAGATCATGGATCCATTTGCTGGGGGGCAAAGGTTCAGATTACCATGAAAAATGCACGGTCAAAGGGGAGAACCAGATAGAAAATTTTCGTGAGTGGATGCCCCGCCCCGCAACCGGAATTGTGGCAGGGGGTTGGTGTCGCGGATTCTTCGGAACCGACAGGCCTGTAACATTAGCAGTAAGTCTTATAACACAGTAAGTCCTGTAACCGGCCGTTAAAGTTTAACTGAAAAGGCAGCTTGTTTTTTCATCTGATATTTGAATACACTGAATACTCTTGATGACTATCTCTCCATGCCGATGCAGAATCTCCAGGTGCCTGCAGAAGAAAGCAAGAAGCGGTTCACAGCTGCTCCCAAAGATCGCCGTGACTGTCTGACACAGGATTTGAGTCGTTGAGTTTGAGTCGTTACGGACACGTTTACTCCTTCTTCCTGAGGATCACTGGCGTGTTTTGGAATTAGTCATATCGAGTATTCGGAATTGTGGAAGGGGAATAAAGTTGGTGTCGCGGATTCTTTAGAACCAACAGGCCTGTAACATTAACAGTAAGTTTTGTAACACAGTAAGTCCTGTAACCGGCCGTTAAAGTTTAACTGAAAAGGCAGCTTATATTTTCATCTGATATTTGAATACACTGAATTATTTTGTCTCATCGATGGGATTTTAAATTTTTTCATCCAGGGCTCAAGTAATAACGTTCGGAACGTGCGCTGCTTACACGAACCCAAAATTCATCCAGACGCAAAGAACTTGAGTTTCAACAAAAGCCTGCATTTCCATTTGTTAATGACGCTAAGCTCGGAAAATTGGAGGAAGCAACTCCCCTGAAGAGAGCAGGAAAGTGATGATAAGTTATGTCTTTTTGTTATATGTGTTATTTTCCGGCAATGGATTACCTATGTAGTTGCTGAATATTTCAAGCATAGAGGGACAAGCACATAGAGGTACCACAAATCGGAAAGAATAAGTTCATTCGATGAAATCGATTATCTTTGGATAGCGAACAAACGAAGTAACGCATCTTTGTCGGATTTACAGGCCTATTTAGGTGAATGAATGAAGTCCTATTTGGTTAAGCTTTAAGGACGAAATTACATGGGGCGGGCAAGGAATCATGTGAACCCCCCCCCCCCCCCCGATGCTATTTCACAATTCATGCAATAACTTACTAGCGGAAGCGGTCGAAGCAGTTAATTTTATCTGGAAGCGACTGTAAATGAATAATTCGCTGTAGTTTTACTTTTTCGCACGTGTGTTTATAAGGCGAATAAAAAAGCTTACAACTAAACGGATTAATAATTACAAAAATAAAGGGCCTTCCTGATTTCTCGGTCATGATAGTTGTGTCCCGGACTACACTCCGTACCAGAGAATGAGTAATCCCTAGCTTGTCACCTCTGTTTTTTGGTTCTCTCATCAGGAAAACAACGTCAACGAAACAAACTGGGCAGACAATTAGGGAACGCAAGGGGATCCTTACTGGTCCCTTAATCGCAGAAAAAGTGTCAATCTATTTTGGCCCGGGAAATTTTCGCGTATTTGACCGTTCATTAAAACTTCAGAACAATTCAGATACTAGAAGGATTATCCAGCTGCGACGAATACAAAGATTTGAAGTCTATTCAAAGAACCATCAGAGCTGTTTTCTAACAGGTGATTGATAACCTAAGGCTCTCGAATGCCTTGAACTCTTTTGTACCAGCGATGGACAATTTTTTGTGGTATAAATCGATTTCCGTATCTTGTTTGTTACAAAAAAAGCGCAGCAGTAACATCTCATTTTCGAGCTAATTTTGTTCGTATTTTTGACTAAAAGATATTGCAACTGCCTGCAACAACTGCGTTTGAACTAAATGGTCTATGAAAATGTCCGTCTAATTATTACTTATTTTTCACTAATAACCTAATCCTCGCTGAAGTACTGGTGGCGGTTACATTTCCTTTATTAAATATATTGTACAGAGAAATATCTGAGTAATTTATGGAGAGAAAATATCTTAATCGGGAATTTTCACGAATCGGACCACCCGTTTGCAGGTTACGGAAGCCACTGATTTCCGGATTCCCCTTCCCTCAACTCCCCAAAGATGGTCGGATCCAGGAAAACGAGTATTCCTAGGGCATTATGCCTGGTCCTTAAGTCACTAATACGCCTGCAAAGTTTCATCGGTCCTTAGAATATCTGGAACTATCCTAACTGGTCATCACCGGAATTCCGGGAAGCAGCCTCCAACTCCCCCATAGAGCCCCGATTCGATCTGGTTTTGTCAGTTAAGTATCTAGGGCTAATGCTTTTTCTTCCCACCAAGTTCCATCCCAATCCCTCGACTCTAAGCGTTTCACGAGATTTCCGGTGCCCCCCCCCCCCTGCAATATCCCCCCATTGGTATCGGACCCGATCAGGACTTGACGTGGAACATCTGAGACGATAGCTCTTTCCACCAAGTTTCATTCAATTTCGGTAACCCGTTCAAAAGTTAAGCATGCCAGTAAATCCGGGCTCTCCATCCCTCCACTCTTCCCGTGATGGTTGGATCGGCGAAAAGACTATTCTCAGTCAGCCTGTTCGGGTCCCTGATACTCCTCCCCAGTTTCGTCGTCCTACCACATCAGGAAGTACCGAAGTCGCGGGATCACCAGATTCCAGAGTCCCCCCCCCCTCCAACTCCCCTACGGTGCCCGACTCTGGTCCGGTTATGTCAACGATGCATTTAGGAATTGTGCTTGTTCTTCCCACCAAGTTTCATCCCGATCTCTCCACTCAAAGCGTTTACCAAGATTTCCGGCTCCCCCCTCTAGCTCCCCCAAAAGTCACCGGACCCGGTCCGGATTTGAGGTGGGTCATCTGAGACACTTCGTCTTTCCAAATATCAAGTTTCATCAAGATCCGACCACCCGTTCAAAAGTTATAAATACCTCAAGATTCCGGATTCCCCCTCCCTCCACTCCCCCTACAATGCTCGGATCGGGGAACTGACTATTTCCAACTTATTCTTTTGGGGTCCCTGATATGCCTGCCAAGTTTCATCGTCCTAGCTTATGTGGAAGTGCCCGAACTAGCAAAACCTGGACAGACCAACCGACGGACGGGCAAGTGCCACAAAAATAGGAAGTGCTCGGCCGTTTCCGTCTTCATACAAACTCATTATTTGTTGTGGGCCACTACATAGTCTCGGCGATTTGACGAAATTGTGTGGTGTAGCCCCCCCCCCCCTATTCTACCCAAATATTACCTTCGAATCAGCATGATCGGAATAATTTTCCGTCCCTCAATCCGTTTGGTAGTTCAGGGTCAAAAACTCACGGACAGTTGAACACGTTATGTTTTCATGGATACAATCACTCACTTCCGTTTGGGATCCCGTCCCTATGAATACAGGGTTGCCAAGTGTGACACTTTTGGTGCTTTTTGACACTTTTTGCCTCTGGGTGGTACCGTGACACTTTTTCTCTGAAAATTACACCTTTTGACACACATGACACTTTTTAGCTCAGAAAGACCTTACCTTAGACCTTAGTTCCTCCTGCACCTTCAGAGGCGCTTAGGGCATCCAAGAAGAGCCGCCAGTCGTCTCTCATAAGGGCCGCTGCCCATACATCTTCCCATTCGGGCTGGATAGACGCGTTGAGATTATGAAGGTCCGACTGGTAGGTACGGCGAAGAGTGTTCTTCGGTTACCCTCTTCGTCTGGATCCCTACGGATGCCACTGAAGGATAGCGTTGGGGAGTCTGGTGCTTCCCATCCTGGTCGTATGGCCCAGATATCTTCAGCGGCGGATCTTGATGACTTTAGTAATAAGGGGTTGCACTGTCATCTGGCGAATCGCCAGGTTTGTGACCCTTTCTGTCCAGTGTATGTTTAAGATCCGCCTAAGGCAAGTCTTTTCAAAGGCTAGAAGACGTTTCTCGTGCTGTTGGCTGAGGTGCCACTTCTCGGATCCTTACAGAAGTACGGAGAGAACGTTGCTGTTGAAAAGTCTCAGCTCGAGTCTAAAGGAGTACTTCTTGCTCCTCCAAATCTTCTTTAGCCGATTGAAGACACCGCTGGCCTGGCCAAGTCTTAGCTGGACCTCCCTTGCACAAGCTCCAGTATTTTCCACTGTACTGCCGAGATATCGGAATTCAACGACCTGTTCGACTTGCTGGTCCCTACAGCGTATATCTAGCGGAGATCCGCTGTTCGCCATACTCTTCGTTCTGGGAATGTTTATTTTCAATCCGAACAGTTCAGCTGTTTCACTGGTCCTTGTGAGGAAGTCCTGAAGCTTCTGTTTGCTGGTCTCCATTAGGATGATGTCATCGGCAAAGTCTATGTCTCCCAGTTTTCTGCCATCCCAGATGTCAATGCCGTATCCTTCACATCTTCTTAGAACGTAGTTGATGATCAGGACAAACAGCAGCGGAGAGAGAACGCACCCTTGCTTCACGCCCGTCATGATTCGGAAATATTCGGTGTTGCCGTCGCGGGTACGGACACAACATTCCATGTCTTCGTAGAAGGCTGCTATCAGGCTTACGAGTTTGTCCGGTATGCCATAGTACCGGAGCACTCTCCAGAGTGTAGCACGGCTTTTTCAAAGTCTATGAAGACTATAGATAGAGCCTTTTCCTCCATGCATTGCACTCTTGTCGCAACATTCTTAGCACGAATATGAGATCCGCACATGAACGGTTCGGGCGGAAGCCATGTTGTTCTTCGCTGAGGTGTTTGTCGACTGCTGGCTATATGCGGTTCAGCAGGATGGTGGCCAGGAGCTTCCCAGGAATGGAGAGGAGACTGATCCCTCGCCAGTTTTCCGACTTAGTGGAATCGCCCCTTCTTAAAGATTTTGATTAGAGTACTTCTTGTCCACTGACGGGGGACCTTTTCGGTTTCCCATATCAGGTTAAAGAGTGTCATCCAAACTGTTATGCAGGCGGTTGCGGACCACTTCAGCATCTCAGATGCGATACGTTCTTCTCCGGGCGACTTGCCATTTTTTAGTTTCTTTAGGGCACTAGTGATTTCGGCTGACGAGGGTGGGTCAGAGCTTACTGCTAGCCTGATGAAAAGCTCATCTGGGATATCCGGCTGTTCCATTGTTGCCGGTCGATTAAGCAGGCTTTCAAAGTGGGTGGCCCAAACTTCACCGATCTTTTCGGGGTCAGTGATTAGCTGGCCGCTCGGATCCCTTACAGGTCCGTCCACGCAAGGCCGTTTTCCGATGATGTCGTTCGTGATTTTGTAGACAGCTCTTGAGTCCCCTCTTTTTGATGCCTCTTCCGCCATCTGAGCTTTCATGTCTATAAAATGACGCTTGTCCCTACGGGCGCTTTTCTTCACGAGATTGTTCCGTTCCCTGTACTCATGGTCAAGAAATAAGACCTTCGCCTGATTCGATGCCATCAAGTGCTGCCTTATTTGTTGCCTCTCGCTAATGAGCCTCCATGTCTCATCTGATATCCATTGGTCTTTCGGTCTTTTCTTATAGTCGAGGGTCTCTTCGGCAGCTTCTTTGTATGTTTCCTTGATGACCTCCCACAGGGCCTCCTGGTCGCCGCTGTCATCCAGGTTCAGGAGTGCCTCAAATCTATTAGAAACGGCCATTGTGAAGATCCGTCGTGTTTCAGGGTTCTGTAGTTTCTCGCAGTCGTAAGGTGGTTTAGCATTCGGCTGTTTCCGTGTTGGGGCTTTTAACTTGACTACCACCTTCGCTATCATTAGGTTGTGATCCGAGAAAACGTCTGCTCCCCTGAAAGCACGAACATCTTGTAGGGATGTATGCCACCTTCTGCTTATCAGAAAGTGGTCGATTTGATTCCTTGTGCGTCGGTCTGGGGATGTCCAAGAATACTTATGCACATTCTTGTGGGCAAATATGGTTCCTCCTATTAACAAATCGCTGGTCAGAGCAAAATCGATAAGCGTTTCGCCATATTCATTTCGCTCTCCTAGGTCATGGGGGCCCAAGACCTGGGGACAGTAAGCAGAGTCGCTTCCCACTTTCGCATTTAGGTCTCCTGCGATGCAAAATATATCATGACGTGGGACATCCTTGACGACCGCACTTAGTTCTTCATAGAACTGGATGTTTGTCTCATCTGATGCATCATTTGATGGGGCATAGCATGCAACTATGGTCATTCTGACGTGGTGTCCGTTTAGTCTTGCGGTGGCTATTCTGGGGCTAACAGGCTTCCATGATACCAGTGTTCTGGCTGCTGCTTTCGAAAGAACTATGGCCACTCCTTGCTCACGTTTTTTCTCAGAGCAGCTGAAGATGATGGTAGAGCCTCCTGGCAGAGTTTCTTTCCCACAGCCAAGCCACCTCACCTCGGACAGGGTTAGTGCGTCCAGCCTATACTTGGCCATTTCTTTTTCGACCTGTTCTGCTTATGACAGTTGGGCCATTGTGCGCACATTCCAAAACCCAATTCTCAGTGGCGTTTTCGCGTCCAAAAATCGTGTCCGGGAAGGGAATGCAGGGGTCGTTATCGAGATCAGTCCGTTTTTTTTTTCTTTTTGGATGTTTCAGTTGCGTTCTTTTTTCCCCAGGGGGTTTCCCCTCTGGGTCCCAGGTGGGGGGGGGGGGGGTGCAGACCCACAGCCTAACCCTCCTCGCTTTATCCAGGCTTGGGACTGGCTGTCCTCCGGCAGGCGCCAGAGTTACAGGCGGAGTTCAGAAAGGTCAGAAAGAGCACCTTTGATTTATCGCCCCACAAAAATATGTACTTTACTTTGATTTGGTCCCTGAAATAGTCTGAAGCCTTACAAAGCTCATCTCCGGTTAAATTTTTTTTACAAACTGTGATTTAACAATTATGACGAGTGTATAATTACCAACTATTCGAATTTTGCGTTAAGAGTTCAGTTTCAGTTTCATTGGACTATATTTAAAAAACAAATGAATACACAATTTACATTCCTGCCAGGAAAGCACAAATGTAGTGCTTGGCTAGGGCAGGGAAATAACCTATATTAATTTAAACATCAAACAGAATCAACTAACTGAACATTCTATTTAAAGAAAAAAAGAGGAGAGGAAAAAAAAAAAAATCTATTTTTTCAACTTTAAATAAAAGGAGAGAGAAAATAAGGGAAAGAAGGAACGAGAAGAAAGAAAACAAAAAAAAACAGGGGGGGGGGGGTCTAAAGGAGGATAACACTAAACAATTTTCCTGTAATGACCTTTCGCTGCTCGCTTGAAGGAAATGAGGTTATTCGAATTCCGGATATCTAAAGCACCTTAAAAAGCACCTTTTCATTTGCTTTGCAAAAGATACGGATTATCGCCACAAAAATATGTACTTTGCGCAGCGGAGTGCGCAAAAAGATTTTGAAGTTTCGAAAAAGCACCTTTTTGGCAGGAATTTCGACTCTTTTATGAGTCGAGCTCTTGGCCACCCTGGATCCCAAAAAGCGAATCGAGGATGAATTTTTAAATGAAAATGGAACTAACACAAGAGACTTCTCCGTGACAAAACTTCATCTTCAGATA
Organism: Branchinecta sandiegonensis; assembly: GCA_030848855.1. Lineage (NCBI taxonomy): Eukaryota > Metazoa > Arthropoda > Branchiopoda > Anostraca > Branchinectidae > Branchinecta > Branchinecta sandiegonensis. The sequence continues at coordinate 7,605,700 of JAUPMV010000009.1, forward strand.
CATATTCAACATGCACTTGACATGGGCGAACTGTTTAGACAGATTTGCCTCGAGCGAGGTCACTTTTCCTGTGGCCTGTTACTAACTGGCAATTTTATTGCAGGTTTGTGAACAATCTTCGCAAGCATTTTGAAGCTCGATTGTGTTAGAGCGTCGGTGTGAGGAGCCGAACGTTTCGGGTTCAAATATCGCTTAAAGCGGGACACAAAAAATGGTCTTTCTACCACACCCACAATGCTAACCATCCCTACTGTCACTATGAATGTTCAAAACCACTAAAAACACCGTAAAACAATGAGCAAATTAAAAAAAACCCCACCAAATTTCCTGGGTTTGAAATAACTGTGTCTGGACTAAATGTCAGCCGATTATCCCGGACAGCTGCTGTGGCACGTAGGGAGCCAAGGGTCAAAATAATAATTTCCATCTAATGCTCCAACTGTTTAATACAAATACAAAGAAATTGTGAAACCAAGACCAGTGTGGTACCTCTGAAGACATACAAAAATTATCAGTTAGGTCTCATAATTCTTTGCTAATCAGTCCTGGAAAATTCCGCCATCTAGAAAAGAAGACGTTGTGCGTGGGTTTTTTCTCGAGCCAAAACAGCAACTCGGCAATCGAGTTCAAATCTAAACAAACCCGTGGCATGCGATCACTAAGAGAAGGTTAACAGAATGTTTGGATTAGGTCTCAAGGTGCATTTCTTTTTTAAGTTCACTGCTGTTATTCACACCAGAACGGCAGGGTTTAATAAAGAAAGGCTTTCAAATTCCGGATTAACTTTCCAGCGATCGAAGTAAATCGATAAAACTCTGTGTATCTTCTTCCTGGGATTGCTTTACACTTTCCCGTAATGAATCACGAATCATACGGAGAGCTGAAATCGCCGGGAGAATGTCGGATTCCGAAACATTAGAATAAAGATATGTTCACTATGAATATCCTTTCCATTCTCATTCTCAACGAAGTCATCCTTAATGGCGGTTGTCGTGTTTTTCCCATTCGTTGACGCCGCTTGATGTGTTTTTCTACACCTCCGAAATTCCCGCCGAAGCATTCAACATTCCGCGTAGCTTTCCACTAACTTTCTGGAATCACTTCCTGAGAAAGCTGCTTTGGTTTCTAAAGCGCGAAAACCTGCGCGGGAGTTTCGGTTATCTTCCGACGCAGCGCGAAAACCGTTGGAAAGTGATTCCGACTACACTTTCCAGCTCGCGGAAACCTCAGACAAAGGGTGGGACGCAGTTTAGTGTTCACACGGTGGATGAACTGCGGGGAGGTGATGGCGGGGGCTAATCAGAGGGAGAAGCCGTTCGTACGTTAGTTTGAAGGCTTTTTAGTTTATTATCGTACCGCAACCATTCCCATCCCTGTGGGTGGAAATCCCTTCCCTTGATAACTTCCACTTTATCACTCTCAATGGTGAGTGATATAAAAGGTTCAAGGTCCAAGTCATTTTTATTTACAAACTTAAATATATCCTTAATAAATTCTGCTGCTGAGAGCAGAGCTCGAGCGCACATGAAAAAATAAACAACCGACGAATAACTTCAATAAAACGAATCATACCTAGTTCAAATAATAATACATATTCCGAGAGCAAGGCCAGGGCACAGTTACAATTGAACATCATTAACAATGTGAAAAAGGAAAGACAAAACTAGACAAATTTGGAAAACCGATAGACTCAAGAGTAAAATAAAAAGGAAAACATAAAATAGGAAAAAAAGTGAAAAGTAGGATCGCTCATCTAACTTCAGTAGTTCTCAAATTGTCTTTGGATCGAGGCCAATAACAGTAATCAAGGTCGTGTTCCACCCCAGTTACCGTAGTAACCACGCATGACCTAACGGTCTCTGACGTCTTGGCGTCAAGGCTGGAACGAATGTTCATACGGCAAAATATCGCGCCATGCGCTAATTCCACCAATCGCGTCATAGAGATCGTAGCTACCACACTTGCTACGATCCCGAGCGTGGCAAGCAAATAGTTACTACTTCAAGAAGGTTGGAACGGTCACCGTAGTAACTTCTCACGAGGTTCGAACGAAAATATTAGCTATTAGTTGCTCTTGTAAGTTATAGGGTTGAACACGCTCTATATTTCCAACGATTTTGGATGAAGAATAGGGTGCAACTGCTTGCGTCTGATGAAGGCTTATTCTCGTTCCAGGTTTCATGGGTGCGACGAAGAGACTACCACATTTTAACATCAGGTCGACAAGTTTACACCCCAGATAGCAGAATAGCAGTGAAACACTTGGAACAGAACGACGACTGGGTCCTAATGATCAACTTTTTACAGAAAAGGGACGAAGGCCAATACATCTGTCAGGTAAGCACGGTTGCTTATGCCACCAGGCCCACCGGTTAAAGCTAATGGAACCCACTTGTAATTATGCCATCATTCTTGAACCCAGAGACCCGAATTTCATTTAATTAGTTATTCCTTATTACATTTGACGTTAAGGGATCCTTCTTCCTTATTCTACGTTTTATATTATCCCTACACTGTAAAAAAAATTCTTGCAGTATTTGCTACTGGGATTAATATTGTCCCTACTGATATAAGATTGTTTCTAATTCGGATTAATCTTATCCCAGTAGAGATAAGATTAATCCTAGTAGCAAATACTGCAGTTAACTTTAATCCTTACTCGGAGAGACTTTTTACAATGTAGATCTCTCATGGGATTATAAGCTTCTGAAAATCCCACCTTTCGCCGTTGTTTCGTTTTATACCTACGACGTTTTAGCGCCTTTTCGGTCTAGCTGAGTTTTGACAGTCACGCAAAGCAAACTACGCTGAACGCTTGAAGTTCCGCCGACAACTCTTTCACACATAAGGACATGAGAAGCTTTAATATTGTTTTCATTTCGCAAGACAAGGACCATCAGGTCTACCTTCTGTTTTGGACTTGGTTTGTTTTGCTTGACTTTTTAACCACTACGCATTCAGTTCTTACATATTTTGAGTCCAGCCGCCGCTTTAGAAAGCATGAAGCGTGATTAGAGTCGACAAACGCCAACAAGGAGATCGCTCCACATGGCAAGTAGGCTAATGGTATTTCTGAAAACTGACAATTCTGAGCCAAACCATCGTTGAAAGATCATTTCTATGAAGAGTTGTGCTTTAAGCTTGTCGCCATGCTTACATTCTAACCTCTCTAACGGGGCCCCACTGATTTTCTCATTTGCCTTATTTTGATACCTTCGATGCGTGTCGTACTGTCGACAGTTCATAGCAACAAGTTTATTCATCAGACGAACAGGTTATGTAAATTTTCTACCGTTAGTAATCGGGCCTGGAAAATGGCTTATAACAACTAAAGCCGTATGGGCGGTTTGCTGAAAGCACAGCCTAGTTTTAAAGTATTTAACTATTCCGAAATACTGGAACAAATCAAATATTGCAAGTGGTCCTTTAAGTTTTAAGGAGTGTGTTTATTTATGAACAGCGCACCCTTATGGCCGCTTCCATACCTTTTATTTAGCAAGAAGCAGAACGTGCTGCGCTGCGGTAAGCATTATCTACTTTTTGCAAATTCCTTAAAGCGCTTTGACAAAAGACTTCGTGTGAGAGTAATCATCTCTCTCCCAGTGCTCTTAAGTTTGGATAACCAGGTTTAAAGCTTCGCGTTAGAGTAAGGGTCATTGAATCTCCATTTTGGAACTTATAACAAAGTATTTAAAAGTTCTTGATACTATCCTACCCTAGAGCACCGGTCTCAGATAGCAAGGAGATTAATTGTGAAGCATTCTACCACTAACTCACTATCACTGATTCTCCACGGCAACAAACTGTTCTTGACCTTAAGGACCCGTCGTGTCTATAACACTGTCAAAAGTTTCATAACAGATTGCGCATGACACTTTCAGAATAACACCTTTTCACTTAGAAAAAAAGTGTTATGACCAATTAAGTTTATACTATTTCGTGCCCAGATCTCCAACAACACCTTCAATAGGTGAAAATACTACACTGTCAGAAGTTACATAGCGACAACAGCAGGATGCGCGGTTTCAACAGATAACTCTTTGGGATGTTATATGTTATGTTTCTTTCGTTCCCGTTAGTATTTTTACCAATTGAAGGTGTTGTTGGAGATCTAGGCACGAAATAGTGTAAACTTAATGGGTCATAACACTTTATTTCTAAGTGAAAAGGTGTTATTCTTGAAAGTGTTATGGGCAATCTGTTATGAAACTTCTGACAGTGAATGCCAGTGCAACGTACTTCCGTAATTGCATTCACTAATCTTAAGCCCAGATAACCAAATTCCATATGTTACATTCTAAGCCCGCCAACGATACCTCACTAATCCGTGCTCTTGCCAAGATTCACTATTTTCCATGAGCAGAGGGACAGCGAATACCACCAAATAGTCAACCGGAAAAAGAGAAAAAGTGCATTAACGGGTTGAACTTTTTTTTTGTTGGGGGGGGGGGTCTGGAAGAGGGTTGAATTTTGAATGTTGGTTGGTGTGAGGATTTTCCAGATGGGTACAGTTGTGTTCACGATAATCATTTCCATACACTGACATGTTTTCCACGCACATCCCGCTATGTCAATCAGCTCCTTTAAGCTGAGATTCAGCAGTAAGCTTAATGATCCGGTAGACTCCATAAAAATCATCAACTTCAGCTGAATTTGACAAATTCTGACTAGCTTACTTACACCACCTGATTTGCATAAAAAAAAGTATAAGACTATCAGAAGAAAGATTGTTTTTGTTTAAAGACTCAAGAAGTAAATGTTAACTAATAGTCATATTTCCTCTCTTTGATTTTATTTGTGATTGCTTCAGATTGGTTGAAAGATTCGAACATAGTTGATTTTTTTGTGGAGGCTTCATTGTCCTAATTCCTCGGGCTAAAATTACCGTCCTTTGTGTGTGTGTTATTGTTTCCAGTTGCCCTTATGCCTTAGGCAAAAATCCTTACGCTAGGATTTTGTTATCTATCTATGTAAATCATAGTATTAACGTAAGTGCCATTTTTGCGTGCGACTGCCATGTCTAACTTAAACCATGCTGGTATATCCATTAAAAAAAAAAAAAAAATTACCTTACCTTGTACCAAACTTGATAACTGCGGTGTTGAATACCAAACTATATGACACAATTTTCTCGGGAATTTACACCGAACTCGTGGCACCAAACTTTTGCACCAAAAACTGCCTAATATTGGGGAAGGTAGCTATGCCGAAACGTTCGCGGTATACTTGCAGTTCGAAATAGCCTACGAAAAACACCGGTTAGACTATGCCAAATTCTGAGACATATTAACCCATTACTGCGACCACTTAATTACCGCCACTTACTGCGACCACTCGGTCCTTTACCCCCTGCTGAAGAAAATGGATGTAGCTGCTATTTGAATCAAATACTTCCGCCACTGTAAATTCCTCCTCTACTTGCCAATCTGGTATAAAAAACGAAAAGTTATAAAGACATTTTCAGTAACAAACATAACTGTCAAACTTGAAGAGCTAAATAGGAATCTGTCGGTCGCGGTGTTTTCTCCGCATCAAGTCTTGTCCGTTTGTCTGAAGTGTAGTCTGTTCGAAGCGTAAATTTGTATCATAATTTAAGTTGTGTTTCGTTCTTTTCTTTCTGTACTCCACTATTTCTATTTTATAGAAGTGGGTAAATAAAAAGATTCATTCATTAAGCTATTAACTATTTTAATTATTATTTTAAATTTTATTCAAACGGGAACGCCACTCCAAACTGCCATACAAGATGTTTTACGTTTGTCCAATCTTTTCCCGCATGATTTGTTGGAAAAAACATGGTGATATTCCCTTGTTTCCATCGCAAACGGTTGTTTCTTCGTGAGCCGGGAAACCTGCTCCCTACGTGCTCTGCAGTCTTTCTCACGCTCCAGTTCCATATTCAGGAGACTTTTCCAGACGCCTAAACGCCTATTCCTGGATCATTATCAAGAAAGTAAGTTAATCTGTGAATTAATACATCACACTCTTTTCCTCCTTTCTTTTTCTTATTGGGATTCGAGAGGGATAATCGATCCGCTAATAAGGCGGTTACTTAGGATGGCCAAACTGCCTAGATTGCAGCGTAGACGGGAACTACGTTGCCTTGGGAACGTGAAATATTGCAACAACCTTTGTCGGCTTCTCCGCTACCATTTACAAGGTTTCGGTATAAAGATAAGGTTTATTATAATAATAATAATAATATGTTTTAAAGCCAGAGGCCATATACATGAACAGGTTATACAATGATTAAGCAACAAAATTAAACAAAATATAACAAGAATTCAACCTCTATTGTCACGAAACTTCACTCCTTCATCAATAAATCTACACACTTTGCATATTATCTGTGCCGATGTACAATCTTATAATCAAATACTTATAATTTTCAGTTTATTTTAGAACTTACACCCTATGTAATAAATTTAATCCTCTTACTTTTACCCATTATTTTACTTTGGTTTGTTACCATTTTAGCAAAGATTAATCGTACTCCTTTTGATCTAGGCAGAAGATTCATTTTCCTCCACAGCCTTGAAAATTCCTGTTGAATTTTCCTCCAGTACTTTAAAATCGAATAGATTGCGGAGACTGTCGTAGTTCTTTTCACTTCTCTTTAAAGGACCTGTCATACCTATAATACTAACGCAACCTACTTCCATAATCACTCCATATATTTTTAAACCCGGAGACCCCAGTTTCGTACGGTACATTCTAACCCCTCTAACAAAACCGCGCTGATTTTCTCACTTGCCGTGTTTTACTACCTTCGATGTGTATCAAGCTGTCGATGGTTGTCCGCGAGAAGTTATGTAAATTGTTTCCCTGTTTTCGCTATGATTCAAGGAGTCTCAGGAAAAGGCTTAAAACAGCCAAAACCTTGGGTTACTCTTGGCTATTTGTTGAAAGCACAGCCTACTTTTGAAGTATTCAAATATTTTAAAATACTGTAAGTTGAAGAGTAAATATTGCGAGCAGTCCTTTATGTATTTTTTTCAAGTTTTGTATAATAGACAAAAACTGTAAACATACGCTGCATTACAAAATACTAGAACATACTGTTATTATACCATACACGCAGTCAATACCTTTGACTGCATGAACGCCCGAATGGGCCTGTGAAAATAATTTCCAAATAATTAAGTCACAATTATTTCCACTTTCTGACCTTATCAGTCAACGGCAATGACAAATATTGGTAACTACCCGATGAAAAATGTATATCAAAATATTAGTATTAAGTTGTACGAAAACTGCGCACATGCAGTTTCGTACATGCAGTTCGTACATGCAGTACGAACTGATGCTACTAGATGATTCGATGTCAAGAATCAGCATTTTACTGCATGCTATTATTAGCAACTGGATGCTACTATGGCAAGACAGGATGCTACTGGACACTACTACTTAAGATTGGCCTAGTCTGAGGCACATTAAATGATAATATTCTCTACTACTACACAATACATGCAACTTTTTCGTACAACTATCATACAACTACGCAGGCTACAAATTTTTCTCCGAGATACGTAACACTCCCAAATCCACCTACACGATTTTTTTTTTTTACAGAAGTAAACGTGTCTATTTTTATGGGAACAATGAGAATACCATCAGGATTATCTGTGTGGTTCTGTTCGTCCTGTCCCAATTCAGCGCTCATAGCGGATTAAAGTACGATTGGAACGTTCCTCCGAAAACTCATCAGGCAAAATAAGACTGAAAACTCAAGAACTGGTCCACCTAAGCCCATATAATTAATAAAAAGTTATATAAAATTAAACTAGACCTACGTTCCCTGGGCAACGTGATGTGTTGTACCAGCCTTTGTTCGGCTTCGCCGACTGAAGTGTTGCGAGAGCAACAAGTGTTGCGAGAGCAACACTTGGGTTTTGTTTCTTTGCTAACGGTTGAATGCCAAATTTGTCAACCCCCCGAGGTTTTCAAAATGATATGTTCCAATCCGAGAAGAATTTTTTTCTGAACTAATGACACAATTTGTAATGACATGGCTATCCCTCAGCGTTGAAAAAAAAGAATATCGGAAGTAGGGACTAAATTGACATTGCAGCCAGTTGAACGTTTTATCCTTTTCAATCGTAGACATCGTGACTGGTGAAAACTTGGAACATTATCTTATATAACATATATATATCTATATATATAAGATATATATCTATATATGTTATATTATATAAGATAATATAAGAGAATGTTCAAACAAAGGTTGGTGCAACGTAGGTCTAGTTTTATTTTATTTAGCTTTTTTACGAATTATCTGGGCTGAGGTGGTCCAACTCTTGAGTTTTAAGTCTTATTTTGTCTACTTTCGTTTGTATTATTACTTTGTTACTATACAGTCCTGTTTTTTTCGGGTCACTGGAAAACCGGAACACCGGAACCTCCGCAACCGGAACCGATGGCTTTGGAAAACCGGAACATGAAACTGGAAAACCGGAACCGATGGCTTGGTTTCAATCAGCTATAGGGAAAATGGAAAACCGGAACTTGGGAATGGAAAACCGGAACATGTGGTCTTGGGCAACGATTTTTCGCTCTAGCGACTGTACACAAGGCAAAATTCAACTGAGCGTCGCAGACATTTAGATATTTCACAATTTTGTTATCATTGGCTTCATTTGAATAGCTCACAAAGACTAAAATTAAAAGACCCCTCTTGCTTTTCACTGTTTTCACATCCCCAGTAGCGACGTACTTGTTAGACTAGCCTCTGAAATCTTCCTCTTTACAAGATCCTTGTGTAGCTTACTGGATTTCTAAACTATACTGATTACTAAAAAGAATGCAATTGTACTACTACCGGTGGCCAGAGGCGTTACTAGCCAAAATCTTTGGGGGGGGGGGACGAGGCATTTACCGACTGGCTGGTAATTTTTACCGACTTTTTCTGCAGAAAAAACGACTGTTTTCAACAACAAAGATGAAATTTTCGAAAAAAATCGACTGATTTTCAGAAAAATCCACTAATTTTCAGAAAAACCGACTATTTTGACGAAAAATCGACCAATTTTCAGAAAAAAAGACTGTTTTCATGAAAAAAAATTAAAAGACCCCTCTTGCTTTTCACTGTTTTCACATCCCCAGTAGCGACGTACTTGTTAGACTAGCCTCTGAAATCTTCCTCTTTACAAGATCCTTGTGTAGCTTACTGGATTTCTAAACTATACTGATTACTAAAAAGAATGCAATTGTACTACTACCGGTGGCCAGAGGCGTTACTAGCCAAAATCTTTGGGGGGGGGGGGGACGAGGCATTTACCGACTGGTTGGTAATTTTTACCGACTTTTTCTGCAGAAAAAACGACTGTTTTCAACAACAAAGATGAAATTTTCGAAAAAAATCGACTGATTTTCAGAAAAATCCACTAATTTTCAGAAAAACCGACTATTTTGACGAAAAATCGACCAATTTTCAGAAAAAAAGACTGTTTTCATGAAAAAAAATTAAATGTTTTGACGAAAAATCGCGGGGCTTCGCGCCGACTCGGTTATTTTTTACCGACTGGCCGACAGCTTTGGGGGGGGCATCCCCCCCCCCTCACCCCCCAGTAGTGACGCCTCTGCCGGTGGCAACCCTGCCGTGAGTGCAAACGAGTGTTGCGATAGCTTACTGGATTTCTAAACTATACTAGAAAAGACACCAAAACATGAAATTATATGAAAACTTGTATTAAACCTGAAACATATTCCGTCAAAACCCAAGTCAATTGCCGAGGACCACATGTTCCTGTTTTTCATTACCACACATTCCGGTTTTCCATTCCCAAGTTCCGGTTTTCCATTTTCCTATAGCAGATTGAAGTTGAGCCATCGGTTCCGGTTTTCCAGTTGCATGTACCGGTTTTCCAAAGCCATCGGTTCCGATGGCGGACGTTCCGGGGTCCCGGTGTTCCGGTTTTCCAGTGACCCTTTTTTTCATTTCACAGGAAGTACTTTCTCCGGGTTTTCGTTTTTGTTCTTTTCTCTTCTCTGTGATTTGCCAGGGGTGACAAGGTTCAAAATTAATGGGAACATTTCTTTTAAAAAGGGAGGACGAAGTCTGAGACAAAAGGTTGATAGACCTTAGAAGACTCACAAGGGTTTGTGTGATCGAATACTTATTAAACTTTAGGTCCCCTGAGACTGAGAAAAAGCTGCTCCCTTCACACTGAGACGCTTACGACCGTTACGTCGGCGTCAAGAGCGTAGTTCTCAGTAGCGAAAGTAGTTAAGCCGCTTTCACACTGAAGCGTCGTTGCGATGCGCTGCGTATGCGTTTATCTTGCACTCGTACAGGTTGCGTAGCGTATCTTTCACACCTGCGCGACAAGCTTTCACGCAGGATGTGTATTTACGTTTTCCTTTCTCGGTTTCTTATGCTGAATACTCGTTTCTTTCATTATAAGTAAGTTTTTCTTCATCGTTAATTGGTTTTCTCCAGTTTGTCTTCCAAAACTTCCATTTTTCACTGAAAAATCTGATGCGTACGCGTCGACGAAACACAAGAATCGCGTCGCGTTTTATTACTCTGCGCAAGCTCTGGGTTGCGTCACCGCAAGCGAGTCGCAGAGGTTGCGTCGCTCAGTGTGAAAGCCTCAACGCGTCAGTGTGAAAGTGGCTTTGGCGTAACTTGAGTTGCGTTTTCAGACACTTGTGTTTCCCCTGAGTCTAGCATAAAGCGCATTCAATTGCCAGAGTCAAACACTGTGTTTCTGTTTAAAAGCGTTTAAGCCTCCGTGTTATGTGCGGGTTTAACACCGATTATCCAGAACACGCAACTCTCCCGAATAGCAAGTTACGTTACGTGTTTAGACGTAGAAAGAGTAAACACGGCGGGATGAAAATGGGTTGGTATTAGACTATTAGTATTAGACATTGGTATTAGACTCCGTGTTAAACTCGTTGTTGTCTGAAAACGGAACTCTGGAGTTGAAATTTGTTCAACTAAGAAACGTTGATGGCTAAGTCAGAAGAAGGAGAAAATGATAAAATCAGATTTAAGACACAGTAAGCCCCTCGAAGAAATTGATGAAAAATTTAGAAGAAACAAAATTCTCTGACTTTACGCTTATGCCAGTCTGAAGGGGACCGCTGAGAAGCAATGGAATATATGAACTTGTCTCCACTAGTGAAATGAAAGGCGAAAACGGAAAAGAAAAGCACAAAGTACATGAACTAGTTAGCCGTATAGCCTGGTTAGCCGTATAGTTAGCCGAATATATAGTTAGTCTAGAACAAACTTGGCAGCCTACCTGCTCCGCAGGTGTGGAAGAGTCTACACAACTTAAGGGATTACGGAATCGTAGCCTAAAGCTAAGTGCACACACAGTCCGGTAAGATTCCGCACGCGAAAACGCGCATACGAAATTCGCGTCACGATGCCCGACAGGTTTTTCAGATAAAACGAAATTCAGAAATGAAACTTGGCCCCAGGTTTGAAAAATCCACTGCTTTGGCTACAGTCAGATGATGCTGATTGATTGCCGAATGAATGAATGCAGCTGACATTAAATAGGTCGTATAAACAGTTGAAATTTTAAACACAGCTTCTAATTTTTCAATTCTGAGAGCACAATTTCCGCCAACACTTTTTACACGGGAACACTACTGCTCAGAAACAGTCCACTTGGGAAATTACTTCATGGAACGGAAAACGTGACCGCTGGAAATAACGAATTCCTCTCTGACTTGCCTGTCTTTTTCCCAGCCAGGTCAAAGACGACAAGCTAGCGAACTATCAATTAGATAAGGCGAAACGTCCGCCGCAGCTATCTTTGCACTACTCAGTTATCAAGCTTTGCTGTCATGCTGTTTTTTGTCACGATTTGTTTTCATATAATTCGCGAATTCGTTTCCAAAGGATACCATCCTTCATATTTTAAGCAGGGGGGCTAAAAGTTGCAGTTTTCGACAAAGAACTGTGCTGGAAGATCAAACGGTCGACGATTCGTTTTCATGATAATGCAATTGCATGTCATTTGACTCAGAGGCAGAGACAACTTGAGGTCAGTTCATACCCCCCCCCCCCCCCCTCCCGCTAATAATGGCAAATGACATTTGTTCTCAGGAACATAGGTGTGAGCGTCTGGAATGACCTTCCAGAATCGGTCAGAGCGGCTGTAAGTCTGGCATCATTCAAGAGAATGGTTAAATCCCATTCTTTGAAAAGGAAAGAAGTGTGAGAAGAGGAAAGGGTATTTATTTAGTGTTATTTATTTGTTGATTTTTTTACCCCACCCCAAGGGGGGGGGGGGTAATGGAGGAATGATATTGCAGATTCATGGTGGTTAGAATTGCGGCCACAATCAGGATTCTTTTGTCTTAAAAGTGGCCGTTAATGGTAAATTGTTTATTTAACTTTTATGTTTTTTGATGAAATTAAAAAAAAAATGTCTGTAAAAAAAAAGTCTGTCTGACATTGAAACTAGGGATTGCTCGGCGATCAAGGATGAACATTTTGAACGACTGACTTGAAAAGTCTGTCGAAATCAGTCCCTGGTTTAAACAAGGGCAAAGGCTTCGGTGAGATCCCAAACAGGAGCACATTTAACGGCGTTAAACGGATAAGTCAGCTGAGCTTCTTTCCAGTGACATTTAAGCCCTTCTTGGCAAGGGTCCTCTTCGGTCTGTAGTCAGCTTGGGCTGAAGGAATACTCGCATTTTTCCCTGGTCAGCCAATTTGGCCCTTAACGGTTGAAGGTGCTAAGCCGATGAGTCAGCTGATAGACATATGGATCACCTGTCTGTGCGGCCAGGAATGATCGAGTATGATTAGTTACCGTCCTTTAAGTGTTATTGTTATCGTTCTTGTACTTTGTGTTTTTGTTTTTTCCTTTTCCAGTTTCTTTTATTATACTCCACTAGTCCTCAGTGTAGTGCAGTGGGTCAGTAAAATTCATTCATTCATTCATTCATATATATATATATCTGTATTGAAAAACCCAAAGGCCATATACAGGTTAAACAAACAACTCATGGGAACTAAACAAAATAACAAACTAAGAAACAGCACTTCTCAACTCGAGTGCTTTTTGCACAAAATTACCAAAAGAAACAATCACTCTTCCTACAGCCCAAGCTGACTGCAAATCAAATCTGACGGTGCAAAACGGGTAAGTCAGCTACATTTTGTTAGAGCTGTATTTCGGCCCTTCTTGGCAAGGGTCCTCTTCCGGCTCAAGCCGCTCAAGCTGGAAAATTAACTTGTGGAAAAACAATCAAAGATTCTTCCTTAAATATCTGATTTTGTGAACTTCTTCTCTGAAAATTGGTTGGAGTTAAAGCTGGTGCTGTGATGACCCAATCGAACAGAAAAAATAGCAGCCGTGTCCAGAATGAAATCACAGCACCAGCTTTAACTCCAACCAATTTTCAGAGAAGAAGTTCACAAAATCAGATATTTAAGGAAGAATCTCCAGGTTCACCCACTCGTAGCCCTGCTAAGTTCCGACATCGGGATGTCGGAAAATTTAAATTTCGGAATGTCGCCATTAAAATAACCTATCCGAGCCGAAGACGAAGTAGGTTACGAAAAATATCTACCGAGCGAGGTTTATACTTTTAAATTGCCGTCGAGGGTGTTATTCCGATATCAACCGGGATGGAGGTATGAACAGAAAGTGTTTCTTACTGTGCTGTTAGTAAAACTTTGAAGTACTGTTAGTACTTTTTCTTCTTTGGTACTTTTTTGCTATTTGAGTAGTGAATTTTATTTTGGTGAAGTGGCAACCTCTCTTTGCAAGAGCCATCTTTTAAATTTTGTGTAGGAAGCAGATGCCATCTGGCGGTGGACTTGTGTGTTATGTCGGAAACTATGTTCGTGTTTCCTATTAGTGTTAAAGCACACATTCGTGCAAGAAATTTGAATCAATAGAGGACGTGTGAGATGATAAATACTGTCAAGCCAAGCCTATGTGAACGATTACCTTCAGGAAAGCAAGAGAAAGTAAGATGTTGATTCAGTTAACAAGGTGTGGAAATATCATTGCAACAAGGTATGGCCTAGACTGGTTGGCTAGAAAAAGTGTGATGTTCTTTCATTTTTAACAATTTTTTACTGTAATGTCTTATAAAGTTTTTATGTGTTTTTTTCTTTCTGAAAGTAATTGTTTTTTGTTTTGTTTTTTAGAAGTCAACTTCTACCTTTCATTATTTAAGGAAAACCGCTCAGTGCACCTTTGCGGAGGTTAATGTGATATCGTATATATTGTATATATATTAAGTTATATATATATATACAGAGTCATTATGCTTTGAATTTTTAGTTGATTGTTTTGACGTTGAGGTGTCATAATGTATCTTCTTAACCAGAAAGTGAGCGTCGTCTCTTCCTTTTATGGTGTGACGCGAGCGTATATGGTCAGCCGTGTTGACCGAAAGCGCCAAGTAACCAACCAACCATATCGTATCAACCTTGACAAAAGTCATTGTCATAATACAATATAACTACCTGTGGGACATAGGAAGATGCGTTGGAAGATATTCCTGTTCGAGGAAAGTTATTTCTGAGTTTGTGTTGGTTAGTTTGTTTATATTTATTTAGTTGTTTACCATGATTGATAATTGACGACGGTTCCAATTTTATACTCTTCGATTTGAAGGATCACAGGCAATTTGACATTATTGACATTTGACATTTTTGCTCGTTCCTAAGCTTTCGACCTCATCCAAGTAAAATAATTTCAATTTATCTCTACCGAGTATTTCGACCATCTCATTAGTTCAAAGACTTCATCTTACTTTTCTGAAACGACCCGTTTTACTGCATTCCAACCGAATTCTCCGAGCGAACCGAAATCTAGGAGCATATAACAATCACGACCCTAGTTAGTTTTAGAGTAACTTGGTCCAGCATCAAACGACCGGCGTCAATAGAAAACCAGCAGCAGTTTTACAGAAATTTGGGTCGCCTAAAGGTGGTGAAGTACTTGAAAGATTTTTAAACACGGATTTGTAAGGATACACTGAATTGTATGTTCATTACATTTCATTACCTTTATAGCCTATGTGATTCGTTTTTTCGGTTTGAAAATATTTCCTGACAAGTCGCGCTAATTTTGTTGTTGTAACAAGATGGCTGTTCGGTAGAAATGTCAGACAGAGATTTTGTAAACTGAAATCTCTTAAAAGTCTTTTCCAAGTCTTTTCCAATCTTATGTCTACCACTTGTTAAATCGTGTGGCGATGCCAGCGAGTAATTTAGCCTATATGAGCTAGCCTATTCAGGAAATTAATGTATATTATTTAGAGTAAAGAATTCAAGCTTAACAAGGTCAATTGCAAAGATTAACTAATGTTTAAGATATTCAATTCAATTCAATTCAATTCATTTATTTGTATCCGCCAAAGCTGGCGAGTAAAAAAAATATAATAAAATTCACACAATTGGTCTACAGACTAATAACTAGACCATATACTTTCATACAAACTCTACTTCATTTAAAAAAAAACAAGAAAAAAAAAACAATTTGCCTACGCTATCCTCAATGAAGTCTACCTAAACTTTAACCAAAATACAATCAACGCAACGCATCGGTCAAAGTGTGCTTTATGGAATAAATTTTTGAAAAAAATTTAAAATACGCAAAACATAGATAAGTTTTTCAGTACGAATTGCGTTCCAGCATCTGATAGCCCGCTTGGCATGGGCTGTTCCATGGGGTACACCCTACTTTTGGTATGTCTTATCCAAAAGTCATTTGTGGCAGCCTATGCACATGATCAAATTATCCTGGCAGTCGGTTTCTTGCTTTACGGATTCGTCAAGCCGTGAAGACGGGAAGCCTCGTTAGTATATACTGAGTTTTCTACGAGGAATCGCTGATATCGACTTTTAAATCGAAAGGGAAAGACCCACGCTGTTTACACCGTGGGGTATACAACTGTCATAACACTGTAAAAAGTCCCTCCGTGTAAAGATTAAAGTTAACTGCAGTATTTGCTACTCAGATCCATCTTATCTCTATTTGGTATTAACCTTATCTGCGTAGAGATAAGAGTAATCCGAGTACCAAATACTGCAGTTAACTTTAATCTTTATACGGAAAAACTTTTTACAGCGAACTTAGGGAACCAGTTCTTATTTCTTTGCGAAACTCAAAAAGTCAAGAAATGGACAAGTTAAACAAGCTACTATAGGTAGTTCGATGAGCCTATAAAGCTTTTCGCTTTTATTTGTACTGTTTTTGCAGCAGGGCTGACAAACTGCCATAACCTATACCCTATGCGCTGTGAAAAGTTTCTCTGAGTAAGGATTAAAGTTAACTGCAGTATTTGCTGCTGGGATTAATCTTATCTCTACTGGGAGGAGATTAATCCCAATTAAAGATAATCTTATCTCAATACAGACAAGATTAATCCCAGGAGCAAATACTGCAAGATTTTTTTTACAGTGTACCTCGTACTTGTAACTTATACCCTACCCATACTCGTATTAAAGTACTCAACGCGGGAAAGTTAGCTAGGGTGTTCTTTAGCGGTATTTCGGCCCTTCTTTTCGAACCTTGCGTTCATTTCTTCAAGCAACAGCCTGAAGAGGACCCTTGCCAAGAAAGGACGACTTTTGACTTTTCCATTTTTAGCCATTGTTTAGTCTATGGCTCCCATTCATCTTGGGCTGAATGAGTATTTATACCTATAACCTCATTGTCATATTTTAACATATTAAGTTGGCTAAGCAGACCTATTTAAAGCACACCTCGCACTACTTACTGTGTATGTTCCAATATTCAAAACTGTTTGAATGCTGTACAACTAGGCCCTGCTTTCAAAAAATTATACACGGCTTAGGCTGTTTTAAGCCTTTTCCGACTTCTAGCAAAAACTCGGCAAAGTTCAGAAAACCGGTTTTACACATTAATAGCATCATACGCGAACACTCGTCCGGAGAATAATGCGCATGGACAACAGTGAATCGTGGCAAGTGCAAAGATTCTTGAGTGTCGTTAGCGGGTTAAGAATGTGACATATGAAATGTGGGTATGTGGGTTGAAGATTTAATGAATGCAATTACGGAAGTAGGTTGCATTGACATTATAGGTACGACCGGGTCTATGAAGTTCTCTGTAAATCATATCTCCTGCCGACACTGAGATGCAGCTAAAAAGAAACATCTCATTCCACAATCTGTAAATGTCCTACTATCCTGCCTTTTCAAATGCCATATAACTATTAGTTACTAACTCCGTTCCAACCCTACGAAAAGTTACTACGCTGACCGTTCCAACCTTCTCGAAATAATAACTAATACGCCCTTCATAAAATTCCTTCCAGATTAGTTCTTTTTTGGACGCTAGATGCGCTAGCATAAAGCAACAATGACACGTCACTTCTTGGTGTACGTCTGTTCAGGTTTGTTCAGCTCCTGCGATTTTGACTTTAAAACATACTAACCCGGAGTTCCGGATCTCCTTAACGGATGAGTGAACAACAAGTGCAAAGAAGGATTACGAAGGGCCAAGGTGACTGTTCTAAGGGCGGGAAACCATAACTTCTTGAACCGTAAAGCAAGCATTTGGTTTGTTTGACAGATGTTTTTTTTTTTCACTATGAGTTTCCACAGGCTGCGATGACACGAGGAAAAAAAGGATGAGAAATAAGAGAGACAACTAAAATTTAACTGGACAACCAATGACAGTATATAAAAAAATGATGTGTTATAACAAGACCAAAGGTTTCGATGGTATCCCCAAAATTTCAGTATTTCTTGAACATTTTTATCCAGACAATCGCGGCTTTTAGAGATCTGGTCTTCGTCACACTTCGTCACATTTTCATCACTAATCAGCCGTTTGAAATAAACATAAATGGTACCCTAGTGGTGTTTTATTCAAAAAAATACGGTTGAACGGCTCAACTTCAGACAAAACTGTTACTTTTAGCAAATTTTCTGGTTTTGGCCGGATTTCGGGCGAACTATTTGTCGGCGAGAAAACAATTTTCATATACGGATTCAGCAAACCTGCTTACCCACTATCTCACTAGCTTTTAAAAAATATTTCGTTGGCCCCTTAATTTGAACCCCTCCCCTAAATATAGAGCTACGGAGCCCATCTATGCACTTGACCTTTGACAATTCTCACACCAAGTTTAAACAAAATATTTCATTCCCTTCTACAGTTATCGTGCTTACAGACGGACGGAAAGACGGACAACTTTTACGAAGTCATAGGTATCCCTCCACTTAAGTTTTGGGATCCCAAAAAGGGGAAGTGTAGGTGACGTTAGTTAGTGTTTTTTTTTTGTTGATTTTTGTGCTAACGTCAGCGACTGGAGGAGGAGTCATAGCCACTTATTCAATCGGTAGTAAGAAACGGGAAACATTGCTACAAAGCCAGATACCAACAGAAGGCGGTTTCCGCTACGCCTGCCGGATTCCGCAAATCGTCAAGCTCTCTCAAGGTGAGGCTTCAACTTCCAGATTTTTCTTCCAGATTCCAGACAGCCGTTTTCGTCGAGACGGATCTGGAAGGTGAAGCCAGGCCAAAAACGTCTGGAAGTCCGGGGTGTTGGACACCCCAGATTCCGGACGTCTGGAAGATGCCATAGAGGCAACCCGTTCGAGGGACGCTACAAATATGCAAATGGGGGGAGAAAAGGGAAAGTGATTGACGGTTGTGACTGGGATGCAAGAGATATTTGAAATGTAAGGGGACATCTAGAAATTGTTGAAGAACAGCAAATTTAGCTGTCATCATTATCATGCAAATCTGGAAGAATTGGCTTGACTATGCGGAAGCCCTGGACCTCTGGGAGTCTGGAAGGTGAAGCCCGGCTTTCAGACTTTTGGATTTCCCGTCAGGCAGGGCAGAAATTGCTCTCTGTGGTAATCTGCTTTCGAATATAGCTGATTTTCCACGCCAGAAAACCAAAGGGATTCTGAATCTGCGATGCAGATACTGAACTGTCTGTTTTCCAGGTTCCCACAGACCAGGGACTACTCAAGCACGAGGTCAGTTTAACCGTAGCAGAGCCTGAAGCATTTATCCTTGGTGGAAAGGATTTCCATGTTGATCTCGGGTCCACAATTAGTCTTGTTTGCATAGTTGAGAAGGTGAGTGGATAGTCCAAATTTTAAGTATTAAAATCAACCACGTCGGCAATTTTAGAAGATTTGAAGCAGAAGGATAGGTAATAGGACCAAGAACAAGATACGTAACCATCTTCACGAGAACAACGTTCTTCCTTGGATCACGGGAAATGCGTCGACAGCAATGCAAAAAAAAACGATTACTGCTACCGCCACTGGTTTGAGGTACTTTCACTACCTCCACGCAACGCCAATACCCACTTGGCTTGCGTGGCTTGTGGCCAAAAATGTGCACCACATATCTAAGCACCAGCTTTCGAAGTCTATAGATTTTCCACCGTCCACGAGTTGCTTTGAGCTGAAGGTTAGGTTCGCAAGTGCGCCCATAATATTAGGGACGATGGCATCTCCTCTTCTTCTCCTATATCTGCCCTGGCCGAATGGTTAGCGAAATGAACTCGCAAGCGAAGGGTCGCTGGTTCGAGTCTCGGTGGAGCCGTACGTTTGGTTATGGGCGGGATCAGGGTCCCGATAAAACAAGCCAAAGTCCACCCAGCTTCAAACTGGGTACCCAAAGTCAAGATACACAGAAGATACCCAGAACATTACCAGGATTACATCCAGCAGAAGATCCTCGACCGCTCTATACCGTGCAAGAGGTTCTTAAATAATAATAATATTGATAATAATAATACTTTTATTTCAGCGTAAGCCATATAAACAACACAAAAAAATAAAAAATATAACAAACGAGTACAGACTATCAACATCATGGTGGCTCGGGGTCGAGCAAATGACTCCATATCGGAAGTTGAAGAATAGTGGTTTTGAAGCAAACTCCACTAAATCATTCAGCGACTCCATTAGACGACAAAAAAACGATGTTTTCACCTTCCTTTCAGTTTCGATAAACGTGAACAATGGTTCGACACTTGGCTGATGCTAATCAGCAAAATAAAAATCGCTTTATATGGTTTCAGCCTGTAAACTGTCGCGTCACGTATTAAACTTCATCCCTTGCTCGCACCAAACAACAGAAGTCGGCGGCATTTTTCTGCGTCATCAAATTCTCCGTCTCGATTTCCACGACTTTGCCGCCCGCTATGGTTGACACCCTTCTCGAAGGCAGTGGAAGACTCGGACAGCATTGTAGCTGCGCTTAATGAATTCCAAAGTGGGTGATGTTGCTCGCGACGAAACTGTGTCTCTCCATCAGGCGACTTGGGGACTGCCATAGTTTCCGGGTGTTACCCCCCACGCTCGAGAATGAGCTGACATACTCTAAGGAGCTACTTCCACAAGAGCAAGAATATTTGTCACAAATTGCTATGACAAGAGGAGGGGACGAAGCATTTCCCCCTTATTCTACTTGACATCAAAGGGGCAAGCTCAGCAAAACAGATAGCAACGCCACGCTAACGAGATCCAGCCGTAATGCGGAATGTCCAAGCAAAAAACAAATTGCTGGGGTTTCGGCTGGGCCTGGTGGAAATGCTATAATGGAGTACAGAATGATGAACTCGGGCGATGTCTTTGGGACCCGAAAAACACAGTGAACGCACTCCCATCGAAATTGTATACCCTTAGGGTTTGGACCAGTGATAGCGTAGGGATCCTGTGATGCCTTATAGTCCGACCGTCCTTCTGTGACCAAATAACCATCAAATGTCAATCAACTTGATGAAAATTGGGGTGCAGACGCTTTTGATTCGAAGTTTTTCTGCTTTGTTATAACATTCAACATTCATCTAAAATTCTGCGAAGAGTGAAAATTCGTTCATTCCGAAATTTTGTCAAGCTAGTGTCGATGTTGCGACAGACTGGGCACTGCATCGGTTAATCTTCCTTTCCACCCGACTATTGGAATTCGGCGGAACCCGGGTATTCCAAGTAGGCGACAAATATTTCTTTGTCATGTTGTTTGGTGACGGAAGTGCGGAGATTTGGGCAAAAAGGAAAGCCAGGCGAAAAGATTTATTTACTTTTACCAAAAAAGAAAAAAGAATTTCCACAATGTACCACCTCCTCTCTATTCTCTCGGTCACTACATGACAAAAAAAAAACATTCGGGATCCCTTTCACAGCTTTGGTCTTTATTACAATGTCAGAAGTTTCATAGCAGATAACACAAGGATGCGCGGTTTCAACAGATAACGCGTAACAGATAACACTTCGGATGTTGTCTGTTGTGTTTTCAAAGTGTTGTGCATAATAAGCGTTACCATCAGGAAGAGCCGAAAAGCCGCCAAGAAGCACCTGCTGATTTTTCCGACATCACGACGATAAAGAACAAAGTCAGTAGATGCTTTTTTGGCTCTTCTGCTTGTTATGAATAACATTTCACGCATAACGTTTTCAAACACAACAGATAACATCCCAAGTGTATCTGTCACACATTGTCTGTTGAAACCGCGCATCCTTGTGGTATCTGTTATGAAACTTCTGACAGTGTAGTGCAACAAACAGCTGAATAACTTTTTTTTCCAGAGCCTGATTCCCCCAGAGTATGTCTTCTGGTACCACAACGACCGACTGCTCAATTTTGGATCCCAGAGAGGAGGAGTCACAGTAGAAACCGAGTCAGGGTCGAGAACCCACAGCCAACTGAAAGTGAGAACGGCAGTCGAGTCCGACAGTGGGAACTATACGTGCAAAGCCGCCAAGAGCCAACCTGCCTCAATAACGGTCCATATATCTGGTGGTAAGTCCTCTGCTCACACTTTTTTGTATTAAGGATCATTTACACGGCGGGTATTTTTCCCCGGAGACGAGAGAGGAAAGTGTTCACACGGTACCCGGGTATTTTTCAAGGGAGAGTACTGTCATGTGGCAATAAAATCAAAGGTTATAAAGCTCAGAATATCTCTTTACAATAGACACCAACATATGTCAATTTGGATCACTTCTTATGTGGACATAATCAAAATTATTGCTCGAAAATCCGATTTTGTTGTTGCTGACGTCATAAAATACCCTTCGACAAGCAAATCCCCGGGTAAAAAGTTCGCGAAATTGAAGTCCAAAATACCCGGGGATTTGTTGCTGTTGCGTGGAGAAATACCCGCGGAGTACGGGTAAATACCCACCGTGTAAACGTAGCTTAAAGCTACGTAAATTTACGGAAATTTACTCTGTAGAAATGTAAGGCAAGTACGGTACAATTTTATTGACAACTGTGAAAAACTCAAATGGTATAAAAGCGACCGATATGCCAGTGGCATAGAAAAATGACAATTCGTTAATTTTAACTGATCTGTAAAAAAAAAAAAAATATCAGCACAAGGATTTTATTACAAGATAGTTAACAATAAAAACAAACATAAATATACATTTGAAAAAAAAATGGAGACCAATTAATCATTACAATTATTAAGAGGGGTTCCATCCCCAACCATAACAACGCCAAATTAAGGCGACATTACACCAGCCGAATCTCGCAGCAGACCAGCATTCTCAGACCCCGCTGGCCGCACCAGCAGGTCACTACATCAACAAAATTCCGTCTTGGTTAGCACTCTCAACTCGTTTGTGAAGGGTCGCAGGTTCGTGTCTCGGTAGTGCCTACCGTTTGGTTTGGGGCAGGGATGAGTATAGCGTAATCCTGTAAGACAAGCAAAAGTCATGCCAGCCTTAAATGGGTATCAAGATAAATCTGGGGAAGGTGACAAGAAGGGTGTGCGAAAGCGCCAGGATGGCAAAAGCCAGGCTTCACCTTCCAGATTTTTCTTCCAGATTCCAGACAGCCGTTTTCGTCGAGACGGATCTGGAAGGTGAAGCCAGGCCAAAAACTTCTGGAAGTCCGGGGTGTTGGACACCCCAGATTCCGGATGTCTGGAGGGTGTCATAGAGGCAACCCATTCGAGAGACACTACAAATATGCAAATGGGGGAAGAAAAGGGAAAGTGATTGACAGCTGACAAGTGATTGACAGCATATTTCAAATGTAAAGGGGAGATCCAGGAAATTTTGAAGAATAGCAAAACTACCTGTCATCATTATCATGAAAATCTGGAAGGGTTGGCTTGAATAAATATTCTTTGAGCCCAAGCTAACTTTGAAACATTTATTCAAACAATGTTTACAACGGGTACGTCAGCTACGATTCTTCATCAGCGATATTTCGGCCCTTTTTGCAAGGGTCCTCGTCAGGCTGTCAATCCTCTGGTTCAACTTCGGGGAAGGAAACAAACCTGTAATCCTTGGCTTTTTGGTTGGCTTGACCATGCGGAAGCCCCGGACGTCTGGTAATCTGCAGGTGAAGCCTGGCTTTGACTGGGATGCAAGAGATATCTGAAATGTAAAAGGGACATCTAAGAAATGTTGAAGAACAGCAAATTGAGCTGTCATCATTATCATGAAAATCTGGAAGGGTTGGCTTGACTATGCGGAAGCCCCGGATGTCTGGGAATCTGGAAGGTCAAGCCTGGCTTTAATCCCAACCCCCATTGCACTTCCTGGTAGGTAGGTACTGGCAGAGGGAAGAGAATCGGAGATCCGCAACTCTAGTTAGTGCTGTATAGGCTGATGCTGAAACCTCATAATTCTACTAAGAAACATTGATTACCGGGGACAGTGGGGGGGGGGGGGTGTACCGTCGAGGGTGTTTTTGTTCGAGATCAACCGAGATGGAGGTATGTTAACTATTATGACTTTTCAAACAGGTATTGACTTGGGAATCCTATCTGATGCGTTACTTTTTACACTGAGGCCGAGGGGTTGCTCTCTCTCCGCCACCGGTGTACACCTCGGCGCGGCGCGGCACCGGCACGATACCGCCGGCCAGTGACAATTTTTTTGTAGATCACTGCTTCGCTATCTGGCGCCCAGTAACGAAGGTACTTGAACGAAAGAATTATCGAATACGTGCTGCCGAAGAAGAAGCAGAACTAGGTATAAGGACCATGGTGTCGACCAAAAGCGCCAAGTAACCAGTCATATTTCTGTGCTAGTGTTGGGCGATATTTGGATTTTTCGATATATCGATATTTTCACTTTCGATATTCGATATGTCGGTATTTTTACTTTCGATATTCGATAATGGATACATCGATATTTGCTTACCATGTTCCACTATAGGATACGATTCGTTTTGCCAAAATCTAAGAACAAAATTGTCGTTAAATAGCATCTTGGATCATCCCAACCTCCGAATAAACAGGCAATGAATAATTACGGAAAACATATTGCTCCAATTTCGGATATATAGATGTAGGGTATATTGGATTATTTACAATAATTCTAAATGAACAAATATCGTTTTCGATATCGATATTTGGTCCGATATATAGATATATCGTTATCAATATCGAATATCGCCCAACAGTCAACACTAGAGTCAGTTCAATTTCAGTTTCAATTTAATTTCAAAAATACTTTCCACGGACATGCCGAATAGCAGTATTGTCGTCAATGGCCTATACAATAAATCACAGTCGTCAATTTGAGTTCAGCTTCAGTATATTTGGGTTCTGGTGAAGGCAATTCAGTGGCAACCCAACTTTTTTTCATATGTGTAGGATGTGCTAAGAATGAAACTTGGCAGGCATATTTAACTTGGAAAAAGTCAGTTTCCCCATCAGACCCTCTGGGAGTCCAATAGAGAGAGGTATGCTTATTTAAAAGTTTGTTGACTTCGAACTTTGCCATTTTCGTGCACTTGCTGTGGCTAAATATGTCTACCGATTAGCCAAAGTAGGTAATTAAGGATTGACAAGATTGGTTTATAAATTCTCATTTTATAGAGCCATACCATTCCTTTAAAGTACTCATCTTAACCACAAAGTATAGAAAATACTTTTTAGCAAAGTATATATTTTCAACATCTCCATGAGCCCATGATCGTCTGTGAAAAACGGTTTTGCTTCAAAATTAATTTCCAGCTCCCTTAAAGTGCACATCCTAACGAAAAAGTGAAAAAATTACTTTTGACCTGACGCAAACGATACATATTTATGATGCCCAAGGGCCCATGATAATATTTGCCTGAAGGGTATTGCTTAAAAAGAGATTTCTAGATCCCTTAAAGTGCGCATCTTAACTAAAAAATGAAAAACATAGTTTTGACCAAACGATACATATTCATGATGCCCAAGCAAGGGCCATGGCAATTTTTGCGTCAAGGGTATTGCTTACAAGTGAATTCCTTGAAGTACAAAAAACATTTTGAGCAAAGTATAAATTTTCATGATCCCCATGAGCCCATCATCATTTTTGCCTCAAGGATTTTGCTTTCAGATGAATTTCTAGTGCCCTGAAAGTTACAGTTACCCCGTACGCCACTATACCGGCTAAACTCCAGCCAGCGCGCCAGTTAGGCCGAGAGTATTGTGTTGCTTAGCGTCATTTGCATTCGTTGGAAACGTCGGATTACCAGGTTGTGTCGTGCTTTCGTGGGGCCGTGATTTTTCTCGCATTAGCTTAGTACTGACTTCCAAACTCAATGATAAAAAGTTCCCCTCTCTCCTTTGAGTTCAGAATAGGGAGATCAAATGAGATCAAATCGGGAAAATGTTCGGGAAAAGGAAAACACAGACAACCGCACTAATTTGTTTGTTTATTAATAGAAAAAGTGGACAAGCTAGCGCTTCTCTCACCAAGTACAAAACACATCAGGTATTCATTCATGAACATCACACCGACAGACTAACTTTTACTCAACGACAGCCTTGACAGGCGACAGCTTTGCGCATTTGGTGGGTGATAAATTAAATATATGTGTCTATATAATAATGATAGTTTGTCATACTTCTTGGTCCTCTTTGGTAAATTTGTCCCCACTGGTGCTATCTGTGAACTCTTTATAGATAGGTTCTCACTCGTCAAATTTATCTCTAGACGAATCAAAATGTCCCGCAAAAAATCTTTGGTAATAAAATAAATTAAACAAGAAATCGAATTCCGTTCAAAATTTGTACAGTAAAATAGGGACTAGGTTCATAAACATAGGATAAAGACGTTGACAGATTAGCCGTCCCGTGGAACTCTCTACCGGATCATCGCTATAGAGACCGTCAACGAGTACAACAAGACCAAAGGTTGCGATGGGATCCCACAAATCTAAAATTTGATTCAAACAATTGGGTCATGTCTTCGCCATTAAGTCTTCGTCAGATTCGTTGAAGATTTTTACTGTGAAAATCAAGTTCAAAAACAGATTCAGCATGTCTCCTTGCCCCGATACCGAATCTCTAAGGGATTTCAGAAACAGCTTTGAGCTTCAACCAAATTTCCAATTTCAGCCGAATTCGTGATGAACCATTTGTCCAGCAAGAAAACAAAGTTCAGATATGGATTCAGCGGACCTCCTTACTCCCTCAATGAATGTCTTATTAGCTTATAAAACATACATGTTTTTACCGTGAATTCGAAACCCCTCTCTGCCTCTAAAGATAGGACTAAAGGACCCATCTACGAACTTGACCTGTACTTTACCAGTGAATCCTCGTTGAACAACATCCTCGCTTGAACAACATTTTTCCTCGTTTGAACATTATATATCAACCTAGATCTAGATCATAAGACTAGATCTCTCCGACGTCCATAGAATAAACAAATGAATGTCGTCACCCACGCGCAGAGCTATACTGGTTTGAGAATAAAGGGGTAGGGACTGCTATAGCCGAAAATTGGTCGACAAATCTTTCCGGTTTTCGGCGGATTCCGGGTGAACTACTTGTCCGGCGAGAAAACAACTTTCATATTCGGATTCAGCATGTTTCCTTAGCCCTAAATCAACCATCTCATAGCTTCTAAAATAAAAGCTCTTTTTTCCCTTAATTTGGAACCCCTCCTCCACCCCTAAAAATAGGGCTACATAGCCCATCTACGAACTTGACCTTACCCTTGACCCAAAGAATCCTCACACGAAGTTTCATCAAAATATCTCATTCCCTTCGAGAATTATCGTGCTAACAGACGGACAGACGGATAACTTTTGCGATGTCATAGGTAAACCTCCACTTACGTTTTGGGATCCCAAAAAGGAGTAGACGGCATGCATCAAGAGTCGGGTTCAGGTTCTTTAGCTTACAACACTCGATAACACAATAAATCAATCCCTGGGGGCCAGGCGCTAGCAGGGAGACAAGCTCGTTAGATATCAGTCACGACTACGATGTGTTCGTTCTCACCAGTCCGTAGAGAGAGCTTTGAGTTAAGGCAAGTGCATCCACAGTCCAACTTTCGCTGTCGGACACGAATTGCCTCCTTCGCTCCTAAATTCTGACTTACCTGATGCAGGTTCCCCATACGTCCTTCATAAAATACAATGACAAATTGCCGCCAGATGCGCTAGAGAAACAATAACATTCACACGTTAGATCTTGGTATAAGTTATCTGAAAGGGGAATAAGCGTTTAGGTTTTCGGTTCATACCGAGTCGGAAGCCAGAATTAATAGACTTGATAAAGTTTGATAGAGAGATTTGGGTGGAGGACACATAGAGGCAGAGGCTTAGGCCTGAGAGAAATTGAAAATAGCCAAGTAAACCTTGTTGAACGTACACCAAGAAGTAATGTGTCATTGTTAACTTAATGCCAGCAGATCTAGCGGAAAAAACATAACTAATCTAGAAGGAATTTTATGAAGGGCGTATAGTGACGCGAATTTCGCATTTGTATTTACTAAGGCGGAATCTTATCGGATTGTGTATGCATGTAGCTTTAGTTAGATTGCTGGTATCAATATTTGTCTTTAAATGAACTTGTTTGTTTTGTTAGAGGCGTGACAGCCTTCTTTGAGAAACCTCGAATATGCCGTAGACTAAAACGTTATGACAAGTTCCCCAGTTACAACAGCTATTACACGCCTTTGAAACAATCACGCGACCAATTCCATTCTCTCCAAATTTCCTGGATGGATCGCTGATTTTCCAGCTCGTCCTCTTCCACGCGGACTCATTAATCTACATACTTGAAGATCAATATCGCTTCGCCAAGGGCTTTGCCCTATTTTGTTTAGTTTCCTGGGCCAGGCCTGTCTAAACAGAGATGATTTACTTTCGGGTTAGGGCGTTTCATTAAAATCCTGCATCTTCTGCAAGCCCTAAGGGGGCATTCTGTTTAGCCACTGTCCCCGGGAATCACTGTTTCTTAGGAATATCACGAAAAACAAACCGAACAACTGAGAATGCTAAGGACTAGGACGTGCTTGGAATGATAGAGGGTATTAAACTCCCTATTATGACGAGAAGGACAGGCTATCATCCGCTATTGGAACTCGGTTAATGTATTTTAAAAGCATTTACTCTGGAGAGGGAGATCAAAGGGATGAAGAGCTCGAGAAGGATAGAGAACAACAATATACTATTGATATATGACGAAGCACGAGCTTACATGGTTCTAAGGCGACCTTTTGCGTTCGTATTTTCGGCCCCAAAAGGCCACCATATGGTTCAGGTCAGTGTTGGGAAGTACCTCAAGTACTTGTACTTCAAGTACTACTTAAGTACAAAATCAAGGTACTTGGATTTTACTTAAGTACATTCTCCCTGGAGTACTTAATACTTAATACTTAAGTAGAATAAATAGGTACTTGAAGCTCTCAAGTACCGATACATTCTTAAGTACTTTCAAGTACTTTCCCAAGTACATTCCTCTTCGATCAAATAATATTTTTTTAACAGAAAAGGATTTTTCAGAAAAGGGGATTTCAAGACTTGAAAGTAGTTCGATTTCAGGATTGGCAAAAGATGGTAAAAGCAGATTCTCAGTACCAGCATCTCCACCAGAAGACAAATCATTAGTCTTAAGCAAGGCATACTTCTTTGAATGCTTCTTGATCTAGAACAGTGCAAGTCGGACTAATGGAAAAGAAAAAAACAAATCGTGTAATTAATCAACCGCTTGAATATGTACAAAACAAATGTTACTGTTTTGGAGAAATTTTGTTGTACAACTTACGGCCAAACAACTAATCAAATGAGAAACCAGGTACAGATGCAACCGTGTTTACTCCAATATCTCATCTCCAATCGACTTCAGAAAGGTCTTTTAGAAAGTTCAGATAGATTATTTCAGATTATTTATTAACACAAAAAAATAACGCACTTCCCGGAACAAACTGCATGTCCGCCTAAAGAATGTCCGTTCAAAATTCGATTCAGCATGTCTCCTTATCCCAATACCAAATCTCTAATCGACTTCAGAAACAACTTTGAGCTTCAACCAAATTTCCAGTTTTGGCCGAATTCCTGGTGAATCAATTGTCCGGCAAGAAAACTAAGTTCAGATATGGATTCACTGGGCCTCCTTAGGCTACCCTTTAAACGAATATCTCATTAGCTTATAAAACATATTTGTTTACTCTTTAATTCGAAATCTCCTCCTCTCCTTCTAAATATAGGGCTAAAGGACCCATCTACGAACTTGGCCTGTACTTTGCCAGTGAATCTTCATACGAAGTTTGAACAACATACATCAACCCTTCCGACCCCCTGACAACCAAAAGAATACGGACGCAAGGTTTAAATAGTCTTATATTTATCCCAAGAAACTTTGCGCGCTATACATGCGACCGGAGTCATGGTCCCTCCTGCGTCCATTGATTAAACAAAGACTGTCGTCGCACCCACGCGCAGAGCTTTCGCCTGTGTGAATAAAGGGATAGGATAGGGACAGGTATGGCCAACTGTTTTTTCCGAAAATTGCTCAACAATTTTATTAAATAGCTCACCAGACAGTTGTCGAATGCACTCTGCCATTTCGACCCAGTTAATGCCGGTTGGTACTAAAATGATCGCAAACAGTTTTTGTTTATCATTAGTATATTCGAAAGTTGCAACAGCATGTCTCCTCACACTATATCGACTATATCATTGGGTTTAAAACTTCAAAGCTAAATTTCGGGATTAAAACATTAAACAGATTAAAAAGCTCAAAAATTAATTAAGGATATCTGCTTACCCCTATATCGAACCTCTAATCAACCTCAGATAAAACTTTAAACTTTTGACGAATTTTAATGTTTTGGTCGGATCCCGGGCGAACTATTTGTTCGGCAAGAAAATAATTTACCTATACGGAATCAGCATGCCACCTTTCCATTACATAGAACCTCTAATCTACTTCAGATAAAACTTTTACTTATAACAAGTTTTCCGGTCTCGGCCGGAATCCGGGCGAACTATGTCCGGATGGAAAATGATTGTCATATACGGATTCAGCATGTCTTCTTACCCCCGAATCAAACATACAATCAAGTTCAAACAAAACTTTTACTTTAAACAAATTTTTCCGGTTTGGGGCGGATTCCGGGCGAACTACTTGTCGGTCGAAAAATACGTGTTTATATATACGTATTCATCATGTCTCCTCACCCCCCCCCCCCCCAGGTTGAACCTCTAATCAACTTCAGACTAAACTTTTATTTTTCACAAATTTTCCGGTTTTTGCCGGGTGAACTACTTGTCCGACAAAAAATTATGGTCATATTCGGATTCAGCATGTCTCCTTACCCCTAAATCGACTATCTCATTAGCTTTTTAAAAAAAAATTTTGTCGCTTAATTGAAACCCATCTTCGAACCTGACCTGTAGTTTGACCCAAAGAGTCCTTATGCCGCATTTGAACAAAAAATGTCTCAACTCCTTCGAGAGTTATCGTGCCAACAGACGGACAGACGGACGGACAACTTTTATCTTGAGTATAGGTATTTTATCATAGGCATAGGTATCAAATCATAGGTATCCCTCCACTTAAGTTTTAAGATTCCAAAAATTAGCCACAGCCCTGCCTGTGTTAAGCCTTTTCCCAGACCCATCGACTTCTAGCAAGATCTCGGCAAAATCCAGAAAACCGGTTTCACACATCAATAGCATGATCCGCGAACACTAGTCCGGAGCATAGTGCGCATGGAAAGTAGTGAATCGCGGCAAGTATAAAGATTAGCGAGGTGTTGTTAGCGGGTTCAGAATGCAAACAGCTAGGTCCTTTAAAATGTGAACGAATCTAGGGGTAAAGGACTACGGTAATGCGACAGGAAGGGATTCGGAGCTTGCTTCGCTCAAGCTCTTTGCAGGCGCATATGACCGGGTCGGAAAGAAGGGAGGTGGCAGACGAAAGCGAAAATTAGGGTTTTGTATACACCCTTCATAAAATCCAATCACGAGTTGCCGCCAAATGCGCTAGAGAAACAATCACAATCGCACGTTACATCTTGGAATAAGTTACCTGAAGGGGAATAAGCGATTAGGCTTTAGGTTCATACCGAGTCGCGCATTAGCCCCGAGGAAAAGTCAACCAGCAGTCAGCACTGAAGTCGAAAGTCAGAAACGACTAACTTGATGAAGTTTGACACAACAGTTTCAAACATGGCTAGGCTTAAGAGGAATTGAGAATAGCCAAACAAACCTCGACAAACATACACCAAGGATTAACGTGTCACTGTTTACTTAATATTAGCGCATCTAGCGGCCAAGATCGAATCTGGAAGGAATTTTATAAAGACTTCATACCAGGCTCTGCACGTCTCTGACGTTTATCAAACCACACAGCCAGCTGTTGTTCTTCCTATCTTAAGCATGTCAGAAAATGACTTCATTTCAGACCCCACGGCAGTCCTAGCAGATGGAGGGAAAAAATAGTTACGAAGCTGAAACCTTTTACGTTTGTATGTGATAGGATTGCGCTTGCAATTAGAAGATACATAAACTCAACTGGCAGGCATTCATGACTGACAGAAAGTGAAATAATTAGTGAAGAGTAAACCTCGCAGTGCTTATAATTAGCTAAGTTGAAACTCGTTCAAAAGATCAAAAGATTGTCGCAAGGTTATAATTATACCAGTCGAAAGAACATCTATTCTAGGAAGCGGAAATAAGCCGAATAAAGATACGAAATTTTAAGCAGAGGGCGCAGAACGAAAAAGATTTCAGAGGAATTTGAAAGCCTTGGTGTCTGATCCAACCAACAAAATGTACGGGTTTGCGAACTATATTAACAAGACCTCGGTCGCTGCACTGAATAGCACAACGGCAATTCAAGCCGAAGGTCGTGGGTCCACCCGAGGAAATATCCCACCCGAGGATAATTTTTGCCGTGTGTATTTGATAGCGACATCTACCTTATCGCATGGAGAAACCCCTAATACTAATAACACATGTCTAATATTAATACTAATACTTGTACGAAAACGTATGCAGACAAGGAACTGACTTCATACTGAACCATCTAGCTGTAAACCAAAGCCATTGCATTTTATTCGCGTAGTGAGCATTTTTATGTACAGTAGAGGTATGCTTATGTGAACGTCTGGTAAATGTGAACGATCGCCGAAGAAAAAACTAATACCCAAACAAGGCATTTTTTCAATAAATACTGATAATAACCATTCACGCCATTTTCATTTTTTGAATATTTTGCTAATTCACTGAGGAAAGTGACTGAGGTATCAGCTGAGCCTCGTTTTTGTTGCATGCTGCAGGTCCACTTCTCGGCCGATTCCGGACTGATTCTTTCTACATCCGTTTTTGCACTGCAGCGCTTCCGAGGAAGACGGCAGCGCTTCTCGAGAATCACGGACTTGCTCACCGACCAAGTCCGTGCCTCCCTGCAAGATGCTGCAGCGCTGCCGCTTCAACTAAGAAGAAAGTGAATCCAAAAACGCATATTGTGCAAAAGCAAAGAAGTGCTGCAGCAGCGATGCGGCAGCGCTATTGCAACAAAAACGAGGCTCTGATTTCCTTTGTTAATTTGAAAATTTCGCCAAGTGGAACCCAGCTTCAATGGAGAAGATGGTGGTTCGAACCTCCAGATGCAGTCAAAAGAGGAAGACGATTTTTTTTTAAATTCAAAATCAAAGGAAGTCAACTGAACTTCTACTTGAAGTTTGTGCTAGTATAACCCTGCAATGCTTGGCTGTTAGCTGATATTAAGTTTGTGATTTTTCTTTTCCATTTTACTTTTTTATATGCAACTGACAAAAGCAAGGTAGTGTAATAGTTAAAAAAGTGTTCACATAAGCATACCTCTACTGTACTCCGGCAGCTTTTTTTTGTCGTCCACCTAGTTTAGTTTTAAATCATTACAGAGAAAAGTTGAGAAGCCTTTGTGCTCTAACAAATTTTATCGATCCAGTCTGCGTCAAACCCCATGTGAAAATTTTAGCTCGTCCGAACACTCTTCCAATACCGCGG
This sequence comes from Branchinecta sandiegonensis, assembly GCA_030848855.1. Lineage (NCBI taxonomy): Eukaryota > Metazoa > Arthropoda > Branchiopoda > Anostraca > Branchinectidae > Branchinecta > Branchinecta sandiegonensis. The sequence continues at coordinate 7,638,858 of JAUPMV010000009.1, forward strand.
AAACTTTTATTAGCCGTCTATGTGGTTAAGCCTTCGTTTCTCTTCACAACAACAAAAAAACTTCTGACAGGAGCATAATTGGGCTTCGGTCATTTCCTACTCCCTTCTCTTGGATGTGTTTTTTCGATGTCGGGAAATATTCTGTCCTTTCGGCGGTGTGACAAGATGTTCTAATGAAATGAGAAGAAAAATCGAAATGGCATTTCACAATCTGGTGGACACGAATCCTATTCAGATATCCGCAACTGCAAAAACAAGAAAAGACAACTCCCAACGAACCAAGCTGTCCCGATGAAAAATTTATCTCAAAATAGTACTATGAAGTAGTACGAAAAAGTTGCATGCAGTACTAACGATGCTACTACATGCTTCTACTTCAAGTCTACCGTGTTACTGCATACTACTATATGCTACTATTAGCAAAACTGGATGCTTCTATGGCAAGACAGGATGCTACCGGATACTACTACATAAGATTGGACCAGTCTGAGGAACACTAAATGATAGTATTCTTTGTTATTACATAGTATTACATGCAACGTTTTCGTACTACTACCATACTACTACACAGGCTACAAATTTTTCATCGGGGTGCAGATAGATAAATAGTACAGGGCGGCGTAAATAAGGATATGTGGAAATCCAGTAGGAAGAAGAATCGATGACACCTATTCCTGGTTCACACTGCTGCGGGGTAAAAGGAAACAGTTTTTCATTTGATTTTCCGACGTACGACAGAATCGAATACATGTCAACACCGCGACGGGAAAACAGAGCCTCTCTGTCACGATCTTCGACATGAAAACCTCAAGGAGATGGTCCTCCTCCGGCCTTCAGCAGCTCAAAACCGGAATTTGCCAATCAACCATAACACCCGATAAATATGACTAGGGGGGGGGGGGTTACAGAACGGTAAAACGACATGTTGGATCTTTTGTGAAATCGAGCTTTTTTTGTTTTGTTTTTTAGGAGTGTATGTTTGGCCACCGAAAAGAAAGTAAAGATAACGACCTGATCATGAGAACGGTTTCCCTGATGACTGACAACATAATTTCTGCTGTTATTTCTGATTCTTAATTTCGAATACTGTTTCCATTACAGCAGAGGTATGCGTACTCGAACTCTTCCAGTCATACACAAATCCTCAATTTTTGGGCATGGGCTTAATACCCCCATGATATTTGGTTGAACTGAGACTAGTTACATACCTAAATAGGGCTGTCTTCACGTCCTAGACCAACAGATACCTGATTTTGTTGATTATATTTTTTTGATTATACTTCCAATTTCCAAAATATTAGACTACTCCCAAGATACATACAGTTTTGTAGAAACCACTTTTTGGGATCCCAAAACGTAAGTGGAAAATGTAAGTGTTCGTCCGTCTGTGAGCACGATAACTCTCAAAATATTTTGATGAAACTTGGTGTAAGGATCCTTTGGGTCAAGGGAAAGGTCGAGTTCGTAGATCGGTTCTGTAGCCCTATATTTAGGGGTGGGGGAGGGGTCCAAATTAAGGGGCAAACCAAATATTTTTAAACAGCTAATGTGATAGTCGATTAAGGGGTAAGAAGACACGCTGAACACGATTATGAAAACCATTTTCTCGCCGGACAAGTAGTTCACCCGGAATCCGGCCAAAACTGGAAAGTTTGTTAAAATTGAAAGTTTTATTTGAAGTTGATTAGATGTCCGGTTTAGGGTTAAGAAGAGATGCTTAATCAATTTTTACCCGAACATATAGTTCGCCCGGAATGCGGCTGAAACCAGAAAACTTCTTCTAAGTTATATTTTTATTTGAAGTTGATTAGATGTTGGCAGGGGTAAGGAGATACGCTGAATTCGTTTTTGATCTTTATTTTTTTCGCCGGACAAGTAGTTCGGGAATTCCGCCGAAACCGGAAAATTGGCAGAAGTATGGATCTATTTCGTCAAAATAGATATGACTTATAGGGGTAAACACACATAATGAACCCATATCTGAACTTGATTTTCTCAGATGATTAGCTACTCTTAATCTGTTTCTAAATTTTAATGGTACAAATGTTCAAGGAGTCTGGCGAAGACTCGATCTGGCGAAGACAAGACCCAATTGTCTGGATCAAATAGTGAACTTTTGGGATCCCATCGAAATCTTTGGTCTTGTTTCTATTGAGTTTACTATATCATTTTCCAGCTCGTCGTTGCTAGGTTACTCTATCCTTTTCCTGGTAGTCGCCACTAGGCATCGTGGACGAGGAAAGCTTTTCAATCTGTTCAATCGAGTAAATATTTCCTTCAGATTCTATTCCTTTTATTGTATTTATTTAAGTGATTTTTTATAACAATAAATAACTTTTCTCGAACAGATATGCAATGCATAACTTTTATGTCCCACAGGAAGTTATTTCATGACAATTTCTTTTGTGGAGGATGTTACGACCTCGTATCATCCTCCAGAGAGGCTGATACGAAGCCGTAACGGCCTCCGCAGAAGTTCATCGAGCACTTTTCCTCAAATACTGAATTCATCGAGCACTTTTCCTCAAATAGTGAAAAGCAGAAGCTGACCTCCACAAATAAATTAAAAACAATACTTTCAATAAAAAAAAAAACACAAAAGAAATATAAAAAATAAAATAAGAAGTAAAATAAATGTTGAAAAATGACAGAACATCTTACTCTCTTACAAAACCAGCCTATGCCATAGGTCATACCTTGTCACAATCAAATTTCCACTGAAAATACAGCTTGTCAGCTGAAACAACATCCCACTTTCCAAAAAGGTAGTTAATGGGCACTTAAAACTGTCTTTGAGTGAGGAAAGATACATTATAATTTTCAAAGACCACGTGATACCAGTGTTGCCACCTTTTTCTGAAGGAACCTGTGACTTTTAGCTGCAAAATCTTGTTACATTCTGGCGCCTACGAAATTGTGCCTTATGTACCAACTATTAGCTAGAAATCTCGCTTTATCATCTTTATGATTATATGCCTAAGCTTCATTTCTATATAAACTGTCAAGATATGTAAGGAACCTGTCGCAGAACCCGGGCTCACTTTTCGAGGAAGTCCAGAATATGTGACAAATATCAGAATTCTGCAACCACCGGCAACACTGTCATCGTAAAGCACGTTTTCGCCTGATTTCAAATTTCTTGAGCGAAGCAATCTAATCTTCTGCAAAGCTGTCGCTATCAAATATACTAAACGCGTGTGAACAGAACAGACTAAAAGCACAGTCGGAATGTGTTTACATCCTGGTCACACTAGGCTCAAAAACGGCACAGAGTTGAGGAACAAAGCCAACTGTTTCGCGCAGATTGCTGTCACCCGTGAGGATTTCAATATTCAGAATCTGATGAATTTTCTTGATTTTTTTTTAGCAACTCCGAAAAACTCTTTTTTCTTGGATCTAATGGTTGACAGATACTTTGGCGCCGAATTAAGCAAAGAAAAAAACCTAGTGTAGTTTGACCAAGCTCTTCGGGAGTACGTCATCAGTTAAAATAGAAAAAACATGACTTTCTGTTATAAAGCAAAATTATAAAGCAGATTGTAACTGTCGATACCTGTTCGAAAAAGTTGTAATAGTTAACATACCTCCATCTCGGTTGATATCGGAATAACAATCTCGACGGCCATTTAAAAATATCAACCTCGCTGCGCTCGGCTGATATTTTTCATAACCTGCCTCGCCTTCGGCTCGAACAGGTTATTTTCAATGGGCGTCTCGTTGTTATTTTCCGATATCAACCTCGATGTCTGAAGTTAACCTTTAATAACCTCAGTGATCCGGAATGGTGATTTCTTAACAAGAAAATACGTTTCTTGAGCTTAAAAGGGAAAAAAGTGTAGTTTTAGTCAGGTTTTAGTATCTCTGTATACTCGAAGGAAGTCTCTGAAGCGTAAAGCGGGCCACAAAAAATGGTCTTTCTACCACACACACAATGCTAACCATCCCTACTGTCCCTATGAATGTTGAAAACCACTAAAAACACCGTAAAACAATGAGCAAATTAAAAAAAAAAAAAACCCACCAAATTTCCTAGGTTTGAAATAACTCTTTCTGGACTAAATCTCAGCCGATTATCCCGGACAGCTGTTATGGCACGTAGGGAGCCAAGGGTCAAAATAATAATTTCCATCTAATGATCTGACTGTTTATTACAAATACAAACAAATTATAAAACCAAGGCCAGTGTGGTACCTCTGAAGACATATCAGTTAGGTCTTATAATTCTTTGCTAATCAATCCAGGAAAATTCCGCCATCTAGAAAAGAAGACGTTGTGCGTGGGTTTTCTCTCGAGCCAAAACAGCAACTCGGTAATCGAGTTCAAATCTAAACAAACCCGTGGCATGCGATCCCTAAGAGAAGGTAAACAGAATGTTTGGATTAGGTCTTTAACATTTTGCCCCGACAAATCGTCAGCGTTTGTTATGGTACTTGCAGTCTTCGGTCAAGTGCCATATAGCGATCGTAATGGTGGTCCCTCTTTCTCAGTTTTGGGCACCTCCACGCAAGTTAAGACGATGAAACTTAGCAGGTTTGTGAAAGAATGCTCTGAATGCTCGGCGAAACGATGTTTTCCCTATTATATACGATAATTTGTGTGGGGATGGGAGGAGGAGAAATACAAAAATATGTGACCTGCACGGCCCGATTCAAAGGAGAAGAGCGACATTCCGTTTATATGTCCGAGTCGCATCCGACCACAGCGGGCGAGGGGGGACTCCGGAAATTGTGGAACATGCGTAGGGACGAAAGGAATACAGGGATTGGTCCAGCACCTGGATCGTCCTAAGGCCATGAAACCTAGATATGTTATTTTGAGGTCCAGACCGGATCCAGCCTCGCTGGGGGGAGTTGGGTGTCACCAAAAATTGTCCGGATGTTCCCCTATCCAAGGGAAACTTGTTCGGTATCAAGTGTCGTAAATGCAACATTGCGTATCCGAATCGCATCCGAACACGGTGGCCGGATGGAAGGGGAGGCTTGGTAACATGCATAGGGACCAAAGAGATGGAGGGATTGGTTCACCACTTGGATCGTCCTAAGGCCATGAAACCTAGATATGCCATTTTCAGGTCCAGACCGGATCCAGCCTCGTTGGGGGGAGTTGGGAGTCACCGGATATTTCCGGATGTTCTCCGACCCAAGGGAAACTTGTTCGGTAGTAGCCTAAGTGTCGTAAATGCAACATTCGCGTATCCGAACACGGTGGCGAGATGGAAGGGGAGGCTTGGTAACATTGGAACTTATTGACCTTAAACAGTTCGCAAACCTTAAGGAAACGTCTACCTCTCATTACCTTGTGAGTTTACTTGATTTAATTTATAAAAACCTTGAAAACCCTGATACATGGTTAAATCTTCTATTAATTGATCTCCAGAAAGCTTTTGACCTTATTGATCATAATATTCTTGTTGAAAAGTTGCTTTCAGAGTTTAAAGTTAGTCCTTTTTTGATAAAAATTTTAGTTTCTTTTTTGACAAATCGATCACAAATTGTCAAATATAATAATGTTTTTTCTGAACCCCTCCCTATTTTTTGTGGTGTTCCCCAAGGTACTTTACTAGGTCCGATTTTATTCTTAAAGAACCCCTCTTGCTTATTCTGTATTTTATAATATACTTAGCTCCCATATGGAATTATAACCATCTAAATCCCCACCTTTCTCCATTGTTTCGTTTCGTAACAACGAATTTTTAGCGCCTTTTCGGCCTTCCCGAGTTTTCCCGTCACCCGGCGAAAAGTTTGCCGTTTTCTTCAACGTCCGCTGACATCTCTTTCACATATAAGGATGTGATACTCTTCTCTTTATTCCTTGTTTTATTTGCTTAGTTTTCCCACTTTTTGACCAAGGCAAGTTCAGTTTTCAAATGTTTTGCGCCCAGCCGCCGCGTCGGAGAGCAGGAAGGCTGGATGTAGTCGACAAGCGCTAACAAGAAGGTCGCTAAATTCAGATGGAAAGCAATGGTATTTCCGAGAAAGTTTTTTTTCTGATCAATTTCATAGTGAAAGATCGTTTCTAGTAGGAGTTGTGCTTTAATTATGATAAATAGTCTTATTTCTGAGTACCCTGACCGATGGAAATATGTTGACGACCTCTCCGCTCTTGAGGTTTGCCGGCGAAACATCAAGAGCTCAGCAATGACCATTCTGGATGACATTACCCAGGAAGCTGCTCTGTCGCAAATGAAAGTCAACTCCAAGAAATCTTCAATTATGACAATTAGCTTTTTAAAATCTACACCAGCCTTTCTTGACCCCATTCCCCCAGAAATCTCCGTTAAAAAAATTAAACTACTCGGAGTTACTTTAACCAATGATTTAAAATGGGATGCCCACATCAAAAATATTTTAAAACAAGCCTCCCCATGTATTGCCGTTTTGAAACTACTTATAAAATTTTCTTGCCCTTCTAAAGATCTCCTCCAAATTTACATTAGTTTTATCAGACCTATTCTTGAATACGCTTGTCCTGTTTGGCACTTCGGGCTCTCTTCAGAACACACATACCGTATCGAGAACATTCAAAAAAGGGCCCTCACGATTATAAACGGGGAGGGTAAAGTGCCTTACAGTTACCTACTAAAAAGATTCAAGCTGGCTACCCTGGAAGAGAGACGAACCCGCCTTAGCATCGATTTCGGTATTAAAACCCTATCTGTTCCCCGTTTACGTAATATTCTCCCACCCCCCTATTCTCCAATACGTATTAGACCCCAGCGAGAGAAATCCCAGAAAATCCCCAAATTTGTTGAGTTGTACAACAACCAATAAGTTAGTCCCTTTTAGCGTTTTTGTTTTTGTTTTTATTATTTGTTACAAAGTGTTATGCATTTTTCATTTTGTATGACAAAAAGGTCAATTTCGACGGTAACGCTGTGACAGGTACTTTTGAAAAATAAAATTCTATTCTATTCTATTCTACATTCATAGGGACCAAACAGATAGAGGAATTGGGATGAAACTTGGATCATGCAAAGGTAAATTGACCCAAGATCCGGTAGGGCTTCCATTAGAGCGACTCGATGGATGAAAGGAGCAAATGCACAAGATTTGATATTTATGTGTCCGTTCGCGATGCACGCGGATCACAAAGATCCCGGAGGGAAACATTCACTCGACTGAACAAATTGAAAACCTTGCCTCGTCCACGCTATCTAGTGGCGACTATCAGGAAATACTACGAACTTGTTCGGCGAAAAAATAAAGCTCAAAAACGAATTCAGCGTATCTCCTTACCCCATCGTATCTCCTTACCCATATCCAACATCTAATCAACTTCAAATAAAAATTTAACTTATAACAAATTTTCCGGTTTCACCCGGAATCCGGGCGAACTATATGTCCAGGTAAAAATTGATTGTCATATACGGATTCAGTATCTCTTCTTAACGCCGAAATCGGGCATCTAATCAACTATAACGAGGTTGTATAATATCAATAAAATCAGGTATCTTTTCATCTAGGGCCGGAAGACAGCCCTATTTAGGTATGTAACTAGTCTCAGTTCAACCAAATATCATGGGGGTACCATGCCCATGCCCAAAATTGAGGGTTTGTGTATGACTGAACACTTCCCTAAATCTTTTATTACCCTGGTTTTGTTTGTCTCTGGTTTTATTTCCGTTATCATACATTTACTGCACTCTAACACAAGGTGCCCTAGAAACTGTCGAAGCTAACCTCTTTCTCTTTCCCAGGGGACACAGCTGCAGCCATCTCTGGAAAAAATGCAGCAGCCTATCCTTCTCATCAGTATCACTCTTTGATCCTCGCCACAACGTGTCTCTTAGTGATGATTATGGGAAGTGACACAAGAACAAGATAGCCAAGGACAACAAGGACACATTAAGTGCGATTTCCTACAGTGGGCAGAAAGTGCATATTTCAAGACTTGAAAATCACGGCTGTGCGGGCTTTCACCGGAAGAATGATTTTATAAATAATTTCTAGAAACTTCTCAACTAAAGAGTTAAGAAAGATCTACGCTTGGAACAGGCGTCACTGTTCCGAAGCTTTTCGTACGGATACCAATGCTTTTTGCTGTGTTTTGTTTTATTAACATAGGAGCCATGAGACCTGTGTCTCATCCAGACAACATGTGTTATGGAAAGCGTAAATGCTGAAAAGTAGTCTACAGGAGAGTTGCTCGGTACCGACCACAGGTTTTTGGGGTTAAGGCAGTCAAACACAAACCCCTGATTTTTGGATACCCTATGCCAAACACTGTATGCCTAACGCTGGATACACTATGCCAGGTGCTGGATACTGTAACCCAGTAAAATATTGATGATTTGAGTGAAGCTAAAAAATCACCAATCAGATCTCCTTTATATTGAGGTAGGTCAGGGTTAGGTTACCAACAGGTATCCAGCGTTTGGCATAGGGTATCCGCATAGGCTATGCCAAATGCTAGATATACCCAGCGTTTGGCATAGGGTATCCAAAAATCAGGGATTTGCGGTAGACTGGGCTAAGGAGCTTTATTTGTAAGGAGCGTTTCATATTTGATACGGGCGAAAAATGAAAAGGAAACTTATTTTAGCATCTGACATTTTAATACACGGAAACATTTTGGCCCATCTAAGGGATTTTGCATTTTTTCCTCCGAGGCTCTAGTAGCGACGTTCAGAATGTGCGCTGCTTGCACGACAACCCAAAATTCATCAAGCCACGGAGATTTTGAATTTGAAAACAAGTCTTTAAATAATGCATAAAACGGTAGATGTAGCTGACTGCGAATCATATTTGACGGTGCAAAACGGATAAGTCAGCTACATTTTATTCGAGCTATATTTCGGCCCTTCTTGGCGATAACTTCTTCTTTCCAGCTAAGATGGATACTTGTTGGCGGCATGTATGGGCGATTAGTTCCGTACTTCAGTGAGATGTTTATGGGAAGTGAAACAAGAAGGGCCAAAATATAGCTCGAATAAAATGTAGCTGACTTATCCGTTTTACACCGTCAAATATGCATAAAACGGATGTGTCAGCTACGATGCTTTGGCAGCTGACACATCTGTTTTAAGCATTGTTTCAAAGTCAGCTTGGGCTCAAGGAATATTTATTGAAAACAAGCCTGCAATTGCAGGCTTAAAGCCAATTAGCGCCGACTTCTTTTTCGGCTATGGCTTCCCTTTGTCGTTGGTAAATATTTCAAGCATAGAGGCTGCGGCGCAAAGAGGTAATCCATTATCTATGGACAGCGGAAAAACGGAGTGATGTATTTTTATCGAATTTTCAGGCCTATTTAAATGAATACGTAATGTGTAACTAGAATTTCGGGTCTTACCCCTTTTCGGTTAAAATGCGACAACGTACGCCACACTGACAATAGTTGCGTTTTTGCAGATATAATGGTATCTGATACCACGGTCAAAAGGCGTTTTTGCAGCTGTCGTGGTATCTGGCCAGTTACCGCGGTAACTGATCGTGGTGTCGGAAGTCACTTCACTTTCATCATCGCAAACACAAGAGCTTAGGATTTTGTCAAATTGGTGGTGGGAAAGAAGTTTTGCACTTGTCATTTAAGGGGATATAAGTTTTTCTTTTGAGACTTCTAAAAGCGCAAATTCGGCAGTTGTCGTTTTTACAAAAGCAACCGTAGTGTCAGATACCACGTTAACTGAAAAAACGACAAAATGCAGATCCAGTTACCGCGGTATCAGATACCATGGTATCTGCAAAAACGCAACTAATATTTTTAGCATAAGGGTTCGCATCCTTGGACAAGTTTTATGTTGAAAACGTAGTTTCAGCCATATTCGAATCTGTGCAAAGAAAGTCAGCTAGGATTTTCTACGGCAATATTTTCGCACTTCTTTGCAAGAGCAACGAACCTGCAACGATTGTATCGCTGAAGAATATCCTAGCTTACTTATCAGTTTTTAGCCATTTTTATATATGGTTCCCAGTCAGCTTGGGCTCAAGGAGTATCCACCCCCGTAACCTCGAGGTTGATAAGTAGTCAACCTGTTTGTGAGTCGACGTAGCCCTAAAGGCGTGTTCTCGCGGTTCCCTTGGGACTCCTCGGGGAGTAGAGGGGAACGGCGAGAACAGATGGAGTCTCTCCGAGGGCACTGTCTAGGGAACCGGGAGCCGTACTGGCTAGGGAACCGGTAGTTCTCACGGAAAGCAAACCATACGAGCTGCGGTTCCGGGATCTGACGTCATTGACTAACGGAAACTTGTATGTGCTGGCTCCCGTTCCGGTAGTAATTGCAAATAGCTCACGGAAAACTTCATCGAACCAGCTTCTCGTCCGGTAGTCTCATGGAATCGTGTAGTCAGAAGCTAGGGAGCCGGTAGTTGATACCGGAAACTGTATACTTGGAGCTTGTGTTCCGGTAGTGTCTACGTAGGATATAGAACTCACGGAATAGTTTGGATGAGAGCTAGGATGCCGGGATTTTCACTGACTTAAAGGAATAGCATGGGAAAAAATGCACTACCGGAACCCATATATTGAGAGCTAAGGTACCGGTAGCAATAACTATTTGGTTGAAAATGACCAGCTCACGGAGTCACGGACACAGATGGATATTGGCTAGGGTTCCGGTAGTGCCAAATTATTAAAAAAAATGAACTCACGGACCCATGACAGTGCAGACTAGGAAACCGGAAGTGAATATTTTTAACTCACGGAACCCAACTCTTGCTGGCTAGGGTTACGGTAGTGCCAAAAAATAAAATTACAAACTCACGGACACGTGTCAATATTGACTTTGAGTCCGGTACAGCTCAGGAATCCAACTTCCATGGGCTAGGGTTCCAGTAGTGCGTGATACTTATTAACATTTCTTACCCCACGAGTTGATATATTTGATATTCGAATCAAAGTTCATATTGACGAAGTGTCTGTGACTGTGAGTTCGTAACTTTCAGTTTTGGCACTACCGGAACCCTAGCCAATAGCCATCTGTGTCCGTGAGCTGGTCATTTTCAACCAAATAATTACTGCTACCGGTGCCTTAGCTCTCAATATATGGGTTCCGGTAGTTGATTTTTTCCCATGTTATTTCTCTAAGTCAGTGAAAATCCCGGCATCCTAGCTCTCATCCAGACTATTCCGTGAGTTCTATATCCTACGTAGACACTACCGGAACACAAGCTCCAATCATACAGTTTCCGGTATCAACTACCGGCTCCCTAGCTTCTGAGTACACAGTTCCGTGAGACTACCGGACAAGAAGCTGGTGCGATGAAGTTTCCGTGAGCTATTTCCACTTACTACCGGAACGACAGCCAGTACATACAAGTTTCCGTTAGTCAATGACGTCAGATCCCGGAATCGCAGCTCATATGGTTTGGTTTCCGTGAGAACTACCGGTTCCCTAGCCCGTAGGACATAAAGTACGGCTCCCGGTTCCCTAGACAGTGCCCTCTCCGAGCGGACACCCGGACTGAAAACAACGAGAACACGGGAATGCATCCAAGATGGATTTTGTTAAAAAAAAAAAAAAGATATTCAGCCGACGGAATTAGTCTATAAAGGTCATAGTCCACTTTCTTTTGACTTTAGCTCGTTCTGATTGTGTTTACTTAATTTTTTTTATTTCCAAACAAAAAATCATAGCCACAGTGAAATAGATGCTCATTTCTCAATATCAGTTTCATCCCATAAATAAACTCAATATTACTGACCTCGGAAATTCTTTTTAGCAATCCGTAACATCTGTTTTTCGAAAACCAACAACACCAGTAGCTTCAAAATCGACTCCCACCGAATCTGAAACTCTTTTTGGTGATGGTGATGATAATCTGAGCATTCTACGTCCGTGGAGACTCGCGAGAATCCGGAGACTGAGTGAAAAACGCGGAGACTCCTCAAAAGGAGTTCTTGAAGAACCGCGAGAATTGATTTTTTTACTTTTCTTACACCACTTAACCGAAAAGTTCTGGTCAAAGCTAAATAATCGTCCCAAATACCATGCCTCTCCTGTAGCCCTATAGCGGTATGAAAAAGAAAGGATCGATTGTACATAACGCGTTTTGTTATATATTATAGCCTATTATCATCATATTTTATATTGTATTACCCGGGAATCCGGAAACAATAGGCCAAATCTCAGTGTACATATGTTGAGCGTCAGTACGAGTTTCAGGTTACTGACTATTTCGGAAAAATCTTCTTTTACAAGTGTTATGTAAATAAAGTTCTCTATTCAATTTCCGCGTTTTCCATAGATTAACTGTCCTAGACACGGCCTTTTACTCGGTGGAATATTTACGGATAAAACCTGGTACATATCTACCTACCTACAACAACATCTACCAACCAAGGAATGTCGGCTACACTGGAGTGTCAGTGAGCCGATGTAACAACAACAATCGAACAATCAAGCCGCCAACCAGCGAGAGACCCTACAGGAGGAGCACGCCACCTTATCCCGCTGGAAGTGTGATTTAAGATAATTTAAGGTAAGGTAATGATCGAGAGGTTGGGTGGAAACAGAAATTGGATACCCCGACAGCTGGTCTGCTGAAGCCGAGGGAATCTTCATCCCATCTCGGCAAGGGCGCTTTGTTGATGGAAGATCGTTCGTTAGTGGATTTTCTTATCGGTTTGTTATGCCTTCATTCTTATTTTCTTCTTCTTCTTTTTTCTCTCCTTTTTCTTTTTTTTGATTTGTTTGCTTTGTTTCCCTTAAGACTATATCAAGAAAAGAATAATCCCCGCCCATTGCCAGGCCATATGGTGGGGCCAGAAAGAGTTAATGGTGTTTATATTGTTTATGAATAAACTAAACTGAAACTGAAACTGAAACCATTGACAATACAAAGGCCGTCGTGACCGGGCTTGTCCAGTCCCGGCGTACTCTCTAAATGGATGAAAAAAGCACAAATGGCGGTAAGGATACGTTACGACCCGATGAAAAAGTTGTAGCCTGCGTAGTAGTATGGTAGTAGTACGAAAACGTTGCATGTAATACTATGTAACAGCAAAGAATACTATCATTTAATGAGCATCAGACTGGTCCAATCTTATGTATTAGTATCCAGTAGCATCCTGTCTTGCTATAGTAGCATCCAGTCTTTCTAATAGTAGCATTTAGTAGTATGAAGTAACACGGTAGCCTTGAAGTAGAAGCATGCAGTAGCATCGTTAGTACTGCATGTAACTTTTTCGTACTACTTCATGGTACTATTTTGAGATAAATTTTTCATCGGGGATGGCTTCCGACAGCTTACGATTGCCAGTGGAGTCTCCACTTGTGTTAACCTCACAGAATGTACTTGTTCTTTTTACCCTGCCAATACTCTATATGACTAAGTCCAAAACACGCCAGTGCTCCTCAGGAAGAAGGAGTAAACGTCTCCGTAACAGAGCTGTTGCGAGTCCAGCAAATCCGAGTCTGAGACGAGTCCGAGTCCACAGCTCTGGTGGACGGACAGCTCCGTGAAAGACAAGTGCGAGTCCTTGAAAAAGGCGTCTCGAGACGAGTCCAGAGTCCGAGTCCACCAGCTCCACCCTTCTAACAATAGTAACAATTAGTTACTATTTCCGTTCCATCCTCACGAAAAGTTACTACGCTGACCGTTCCAACCTTCTCGAAATAGTAACTAATAATTACTATTTGCTTACCATGCTCGGGAGCGTGGTGAGCGTAGTAACTACGCATCTCTGCAACGTGATTGGTCGGATTCGCCTGTGGCCTGATATCCTGCTGGAAAATAGAAAGATCGTTCCAGCCTTGACGAAAAAAAGCCAGAATTCGTGACGTCATGCGTAGTAACTACGGTAAGTAGGATGGAACACGCTCAACAACTCAAATAAATCCTGTGTCAAACAATCATGGCGATCTTCGGAAGCAGCTGTGATACCCGAGGTGATACCGCTTCTGGCTCTTCCGCTAATTACCCGGCGATTTGGCATCGGCAAGGAGAGTTAGTCATCAAGAGTATTAGCAGGGTTTCAGGACAAGTTATGAGTCTTCGGTTGCGTTCCACATAGTTATTACAAGCCATGATAATAAAAGGAGAATTTATTATCATTTACGGATCAAAAATAATAATAGGCGGACAGACGTCACCATTCTGAAAGGAGTTCCTGGCAGTTCCTGCTGAACATACCGTTATTATCATTTTTGATGGTCCCGACCACCACCTGTAAACCGTAACGATCGTAACACTATTGACACGGAAATGGTAAGGGGGGGGGGGAACTTTTTGTCACGCCCGACGGTCGAAAACTGAAATGATCGTAACTGATTTTAACTCGGTAGCACACCACCTTTATTTATAAAATTTGCAGAATTTCTGCACAACCACTGGGCGGAGCTATTTCAGACACTGTAAGCAGGGGCGTTGCAAGGGGGGGGGGGGTGCAGCCCCCCCCCCCCTTTTTGAGATTTGGTAAAATTTTGGGCCGGAGGCTCAAATTTTACTAAAACTGTTCGGTATTTTTTCGATAGCAGAACTGTTCGATATATTTACGGGGATTCGGTAGTTATACAGAATCCTAAATAGGCTCTGTACAAATCTCTTCGGTATAATGACGGATTCGGTATAATTGCCAGTATTCGGTAGTTATCACGAATTTGGTGAGAGAATTTACTGAAATCATTTGGTAATTTTCGATGCCGGAACTATTCGGTATATTTATGGAGATTCCGTAGTTACACAGAATCCCAAATAAGCTATTGGTTCAAAATTATTCGGTATCATGATTGGGATTCGGCAATTTATTCAGTATAATTTCCAACATTAGAAAGTTAACCACGAATCCTGACTTTGTTCCAGTTTCGACGAAAGTATAACGAATATGAATATTGTTCGGTAGTCTTTCGATACCAAAACAATTCGGTATAATAACCGGAATACGGTAGTTATACAGAATCCCGAACATGCTATCGGTCTAAACTTATTCGGTATAATAACTGGGATTCGGTCATTTATTCGTTATAATTGTCAGGATTCGGAAGTTACCACGATCCTCGAAACTCAGAAGATAAGAGGTCGAGTGAAGCACTGGTCGCAGACAAAAGGGATGATCTGCGATATCATAGATAGTCCTTACTTTTATTTTGGATCCCAAAGAGAATATCTAATCATAAAATTTCGGAAATTCCGTCTACAGCACTTTTCGTAATATTCTCTATTTTGTGGAAGGGCGCGTCATTTGACGGGGGTTTTAAGCCAGTTTTAGGATTGAGATTTCGAAACATTAAAAGCTAGAATTTGGATGGAAATTAAATTTGGCAGGAAAAGCAAAAAAAAATTTCACCTGCGGCGCTCACTTTATGTGATTATGGGTAGTATATTGACTAGAATACAGTTGCTGCTGCTGCCAGAACGTCACTCCATCCGGTTTTTGGAACTTCTTAAGAGCTCGGTATTTAATCAACGATAAATGATAGAATTCGTAAGAGAAGCAGTTAATTTTTAGCCCACAGAAAAAAAAAATGTATTACGAAAATTTTCGCCTGCGGCGCAAGATTTAATTTCCTATTGGCTATAATACATAGAAGCTGTTACTACAATCATGCCCGGCAATATATTCTCAATGTGGGCTTCACCAGAACGCCGCCTAATAGTTGGCTTATCGTCTTTCATGCTGCCCTTTATTGTTACTCTTCCTACGTAATCGTTTCTTTTCCATGGTTTAAAGCTAGAATTCTTAGTTTTAGGATTCGGTAAATTTTTTGAAAGATTCCGTCAAATTTTGGCTCTGCACCCCCCCCCCCACCCCCCCCCCCCCACCGAAAATGCACTTGCGACGCCCTTGACTGTGAGTAGCTGTTTACCTGTTGAATACCTAAAGGCCCATTCACGACGGGTTTTAGCTAATACTCGGTACCAGCCAGTTCCGGAAATCACCCTGAGACCGAGAATTAGCTGGGTTTCTGCCGTTCGCAATTGATATTGTTGCCAGTTTCGGGTACCAGCTGGTCCCGCACCCAAACTGAAATCAGTTCAACTTTTCAGGGTGCTAGCCAATCACATTATTTAGGGGAATATACAGGAATGTTTCGATTGGCAAATGCTGAACGACGTCAGACCGATGACGTAAATTCACTTTCGGTTTTCAAGACAGCAAGAGTGGATGTGATTTTATCTATTGGGCTTGGTTCGAAACTAGCCAATCAGAATATTCCTCAATATTCCCCAAAATAATCTGATTGGCTAGTACCCTCAAAAGTTGAACTGATTTCAACTTGGGTGCGAGACTAGCTGGTATCCGAAGTTGGCACCAGTATCAATTGCGAACGGCAGAAACCCAGCTAGTTCTCGGTCTCAGAGCGATTTCCGGAACTGGCTGGTACCGCGTATTAGCTAAAAAAAACGTTGTGAATGGGCCTTAAATGGTTGATGCTGCCAAAGCCGGCCTTAAGCCCAGATGAAAAAATTGTGAAGGGTATGGCTTTAGGTTTGCAACTGATATCAAGAAACCGGAAATGAAACCTTCGGGGACCAAACCTTTGCAACTCATCAAATTAGGCGCCAGAACTACTACCCCAAACGAAGATACCATCGGGCCAACTTATGACAGGATGATCAATGACAGCGAACGAAGGCCGAGTCCCGAAAGACGATTCGGCCCTTCTTGGCAAGGGTCCTCGTCAGGGTGTCAATCTTCAGGGTCAACGTCGGGGAAGGAAAGCCTTATAAATATCTTATTCGGGCAAGTTACTTTCAAATACCACTGTAGGGAAAAAACTAGTTCTGAGATTTAATTTTTTGACAGGGCCGCTTTTTTTGCTGCACGATTGGGGCGACGACAGTAAATGTATTTTTCTGCATTCTGATCGACTTTGGTTTTGTTGTTAATAAGGGAATGAGGCTTAAATTTTCTTCCGTTAATAGCTCCGTTCCACGTTTCCGGTAGGGAGTACTCGCCTGTCTCTCGGTTAATGCCTGCTCGATTTTTCTTTATCTCAACGGCTTCTCTAATAGTTTCGTGCAGCAGATCGTGTCGCGCAGCAAAAATGCAGCCGTGTTAAAGTTTAACTGAAAAGCAAACTTCTTTTTGCATCATTTAGTTGAAAACACTGAGCTATTTGAATTCTGCCAAGAGATTTTTTGATTTTCCACTATCTGCTGTTGCAATGAGGGTCAGAATATCTACGGCTGTCCACACAGCGCAAATTCTACTATGACGCGGAATATTTGAATCTGAACACAAACGCGGCTTTTCAGTGGGCGGTGATAAGCTTGGTGAACACTGCTTAGTGCCTGAACAAAAAAAATCTCACTAATCTTTTTCGTCAAGCATGCGACACAGGTAGTACCAGAAACCTGACAGGGAAATTCCACTATTTGAAAACTGATTATCCGTGTATAGCGGAGCAACGAAATAACGCATTTTCATCGGGTCTTCAAGCCTCTTCAGTTGAATAAGTGAGGGGTAACAAGACTGTCCCATCTCTGCCCTTTTCAGTTAAACTTTAAGAATTAAATCTCGGAACTATTTTTTCCGCTTTTGTCACTTTTTGAATATTTTGCTAATTCACGGCTGAAAGTGACTCAACTGGCATCTGGTTTGCTTTTTATAATTTGAAAAGTTTGCCACGAGGAACGCACCTTCTAAGGAGAAGATGGCGGTCCGAACCTGCAGATGCCTTCAAAAGAAATAGGACCTTTTTAGTAAATTCAAAATCTAAGAAAGTTAATTCAATTTCTACTTCAAGTCTGTGCAAGGATAACCCTGAAATAGTTGGCTGTTAGCTGATCTCAAGTTTTCAATTTTTGTTTTCCATTTTACTTTTTAAATTACGCAAGCAACAAAGCCAAGGTAGCGGAACAGTTGAAAAAGTTTTCAAATAAGCATACCTCTACTGCAATGTGAACAGTTTACTTACGAATGTCTTTAAAAAAAAACTAAAACAGACAGCATCACCTATCTTTTCTCAAAAAACTTCCCTTTTGGCTTCAACTTCGCCTTTTCGGACTTCACCCTCTCCTGCTCGGCAGCTAATAGCTTCTGCTCATTCCTGTTCCCGATTTCATCCATCTGGTGGGTCAACTTGATAATTTGTTTCTGAAAAAGTAAGCAATACTGTAGTTTAAAGTGTGTAAAGAGCTCCGGATGATTCCATTTCGGTTCGCCTTGGCGATATGCGAAATTCGCAGCACCTCCAGCCGGTATCAATGCATGCTCATTACCGGTGCACAAATATTAGCACTAGCGCCACAGGCATAAGGAAGAATTTGAGAGATAGTCTGTGTTGGGTAAAAACGAGGGTTACGAAGGACTAGAGATCATGAAAACAAGTATACGGTCGAGGGTGCTTTAAAGTTGACGTTCGAAAACGTGTAGTTTTATAATTTAATTAAAATACTAATAATGCATTTATGACTCACTATACAAGTTCAGTATAGTGAACTAGTGAGAGAGAAATTTAAAGAAAATGCTTAACGTTACAAATCAAAGTTGAACAAGAGCTGAAAGATCATATGGCACTTGTCAGAACAGTTAGCATGTTTGTCTGACAAGGTTTGCAGTTGTCAAAGTCAGATCTCTCTCCTGATATCCCTTTCATCAGAAGACTGGGTTGATCTAGTGAATCTGAAATATTGTTCTACTCGTTGACAGCTGTTTCAGAATAAAAGTTTTGCCGTAATATGGTTCCGATTCCCATATGACTCAATCGATGGTAGGAGCAAATACTCTAGCTGTGATAATTCTGTGCCCCAACTGGATCAGACCACGAAGTAGTTGGAAGGGATTTCACAAGATTTCCGGTGGCCCCCTTCCAGCTCCGCACATTGCCATCGGAATTGAAATGGAAACTGAGACATTAGCTCTTGCTACTTGTCAAGTTCTATTCACATCCGATAACCCGTTCCAAAGTTCTGCATGGCACTAGATTCCGGATTCAGTCATACCCCACGATGATCGAATCGGGGAAGTGACTATATCCAAGTCAATCTGGTCCGGTTCCTGATACGACTGCCAAGTATCATCGTCATAGATAACCTGAAAGTACTCTTAAGTGGTTATCACCGGCATTCCCGGAAACCCGGATTTCCGGAAAACCCGGGTCCGTGAATCCGTCCCCTCCAGCTCCACCCACAATGCTCCGGCCGACGATCACCCGTTCCGAAGTTAAAGGACCTGTCTTACCTATAATAATAACGCAAGCTACTTCCATATTCACTCCAAATGTTTCTAAACCCGGAGACCCTAATTTCGTACGGTACATTCTAAGCTCTCTACGAGAACCACGCTGATTTTCTCACTTGCCGTATTTCGCTTCATGTGTATCACGCTTTGGACGGTTGCCTGCGAGAAGTTTTTCCATCAGAAAAACCGGTTATGTAAATTGTTTCCCTGTTTTCGCTATAAGTCAACGGGTCTCAGAAATGGCTTAAAACAGTGGGTTATTTGTTGAAAGGACAGCCTAGTTTTAAAGTATTCAAATATTTTAAAATACTGTAAGTTGAAGAGTAAATCCTGCGAGGGGTCCTTTAAGAATTCACTAGATTCCGGATTCCTCCTCCACGACGATCGAGTCGAGGGAGGAACTATTTCGAAGTCAATCTGGTCGTTTCCCTAGTATGCGTGCCAAGTTTCGTCGTCTCAGCAAATGTGGAAGTATCTTAATTCGCTATCCCCGGAATTCCAGGAAACTCCCCCCATATTGAAAAGACCCGGTCTTGTTCTGTCAATATTGTACCTAGGGTTTACGCTTGTTCTTCCAACCAAGTCAACTCCGATCCCCCGACTCTAAGCGATTCATCAGATTTCCGGTGAGTAGTATATAAGTGCCGGTTCTACTCCACCCCCACCCCAATTTCAAAACCCCATTTTAACATCAATTTCTTGAATTTTAACATCCTTTTTACCAAATAATCCCCCTTTTTATAGATATTTTGATTTTCTTATTTCCCAAATAAAGGTCCTAAGAAATAGGAAATGTTACCCTTTAATAAATATAAACTACTGCAATATACACTAAAATACTACTTCTTTTTAGATTTTTAATTTTTCAATTTTTCATTTTTATCCAAATATAATACAAATTCTGAACCACATTTCTGGTAAATGAACAAATACTCAGAGTTTTTGTTTACCCGTAAAATAGGTAGCAAAATCAGATTCTTCTTTAGACCAACTCGTTATCCATATAAACTACTACTGAGTAAACAGTTCTACATCAACATATTGGTCAGAGTTCTTATTCACCCTCATAATAGGCTGCAAAACAAGATTTTTCTTTAAAAGTAACTCATCAGCAATTGCATTATATCTCTGTGGTATAAACAAATCACAGGCTTTGTTATTATGATGAATAACAACAACCAGCTTATCACCATATTTTGTCTTAGCCATTCTCATTTTAACGATGCTATATTTCAATCCTAGAATTAGTTCTTCCTTCCTGATTGTATCATTGTATTTATTCATTTTGATTGTTGACAAGACTTCTTTTAGCGACTCCATTTATTAGCGGCTGATTTTATTTAATAAAAATCCAAATCACAAACTCACATACATATTTTTATTAATGATATCCAATGTAGCTTTTCTTTCATAATATAGAACACAGTAAATATTGTATGGTACGGGTTGAGGATCATTTAAAGTTATACTAATTTCAATATCAGCAGTGGTTCCATTATAAATATTTGACTCGTGTTTAGAAACATCGAAACAAAATAGTGGATATACTTCTTTAAATTCTTCGATATTGACTACACTACCAGTATCAAACGCTAATTGCTTATAACCCATGTGTATGTATCTGTTGTAAAGATTCGAGTATGTGCATTTTTCCTCACTAAAGTCGCATTTGAGGGGTTCTTCTGGGTATTTATCCCCGTTAATTCTAACCTCTATATCCGTCAAATTCATATGATCAAACACCATATTATTCTTTTTTTGGTTGTTATGCTTTTCATTTTTCTGTAACATCACAACGATTTTCGTAGGACTATTTCTCTCAGACACAACTTTCCAGGTGTGTTCCTTATTCTGACTAACATCACTTTTATAAGTATTACAAGCTTCCCACATCAAATTATACTTTTTATCCTTTGCCAAACCCTTTTCCAATTGACTCATCATTTCAATACTAGGAGCTATAACAGGAATTTTCCAGGATAAATACTCAATGACGACTTTAAAATTAGTATTTCCATTGTTTACAATCATATTATTATCATCATTTCTTCTTAGACATATTCTGTGTGATGCACCTCTAAAAAATCGTTTGTTTCCTTTCAAGAATCCAAACATCTCTGATAATGGTAAATACATATTAACTAATTTGCTGTCTTTAGTTCTATTATATCTCTTTTCAAACCCTTTATTATAATTAGGATTAGGCTTAGAAGTGACATTCATATTTCCTGCTGTCAGTTTTCCTTCTGCAGGTACGGTAAATGAACTAGTTATAGGGTTGATATCAGTTCCTTGATTATAATCCTTGTACCAAAAATGGTTTCTAGCAGCACTTCTAGAGTAATCATCAGAGTATTCAATCAGCTTTGTAACGGTAGTTGTAATGCCAACATGATTAATTTTTTCAACAGGTGTATCGTTTATGACATACTCAGCGGTACTAAATAAATTAAATCCATTATTCGTCAACGTAGCAACATCGGTTGAACCTATATTAGTTCCATTCTCTTTAACTATCCTTACGCCTACCTCAAGATAACTTTCACTTGGATAGAACCAGGAATCTAATTTCTTTGTTACAAATTCAAACTCTGACTTATTGGATACATTCACATCTGTTTCTCGAATTTCTTTAAATTCATACTTGACCACTGTATCATCCACAAGTGGCTCATCAAATATGTTCCATTGCGGACTAATAATTTTATTTACTGCCATTTATATAAGAAGGAAATTATTCAATAAAAATCATTTCAGAATCTTTAACCCATTTCCAGTCATTAACGTTTTAATCAAGTCCTGACTTCTTTGATTTAAAATTCTTTTATTTGTACCTATAAGATCCTTCATCGATTTCTTATTTCCAATCACATCAATCAGTTCCTTCTTGTTGACATCAATCAAATCTTTTCCATATTCTATTGCTCTGTTTTTCAGCAGCTCAAATCTCGGTTTTATAATATTATTATACATTGACAATGCTCCATCTTTTATTTGTTTTGCTGACGTCTGGAATAACTGGGAATTAGCAATGTTTTTGAATATACTACCGATTCCACTTCCGTACTGCTTATTGTAAAGTAATCGCTTATTATTTAACAACATTTATAAGTAAATAATTTTATTTCAATAATCCTTTAAGCTTTTCTTAAATGCAGTACGTATCCTACGTTATCACCATTCAGATCAATCGGTCTTCCAAGCTGATCAGTTATTGTCATTCTCAACGAGTAAATAAAGTCTTTTGTGTTGATAGGAAGATATATTAATTGTCTAGGATTCTCAACAATTTGGCAACCCGGTTCAGTATTCGGAACAAATGTCCAAATGACATCTGATTTACTTTTGTTTACGATAGAACTGTTTACAAGAGAGCAGTGAATTTGAATTTTATCGACACTTCTTGTTATATTCGGAAGTTTTGTACCTTCATTAATTTTATTAGATATCTCAATATCCTTCTCAAAGCCTAAAATCTGACACAAGTCACTATTAAATCTAAACATGTATTTTTCTTGTAATATGATGACAAATCTCATAGAAGCTGGATTTGATGAGATTACAATAGGACATTTATCTTTTGGTGTATCAAAATACTGACACAAAAAATAATTCAAACAATCATCGTTATACATCCCATTAGGAATAGTAACATTTATCCATCCCCCCTCTTCATCTTTCCTGTATTGAAATGTATTATTCCCAAATTTATCACTTATATTATGCCACGAATACCACAAAGTACACTGATTCAAACCTATTTCATAATCCCAATTACGATTCAATTCGATTGGTTGACTAAATGTTATATCAATGATACTTTCATTACCTTCAATGTTTAACAACACCATTTATTAGAAATATTTTTTATATATTGAATTGTATTCTCTCTTGTTTAAGAATTTATTTCGCATTAACGAATCCAAAATATCAATAGCTTCATTCCTCACCTCATCAGATGTATTCCCGTTCACTCTACTACCTATCAAAGTGTACAATTTTTTAATCATTTCATCACAATTCATAAATATTCCAGTTCCTTGCTGTTTGACTAATCCCCAATTATTTTGAATGGTTCTTAACCTATCCTTGTAAACTCTTATAAATTCAATAATTTGATCATGGTTAGAGTAACCTTTACTCTTTGTCCCACCATAACTTTTACTTATAGTTGTTAAATGATTCATAGCCTCCTCTATATCCATAGGATTACTAATGTAATACATAGGTATTTTAAAATAAGGATCATTGTCATCCCAGGATTCTGCATGTTTTGAATTAATCTGATTTAAAAACTCTTGGGTAATACCTTTATTCATTTCAATGGATAATGGGGCTAAAGCGGGAGTTGGTTCTAAAGCAGGAGTTGGCGCTCTACTCGATTCCTTTGAACTCGATTCCTCTGAAGTTTTAAATGCATTACCTAATCTTTGAAACCGTCTGCTTGAATTTTCATCATTCTTTTGTAATTTCTTCATGATCGCTTCAGTGTAATCTTTTTGTGTCTTCATGTTTTCTTTTTGTGCCATAACAACTGGAGCGTTTAATTCTGAAGCATATTCCCGAAACCCTGCTTTCTCCATCTCGTATTGTTGAACTTTTTTTCTTTGAATTTCTCTGTTCTTAACTATACCTGATAACATATCACTCGAGCGTCTTGAATCCATTTATATACAAGTAATTTTATTTCATAATAAATTTTGAAAGTTCTTTTTCATAAAACCCTCCTTGAATTAATTCCCCACTTTTGTCAGATATTTCATAAGTAATGGGAATGGTAGGTCTAATGGTTGCTATCTGAAATACTTCATTCGTATAATTCGGTAAATATCCTTTATCAAAAATACTCTTTTCTTTTTTTATTCTGACTAAATCTCCTACATTGTAATTTCCTGTGATTGTGTAGTCATTTGCTGGAGGAAACAAAGCATTGTAAACCTTTTTCTGATTTACCTTTTTACTAGCATCTACTGGTTTCATTTGTATTGAACGATGATAAGAGTTATTATCATTTCTAACAAATAAAGGTAAAATATCAATCCATTTAGTAGTGTTATTGTGAGTAAAATATTTCCATAACTTTTCTTTCAGTGTTCTATTGAATCGTTCAACAATTTGCGCTTTCAATTCACTTTCAGATGCAAACCAGTGTATATCATTATTTTTCAAAAAAGTTTGAACGTTTCTCATTACAAATTCTTTACCTTTATCAGTTTGTAGTTTCTTAGGAATTCTTTCTTTAAATATATGACTGAATGCCTTGATTATTTCAGCACCCGTTTTATCTTTCAAAGGGGCACACCAAGCGTATTTACTAAAGCAATCAATTACAGTTAAGATGTAATTTGTTTTATCATTCGCTTTTTTATATTTCTGCATGTCAACTAAATCAGCTTGCCATTGCTCATCCACATAGTGAACATAGACTCGTCTCCTTTCAAAGTTATGATAAGAAGGTTTGTGTAACGTATACACATTCTCATTTTGCAACACATTTTTTATTTTATCCTTGGAAACACTCACTCCATTTTCTTTTAATTTTCTGTAAATATCATCAACACCTGAATAATGAGAATAATACGTCTTTAAAATATCTTTTTCTGCGTCGAGGTTTTTTTTAAAAACAGATTTTTCCTTGACCCACAAAAAACACAATTACCTTTTACCATTGGAACATTATTTTTCTGTGACACTGCCTTAAACATTGCTTCAGTGTCAGTTTTCTTTTTACACTTCATACAATAAATATCCATTTATTAGAAAACAATTTTTATAAACGAAAAGCTACCAACTTCATTTTGCGCTTAATGTAGGAAATACAGTGAAATCCACAGTTTAATTCATCTATATTTTGAACAGCAAGATTTTCATAAGCTATTTTTTTCTTTGAAGTTTTAAGATATTTAATTATTTCTTTTCCTGGGGGTATACCGAAAGAATCGAAAAATTCTACATGGGGTTGATTAGGTAGATTACAATACGCTACCCAGTGAGTTCCAGGCATTCCGAGTTTATCATAATTAATGACACCACATTCTAGGTTATTTATTTGTTTAGGTAACGTATCTATAGAGAAAACACCTCTAAAATATGGTATATCCCCTAATGAATCCATAATGTCAAAATTGGTTAGAGGTCCTACTTTACTTTTGCTTCTTTTTTGACTTCCCCGTTTTTTGACTTCCTAGGCCTTCCCCGTACACCATGACCTACAACTTTTTGTGTTCCAGGAAGTGTAAGCGCACCACCTGTGTTCTTTACGGATGCATCCTCCTTTTCCTTCTTCGGTCTTCCACGTCCCACAACTTTTTGTGTTCCAGGAAGTGTAAGCGCCCCACCTGTGTTGGTTATGTTATCCACCAATTTCTTACCAGCGAATGTACCCAAAGCAGCAGCTCCGCTTGTTAAAGCTGCCTTACCAAGGGCTACTGCTAACGGTATTAAGAATGGAAGTAATCCACCCTTTTGAATCGCTTCTTTCATCTGTTTGTATGATACATCGATATCACAGCCCTTATTATTCATTTTACATGTTTCAATTTTATCAATTTGTCGTTTACTTAAAAGTAACTTGACTGGTTCTCGTTCATTCTGTCTACTATGACTAACACGTATCTGACATTTTTGTTTAGCGCCAAAGCATTTCTTCAGCTTTCCTTTCTGAAGCTTTGACAAATAAACTGTATACTCCATTGTTTCAACCATTTATTAGAAAAATAATTTATCATATAAATTTATTTACCAGCCATCATTTTTTCTATTCTGGAAACGAATGGTTTGTCAACAGGTTTCTGCTCTAGAAGCCTTTTTAAAATGTTTACGATTGCTCTTTCAATATTATCGATATGGGTTTGTTGGTCAGCAATTTTTGTTAGAATAGTATTGCTAAGGGTTTGTTGGGTTTCGAGCTTTTTTTCCAAATCTAAAAGATATGTAATTAACGTTCCTAAATTAACAGCGTCATTTTTGTTTCTAGGGTCTTGAACATTTGTTATCAACTTGTTTTCAGCGTTAATTTCTTTATCATTAACTCGAATTATTTCTTTTACAAATAACCCTTTATCTTTAATCCGTACCAATAAATTATCAAGAGAATCATGTACAGCAGTTAATCTGTTGATATCTTCGCTAAAATACTGATTTATCCCCACTTGTTCTGCGGTAATTTCTTCTTTAAATTGGTTCAAAATAATAGTCATAGATCTGAAACTAATAGCGTCCTGGTCTGCTTTCGCATCCCCTAAATTAATAATTCTCTTATCCTGTAGATTAATATTACCGTTGTCATCAGTAACTTTCGATTCGTTACTAACCTTTTTTCCAACAACTACCAAATTTATTCATTTATAATAGAAACAAATTATCCAGTAAATTTTTCAAAGTTTTTTCTGTACTTCAGGGTTTTATCTTTTGTTTTTAAATCAATAAAGAAAAATCCGTAACCTTTAGTTGCAACCTCGAATTGTTTCAGAAAGTTCTCATTGTCTATATTAGATACATGATTTTGCCTGATTAATTTTACTTCTTTTGGATTAGAACACTGAAAGAATGCAAAATAATTACACTGAAGTCTTACCACCTTTGGCGTTTTATGATAGCTCTGAGACAAGTAAACAATTGAAGCATTTTTCTTTCTTCCTCTTATGAATAAATCTTCTATTTTCTTCTGGTCTTTTTCAGTTACAAAATCGTCAAAGATAATCAAGTTTTGATAATTAGGGTCTAGGTCATCAACATCGACAATGTCATCAAGATTGTTACTTGTTGTTAAGACTTTCGATTTGCATTGTGACTCCAAAGTGGTCAAATTGGTTATAAGGTCTTGGTATTTATCTTCTTCAAGATCTTTTGCATACAAGTAT
Source organism: Branchinecta sandiegonensis (assembly GCA_030848855.1). NCBI lineage: Eukaryota > Metazoa > Arthropoda > Branchiopoda > Anostraca > Branchinectidae > Branchinecta > Branchinecta sandiegonensis. The sequence goes on from JAUPMV010000009.1 coordinate 7,665,782, forward strand.
ATTCGGTTGAAACATAGATATTCGTAAATTAAATTCAAGAGTAAATTTGTTTTCCCTGTTCCTGAACTTCCACAAATTAATAATCTAAATGGCCACTGAGGTGCAAGTTCGTGTTTGTTCTGATAGTTATTCTTTTCGCTAAAATCATACACTTTTATTGGTGCCTTTTCATTCATTTATTTAGGAAGAATTTTTCATTATAAGATTTACCAACTAGGTAGTTGAATTTTTTAACTAGGGTAGCTAACTTTTTTCAACTAGGTAGTTGAATTTTTTAACTAGGTAGTTGACTTTTTTAACTAGGTACTTGACTTTTTTTAACTAGGTACTTGACTTTTTTAACTATATACTTGAATTTTTTAACTAGGTACTTGAATTTTATAACTAGGTACTTGAAATTTTTAAGTAGGTACTTGAATATTTATTGTTTGTAACCTAATGGAAAAGTTGTGAATTTATCACTGGATACAATCCTTTTATCATCCTTAGGATCTAGGGCTTTTTTATTCTGTTCTTCTAGAAACATATTGTGTTTGTATGACCTTAAGTTGTACTGGGTTACTGAAAGGTTTCCAACGTTTCCAAACAGAACATCCTTGTAGTTTTGAATCGTAATTTTATCTTTCACTATGTTTGTTTTTATTCCTCTTAGTTTTTTGCTAGCTTTTGAAAGGTCTTGGTTGTCCTTTAAATAAGCATATACTTTCGACCGCAACCCAACAAACTCTGTCATCACTTGTCCTGCTAATTCATCTTTCATCATTCCTATCACTTTCTTGTTTACATTAGGAAACCCGTATGGATTATCTTTCGCATAATCAGATGTATCGAACCTCTCATTCAAATCCGGTTTAATATCTTGATAGAAATCCTCGGTTCGTATGTCATAGATGAAAGAATCAGTATCCATATAACATAAATCTATTTTATCCCCATATTTAGGTTTCATATAATCATAATGGAATTCATACATCAATAACTTGGATAGTTCTAATACAGCAAAACCTATATACATTGGTTTGTCTAGTTTTATCTTTTCCTTTGACATTCTTGCCACAGAAAAGTTTTCACTGAAAATAATTTCAGATTTAAAGTTGGGTTTTTTTATTATTTTTTCTCTAGTTTTATCGTCAGTTATTATTTCCATATCAGCTCGTTTCCTTACGTTCTCCATGGTTTTTCCAAAGCAAGCGTTATTCATCAGCTTAAAAAAGTCCTTTTCAAAATCATTTGTACCTTTAGTTCTAAGTGCTGTGTTGTGATCTATGTATCCTTTTAAGTAAGCACTTTCAGTGAATCCTAGTATTCTATGTACTTTTTTCAGTTTCAGACCTTTTTGTAAATAGAATTCTAGATTCCTGTGGTGAACTACGTAATTGTTTTTATCCAGTAAGGTTGTACATAGTTTGCCATTGAAATGTTCGGGTGCTAATGGCAGATCTTTATGTAACTTGTGTAACTCTCTAGGATAATCTAAATCAACTTCATAAATTGCCCCCACATTTTCCAAATTCATTTCTGTTTGAACATGATTTTTTAATAGTTGATAATAATCTAAAGAATTAATTTCAGTGTTCTCTTTCATTTCATCAGGTACTGGAATGAATTTAAAATCATTCGCTGGTAATTTTTGTGACATCGCCCACCCATATAAATTATTCTTATCGAAATACATTAAATAGTTGGATGGTTTATTGTTATCATAACTGCTCATATATTTATTATTTGCTTTAGCGTATCTTTTTATACATTGAGATACACCACCTCTTATTCCCTTTTCAACGAATGTATACATGTCTTCCTTCGAGAATAACGGTAGTTCTACTTTCGAATGCTTTAGGAAAGAATCCCATGTTAGTCCTGGAGCTGAGAAGTAATGTAGTGGATCCAAGTCATAATTATGTATACATACATTTCTGAAATTCTCTACAACATCAGACAATATTAACACATCACTTTTTAGGTACAACTTGGTATAATCAAGTAATGTTTCACAATTAAACTGCTCCCATATAGAGACCGCTCTCTTATAGTCACTTTTGCTGATACCTTTTCCTGTTAATCTAGAATAAAAGCTTTCTATGGGTGGTAACTTTGTACAATCCATTTTACTGAAACTGTCTACGAATTCATAAGGATACACCCCTTTTTTAATTATTTCTTTGAACTCTTCATCGTTTTTGAAACTATTCGATGTGTACTTGAAATTCTCCCTTAGATGATTACAGGATACTTTACAGTCACATTTGGCTAAATTTGCTGATAGCTTGTCCAACGATGAAGCCATGAACCTGATGGAATCTATGAATCTGATTTCATATTTTATTTCCGTATCCTGTCTTGGAATACTTATTGATTTTGAGAATGATATGAAACTTTCTGCTGATTCAAATATTCCGTTATCAGGTATCAACTCCTTCACAAATAGATGGGAATCATACTTTGATAAATTATGCATCACTACAGGGATATGCTTGGGAATCCTGTATTTCATGTTACATTCAGCGTGTGTGAAACCTCTATCCTTTCCTGTCATATGGTCGTGATCAAAGTGGGGATTTTCAGTAATTTCTGTGTTACAGATATGGCAAGTCTTGTTTTTTAGTGTCTTCCATTTTTCTTTAATTTCTTCGTCGGTATAAATGTGATTTCTTTGTCTGTTTTCATACTTGTGTGCAATTTCTGTGGACACTTCTGTAATGGTTTTCACAAAATGTTTTGCAGCGTCTTCACCAAAATAACCATAGTATTTATTCTGCTTTGAATCAAAAGAACAGCACACCTGAATCCCGTATGCAAACGCTTTCTGTTCAGCCACTTTGATTGTTTTCTTTCCGTGTACTTGATTGTATTCTTCATTATAAGACTCAAAGTCTGCGATTATGCAGTACGGTACTTTCATCTGTTTTGAAATATTTTTAAATTGTATTTTAGAACCTTCAGGAGGCATTATAATATCAGGGTCTTCACAGTTATGTTTCAGTTCATGTTTTTCAAAGTGTTCTTGTTTTGTAAAATGCCTTCCACAAAAAGTGCAGAGGTATATCTTTTTTGTCTTGTAGATATTTCAGAACCAACTAGTCTGCTCAGATTCTTTACTAACACATAATGATTATCAAAATATAGTAAATGAATAACATGTTTTGCTGTTTTGCCATTTATTGTACTTTTTAGTATGTGACTTCTGATTATTTTCTCTTTATCAATTTGAAATAAACAAATCTTAATGTTGTATTTATTTTCAAATTTGTGAATATCTTGTGTATCCATCGGAAAGTGGGTAACCCCTTTGAAATCAAATTCATTTTCATACTGTTTATATTTCGAAGTTCTTTCTGCATGATCTTTAGCTGGGTATAAATGTGCTAAGATTGACCAAAGAAAGCATTTTTGATCCTTATTTTCAATATTCAGACAAGCTTTTTTATTTTTTACGAAATCTGGCAGTATCTTAAACGTTCCTCCCATATGAGATTCGATTCGAGTCATCCTATAATCAATTCCTTCATACCGACTAAATTGTAGCCCCGACCGAGGGGTATTACTTAAAGAACTCAGTCTCTTGTTATTATCATCCAAATGACTATGAGTAAGTATGCTATTTTTATTTAAAATCCAAGAAGTACTGTTATAAAATACTACAACTTCTTCATCATTTTCCTGTCTATAGAATATAACCCTGGTCACAAATTGAACTCTGTAATGATTTATTTCGTTCATTCTTCGGAGTAAATCATTAAAAACAAAAGCAATAAGAGTATATTCATCTCTTCCATTGCTTTCAATTGAAACGTTTACGGTATACAAATTTTCAATTTCCCTAGAAATTGTAGTCTGCTGTTCTTCTTCCGTTCTAAATAAATGATCCGGAATTATTTTTTCTTCTTTAATTTTTTTCTTATTTATGAAGAGAGTTGATAAATCGATTGCTTTGTGTCTATTTTTATCACCTCTTTCTGTTTGATCTCTTATGATATCTCTATTTTTATCAATAGTTTCTTTCTGCTTATTAATTATCCTACCATAGTAATCCGTAACACGTTTTGAAACTTCATCTCGGTTACCGCGAGTGGGTAGGCTTTTGTTTTTTAGAAACCTTTTTAATTCACTTGTATCCTTTTCGAGTATCCTTTTCTCCTCTTTTTTTATATTTCCAATAGCAATATTATTTTCTTTGATTTCATCTTCCAAAATCTTCCTTAATGCTGACTCTGGTGTATAAATAGATGGTCTGTTTTTGTTCTGAATCCTTTCGTTTCTACGCCGAATATTAATTGTATCTTCCGCGAGCAAAATATTCCTATTAAGTTGCTTTATAATCTTATCCGTTATTTCATGTTTCTTAGCTCCATTTGTTTTGATTTTATTAATTTTCGCATAAGTCCGCAGCTCATTATATGTGTAATTCGGTAATCTTTGTATAAGCGATTTGTTGTTAAATATAACCTTTTTACAAAGCTGAATAACCTCTGCAACATTCATCATTTAATAGGGGAATATTTTTATTAATGAATTTCTCCTGACTGCGTTTTCTCAGCCGTAAAGAAAAGCACTGGTATCAATGTTCGTTTCATGGAGCACGCGCTACCTCTTTGTCTCCGGCTTGTCACAGAGAGCACAGATTTTCGAGACGGTTAATTTGTTTTTGTTTAGCGGAGCATATGCCACCTAGATTTGTCTCCGACTGATCAAGAAGTGTTTTGCATTTCACGGAGTAAGCTACAGTTTCCTAGGTGGCGGGTGTGTTCCGAATCGTGAAGCAATCGAATAATTTTGAAACAATTTTATTTTGCTCTAAATGGAAGAATTAGAAAAGATGATGTTTATTCATAGAAGGAGTTACAAGTATTACAATCTTATAAGTAATAGCTTACTTTTATCCAAATTCCTATTTTCAGCTGCAGGAATGTCTGCGTTTCTAGTGCTGCCTTTAGCTTCTTTAAGTTTGGGTGCTGTTATCATTGAAGTAATCGAAAAACATCTAAATATTGCAGAGAGAAAGTCAGAGCATAAAACCGCTTATAATTTTTACACTGAATTGTCAGTGATGTTAAAATGCGGACAATTAACGGTTGAAGAGGTCATTCAACGCGAAGGGGAAATGCGTAAAACATTTAAATTCTTTCCTCGCGAAAAATATATGAAGCAGGTTCGCTTAAACGGTTATAAATATTGTAAGAATGAATCTATAGCTCAATAGAATGGTTCACAAGTTTGAAACACTCGCCTCTTTTCATACATCATCCACCATCTGGCAAACCAACATTCAGACATCATTTCGCAAACCACGCGGAATAATGCAATCCTTTGCGCCAGACGCAATGATTATGAATCAGACGTCCGCTTAGCAACCAAGATTGTGACGCATTAACCTTATTGAGTTCTGTACAGAACTCAAATAGATCACGGAGAGTTGAGTTCTGCGCAGAACTCAAATCTCCACCTCCAGCCAGCCGCTGACGAATCAGTTTCAACTCAGCTCTTGCGCGCTCAAGATATGTGCTAGGATTGGCGCAAATCTTATCCGCAAAGCTTGTTTGTTCATCACGCTGGAAACTTGTTTTTGAGGGATGTGCTACTCTACCAATAATTATAAGTTTTGGATTTTTATTAAATAAAATCAGCCGCTAATAAATGGAGTCGCTAAAAGAAGTCTTGTCAACAATCAAAATGAATAAATACAATGATACAATCAGGAAGGAAGAACTAATTCTAGGATTGAAATATAGCATCGTTAAAATGAGAATGGCTAAGACAAAATATGGTGATAAGCTGGTTGTTGTTATTCATCATAATAACAAAGCCTGTGATTTGTTTATACCACAGAGATATAATGCAATTGCTGATGAGTTACTTTTAAAGAAAAATCTTGTTTTGCAGCCTATTATGAGGGTGAATAAGAACTCTGACCAATATGTTGATGTAGAACTGTTTACTCAGTAGTAGTTTATATGGATAACGAGTTGGTCTAAAGAAGAATCTGATTTTGCTACCTATTTTACGGGTAAACAAAAACTCTGAGTATTTGTTCATTTACCAGAAATGTGGTTCAGAATTTGTATTATATTTGGATAAAAAAGAAAAATTGAAAAATTAAAAATCTAAAAAGAAGTAGTATTTTAGTGTATATTGCAGTAGTTTATATTTATTAAAGGGTAACATTTCCTATTTCTTAGGACCTTTATTTGGGAAATAAGAAAATCAAAATATCTATAAAAAGGGGGATTATTTGGTAAAAAGGATGTTAAAATTCAAGAAATTGATGTTAAAATGGGGTTTTGAAATTGGGGTGGGGGTGGAGTAGAACCGGCACTTATATACTACTCTGGTGTCCCGGTGCCCCCTCCAGCCTCCCCTCCCCCACAGTTATCAGACCCATTTCGGACTTGAAACTGAGCATCTGAGACACTTGTTCTTGACACATGTCAAGCTTCATGCATGCACGTCCGATCACCCGTTCCTAATTTATGAATGTCACCAGATTCCACATTCCCCATCCCTCTACTCGCCCCGCGAGATCGGGAAGGGACTATTATCAAGTGAATATGTTAGAGTCCCTAACAGGCCTGCCAAGTGTAATGGTCCTAGCGTGTCTGGAAACACCCTAGCTCGATATCACCGGAATACCGAGAACCCCCCTCCAGCTTCCCCCACCGTGACACGATCCGGTACTGTTTTGTCAGTAATGTATTTAGGGATCTTCCAACCAAGTCCAACTCCAATCCCTCGACTTTAAGCGATTCACCAGATTTCCGGTGCCCCCTCCAGCTCCCCCCCCCCAACAGTGATCAGATGGTCCTAGCACATCTGGATTAGGTCTGATAAAGACTAGCCACTCTTCAAGTCACTGTGTGTTTTTTCGATCCAGAACAAATGATCTTGCTACGGAAATGAGAAGACAGATATTTTCCAATAGTTGCGTTTTTGCTGATACCATGGTATCTGTTACCACGGTAACTGGATCTGCAATTAGTCGTTTTGGTAGTTATCGTGGTATCTGATACACGGTAGGCTCCTCTGCAAAAGCAACTACTGCCGAAATTGCACTTTTCGAAGTCATCCCAAAAGAAAAACAGATATCCAGTTACATCACTAAGTGCTAAACTTATTTCTCACCAATCTGATAAAATTTGATGAAAGTGAGATGACTCTTCAGATACCACGACCAGTTACCACGGTCGGACCGTAGTATCTGAATATCTGATACCACGATAACTGGCCAGATACCACGATAACTGCAAAAACGCCTATTGACCGTGGTATCAGATACCACGATAACTGCAAAAACGACTTTAGACTGTGGTATCAGATACCATGGTATCTGCAAAAACGCAACTAATGACTATCCTGGCTGCCGGCAAGAATACTTACAGTCAAATCTCTATGCAACTGCCGCCTCTTAAGGAGATTTGAGCCAGTCGGGGTTGGACGGCCATCGAGGTAGGTGAAATCAGGCAGATCCGTCAGAGGACCCATAGCATTTGGATTTTCGGGCATTCCACTCCTGGAAGTAGGGCAGCTAGCTGTTTTGCTTTCAATGACTATGTTGGAATAGAATACGATAGTATTTTACAGGTACCCAAATCGTGGACAACACAAATAGGGGGTACTCGTCAAATTACAACAATAAACCATAACTCTAACAATAACTTGGTATTTTCCAGGTACCCAAATCGTGGACAACACAAATAGGGGGTACTCGTCAAATTACAACAATAAGCCATAACTCTAACAATAAGTAACTAACACAGCCTAGGTCAATATCGTCTTTAAGGGTGAACAAATGTACAGATTAAAATGAGTTTACCTGAAAAGCCAACTTATTTTTGTGCCATTTAACTGAATACACTGAATTATTTGGATTCTGCCAAGGGATTTTTTGTATTTTCCACTATCCACTCTAGTTGTGACGTTCAGAATATCTGCGGCCGTCCCCACAACGTAAATTCTACTATGACCCGGGAAATTTTAATCTCAACACAAACGTGGCTTTTCAGTGGGCAGTGGTGAGATTGGTGAAGATTGCTTAGTGCCTGAACAAAAAAAAATCATAAATCTTTCTCGTAAGGCATACAACAAAAGTACAAGCGCATAGAGGTACCACGAATCACACGGAAATTCCACTATTTGAAAATCGATTATTTGTGAATAGCGGAACAACGACGTAACGCATTTTCAGCGGATCTTCAAGCCAATTTAAGTGAATAAGTGATAGGTAACTAGATATTCCTATCCCAGCCCTTTTCGGTTAAACTTTAAGATACATTGTAAGTTTCAACACTTCTTGGGATGAAACTATCCCGGTACCGGTTGGTTTTAGTCCAGGCTGGTTCTAGGCGTAATTAATATTAGTCCATGATGCAACTTGATTCACTACCAAGATTCCCAGACAGCTGGGGCTCCCGTACAGTCAAGACAACCCTTAAGCAGCGATAGACAAATAGCTAATAATACTATTCTTCAGCATTTATGTTTCTATCATATTTCCATTGTCGATTTCTAAAATGCAGGCTTCATTTTCCAAATTTTTCTTCCGGATTTCCCACTTTCGTTTCCGGAGTAGCTACAGAAGGTGAAACTAGGCAAAAAAAAACCAGGAAGCCCCCGTTCGAAGCCCCGGTCATAAGGCAACACATCGAGGGGCACATCAAATATACGAACGGATGTGATGGATGAAAAAAGGAAAACCTATTGACGACTGTGAATGGGAGGCCAAAGATATGCGAAGGGGAGAACTAGGAAATGTTCAAGAATAGTGAAATTAACTACATCATCATGTAGGCTACTACGGACGGGCTGGCTTGACTCTATGACAGCACGTATGATATCTCGAAGGTCAAGCCTGATCTTAACGCAGACTCGAAAACATAATTCCTGCAAGACATTTTTTTCATATTTTTGGAGGCCATACTGGAGGCTCTTTCAAAGCTAACAAAAAAGATCGTTTGTTTGCGACTAAGTGACCTAAAGAGAGTAGCGCAGTCTGAGTGGCGATATGCGGCTGCTGTCCCCATTCATAAGGAAATTAAAATGGTTTTCGGTTAATCTCTGTAAAGACTGTAAAACTCCCCCAACGTAATCGTCGAAACAAGGCGACTAAATAAACAGGTTCTGACAGATGGTCCAACCAACAATGATCAAAATGACCAAATGTACAGTAGAGGTATACTTATGTGAACGTTTGTTGACTTCGTGCTTTGCCGTTTTCATGCACTTGCTGTGTCTAAAGCTAACTACCAGTTAGCCAAAGTAGGTAATTGAGGGCCTCTGAAAACACCTGAATAGGTATTTTGGCTCTCCGTTCTACCGTTTAGCACAAAACTGCACTGTTCACATTAAAGTAACTGTTCACATAAACATACCTCTACTGTAGCATACATGCTGTTGAATGGATGGAACTCGCTTTCCCCAAGGTAGCCTATATCCCATGTATACCAGTTTCTAACCTTTTTCTCCATGCACCATCATAGAGACAGGCACAGCCAGTGCTAAGCCTTGAAGTTGCTTGCTTGGACACTGCATTCAAAGACAGGAGAGCTGCAAAACAATCTGGATTTCAAATACATAAGGCTAAATTCATTATATTTCAGAATGTATTATGTTTTCCCTCTGAATAGCTAACGGTGCTGTATATTAGTAGTTCGATGATTCCTTTCGTTATGTTTGTTTGCTTCAACCTTTTTGTAAGGTTTACTTGAGCAATGTACTGAAAACTAGATACCGTAACAATATCCAATCTCTCAGAGATCCCTGATTCTGGGAACTTGGAGTGTCAATGAAACTAAGCTCTAGTCATAGATATGACTAGATTCTCATCCTTAAACTGGCTGGTTCTAAATCTTTAAGCCAAAGTTAGTCGAACTTTATGCCATTTCTACGTACTTCATAGTATGTTGTAGTTAATGTGACATTGCACATGCTTATTTGCCATCATATTAAACATCCTTTACTTAGTAAGGCAGCTCAAATTCCTGTATGTAACCATCACAGCAGCAAAGAACAAAAGAAGCCAGTGTGATGCAGCCTCAACACAATTTTTAATTAGTCTCTGCCTAAAAATAGGTCAAGTATCTGTGGGATGTTAAGAAGAAAATCTCTGAGTCAGCTGTAAAGTCCTAGGTTGTCCTATTTCACTGAATTTAACAGATACATCAGCTGAGTTCTATTCTAGCGACACTTTGGCCCTTCATGGCAAGGGTCTCTTGGCTGAACGCTGAATGGAAAAATGAATCTGAGATCACAGGTAAGAATCATCCCAATTATTAATTCTGTTTTCCACCTAATACTAAATTCCTTACTGAAGTCAGTTAGGAGAACTAACAACTTCTGTGAAAGGGAGTCACTCCTGCATTTTAGCATTAACTCACTGCTGATCCTTGAAGTGCGCTGATCTGAGGCAGGTTGTTTACTAAGACCAAACTGCAAACCTTATAGACATTATTTAAGAAGACCAAAGGTATCGATGGGATCCCAAAAATTTATCATTTGATCCAGACAATTGGGTGTTGTAGATATTCGGTGTTCGAAGGACTTCTTAAAAAATTGTACTGTTGAAATTTAGAAACAGATTAAGGCCAATGGTAATCATCTGAGAAGACCAAGTTCAGATATGGATTCAGCACGTGTATTTACCCTACAGCCTACGTAAAAAATTCCACTTTCGGCCGGATTCCGGACAAACTACTTGTCTGGCAAAAATTAAAGCTAAAAAACGAATTCAGCATGTCTCCTTACCCCTAAATCGAACCTCTAATCAACTTCAAATAAAACTTTTAACAAATTTTTCCAGTTTCAGCCGGACTCCGAGACTACGTCCAGTGAGAAGATGATTGTCATATATGTATTCATCATGTACATGTCTTCTTACCCTTAAATCGAACATCTTATCAAATACCAATAAAACTTTTACTTTAAACACATTTTCCGGTTTCGGCCGGATTCCGGCTGAACTAGTTGTCCGGCGAGAAAATAATTTTTATTTTCGGACTCAGCACGTTTCCTTGCACCTAAACCGAACCTCTAACGAACCTCAGATTAAACTTTTACATTTCACAAACTTCCCGGTTTTTGCCGGATTCCGGGTGAACTACTTGTCCGCGGAGAAAATAATTTTCATATTCGTACTCAGCACGTCTCCTTACTTCTAAACCGAACCTCTAATCAACTTCAGATTAAACTTTTACTTTTCACAAATTTTTCGTTTTTTGCAGGATTCCGGATGAACTACTTGTCCGGCGAGAAAACATTTTCATAGTCGGATTAAGCATGTCTCCTTACCCCCAAATCGACTATTTCATTAGCTTTAAAAACTATTTTTTGTTTCCCTTAATTTCAAACCAATCCCCCCCACCCCTAAATATAGGGCTAGAGAACCCATCTTCGAACTTAGCCTGTACTTTGACCCAAAGAGTCCCCATGCCAAGTTTGATCAAAATATCTCAACCCCTTCGAGAGTTATCGTGCTAACAGACGGACAGCTTTCACGAAGTCATAGGTATCCCTCCACTTACGTTTTGGGGTCCCAAAAAGATGGATTTTTACATAAGGGAGATAGATGTTAATTACGTAATTATGCTCAACAACTAGGAGTCTGGATGCTATACAGTAGAGGTATGTTACTTTGGAGGTGGCCTGATTTTCAATGGTATCAAAGAACAAGATGAAAACCATAAACTACTCTTCATCATAGTGTGTCCACTAAATTATTTGCACAGGCGTTTTTCTGTCGCATGTATTTGCGACTTTTTGGCTGTGTTTTGCACCAGGTTATTCTTCAAAGACGAAATAGAAGTAAGTGGATGATATTTCATATTAATTAATTTAGTCAGGATAGATGCACAGGAGGGATACCCAACCTCGAGTTTATAACCTCGAACTTGGCCTGAAAATGCTGTAAGCAAACTTCTGTACAGTCCTAAATTTATCCAAGGTCATTCAGGGTGTCTTTCTTGACAGTTAGGAATGTACTGATCTTTCTTCTTAACCTTTTTAGGCACAAGTTCGAAGTTGTAAAAAGTCAAGGTTGAATACTCCTCCTGGATGTTATTTGGATGCAATCCTTGGGATTTAGTATTTCTTTATTTACACAAATTTACTAGGGGTGGCAAAAATATAGGGGTGATGCAAATAGCAAGGTTTGTATATACTGAATAAATAAACGAATGAAATTTATTACCCATTTTTAAGGCAAAAGTCACAAATGGAGTATGAAAAAAAATAGAAAAAAGACAAGAGCACACAGCATGTAACACATAAATTTTGATACTATCATTTACACATGGGGCAAAATAGCTGTATACAAAGTATGGCTAGCATCAAGCCTGCAAATAAAAACTGCAATTGGCTATCATAATAGAAGAAAAGAATATAAAAGGGTCATGAAATCACAGGAAAAAAATCTCATTATTTTGTTCTTTAAAGCAGAACTCTTACTAGAAATCATCTTTTCCCTATAAAATGGATAATTTTTTTTTTTTAAACTAAGTACTTTCCACGAGAAATTAGAGAATTTCTTGTTAGCGCTTGTCGAGTATATCTAGCCTTCCTGCTCTTCCACATGGTTGCTGGGCACTAAACATTTAAAAACTGAATGTGGGGAAACTAAGCAAATAAAAGAAGTAATTGACAGAAGTTTCTGTTGATGAACAGAAACATTATCACATCCTAATGTGTGAAAGAGTTGTCAGCGGACACAGAAAATTCTGGCAAACTTTTTGTTGTATCACAGGCAAACTTGACAAGGCTGAAAAAGTGCTAAAAATTAATAGGCACAAAACAAAACAATGGAGAAAGGTGGAGATTTCAGAAGCTTATAATTTCATACGAGAACTAGGTATATTATAAAAGGCAGAACAAGCAAGAGGGGTACTGGAAGCCAAAACCGAGCTTGCACACTTATTAGCTCTTATTCTTTATCTGATGTCCAAAATTAACCATTCTCAATTGGTACTTTATGGAAAAAATAACACCAACTATAATTTAATGCTTGCTACATTCATTGCTCAATTATAGTGTTGGCAGATGCTTGACACAAGATCGCGCAGCAAGAGAAGCAAAAATGTGCAGAAGGTGCATTTTTCCTATTTTTTTTTTTTTTAAATCTGATCCCTCCCCCCCTCCCCCCCCTATCATGTTATCGACCAGTTGGTAAAGAAACTGAGTCAGCGAAAAGCAATGCAATTCTTGTTGAAGTAGATTTATGAAAAGACATTTCTGAAATTTTAATTTGGTGCAAGCTACGATTTACTTTACGAGTTACAACTTTTTGTGTAAAAGCAGTAAATTTTTTACCTTCAAAAGAATCATTTGTTTTAGAAACGGAAGCCAAAAATTACCAAGCCCTTCTCCCCTGCTTCTCCCCATACATTGTTGGATAGTAATGCCTCTGGTTCTGTGACGTGCAAGACAAGAGAAAAGTTAATGAGCTTTTGTGAGAAAAAATAGTAAGGGTAATAAAAAAAAATATTTTTTCTCAAGACGATTTAAAAAACCATTTTTTCTCCAAAACCAATTCAAATACAATTCTTCCTCAAAAAACACATTCCAGATAACCTGACAAGCCCAACTGCTTACCAGCAAATCTAGCCTACTCTCGAATCTAAATTCTTGTGCTCGCTAGCTTTCAAGACATGGAGCAATACAGAGGTTCAACTCATTCTGAACCAGCAAGCATCATTCAGAAGGACCGAAACAACAATTCTGACATTTCAGTGAAGACTTTGAGTCCCCCGCAACCCTCGAGATCATGATATAATCAATATATGGCCCTTAGATAACCTTATCTGGTTTTCAATTTCTAAGGGATGTGAAGAGCAAAATGCACGAAAATTAAGGGAAATACTCAAAGTTGGGGCAATACGCACACTTGAAAAATTCAAAGTGCAGCCACCTCTACAAAGCACCAAAATGGCGTAAATGCGCATTATCTGTCAGTACTGCTCAATTATACCCTGCTCTGAAGCTCAGAAAAGCAAATTATCTACCCCTGGGAGTAAGCATGTCTAGCTTGGTTTGAATATTTTGCCGCGAGAAAACGCCAGACGGTTGACCTGTTCGATACCTTCCCCAAAACTTACTAAAGCTACGTTTACACGGAGGGTATTTACCCGCACTCCGCGGGTATTTTTCCCCGCAACAGCAACAAAAACCCGGGTATTTTGGACTTCAATTTCGCGAACTTTTACCCGGGTATTTGTTTGTCGAAGGGTATTCTTCGACGTCAGAAACAATAAAATTGGATTTTCGAGGAATAAGTTTGATTTTGCCCATGTAAAAAGTGGTCCAAATGAACACATGTTAGTATCCATTGTAGAGAGATATCCTGAGCCTTAAAACCTTGTAATTTATTGCCACATGACAGAACTCTCCCTTGAAAAATACCGGAGTATCGTATGAACACTTTCCCTTTTCATCTCCGTGGAAAAATACCTGCCGTGTAAATGATCCTTAAAGAGCATTCTGTTCTGGCGGTCTTGGAAAGCTCCGCTGGTTTTAACGCCGTGTGTTCGACTCGACTAAAACTCACTTCGCTTTCCGCTAGTTTTGGAAAGTGAATCCCCTCTTTACGTGGAAAGTGGCGAGCCAGCGAGTTGTAAAGCGCAACAGAGGCCGCGAATACTTTCTTTAAGTTCTGGCGCATGGCAGATTCTCGCTCTGCCTTCCGGAAAGCGAATACACGAAATCGCTCTTAAAGTCTATCATCGTCGTCTCCACTATCCTGCGCGCTTGCGGAGGCAGGCAGTTCAAACCAGTTGTTTCTCCACTAGTTTCTGCGTCGGCTGCCACTTGCGACTCGCTTCGCTTTCCAGAGCTTTTTGGCGCTCCATTCGTTCTGGAAACCGACGTGAAATCTGAATGTGGGAAAGTGAACGAGTGCATTGTGATCCAGGGAAGTCAGAAGGAATTTGTTAAATGCTGAATAAATTCTTAGTGTGTCTACCTATGCTATGAAACAGATACTGATCTGCTAGAACCAGTGTAACCAGACTCTCCTCCTACGAAGACCTGCAAGATCAAACCACCAACACCAGCAAGCGGCAACCAACCGCATGGCGCACCCAATCAACTAAAGGCCTTTTTCCGCGACACAGTTGTGGGCCACACACTTCTGAGTGTTCGTCGCGGAAACAGGATTGTGTTTTGTCTATCTTCTTTGCGGTAATTTCAAATATCCAAAAATAAAAATAAATTCATGTAAAATCTCAATAAATAGAACTCCCACAAAAAGCATCGTCAGTTTTAAGTCTGCATGTAACATGCTTGAAAAAGTAGTAGCTTTATTGTTTAGACACTATTTTGCTGCTTAACTGAATTTCTCGCCAGAATCGAGCCACAAAATCAACAATCACCTCGCCTGTTGTTTGTCGAATTTGAGCCACAAAGCGAGCCACGAAAACCTCGTTGGTCGCGGAAACACACTTGTGGGCCGCACGAAAGACCGCGGAAACACTCTTTTCGAGCCACAGTCGACCCACAAACTGTTTGTGGGAGCACGGAAAAACGGCTTAAGCGACGCCTCTAACTAAGCCAAAATGCAGCAACTGCCAGCAATCAGCTAAGTGGCCTATCCAACAGTGGAATCAACGGATGACACGATATCTACAGCCCTGCAGCATTTCGTCACTGTCACGCACTAAGGGGCCAAGCGACATTTTTTTTGAAAAAGAGTTAAAGTTTAACTGAAAAGGCCAGAGATGAGACAGTCTTGTTACCCCTCACTTATTTACTTAAAGAAGCTTGAAGACCCGATGAAAATGCGTTACTTCGTTGCTCCACTATTCACGAATAATCAATTTTAAAATAGTGGAATTTCCCTGTCAGATTTGTGGTACTACCTGTGTCATATGCTTGACGAAAAAGCTTTATGCATTTTTTTTGTTCAGGCACTAAGCAGTCTTCACCAAGCTTATCACCGTCCACTGAAAAGCCCCGTTTGTGTTCAGATTCGAATATTCCGCGTCATAGTAGAATTTGCGCTGTGGGGACAGCCGTAGATATTCTGAACCTCACTACCAGAGCAGGTAGTGGAAAATCAAAAAATCTCTTAGCAGAATCCAAATAACTCGATGTATTCGCTTGAATGATGCAAAAATAAGTTTGCTTTTCAGTTAAACTTTAAGGACTATTGATCCTGCACCCTGCATCTACTGTAACTTTCTCGGAGCCGGACGCCGAGCCGTTCCCGAGATACAAAAGCGACAAAAAAATCATCAATCTCTTCGTCAAAATATAATAATTAGATGTTCTTCTCTACTATCCGCTGTAAGAAAGATGTTATTCAACATAAAAGTCATCAAGACTGGCTGAAAAGTAGATTTTTATTTTTTTTCTTCTCCTAAACATTCTGAAAAACGTCGCTTGACCCCTTAATTCGTGACAACGACGATCTGTCGAGCGATTAATGGTAATCTAAGCTAAACTGATCAAAACAATTGACAATATTTGTTAAAACTGTCTGGCTAGTTTTTCTACCGATCGTTTTATACTCGACAAAACTGCAATAACAACTCGAAATAAAGGTATGTCAAAAGTTTCAAAGATGAGTCAAAAGCTTCACGACGAAAACGGATTTGGCAACGTTAAGGTCCTAGGCTCACCGACTGGTTTCACAAGAATGGCTTTTTCAGCACGAATCCCACTGCACTGACTGTCTTTCGCGTGACCTTCCAGTGAACCACAGGTCACTCTTTCCTCTCTTGCGTCAGCGTCCCCTCTTTTCTGCTTCTTGGCGGAAGGTACTTCCACAGTCGGTATTTCATTTTCACTCCCTAGTGCGTCAGATTCATCACTCGAATTTGACCCATACCCGCACAAGAGGTTAAAGGAGTTGTTTTCCTTGGAGGAGCTTGGTATTTCTTCTTCAGATGGAACACCTTTCTTTCTTATGATACCATCTAAACTTGGAGCCATCAAGCGGCGCTTTTGACGGTTGGTTGCGGCAGATTGTGTGCCGCCAAAAATGGAGGCGGACTCGATGGTTTTCTGCCGCTCTCGCTCTCGTTCTTCTGGATCTACGAAGGGGAGGAAAAGTTAGCAAACTGTTCAAAGGGGCCCACCCGTCATGAGTTTCCAATGAAATGCCATAACCTGCTTTGTCACCTAGGATACTTTCCCCTTTAAAAATAGAATACTAGTTTATTTCCAGAATAGCTCACATAAACTATCGTAGGATTCTCAATACATATTATTCAAACTCTCGAGTTCAAACATCGAGTTCAAACATTTATGCCCAAAATAGGGCATAAATGAAGGCATGTATCTATCTGGGCGCTGGACGGCCGAACAAGCTGAAGTTTGTCATTATTGTGTTGCTTCAGCCTTGTTGGAGGCTGGGATGGCTTGGGAACTTCATACGCAAGCAGGATCGACCGGTGATGCTTGGAGGAGACTGACTTTACACCAGAAAGTGTCGCCAGTTCGAGCCTCCTATCAGACAGCTGAGTCAGTTTCAACAAGACTTTCTTCGTAAGCTGACTCTCGAGCCGATCCATTAGGGGTATAGTAAGGGCAGGATTCCGAAATTTACAGGAATATTCACTTATTGGTCGAACATATGTACAATATAGGTATCTCATCACTTTAGTCGGTAGTCGAAATCTACGTAAAACGCGAACGATTTTAAGACTTTAGGCGTATTCTCGCCGTTCCCCGAGGACTCCACTTGAGAAGTCTCCGCGTTTTTGTTTGTCCCGGAAACTCACTCCCCGTATTCTCGCGAGCCCCACGGACGGGGAATGCTTCAATTATCATCACCATCATCAAAATGACTACCTTTCAGATTCGGAGGGAATCAATTTTTGCTGGTGTTGGTGCAATGTAAAATTAATTACAAACAATCAAAACAAAAACAAAAAAAAGTGGATCCAGACTAATTACGTCAACTGCATACTTTGTTTCGAGCAAAATCCATTTTGGAAGCATTCCCCGTGTTCTTGCTGTTTCTGTACGCGGAGTCCGCCCGGAGTGAATCTCCCTATTCTCGCCGTTCCCTTCTATTCCTCGAGGAATCCTCGGGGAACGGCGAGAATACGCCTTTTAGCATCAACTCTAACAAACAGCTGCACAAGAGAAGATTTGATCGAGTAGTTATTCGATCAATTTGTCGCACAGACACTGCGAGCTCCAACGGTAACGAGGAATCCGTCTCTGGCAGAGGAATGAAGGGTCAGACCGAATACACACCGGTTGCGGCCCCACTTTCGAAAATGAAAAGATAAGCTGTCAACCATAGCCTCGTTTTTGTTGCACGCTGCAGCTCCACTTCTCGGCCGCTTCCGGGCTGATTCTTTCTACATTGTTTTTTGCAGTGCAATGCTTCCGAGGAAGACGGCAGTGCTTCTTGAGAAGCGGACTTACTTCAGACCAAGTCCGTGCTTCCCTGCAAGGTGCTGTATCAACCAAGAAGAAATCGTGCAGGAAGTGAATCCAAAAACGCATCTTGTACAGTTGCAAAGAAGTTCTTCAGTAGCGATGCACCAGCCCTATTGCAACAAAAACGAGGCTCATATTCCTCCAAACTCACAAAAGTTGAAACGTTACTGCCTACTGAGGCGGTACTCACTAAGTCCAGGTAAGAGTCGAAGGAGGGCTGCTGTTTTAGAATCCTCCTCGGACTTTGGCAGCAACGGAATGTTTAATGATCCTTTGGACAGCAACTTGTTGTCTTCTGTCAGCCGGGCTTTCTCTTCTTTCTTCTTGGCCTGAGAAAACATCTACATTAGTCTGACAAAGAATGAATTTTCTCCACCCCAAAGCTTAGCTACTATTTTACTCCGCATTAACGGCAACATTATCTCAAAGGTTGAAGGTTATCTTTATTTAAAAAAAAAAAAAATACCATTAGCACTTTCCGCTGCTGAGAGCAGCGGAGGAGAAACTGAGGAATTCGGCGTAACTGAAGCAAATAGTTTGAACTTGCCTCAGAGCCACCGGACTGGAGTGCAATCCCGGTTTCGTCTACGACCACATTTGTCTTTGTTTCACATAATAGTTGCAGTATCAGTACCATTTGTGAGAAGATTAATGGCTTAGACATTGAGTTTTTTGTTTGTTTGTTTTTTTAGTGAGGAAGTTACTTGCTAGGTGTCCTTTTTTTTGGGAACGGATGGTGGCTGTTACATTGTATCCATTTGTGTATGACCGTGATTAAGTTGTACTATTTAATTTTATCTTCTGGCCATCGAGCCTGCTCTCTGCCATGAAGCTATGTAAAAGTACTTGTTTTCATTACTTGAAATTAAATGAACCTGAACCTGAACCACATTTAGACTATGCATCTGGTGTATGAAAATCGAATTCCTTAACATAAGGATACCAGTCGTGTACGTCACATACCAAAACAGATAAACACAGGATAGTTGTCCAAGTTTCTCCAACTAACAAAAATACTGGACTTTTTAAAATCAACCTGATTACTGACGTAAAACATACAACACTCAGTTCAAACTACAACCCTAGAAAGGGTTAGCTTGCATGCGCCTCAAGTTACAGCATACTTGGCTGGCAGACAGCTTCCATGGGTAAATCATTCCATAATTGTCACTCACGGCAATCAAGCTATCGCCGATGCATTTTCATGGTTCTTTTAGCCAGGTCAATTCAATGAATGATGACTGATAAAATCGTAAATGGCAAGAGCTAACCTCAAAGACAAAAGTTGCATTTTGGCAGATCGCACTTATTGAGTATCTGGCCAGTTACCGCTGTATGAGCGGATGCAACAAGACGACCCGATCTAACAGCAAAAACAGCAACCGTGTCCAGAATGAAATCACAGCACCCAGCTTTAACTCCAACCAATTTTCAGAGAAGAGGTTCGCAAAATAAGATATTTAAGGAAGATCTTTAATTATTTTTCCACAAGTTTATTTTCCAGCTTGAGCGGCTTGAGCCTGAAGAGGGTCCTTGCCAAGAAGGGCCGAAATATAGCTCTAATAAAATGTAGCTGGCTTTATCAGTTTTGCACCGTCAAATATGATTCGCAATCAGCTTGGGCTGAAGGAATATCTGATACCACGGTACCTTGCCAGATACCAGGGTAACTGCATAACTGCAAAAACGCCTTTTGACCGTGGTATCAGATACCACGGTGACTGGAAAACGACTTTTGACCGTGGTATCAGATACCATGGCACCTGCAAAAACGCAACTCATTACACTTCCCACCGAGTGATATGAGGTTTACTTGCTCGAGAATAATTACTAGTAGCAGAGGTTCTGAACGGAGTTTAAGGACAGTCTTTCTGATCCTAGCCATTAACCGAACCTAGGAAAGTTTGTGAGCTGTTGGGAATCTTCCGATTTCGTCTCTCACCTTATTTGAATGTGCCGCACTTTTCCCATTTATCACGCCATCTAGTAGTGTTGGGTAAAGTTAACATTAATGTACCTTGATCGGAAGGTTACCAGTTCAACTGATAGACAGCCTTAAACCAGATTAACAGCTTGACACATTTAAAGTGAATTTATTACAAATTTAAGGTACACCTTTTTGAATATTACAGTAGTTATATAATTAAGACATGTATTGGTATTACAAACACTGAACTGAAGTATTAATTATTGTTTATAGGTTTTTCTATTAATAGTTTATATTAATAATTATTATTATATGTAATATTCATTATTTATAGGGTTCCTGACCACGCTTATTCCTGACTTGCACATCTGTAAATAGTCGTTACAATAAACGTTATTTAACATTGCTGGAGAGATGGGCGTGTCAGCTAGGGTCTTCACAACATGAGCTATAGTAATGACACTTTAATTCACACTACGAAGAGTACCGATAAGCTCACCCGCATGATATCTCGGAGGTGTCGGTTTGCTGCGTAGTCGTCCCTCAATATCTCCTGATGATTCTGAAGTCGCGCGATGGCTGGACGATGGTCCTTGGCTTTAGCCGTGTCGGCAGCTCCGTGTTCAAGCTTGAACATGGAGTCTGAAGCAAGCTTTCTGGAAACTGCTTTGTCTTCTGGCACAACCTGATAAGAGCTGATATATTATGTAAAATAAATCAAGCATCAACTTTCTTTAAAGGACCTGTCTTACCTATAATACTAACGCAACCTACTTCCATAATCAAGTTCAAGTTTCTTAATTTTACACAAAAATAAAAATACATTATACAAGCACTGTGGAGAACAAAAATTCGAACATGCAGTGCTTGTTAAAAATTTTACTATACTAACAACAACTACGTACCCTATAAATCTAAAAAAAATGATATAACATAATTTATCTGACCTGTATAAAATGACCTGCTATCTACCAAGTAAATAAATAAAAACTACCTCTTGTGAAAAATAAACAAAAATGACAAACCATTTGACATTCGTAAGCGAGAATGTCTACATCATAAACCAACCACGCACGAAACAATCACTCAATTAACCATCCACACTCTAATAAACAAATTCTTATATAATAAATTTCATATAAATTATATTGCAAACATAACTATTATAATTTTTTCAAATTAAGAATCAGTAGTCCTTTAAGACTCCATATATTTTTAAACCCGGAGACCCCAATTTCGTACGGTACATTCTAACCCCTCTAACAGAACCACGCTGATTTTATCACTAGCCATGTTTTGCTACCTTCGATGTGTATCACGCAGTCGACGGTTGTCTGCGAGAAGTTTTTCCATCAGAAAAAACGATTATGTAAATTGTTCCCTGTTTTCACTAACGAGTCGACGGGTCTCAGAAATGGCTTAAAACAGGCCAAAACCGTGGGTTATCTGTTGAAAGCACAGCCTAGTTTTAAAGTATTCATAACTTTTAAAACTGTGTAAGTGGAAGAGTAAATAGTGCGAGGGGTCCTTTAACTAGGAAACGCTCCGTTTTCATGTGGCTGTGGTATAACTCTGGCAAGTTCATCCCGATGATTCAGAAATCGGCCCGATACGATCGGCCCGATACGAAACTGTGTGTAAACTGACTAATAAACTGACTGCTGGAACACCCCTCCATCTGAAGTAGTTTCGTACAACTCCATAAACTCCTTCAAGGAGTTTATGGAGTTGTACGCTGAAAAAGCTTATGATGAAAAGTGTTTTAGACGTATACTACACGGGAGAGGCCTAGCCTATTTTTTGCATTATTTTATTATCATTAGAAGACCAGGAGCATCACTGCATGTAGCCTCTCGAGGAGTGAGGATATGCGGTCCTGATTTAACAGAAAGGCTCAAACTTGCGTGTTGTATTCAATGAACCGAAAAATTTCGTGAAATACGAAGAAAAAACTATTTGATGTCTGTCTTATATTCTCTTCAACTAGCTTCACCTACCTGTTCGTTCTGAGTCGGATCCCATCGTCTTTCCTGACGCCTTGCACCAGCGACAATGACATAATCAAGATTCTAAAAAATAATAATATTATAGTTAGAAAAAAGCTGCAGTAGATTCAGTCTGTTTAAGTCTCTGAGGTCCAACATGCCTCGTCACGAATTTGCATACTTCATATTTAATATTATCCGGAACAGGATAACACTTGGGGGGGGGGGGGGGGGGGGAGGGGTGCAATTCGGGGGGTCTAAAGCGGTGAACTGTAATCAACCTCGATAGCCCACAAGTAGATCGCAGGTCAAAGATTAAAATCTACATGAGAAGAACTCATACAGTTTGTCGTTTCATAGTACTAGCTACAATCTCCCCCCCCCCCCCATTGGCCTACCATTTGGCATTGTTAGGTTCGTCTACAAAGCTCAAGAACTGGGACGGTGGACTTCTGAAATTGTATTAAAATAATCTGTATGAACTCCCAAAGGTTTAAACAGAAATATCTTCCGAGATAACTTAAAGCACGTATAGCACCCTG
The DNA here is from genome assembly GCA_030848855.1 of Branchinecta sandiegonensis. Taxonomy (NCBI): domain Eukaryota; kingdom Metazoa; phylum Arthropoda; class Branchiopoda; order Anostraca; family Branchinectidae; genus Branchinecta; species Branchinecta sandiegonensis. Next base: position 7,688,605 of record JAUPMV010000009.1, read on the forward strand.
CATATGTAATGACTTGAATCTAGAAACTAAAATAATAATAACGAAGAGAACGTTAAAACTGTTTGCTTCGGTATAACAAATACACTGTTCCACTGCGTAGATTTGAGAGTAGATTTGAGCGTAGATGAGCATATTAGACCACAAACGGTCACACATACTTGACAGAAATAACGCTTCGACTGACCAGCGGCTATTTGTCACGACTCATAGCTTCTACGCTGCACGCAGGCATATAAAAATGCAGGTCTTGGAAGGGCTTCACGGGACAACCAAAGCTTACCGCTAAGTTTGCTGATAAATAAATCTCTACTGGCGGGACTGCGTAGTGGCTACTTACATTGCGATAAAGGGTGTGCCGAAAATTGGTCCCAGAAAAATTATTCCCACGACAAATCGTCCAAACCCAACGGACATACTGGACCACGGACAATTCATAACAAACGAAATTCTTCAAAGAAAAATTTGTTTAGAAAGTATTTTAGCTCAGCTCTTGCTGTACTCTCTTGGTACAATTGCACCCACCTACCTACGTGAAGAGTAGACTATATTTTAGGGATCCCAAAACGTAAGTTGAGGGATACCTATGACATCGCAAAAGTTGTCCATCTGTCCGTCCGTCCGTCTGTAAGCACGATAACTCTCGAAGGGAATGAGATATTTTGATGAAACTTGGTGTGAGGATCCGTTGGGTCGGCGGACCAGTCTTCGTAAATGGGCTTTGTAGCCCTACATTTAGGGGTGGGGGAGGGGGTTCAAATTGAGGAGCAAACAAAATATTTTGAAACAGCTAATGTGATAGTCGATTATGGGGTAAGAAGACATGTTGAACACGATGGTGAAAACCATTTTGTAATCGGACAAGTAGTTCGCCCGGAATTCGGCCCAAACCGGAAAGTTTGTTAAAAGTAAAAGTTTTATTTAAAGTTGATTAGATGTTCGATTTAGAGGTAGGAAGACATGCTGAAGACGATGGTGAAAACCATTTTCTCGACGGACAAGTAGTTCACCCGGAATCCGGCCCAAACCGGAAAGTTTGTTAAAATTAAAAGTTTTATTTGGAGTTGATCAGATGTCCGATTTAGGGCAACAAGACATGCTGAACTTTTATGTGAAAACAATTTTCTACCCGGACATGTAGTTTGCCCGGAATCCGGCCAAAACCGGAAAATTTTTAGAAGTTAAAGTTTTATTTCTAGCTGACTATGAAAACCATTTTCATATTCGTGCCGGACAAGTAGTTCGCTCGAAATGCGGCCAAAATCGGAAAGTATGTTAAAAGTAAAGGTTTTATTTAAAGTTGATTAGATGCTTGAATTAGGGGTTAGAAGACCTGCTGAATATTTATATGAAAATCATTTTTTCCGGAATCCGGCCGAAATCGGAAAATTTGTTAAAAGTAAAAGTTTTATCTGAAGTTGATTAGATGTTCGATTTAGGTGGACGAAGACATGCTGAATCCACTTTTGACAATTATTTACTACCCGGACATAAAGTTCGCCCGGGGTAAGAAGAGACGCTGAATCCGTGTGTGACAATCATATTTTACCCTGACACATAGTTCGACCGGAATCCGGCTGGAGTCGGAAAATTTGTTATAAGTTAAATTTTTATTTGAAGTTGATTAGATGCTCATTATTGGGGAAAGAAGATACCCTGAGTTCGTTTTTGAGTTTTCTTTTTTCGCCGGACAAGTAGTTCTAGAGTTCGGCCGAAACCGGGAAATTGGCAGAAGTGGCAGGAACTTTTCGTCAAAACAGATATGACTTATACGGGAAAACACACATGCTGAATCCATATCTGAACTTGGTTTTCTCAGATGATTAGCTATTTGGCCTTAATCTGTTTCTGAATTTTAATTGTAAGAATGTTCAAGGATTCTGGCGATGACTGGATCTGGCTAAGACAAGACCCAGTTGTCTGGATCAGATATTGAATTTTTGGGATCCCATCGAAAAGTTTGGTCTTGTTCATTGAGTGACCGTACATATTTTTACGGAGTGACATAAAGAGCGTGTTCCACCCTCGTACCAATAGTAACTATTAGTTACTAAATCCGTTCCAACCTCACGAAAAGTTACTACGCTGACCGTTCCAGCTTTCTCGAAATAGTAACTAATAGTAACTATTTGCTTACCACGCTCGGGACCGTGGTAAGCGTAGTAACCACGAATCTCTGTCACGTGATTGGTCGGATTCACCCGTGGCATGATATTCCGCTGGAAAATAGAAAAATCGTTCCAGCCTTGACGACAAAAAGGCAGAATCTGCGACGTCATGCGTGGTAACTATGGTAAGTAGGATGGAACTCGCTCAAAGTATCAGTGATCGTTTCAGTCGTCGAATGGTTGAGAAATGAGTATATCTTACCCCCGGGTCTGTCTTCATCTCGATGTAGTTATCACATAGGTGACATTTCATCCTGAACTGGTAGACAGGTGTTGAGTAATACATGCCAATTTTCTTCTTTTCCGCATTATATCTAGATGCAAAGAGAAATACTTAAAACAATTAGGAAATAACCTGGGAATAACAACCGCAAATCCCTGATTCTGCGTCACCAATACCTAAATGAGGCACTAATTGAACTCTACGGTAGCGTCATCAGTTGTCGCTTATCGCACATCCCCAAATACACTTGGCAAAACATCAGGAGCGTGTTCCACCCTTCTAACAATAGTAACTATTAGTTACTATTTTAGTTCAACCTCCATGAAAAGTTAACTACGCTGACCATTCCAACCTTCTAAAACAGTATTTAAAGCACAACTCTTACTAGAAATGGTCTTTTCCCAATGAAATGGATCAGAAAAAACGTTTTTGAATATACCATTATTTCCCTCCTGAAATTAGCGATTTTCTTGTTAGCGCTTGTGGATTATCTCCAGCCTTCCTGCTCTCCGACGCGGCGGCTGGGCGCAAAACGTTTGAAAACTGAACGCGCCGTGGTTGAAAAGTGGGAAAACTAAGCAAATAAAAGAAGTAATAAACAGATGCTTCTGAGATCCTTATCTGTGAAAGAGTTGTCAGCGGACGTTGAAGATTCCGGCAAAAGTTTCGTTGTGTGACGGGCAAAACTCGGCAAGGCCAAAAAAACGCAAAAATTCACAGGCACAAAACGAAACTGTGGAGAAAGGTGGGGATTTTAGAAGCTTATAATTCTGTATGGGAGCTAGTTATATTAGAAAAAGCAGAATAAGCAAGATGGGTCCTTTAACAGTGACTATTTGCTTATCACACTCGCGAGCGTCGTCAGCGTGGTAACTACGATCTCGGTGACGTGATCGGCCCGGTCAGCCCACGGAACGATATTTTGACCAAAATAGGAAAATGCGTTCCAGCCTAGAAACCGAGAAGCCAGGATCCGTGACGTCATGCGTAGTAACTACGGTAAGTAGGGTGGAACACGCTCCAGGTGTAACGCCAGTACCTCCAGAACATCAGATGTCAGACCAGTATCTCAAGACCTTTTTAGTTGCCATGATGGGCGGAAAAGACGCTGCACACAGTGTGGCAAATATGTTGATCGAAGGGTCCCAGTGGCCCGTCAACAAGAAGGGCAACACATGTGAACATGGAATCATCCAACTGTACGGTGGACGTTCTAATCCATGGTTGTAGCTAGCTGGTAGTTCGTTCCGCTCTCGTTTGGAATGGTTCCATCTTACAGGTGTGCAGTCTTTATCCTCCTCAGAATGTTATCCCTAGGACTTTCTTACCTACCAAACGTTTAATTGCATATTGGTTGATTTATACTGATTGCAACAAAACTACAAATTAGCTAAATGCTATGAAAGTTTTCAATTAAACCAATCTCTGAACTCACATTAAATAAACTCTTATTTACTATTATTATTACATTACACACATATCACTACACTGCAATGCCATTGCCTACAGTAGCACAATGTCTTGGCAAATATAAAACTAACCTGACTCCCATTCCAATATGGTTCTTGCAGCCTTCACACCAAATGTTGTATGGCATCTCAAACCGAATGACGAGGATTCCGAGATGGAGCTTTTTTGCGCGTTCTCGTAAAGCATGGGTGCCATGGTATTTATTGATTCCACCTTGGTCTGGTGTCCAATCTGGAGGATAATACTTATTGACTCCTTTTCTTTCACCCTGGAATAAAAAAAGAATAAAACAGGAACTGAAACACTAACACCATACCGTACCCTAACTAAGAGGCATATACATTAGACTTCACCAAAACAAGCTACAGGCTACCCAACCCTGCAAAGGCTATTAAAATATCAGGCAAGTTGGTAGGCGTATCACAGTACATCTATGTAGATTTATACATTTTAGAATGATTTGTTAGAAGTTTTGCTTGACCATGTGTCTCATGGCACTTGAAAGCAAGCTGATCAAGTTATTCTATTTCATCTTCCCCTGGAGAAAAACTTGCAACATATTGGACCAATTTTTACAGAGCTTTAGTGTATGCCTAACCCAAACCTACTTTACTCCTTCTAGATTTACTGAGGAGTCAAAGTATAAACAAAAAGTACAGGCATTCTGCAGGTCAGAGAGCTAGCTAGGACAATCACATTAAATTACGCCTGCATCAGGCTAGAGATGATCATAGGAGCCCACATGGCTGCCTAAAGGAGCAACTTTGCTTGACTCATCAGCACTTGATTATTACCACAGGAAGTGGATGAAAACTGAATGAAAACCTGACCAAAACAGTACCATCCAAATTCAAATAAAATCGAGGGAACTCAGGAGGGGCCAACTGAAATTACGCAACTTTGAAACTGGCTGCTAATATTGAATGAAATTTCTTTTCTTAACTTGAGCTCACATGAAAAACACGTAATTCAGTATAAAATTTAACATGTTTTCGAGATCCCAAAAGGTTAGTGGAGGGATAACCTACAAAATCGCAAAAGTTGTCCGTCTGTCTGTCGGTCTGTAAGCACGATAACTCTCGAAGAGAACGGGATATTTTGATGATACTTGGTGTGAGGACTCTTTGGGTCAAGGGAGAGGTCGAGTTCGTAGATGTGCTCTGTAGCTTAACATTTAGGGGTGGGGGAGGGGTTTCAAATTAAGGGGCGAACATTTTTTTTTTAAAAAGCTAATGAGATAGTCGATTTAGGGGTAAGAAGACATGCTGAACATGAATATGAAAACCACCTTTCTCGCAGGACAAGTAGTTCCCCCGGAATATGGCCAAGACTGGAAAGTTTGTTAAAAGTAAAAGTTTTATAAAAAAGTTGAGTAGGTGTTTGATTTAGGGGTAAGAAGACATGCTGCTTGTCGGACAAGTAGTTCGCCCGGAATCCGTCTGAAACCGGAAAATTTGTAAAAAGTAAAACTTTTATCTGAAGTTAATTGGATGTCGATGTTCGATTTAGGGGTAAGAAGACATGCTGAATCTGCTTTTGACAATAATTTTCTCCCCTCACTTATAGTTCGCCTGGAATCCGACTGAAACCCGAAAATATGTTAAAAGTAAAAGTTTTATTTGAAGTTGATTAGATGTTCGATACAGGGGTAAGGTGATATGCTGAATTCGTTTCTGAGCTTTAGTTTTTGCCGGACAAGTAGTTCACCGGAATCCGGTCTAAACAGGATATTTGGCAGAAGTAAGGCAGAAAAATCTGATCAGTTTCGTCAAAGTAGATACCACGTATAGCCTAGGGGCAAATACACACATGGTGAGTCCATATCGGAACTTGGTTTTCACAGATGATTAGCCATTGACCTTCTTCTGTTTCTAAATCTTAATAGTAAAAACGTTCAAGAAGTCTGGCGAAGACCGGATATCTACAAGACCAAATTGTCAGGATCAAATATTGAATTTTTGGGATCACATCAAAACCTTTGGTCTTGATCATTAAAGATACTGTTTATTAATTCAACTAAGGGGCCAACTAGGGCCAATCACACAAACATACCAAAATAATACAAAAAAGAACAGACAAACCAATAAGAACAAGACCAAAGTTTTCGATGGGATCCCAAAAATTCAATATCTGATCCAGACAACTGGGTCTTGTTCTTAGCCAGATCCAGTCATCGCCAGAATCCTTGAAGCACAACTCTTACTAGAAATGATCTTTTCCCAATGAAATGAATCAGAAAAAACGTTTTCGAATATACCATTACTTTCCACCTGAAATTAGAGATTTTCTTGTTAGAGCTTGTCCATTATCTCCAGCCTTCCTGCTCTCCGACGCGGCGGCTGGGCGCAAAACATTTGAAAACAGAACGTGCCGTGGTTAAAAAGTGGGTAAACTATGAAAATATAAGAAGTAATAAACAGATGCTTCTGAGATCCTTATGTGTGAAAGAGTTGTCAGCGGACGCTGAAGATTCCAGCAAAAGTTTCGTTGTGTGACGGGCAAAACTCGGCAAGTGGAAAAAAGCGCTAAAAATCATAGGCACAAAACGAGACATCGGAGAAAGGTGGGGATTTTAGAAGCTTATAATTCTGTATGGGAGCTAGGTATATTACAAAAAGCAGAATAAGCAAGAGGGATCCTTTGAACGTTCTTACAATTAAAATTCAGAAACAGATTAAGGCCAAATAGCTAATCATCAGAGAAAACCAAGTTCAGATATGGATTCAGCATGTGTGTTTACCCGTATAAGTCATATCTGTTTTGACGAAAAGTTCCTGCCACTTCTGCCAATTTCCCGGTTTCGGCCGAACTCTAGAACTACTTGTCCGGCGAAAAAAGAAAGCTCAAAAACGAACTGGGTATCTTCTTTCCCCAATAATGAACATCTAATCAACTTCGAATAAAAATTTAACTTATAACAAATTTTCCGACTCCAGCCGGATTCCGGTCGAACTATATGTCCGGGTAAAATATGATTGCCATACACGGATTCAGCGTCTCTTCTAACCCCTAAATCGGTTATCTAATCAGCTAGAAATAAAACTTTAACTTCTAACAATTTTCCGGTTTTGGCCGTATTCCGGGCGAACTACATGTCCGGGTAGAAAATCGTTTTCACATAAAAGTTCAGCATGTCTTCTTGCCCTAAATCGGACATCTGATCAACTCCAAATAAAACTTTTAATTTTAACAAACTTTCCGGTTTGGGCCGGATTCCGGGCGAACTACTTGTCCGTCGAGAAAATGGTTTTCACCATCGTCTTCAGCATGTCTTCCTACCTCTAAATCGAACATCTAATCAACTTCAAATAAAACTTTCATTTTTAACAAACTTTCCGGTTTTGGCCGGATTCCGGGCGAACTACTTGTCCGATTACAAAATGGTTTTCACCATCGTGTTCAGCATGTCTTCTTACCCCATAATCGACTATCACATTAGCCGTTTCAAAATATTTTGTTTGCCCCTTAATTTGAACCCCCTACCCCACCCCTAAATGTAGGGCTACAAAGCACATTTACGAACTCGACTGGTCCGCCGACCCAACGAATCCTCACACCAAGTTTCATCAAAATATCTCATTCCCTTCGAGAGTTATCGTGCTTACAGACGGACGGACAGACGGACAACTTTTGCGATGTCATAGGTATCCCTCCACTTACGTTTTGGGATCCCAAAAAAAGAGAGAAAATCAGAAATTAGAAGAGAGATATCAGAAAATAAAAAGAAAAAATATGGCTCAATTGTTGCAGACCTGGATGCATCTCTAACACTTCCATTCCATCACTGGCCTATTTCAACAATTGTAAATTATGATATTTTGTGAATTTAGTACTTACTTGGTAAAAATCTTGAAATTTTTAGGATTAGGTTCCCCAAATCATCAAACCCCATTAAGGTCAACCACATGTCAACATTCTAAATGACTAGGTTAGGATATTTTATAAATTTGGTACTTGTTTGGCACAAATCTTGCAATTTGTAGGATTAGGTTGCATTAAACCCTATCAATGTTTCATATAGCTCAAGGCATTTGTCATCCTGCAAACAGATTATAGATCAGTTATGGCTTTAAAAGAGTTACTCCACTGTCATTCGTCCAACCCAATGTGACCCACATGAATGTTTCAACAACCAACAAGATTCTAGTAGCTCGCACCATTGCTCAAATCGGCTCTCAAAATGATTTCCAATTTTTGGCTCAAAATTTGGCAGGAAGATCAGTTCAAATTATGAAAATAGTTTTTTTTAATGCAGATACGACAGAAAACTGTGGATCCTTCTTACTATAACTGATACATAAACGTTAATCATACAATACTCTGCACTTACAATTATTCCAGGGTTTGAACCGGAGAGAAGAAAAGTACAGGAGGGGTATCCAACCTCGAACTTATACAACCTCGAACTCGGACTCGGCCTAAATAGGTTGAAAGGAAACTTAAGTGCAGTCCTAACAAGGTTCTAACTGTCAAGAAGGGAAACCTGAATGAACTAGGGCCTGTTTAGGACTGCACAGAAGTTTCCATGTAAGGTTTCAGGCCAAATTGGAGGTTATATAAATTCGAGGATGGATACCCCTTCTGTACACAAACAATGGTAAGGTTTTTGTTCTATTTACTGAAATTTATTTTCAATTTGTGCATTTGAAAATGTTGAATATTTTGTACAGTAGAGGTATGTTTATGTGAACAGTTGCTTTAATGTGAACAGTGCAATTTTGGACTAAATGGTAGACTGAAGATCCAAAATACCTATTCAGGTGATTTCAGAGGCCCTTAATCACCTATTGGCTACCTGCGAGTTAGATTTAGACACAGCAAGTGCATGAAAATGGCAAAGTCCAGTGTCAACAAACATTCACATAGGCATACCTCTACTGTATGTCAAAATAAAGTATCCTACACTTTGTTTAAAGGATATATATAAGGTTTAAAGCCAAGCTGACCATTCGTAATACAAGAAACAAAAACAAGACTTCTGGGGATTTGGTACAGGAGTGGTATCCAAGCTCAAACAAGATTTCAAATTTCCTGTCAAGTCTTTCCTTCAGAATAACCTACCTGGCTTAAAAAGGAACCAACAAATATGGAAAACAAAACATACTAGGCATCTTATAGCAGTTCAACATTGAGCCAATGTTGACCAACAGTGCATTCTAGCGACCAACAGAAACCTCTGTGGCCAACATTGTTGGTCAAAACGACCAACAACTGAAGGTATTGTTAATGAAAGTCTGTTGGTCAATTTGTGCAGTAATCAGCCCGGTTTTTCAAACAGAGCATTCTGGCAAAGATTCACCTCTGTTGATCAACAGGGATGTTTTGGTGGTCAACAGTAGTGTGTCGGTCAACCCTGTTGATAAACAGAAGAACAGCTAAAAACGCCTTAGATTGAAGCTAACCGAATGATTTACATATTGGATAAATAAATATTGCTTCAATATTTCTAGGCTAGTTAAAAAAAAATTTCTTTTCAAACAAGATCACCTCATTCTAAACTTAGCTCAAATTCCTCGCCATGACTTACAAAATGATGAAAAAGGATTACCAAAGTCATAATAGCAAAATAAATCCTTTTTCAAAGCAGCTTCAAAACAAAGGAAATGCACAAAATTTTAACATCTTTGGAGACACGACAACTGAGAAAAGTCATATTTTGCCTCTTGACTGTCAGGACAGCACATACATTTCATTCTAACATTTTCGTGGCAACATTCAAGGTAATTTACAAACGAGATCACGCGAGATCAGGTACCCCTCCTGTAGATCAGCTAATTATCCCTCAAAGATGTACAGAGGAAACAATGCAGACTCGACAAACCGTAAGATGGACTATGACAAAGATAAAATATTGAAATGTGAATGGAAAAAACATTTTATATACTTGCAGGTTGAGTGTGATGCACACATTTTCGTGAAAAACATAACTGCCATGGAAAAATGCCTCTTATAATCTAAGCATTTCGAACCACTACGTACCATTTTTTGACAACTTATGAAGCACTTCCCTCTTTTATCACAGGTTTTTTGATAACAAACAACAACCAGTTGTGAACACGGCTCAATCCATCAAGCGAAAACGAGCTGCTCTTAAAATATAAGTACTAAACGCCTAGCCAGTCCTGTGCGGATAGGTTTCAAACAGAAAGTTGACGTTTGTTTATAGTTCGTTGTTATGGTTATGGCCAGATGCAATTAGGTCAAATTACTATTGTTTCTTCTAATGTAGGTCAAGGTAAAAATTATGAGCATTAGTGCTACATATTCTGTATTAAACTAAGGCTTTTTTTACCTTTATTATTTCCGAAGATTCTGGTCAAGTTTAATGGTGTGCGTTAGATGGTTAAACTTTAAGTCAAAGAAGAGAAATTGCAGCCTAGCTGGCCTAGCCTGCTACATATTATGTTACCCAGCAAAAATAGAAAAAAATACGATATTATTATACTGTCCTTTTTCAACATAAAAATTTTACATTGTCATTGTGAGGTAGGTTTTTGGCTTCAAGCCTGAATATGAAAGTTGGGTAATTATTCAGGGCCTGTAATTTATTCTAAAAATTATTCTTGCTCTTTTTTAATTTTTTTTTACCACAGTTTGAAGCATAGCCATAGACAAAGGTTTTATTTTATTGCGGGCATTTGATGAGAATGAGATCTTGAAGGTTTCTTACTTTTACCACAAACTTTTAGTCCCGCTCCCCATTACTTACTTATCCTTTAGAGAGGCTTAAAGTTTAACTGAAAAACCAACTTGTTATTGTGTCATTTAGTTGAGTACAAAGGTTATTTGGATTCTGCGAAGGAATTTTTCTTATTTTGCACTATGTGCTCTAGTTATGACGTTCAGAAAAACTGCAGCCATCGCCACAGCGTAAATTCTACTACAGTGCCAAAATTATAATCTTAACACAAACGGGGCTTTTCAGTGGGCAGTGATGAGATTGGTGAAGATTGCTCAGTGCCTGAACATAAAAAAAATCATAAATCTTTCTCGTAAGGCATAGCCTACAACAAAAATACAAGCGCATAGAGATTTATTCAAACAATGTTTACAACGGGTACGTCAGCTACGATTCTTCATCAGCGATATTTCGGCCCTTTTTGGCAAGGGTCCTCGTCAGGCTGTCAATCTTCTGGTTCAACTTCGGGGAAAGAAACAAACCTGTGATCTACCTGTGAGATACCACAAAGCACACCGAAATTCCACTGTTTGAGAATCAATTGTTCGCAAATAAAGAAACAACAAAGTAATGCATTTTCAACAGGTCTTCAAGCCAATTTAAGTGAAAAAGTGTAACTGGATTGTCCTGTCCCAGCCCTTTTCTGTTAAACTTTAAGCCATCCAGTAGGATGCAAAATTTCTTTTTTCAAAGTTTGAAATCCTTGAGGTCATCTTTCTGATTATGTATCTTTTTACCAAAAGTTTCATTATCAATCAAGAAAGGGCCTGAATAATATTCCAGTACTTTAGAAGCTCAGAATAATAACCAGACACCAATAATTGAATCTCAAAGTTGAAAATCTTATATCTGGACCCCAGTAGTACAGACTCCTTGGACTCCTATACTACAGGCTATCTAACCTCAGACAAAATTTCAAATTTCCAGAAAAAAATGTCATACATAATCACCTTATTCTCACCTGACCTCGAATTCCTTGCCGTGATTTAAAAAGTGAAAAAAAAAAGATAGTTACATAGCCAAAAACCAGAAATCCCTTTTTAATCAGGTGTTAAACAAAGAAAAAAGGCAAATGAGTTGAATGTATTGGGACCCGGGCCGTCCCGAGTGGGAGTTGGGAGGGGGTCTGCACCTCATCCCTGGAAGGGCCGTTTGAAAAAATTCCGGTAAACTTTGACTGGTGCTGCAGTTAAAAGCTGCACCAGTTGAAAAAATCTTAAGTTCACCTCGGCTCGATGAATTTTAGGGAATCTACGGGATTATTTCTCAGGGAATCTGCCGGAATTATGCTCAGGGAGTCTAGCGAAATCTTGCTCGAGGAATCTACCAGAATTTGACTCAAGGAATCTATCAGAACTTGTCTCAGGGAATTTGCTGGAGGTTGGATCAGGGGATCTACCGGACTTTGACCCACAGAATCTACCCGAATTTGGCTCAGGGAATCTACCAGAATTTTGGTGCTCACCAGATAAGAATAGACTCAAAGCTTAATGGTATGACCCCGACACACAATTTTGCTCAGAGAATCTACCGAAATCTTGCTCAAGGAATCTACCCGAACTTGACTCAGGGAATCTATGAAAACTTGTCTCAGGGAATTTACTGGAGGTTATATCAGGGGATCTACCGGACTTGGGCTCAGAGAATCTACGGGAATTTAGCTGCTTACCGGATAAGTATAGACTCACAGCTTACCAGGATGACCCCGGTACACAACTTACCAGAGCAATTCATGCAGACAGACAACACGTCGTACCGGAACATTCACTGGGTGATTCCATTAATCTCCTAAATTTTCTGTAGCTTACAAGAATTAAGTAATCTACTGAAATTTACATCATTTCCAACTACAAATACTGTTCTAGGAATAATACCATGGTACCGTCTAATCCAGTTTTGAAAGTTTTCTCGACTCTTTCCCAGTGTTAAAACGAGAAGAGTTCAAAAACTAGTTAGCTTTGTTCCGATATGGTCTCAAAAGTCGTCGGGAGAACCTCGAAACAAACAAAAAGTTTGAAGATATTTTCGAAGTCTTTCATGAACTAAAAGATGTGTTACCACTAGTATGGGAGGCGTTTAAGCTGGCGAAGACAATCCCTGATACCTCAGCAAAAAGGGAAATTTTTTTTTAGCAAGATGAAAAAGGTTAAGACCACCCTGTGTTCAACAACGGCTGGCCAGCTTCTTGAAAGTCTGTTACTAATCGCATGTGAAACTGATCTAGTTGACGAATGTCAAATTAGATGTATTGCGGACAAATGAAAAATGCTTAAACGAATAATTTGTAGGGTGGATTGTAGGTCGAAGACTTATGAGTTTAAGTGACAATCTTAAATTTAACCGAATATGGCTGAGATACATCAGTCTAGTAACATATCACTTATTCACGGGATCGACTAAAAAAGGCACGGCATGGCACAGGAGGTTCGTAACTCCAGAGCCTAAAAGAAGGCACTTTAGAACATTTTTGTGTCCCCTCATCCTGAAGCCTAAAGGGCCCTTTTAGTTTTAGTGTCTCTTTTTAGTATTGTTGCTTCCTACACTATGTCGTGCCGTACCGTGTCTCTCTTTAGTCGACCCCCTTATTCACTTAAATATTCTTGAAAACTCGATAAAAATGCGTTACTTCGTTTGTCCATTATCCAGAGATACGGTAATCTTTTTTTTTTAATAAAATGAACTTATTCTTTTGGACTTGTGGTGCCTCTATGTGCTTGTCCCTCTACGCTTGAAATATTTACCACCAAGAAATGTAAGCCATTGCCAAAAATAAAATTAAAATTTCAGATTCATTGCGAGACATATCCTAACATCCTTTTCCTACAGCCGTAACTTCTCGATGTCGCATCTCCCTGAATGTGCAGGCTTTGTTTAAATTCAAATTCTCCGCGTCTGGATGAATTTTGGTTTGTCGGACAAGCAGCGCACACTCTGAACGTTATTCCTAGAGCCCAGGTGGAAAAAATAGAAAATCTCTCATATGAGTCAAAATGTTTCAGTGTACCCAAATATAAGATATACAAATAAGCTGCCTTTTCAGTAGAACTTTAACGAGCCATTTTCTGTCAAAATAGAACGACTTCGACTTCGAAAACACATAGTCGAAGTCGCAACACAACACTATTTTACAGTTTCTGCAGGGGTGGTCACCAGGGGCGTCCCGAGCCTTTCTTCATTGGGGGGGTTGCACCTGGTAAAATTGACCGAATCGGTACCTGATTTTTACTGAATTTATCAACAAAAATTGTAAAAACGCAGTGAGTTGCCTTCATGAAGCTACAACGTAAAACGTTGCAGAGTATGTACAAACAAGTCTAAAGAGGAGTTTCGCCAACAGGACTTGAAATAATCTCAACCAAATGGTGTTGCTGCATAGCGAGACGTCGGTAACGGCTCTGCCCAGGGGCGTCGCAAGGGGGGGGGGGCGGGGGTGCAGCACCCCCCACCTTTTTGAGATTCGGTAAAATTTTGGGCCGGAGGTCCAAAATTTTACTGAAATTATTCGAAATATTTTCGATAGAACCACTGTTCGAAATATTTTCGATAGAACCACTGTTCGATATATTTACGGGGATTCGGTAGTTATACAGAATCCTAAATAGGCTATCTGTACAAATTTCTTCGGTATAATGATCGGGATTCGGTATAATTGCCAGTATTCGGTAGTTATCACGAATTTGGTGAGAGAGTTTTCTGAAATCATTCGGTAATTTTTTGATGCCGGAACTATTCGATATATTTATGGAGATTCCGTAGTTACACAGAATCCCGAATAAGCTATTGGTTCAAAATTATTCGGTATCATGAATGAGACTCGGTAATTTGTTCAGTATAATTTCCAGGATTAGGAAGTTAAATAAATTACCGGAAGTTAACCACGAATCCTGACTTTGTTCCAGTTTCGACGAAAGTATACCGAATATGAATATTGTTCGGTAGTCTTTCAATACCAAAACAATTCGGTATAATAACCGGGATACGGTAGTTATACAGAGTCCCGAACATGGTATTGGTCTGAACTTATTCGGTATAATAACTGGGATTCGGTAATTTATTCGTTATAATTGCCAGGATTCGGAAGTTACCACGAGCCATGAAACTCGGAAGAGGTGGAGTGAAGCACTTGTCGCAGACAAAAGGGATGATCTATGATATCATCGATAGTCCTTACTTTATTTTGGATCCCAAAAGGAATATCTGATCATAAACATTTCGAAAATTCCGCCTGCAGCACTTTTCGTAATATTCTCTGTTTTGTGGAAGGGCGCGTCATTTGACGGGGTTTTAAGCCAGTTTTAGGATTGGGGTTTCGAAACATTAAAAGCTAGAATTTGGATGGAAATTAAATTTGGCAGGAAAAAGCAAACAAAAATTTCGCCTGCGGCGCTCACTTTATGTGATTATGGGTAGTATATTGACTAGACTACAGTTGCTGCTGCTGCCGGAACGTTGCTCCGTCCGGCTTCTGGAACTTCTTAGAGTCTCGGTATTTAATCAACGGCAAATGATAGATTTGTAAGAGAAGCAGATAAATTTAGCCTACAGAAAAAAAATGGATTTCGAAAATTTTCGCCTGCGGCGCTCGATTTAATTTCCTATTGCTATAATAGATAGAAGCTGTTACTGCAATCATGCCCGGCAATATATTCTCCATGTGGGCTTCGCCAAAACGCCACCTAATAGTTGGCTTATCGTCTTTCATGCTGCCCTTTATTGTTACTCTTCCTACGTTATCGTTTCTGTTCCATAGTTTAAAGCTCGAATTCTTACTACTAGGATTCGGTAAATTTTTTGAAAGATTCGGTAAAATTTTGGCTCTGCACCCCCCCCCCCCCCCACCGAAAATGCACTTGCGACGCCCCTGGCTGTGCCCATGATTAATAAAGGTGCCGCAGGCGAAACTTTTTGAATCCGCTTTTTTTTTCTTGCAACATTTAACTACTTCCATGCAAATTCTAGCTTTTAATATAGTTCAAGCCCCCCAAAATTGCAAGCCTCAAACGCCAATTAAATAAGGCAACGTTTGTCTAACTAGTGAAGACTGCGAAATGCGCCGCAGGCGTAATTTTGTGGAAACACTGATGTTAAAAGTGCCTTTCTGCGATCCCAAGATTATATGTTCGACCCAGAATTGTCTGGCAACGAAGGGGGCGATTCCGGGTAAAGTGGATACAAAGTACATTTGTCCGGAATTTACAGCAAATAAAAGTAGGCTAGTTTTCACGTCAAGAGACGTGCTTATTCCTGAAGTATTGCAATCCTAAGAAGTAAAAAAATGAACAGCACCAGCTGAAGCTACCGTAAATGGTTTTAATGGAACGAGAGCAGCGAGAGTAACTGAGTTGAAGCAACTAATGAATTCGTACTATACCGAAAAACTAACTAAAAAAATAAGGAACAGTTCGAGAGCGTTATTACAACCGAATTTCGTATGGAATAAGACTCTTATTAGAACCACCTAAAACAACCGAATTTGGCAAGTCGAGTAATATCCGGTGAATTACCATATTCGGTAACGAATCAGAACCAAATGAATCTTACCGAATATAAATATGAAATGGACTGACCGAATGCGACCGAATTACCGAATTCTGTAGAGAACGAGACCAAATAAACAGGTCAAATCACCGAATTTACGCAGGGACGGACCGAATGCGGCGAAACCGATTCTGACTGAACAAAAGTTGGATGAATTATCGTATTCGGTCACGAATCAGAACCAAATGAATCTCATTAATGATCGAAATTATGAAATGGACTGACCGAATTACCGAATTCGGTAAAGAATGAGACCATATAAACAGGTTAAATCACCGAATTTACGCAAGGACGGACCGAATGCGGCGAAACCGATGCGGACTGAACAAAAGTTGGATGAATTGTCGAATTCGGTCACGAATCAGAACCAAATGAATCTGATTAATGACCGAATTATGAAACGGACCGACCGAATGCGATAGAACAGATACGGACTTGAGAAAAGTCTGGTGAATTACCGAATTCGCTAACTAATGAGACCAAATAAACAGGTTAAATCACCGAATTTACGACGGGACAGACCGAATGCGGTGAAATCGATGCGGAGTGAACAAAAGTCGGATGAATTAGCAAATTCGATAAAGAAAGGGGAACCAAAAACACGTTAAATCACCCAATTTCTAAATGCGGGGACAACCGATTTTATGAAAAGGGCTTCGCCGCGATGCCCGTTTTGATCGAATTTTCGCCCTCGGCGAAAATTTGACCGAATGCCCAAAACGTAGGGGGGCGCTGCGCCCCCACCCCTCGGGACGCCCCTGGTGGTCACGACAGAGAATTCCGGTAAAATTCTGCCCCCCCCCCCCCCCGCTTATCAGGAAGGTGTCGGGGCGCTCCTGATGGGACTTAGGCTATAACTGTTGAAAATAGTCAGATGAGTGCTGTCTTGACTGTCAGAAGTGACTGGAAATTTCATGTTTAACCTTTTTGCGGCAAACTTTTAGGTTGCTTAATTCAAAGTCAGTGACCCTTCCTATATGTTAAATTCTTTAATTGTCCTTTTTCCAGTTGGATCAGGTAAGCTGCAATCGATTCAGAAGGGATCAAGTTCTCTATAAGCTTCTCAACTCCAATCTTTATTCAGTTGCGCAGACATTGAATTCCAAATCTTGAAACCTAGGTGTAACGTAGCCCAACCACCATCTTTTGCTTCAGATGAGTATAAGCTACCCAGTCTAGTACACTAGCCCTTTTTCAGTCACGGTGCTCAAACGTCTAGCCCCAATAGCACCCTGCCTGAGTGCTAGACTTGTGAGCACTGTACCCTGAAATTCATGCATAGTGCATGGATTTCAGCATGCAGTGCACACATGAAAAAGTAATCTCAAGCCGGTATTTAGTGTGTAACGATAGAAATTGTGCTTTTTCATGTGTGCACTGTATACTGAAATCCATGCACCATGCATGAATTTCAAGGTACAGTGCTCAAACGTCTAGCACTCAGGCATGGGGTTAGACGTTTGAGCACCGTGACTGAAAAAGGGCTAGTGTACTAGACTGAGGCTACCTGTCAGAAATTCCTATTTTTTGGATGGGGTGTGCTACTGCTGGTCCAGTAGTCCCAACTCTGGGGTACCTTGCTATAAAGTTGGATTATAACCAAATGCTAGGGTGCCTGAGTTGGTAGTTCAGTCCCCCATTATAAGGGCACTGTATCCCCAAGAAAACTGTTTAAAGGAGAATTCTGAGCTATCAGATCTCAGGCTGACAAAGGATATTCAAGGAAAAGACACTAGGCTATATATTTTAAGAAAGAATCCTGGACCAGGCCTATGACCAGAGGCGTTACTAGCCAAAATGTTTGGGGGGGGGGGGGCAAGGAATTTACCGACTGGCTGGTAATTTTTACCGACTGTTTTTGCAGAAAAAAACGACTGTTTTCATGAAAATCGACCTATTTTCAGGGGGAAACGACTGTTTTAACGAAAAATCGACTGATTTTCAAAAAATCGAATGTTCTAGTGAAAAATCAACCGTTTTGGCGAAAAATCGCGGCGCTTCGCGCCGACTCGGTTACTTTTTACCGACTGGCCGACGACATTGGGGGGGGGGCGTCCCCCCCCCCGGTCGTGACGCCCCTGCCTATGACCATCAGCAAATCCGAGAATAGTCGGGTCTTCGCAGGCTGGAGCTGGAAATGAGACCAGACCCTGTTTTCCCGTTGAATTTTTAAGAAAATTGTGTCTGATGCTGGTTTCATGCTGTGGCAACAATAAGTTTGAATGGTCCAGAATGCCATGGGAAAAGATTAACTTCTTTACTTTATAGCTCATCTCAGGATTCGGCATTCCCCAACAGTTATCTTTTTGAAAACGGGTGGTTATCTCAAAATGCTTCTCTAACGGTGATCTCGCATCTTGTGCTCCTGTAGTACAGTTCATCCATCAGTAATAGTAGCTAGGCCTGTTATAGCTGTGGTATAGTTACTTGCAAGTTACTCAGCTCAAGTTAAAGTCTAGTAACCACATGATTGAAACGGGTCGCCGTCACTACCCCCACCCGTCGATTCACCCACCCGTCAATACACCCAATCTAAAAATCCGTCGATTCACCCAACCGTCGATTCACCCAAACGTCGATTCGCCCAACGTCGATTCGCCCAACCGCTGATTCGCCCAACCGCTGATTCGCCCACCCGCTGATTCACCCACCCGTCGATTCGCCCACCCGTCGATTCGCCCAATGTCGATTCACCCAACGTCCTGTTGCTTGAGCGTCGATTCGCCCAATTCTATGATCCGTCGATTCGCCCACCCGTCATAAGACCCAAAATATCCGTCACAACCCCCACTTTTTCCGACGGTTTGCCCACCCGTCACAAGACCCAAGAAATCCGTCGATTCGCCCAAATAATCCGTCACAACCCCCACTTTTTCCGAAAGTTCGTCTACCCGTCACAAGACCCAAAATATCCGTCGATTCGCCCAATTTTCAAAACCGACCTTTGATCCAGCGCGGCTCTTTTCATTGAACGCGATGAACCAAAGCGAATGAGTCACATGGGAGTAATTAAGAAGGATACAATACCGTCCGATGTAAATAAGGGTGAAAACTAGTCAATACAGCTTGAGCCAGAATGATGAGAAGCATGATATAAGACCTCGGTGCTGATAATGAAAGAGGAAATGGAGGATGAATGCAAGAGTAAAATATCAATGAGCTACCATGTTTTTAAGTACAACATGTACCGAAAGCGGTAGGCTACATGTTGCGATTATTTGGTCGGTTAAAGGAAATTATAACGCAACACGATCATTCGATTCTCAATAGATTAAAATTTGACTGGTACTCCTTTGGTCGGCAGACTCGACCCAAAGTCGGCTAGAAGTTGGGCGGCAGGAATACCAAAGGTTCCGACGGAAACGCAGAGGAGAATATTTATGAAACTATTATAGCTGGAATACTGAAGCTCCAAGGGATATTCTGATCCATTTTATGCTTCCTTATATATGTGACCCTTGTCGGATGAATCGGAAATTGTACTAATTAGTCGGTAGCTTTACAAGCTTCTGCAGAACAGCTGGCCGACGACAATTATAAGTCAACTTTTTCACTTAAGTTATTACCGGATTTCTTTTGTTGTTCCAGGCTGAACCTGATTTTAGCTGAATCGGTCCAGCAGGAAAAATGGTCTGACGCTCATAATGACCATGATCACAACGCCCACGACTCAAAATGCCCACGACTCAAAATGCCGACTATTCAAAATGTCCACGATTCAAAATGCCTACGACCCAGCCCACGGTTCAGAATGCCCACGATCGTACAGTTTGAGGTGTTCAGGCCGTAGTAAATTGGACCGAGTGATGAATGTGAAACGAAAGGCGCGGACCGAGTATCAGGATGGCGATAATCGTGCATTGAAACTGTTCAGTTACAATGTAATTTCGAATTCTGAAAATAGAAATGAAACACCAACAGTGAGCTCAAAACTGTTATTTTTAACGATTCTTACCTTCAGGGTGCAAGGTTTAGATCGCCATTTCTTCGTACTTTCGCGCAAATCATTCTAGTTTGATGAATTATAAAATAATCCTTTCATAATTTTCCGTAGTAATCGTGTCCCTTTTAATCTCGCTGTCCGTTGTCCCAGATCACTTTGACCTCCCCTACCGACAGTTAGTCGTCGGCACTTTGAACCAGGACGATTTTAGCCTTCCCTGAAAGCATTTTCAACTGTCGGAATGACATTTTTGACAATTTTGATTTCACCCTGAATTATGGCATTTTGAGTCGTGGGCATTGTGAGGTGGGCAAAAAGATCGTGCTGATTTTGGAAACCACCCGAAAAACGTCTATGATATCCCCATTTTTGTTTGTTTAGGGTTTTTTATGCCCCTATCTCGGCACTCTGATCGGTTCTGGTCAAACTTTTACAAGACATTACTTACCGTTTTTCAACGGCACGAAAATATGTGTGTTAATTCTCCAGCCTGATACTTGGCCTCAGAACAAAGCTTTTATCAAATAAGTGAAAACTGGAATATCCAGTATCCAGTTTCACGGAAGTGCGAAAAGTATCACTAGTAGATCGCCAGATTGCGTGTGGAATTGATGAAAAACTCATTTGCGGGAGGTTTTAAAGTGGGGAAGACATTTCCGGAAAATGCTTGGCTCGAATGAGACTTGTCGTAAGAGCTGATGAGCTAATTGACCCGTTTCTAGGTCCGAACCGTAACTGCCTGTGGTTAGGATGTTGAAAGGGCATGTTGTGGCCATACCCCCTCCTCCCCCCTCCAGCTTCCCCTCATGTAAGGCGGATGGTCTTACTAGCATCAAAAATTACATATCTGTGACGTAATTTAGTTCAATAACAAATAACACTTCGCTACACTTGTGATATTTTCTGTTATGATTTCGCAATTGTTGGGTACATACTGAATGTTATAACTCTTGGGAATCACGAGAATGTATTGTTTGGTAATTTTTTTTGCACTTGGCTGTGATTATGTGCACTTTAAGGGCGTTAGAAATTCTTCTGTAATCAAAACCCTTGACAAAAAAATTATCATGGGCCCTCTAGGATCATGAATATATATGGTTGGTCAAAAGTATTTTTTTTTACTTTTCGGTTAAAATGCGCACTTTAAGGGTGCAGAAATTCATTTCTAAGCAGAACCATTTTGGTAAAAATGATCATGTGCTCATGGGGATCATGAAAATGTAGGTTTTGCTGAAAAGTATGTTGTGTACTTTGCGGTTAAGATGAGTACTTTAAGGGATGGTCGGACCTGGGAAGTGACAATTTCTAAGCCAATATTGTCAAGTCTCTAATGTTCCAGCCATGTTTTGTCGTCCTAGCACATCTGGAAGTAGCCTACATTAAATTGCGGCAACTGGAATTCTGGATCCCCCTCCAACTCCCCCAGAGTGACCGAATCCGGTCCGGTTCTGTCACTGATGTATCTAGGCCTTACGCTTTTTCTTCCCACCAAGTGTTATCCCAATCGCTATATTCGAAGCGTGTCACAAACTTTCCGGTCCCCCACCCGGCTCCCCCACATTGATCGGATCCTGTCCGAACTTGAAATGGGACATCTGAGACATGAGTTCTTTCCGAATATCAAGCTTCACTGAGATCCGATCACCCGTTCAAAAGTTAGGCATACCTGAAGGTTCTGGATTCCCCCTCCCTCCACTCACCCCACGGTGGTCAAATCGGAGAAACGGCTGTTCTTAGAGGACCTGTCTTACCTATAATACTAACGCAACCTACTTCCATAATCCCTCCATATATTTCTAAGCCCGGAGACCCCAACTTTGTACGGTACATTCTAGCCCCTCTAATAACACCATGCTGATTTTCTCACTTGCTGTGTCTTGCTGCCTTCGATGTGGATCACGCTGTCGACGGTTGTCTGCGACAAGTTTTTCCATCAGGAAAACCGGTTATGTAAATTTTTTCCCTGTCTTCGCTACAAGTCAACGGGTCTCGGAAAAGGCTTAAAACAGCAAAAGCCGTGGGTTATTCGTTGGAAGCACAGCCTAGTTTTAAAGTATTCAAATATTTTAAAATACTTTAAGTTGAAGAGTAAATAGTGCGAGGGGTCCTTTAAGTTAAAATTGTGGAGTCGCTAACTGCTTGCCAAGTTTCATCGTCCCAGCACATGAGTAAGCATCTTCAGTCGGGATCACGGTAATTCTGGAACCCTCCCTCCAACTCCCCCCACAGTGCTCGGATCCAGTCCGGTCTTTTAACTATGTATCTACGGCTTGTGCTTGTTCTTCCCACCAAATTTCATCCCGATCCGTCCACTCTGAAGATGTCACGCGATTTCCGGTCCCCCCTCCAACTCCCCCCAAAGTCATCCGATCTATCACAGACTTGAACTGTGACATCTGAGACACGAGGTCTCTCCAAGTATAAAAGCTTCATTAAGATCCGATTCCCCGTTCAAAATTTGTAAATACGTCAATATTCCGGATTTCCCCTCCCTCCACTCCCCCCACGGAGGTCGGATCTTCCGACCGCCCGGTCATCGGATCGGGTCTTTAATATGCCTGCCAAGTTTCATCGTCCTAGCACATGTGTAAGCACCTTAAGTCGGGATCACCGGAATTCCGGAACCCGCCCTCCAACTCCCCCCACAGTGCTCGGATCCGGTTCGATCTTGTCAACTATGTATCTAGGGCTTGTGCTTGTACTTCTCACCAAGTACATCCCGATCCGTCCACTATGAACATGTCACACGATTTCCGGTTCCACCCTCCAACTCCCCCCCCCCCAAAGTCACCGGATCCATTCCGGACTTGAAGGGAGACATCTGAGACAAGAGGTCTTTCCAAATATCAAGTTTCATTAAGATCCGATCACCTGTTCGAAAGTTATGCATGCTGCTAAATTCCAGATTCCGCGGTCTCCCCTCCCCCCCCCCCATGGTCGGATCGGGCAGATGACTATTCTCAAGTTGGTTTGGTCAGGTCCCTGATATACCTGCAAGTTTCATCGTCCTAGCACGTCTGGAAGTACCCTAACTTGAGGACAGTGGCATGACAGACAGACCGAAAAGTGATGGGTATATGGCACTTGAGCGGAGCTGCAAGTGCCATAAAAACGGTAGCTCTTTTTTTCGATGTTTTACTCTTGCATTCATCCTCTTTTTGATGCTTCTGATCAATCTGCCCCAAGCTATATTTACTAGTTTTCACCCTTATTTACATGGGACGGTATCGTAACCTTCTTAACTACTCCCCTGCGACTAAGTCGCTTTCTGATACCGCGTTCAATGATAAAGGCCGCGCCAGGTCAGAGGTTGATTTTGAAAATTGGGCGAATCGACGGATATTTTTGGTCTTGTGACGGGTAGGCGAACTTTCGGAAAAAGTGGGGTTTGTGACGGATTTTTTGGGCGAATCGACGGATTTTTTGGGTCTTGTGACGGGTAGGTTAACTGTCGGAAAAAGTGGGGGTTGTGACGGATTTTTTGGGTCTTATGACGGGTGGGCGAATCGACGGGTGGGCGAATCGACGGATTTTAGAAGTGGATGAATCGACGCTTCACGAAACCGAGGTTGGGCGAATCGACGGTATGCGAATCGACGGGTGGGTGAATCGACGGGTGGGTGAATCGACGGGTGGGTGAATCGACGAGTGGGTGAATCGACGGGTGGGTGAATCAGCGGGTGGGCGAATCAGCGGGTGGGCGAATCGACGGATATTTTGGGTCTTGTGACGGTTAGGCGAACTGTCGGAAAAAGTGGGGGATGTGACGTATTTTTTGGGTCTAATGACGGTTGGGCGAATCGACGGGTGGGCGAATAGACGGGTCCCCATTGAAACCTGTTATATCACTCAGAGGCGTTACTAGCCAAAATGTTTGGGGTGGGGGCAAGGTATTTACCGACTGGATAGTCATTGTTACCGACTGTTTTCGCAGATAAAAACGACTGTCTTGACGAAAAATCGGCTGATTTTAAGAAAACTACTATTTTTATTAAAAAATCGAGCATTTTTACGAGAAACAGACTGTTCTAAAAAAAATCGACTGTTTCCAAGAAAGAATCGACTGTTTTTACGAAAACCCAAAGTCAACCCAAGTCAACCACAAACCCCTGATTTTTGTATACCGTATGCCAAACGTTGGATATGTCTAGCGTTTGGCATACCTTATGCCTAACGCTGGATACACTATGCCAGGTGCTGGATACTGTAACCCAGTAAAATATTGATGATTTGAGTGAAGCTAAAAAATCAACCAATCAGAACTCCTTTATTTTGAGGTAGGTCAGGGTTAGGTTACCAACAGGTATCCAGCGTTTGGCATAGGGTATCGAGCGTTAGGCATAGGCTATGCCAAATGCTAGATATATCCAGCGTTTGGCATAGGGTATCCAGAAATCAGGGATTCGTGGTAGACTGCTCTAGCCCTCCCTCCCACCCTTCCTCCCTAGTCGTGACGCCCCTGATGTCACTTTGAAACTAGGACTGGTCGTTGTAGTTTCATTATTCGGGATTCTGATTTCTCACGATTATCTAATTCCTTATTTCCAGTACTATCGTTATATTAATTAGGTCTGTTTCAGCAAACTGGGCTAGTCTTCGTAATCACTGCCACTGAAAGTAACTGCCATGGAAACCAGTGAGGAAGTTGAAGAAGTAAAATACGGGTGTGATCATTACAAGAGAAGATGTAAATTTTATGTAAGTCTTTCGTATTAGTGTGTAAAACCTATTAGAATCTGGTATGTAGCCTATGTTAAATTTTGATGCTGGTCTCACGCCAGATTTGATTGCACAATTTCCGAGATCAGGTAACTTCATATAAAAATAAAGATAATTAACCCTCGGAAGAACGTTTAGCTAAAATGTTGCTAAGCAATGAGACCATAACAGTTGAGTTAAACAATTGTCTCAGTAGTTGGACTTTAAGGAGGATATCTTGTTTATTTTATTTTTATTTGTAAGCTTTCATTTGTGATTGCCCGATGAAATACTTGTCGCCTGCGTAGTTGTATGATAGTTGTACGACAAAGTTGCATGTATTGATCTATAATAGTAAACAATACTATCATTTAATGTGCCTCAGACTGGGCCAATCTTAAGTAGTAGCATCCAGTATCATCCTGTCTTGCTATAGTAGCACCCAGTCTTGCTAATAGTACCATGCAGTAGAATGCATTAACACGGTGGCCTTGACATAGAAGCATGTAGTAGCATCAGTTCGTACTGCATGGTACTTTTTCGTACAACTTCATACTACTATTTTTAGATAAATTTTTCGTCGGGTATAAATGACCTTCCCGACCTATAGGCTGCCTGAGTCGCATATTGGCTTGGAAAATAAATTACTTTATTGAATGAATTGAGCAATATTCTGTATGGTTTCAACTCTACTGTTTTCCCCTTGAGCGGGGTGTGTAGGAGCTGTGAACCAAATGCAGATAGCCTGTCATAAACTCACAGGAAGCTGTTTGCTTCGTATCGAAGATGGCTGTCAAGCCGCTTGGACCATTAGGCATATGAAAGCTGCCCGATGAAAAATTTTTAGCCTGCGTAGTAGTATGGTAGTAGTACGAAAACGTTGCATGTAATACTGTGTAATAGCAAAGAATACTATCACTTAATGTGCCGCAGACTGTTCCAATCTTATGTAGTAGTATCCAGCAGCATCCTGCCTTGCTAATAGTACCATATAGTAGCCTAGTATGCAGTAACACGGTAGCCTTGAAGTAGAACCATGTAGTAGCATCGTTAGTACTGCATGCAACTTTTTCGTGCTACTTCATAATAGTGTTTTGAGATAAATTTTTCATCGGGTGTATATCCTCCTCTGGCTTGATTATCTGTTCTTGCCGCTTATTATAATAGAGCCTTTGACTTTGATTAGTATGTAGTTCGGAAAACAAGGCCATGCCAGAGCCCTCGCCACTAAAGGTCTGTAGCAGCGTGCACTAGGTGTAACATTGAAGAATTGGTTTCAAAATTTGGTATTAACGTGGAAGTTATGACTAGCTTACACAACCAAACCTGATGGGATGCCAACCGAGTGTATTCAGGTAGACTGCAGGACTTTTCGGTCATTCTGGTCTTACATATATTCGGCCATCCTGTCAAGAGAAGCTAGTAAACCAACAAGCTCTACAAAGTCTGGAAAAAGTGTTTGATTCTGCATGTTTCTTTTGTTGACGGGTACTTACGAGCCTGGACTAAATAAAAATGCTCTTGGTGTGGTGAAAATGCACCAGTTTCAGCACTGCTACTTCCTCTAAACTGATTAGTGGCATTTTTGATCGTCTTGTTGTTCCAAATAGTCCCAATAAAGACCTTCATAAGACGCTCTTATGAGCCTTTGACTTTTGCTGCCGGCAAACAAGGCCGAACGGATACAAGCAGTCAGAGCTTGGTCACACTGGGCTCAAAAAGCCGCCTATTCGACAAACAACTGAAAATCCCTAGGGGACGTGAGATTAGATGGGCTTTGTGGCAGCTTGGGGATAATGAGCAGACTGCAGTTAGGGGTCAATTAGGGTTCCTGTAAAGTAATTATACAGTCTGTTTTGCTCTAGTTGATCTCTTCAGTTTAAAACGACAACATTCAAAATTAGTTGTATCTTGTTCTTTTTCTTTTCTCTGCTTTTGCAACCCAAAAAGCCAGGAAATGAGCCAATTGTGACCAAGCTCTCAGCGTCATTTGGTTGGGGGCCGCCATTTTGCCTGTGGAAATCAGTGGCAACAACGCGGATAAGGACGGAATTTCCAGAGGCAAAAGAACAACCATAAAAATTTACAACTACTGTGATGTTCGTCTGAGTAGGCTACTGGGAAATAATCTGCATAATTGAAATTCCTTTTAGACTCAATGTTGTGGCAAGTTCTACACCTGTCGCTTCTGCCATGACGAAAACGAGACACATTCTCTATCCAGGGATATAGTCAAGCAGATTCAGTGTACAGAATGCTTAGAGGTGCAACCTGTTCAAAGGGAGTGCTCAGGCTGCGCTAGAGTATTTGGCAAGGTAGGTGTCTCTTCCAGTGTAAGCGGAATCATAAGTAGGTCTTTGCCGTGGTAACGAGGCTGTATCGTTCAGCAATAAATAATTAATGAATGGAGATTACATGAGATGATAGTACCTATATTGACCACAGGTTCCAAGAAAATGTGCCCTGCTTCCTACTTTTTTTTTCTGGTGTTTAGCATGTAGGATAGTAGGTTTCTTCAGTGTTTGTCTGCCCCTTTTAAGCAAGTCTGTTGAAATAGATGGTTGTTGTCGTGTTCCATTCTATAACCTTCAGGTTTGAAGGATGATAAATGAATGTACGATTTTTCTGAGCTCTTTTGCCGGCCCCTGTACAAGTGTTGATGCATTTGAATCGAAACAAGAGAAATTCGGCCGACTGAAGTGCTAAATATGATGGTTGACTGGTACCAAAAAATGAGTGTTAGAAAGCTTGAACTTAGTGTGTTGGTGTAGGACGATGCATTGCGTCGGTTTTTGTAGAAGAAGAAACCTTTAAGAAGAAAAAGGACCATCGGTTTGTGCAGCTAAAGAGCGTGTTCCAACCTTCTAACAGTAGTAACTATTAGTTACTAATTTCGTTCCAACCTCACGAAAAGTTACTACGCTGACCGTTCCAACCTTCTCGAAATATTAAATAATAGTAACTATTTGCGTACCATGCTCGGGAGCGTAGTAAGCGTGGTAACTACGGATCTCTGTAACCTGATTGGCTGGATTACCTCGTTGAGTAATATTTACCGAAAATTTGAAAATGCGCTCCAGCCTTGACACCAAGAAGCCAAAATTCGTGACGTCATGCGTAGTAACTATGGTAAGTAGGGTGGAACACGGTCAAAGTGGATCTTTCCGTGTTTGACGGTATTTTTGTCTTTAATCTTTTTTAATAGCCGGAGACGTAACTAGGTACGTAAGTTAAGACATCAGCATCAAAAAAATGTATGGCCTTTGGGTTCGGCTTTCGTCGATCCCTTTCGGCCTTTCATTTGCAGTGGTATCTTCTGTGAGTTGTCGAACTTTTGTCGGCACACCGCTAAGGGGATAGAGGCCTATTCTCGCCGTTCCCCTAGGATCCTCGGGGAATCGAAGGGAACGCCGAGAACGCACTCAACGCGGACTCCACGTACAGAAAAGAACGAGAACACGGCGAATGCTTCCAAAACGGATTTTGTTCGAAAAAAAATATGCAGTTGACGAAATTAGTCTGGATCCACTTTATTGTTGGTTATGTTTATTCTGGTTGTTTTTAATTAATTTATATTGCACCAACACCAGCTAAAATTGAGTCCCCTCCTAATCTGAAAGGGAGTCCTTTTTGATGATGGTGATGATAACCGGAGCATTCCCCGTACATGAGGACTCGGCAGGGACTCGCGAAAATACGGGGAGTGAGTCCCCGGGACAAACAAAAACGCCGGGACTCCTCAAGTGGAGTCCTCGGGGAACGGCGAGAAACGCCTTAGTAGATTCAGCTCTCTATCAGTATTTTGATTATACAACCATAGATCTGTTGCTCCTGCCTTCTCGTTAGCTTCGTGTTGTTGATGGCAGTTATATTTTCGGCGATTATCAGTCTCTGGCACATCTTCTTTAGTTCTCCGGATTTTTGAGCGGCAAAACTACAGTTGAATATGGAGTGATTGATATTTTCTACTTCGCTCAGGCAGGACCGGCAGTTGGGAGTTGGGCCAAGACCCCATTCGAATAGTGTGCTGTTCATCATCACGGTTTCTGTACGGAGTCTGCATAGTAGATGATTTGTTGCTCTCTATTTTGGAAGGGTGATGATGACCTACCATCAGGGGCGTCACGACTGGGGGGGGGGGAGGGGGGGACGCCCCCCCCCCCCCCCCAATGCTGCCGGCGAGTTGGTAAAAAAATACGAATCGGCGCGAAGCGCCGCGATTTTTCGTCAAAACAGTCGATTTTTTATCATGAAAAAAGTCGTTTTTTCTGAAAAATGGTCGATTTTTCATCAAAATAGTCGGTTTTTCCGAAATTCAGTCGATTTTTTTCAAATATGTCATTTTTGTTGCTGAAAACAGTCGTTTTTTCTGTAGGAAAAGTCGGTAAAAATTACCAGCCAGTCGGTAAATGCCTCGTCCCCCCCCCCCCCAAGCATTTTGGCTAGTAACGCCTCTGCCTACCATTGCCATTTGAATATTTGAAAAATCCGCGTGATCTGTTTGCCAGAATACATATTTATTCGGTTTCGGTCGCAACGCAACTTCAAATCGCTTTTCCGTCGTTCTCTGGTCTCCTAACATTGACTGACCTCAATTGACTGGATGACCTCGGGTAACTTCAAGTAAGAAAGTGAGGTAGCCACGGATTTTCTAACCGAGTAACATTCTCTCTGTTACAAAAAGCTTCGGAAGCCCTCCAAACCCACAACCTATACTAATTTTTTCACAAGTGAATAATGCAATACGTAAACAATTTTAATTTACTTTTCCGGACCTTTTGTATTTTTTTTTTGTGTGTAGTATTTATGGTGTCGTTGAATTGAATCGATCAGTGATTTAGATAAAGTTTTATATTAGATTAAATATTTTTCAGTATTTCTGTGCCGAATGCCGCCTTTTTGACGACGAGGATAAAGGCCAGTATCATTGTGTCGGTTGCGGCATCTGCCGTATCGGAGGACGAGAGAAGTTCTTTCATTGTCCTCGTTGCAACATGTGCTTGCCTAGAGTGCTTGAAAACAAACACCAGGTAAGGCTTGGTTCCGGTTTTGGAATTTCGCAGACCGATCCAAAAATTCCCATTCGCATCGCAGAAATCCGACAGAAGCTTGTGTCACGGAATCCGACTTTAGCTGCCGGATCCGAATATTCGTAGTGCCGGAAAATCAGGTAGGTACCGGTCATGCTTTTAAGCTTATGAAATCACGTTTCCTCCAGGTTAAAAGAATCTCATTTCTTACTAACTGAATAATAACCAAAGTTGTTGTCCATGGAGCAACTTTACTAGAGAGGCAGTTAAAGCCGCTTTCACATTGACGTCTCGTTGCGATGCGCTGCGTATGCGTTTATCTTGCGTAGCGTATCTTTCACACCTGCGTGACAAGCTTTCACGCTGGATGTGTATTTACGTTTTCCTTTCTCGGTTTCTTATGCTGAATTCTTGTTTCTTTCATAATTACTAAGTTTTTCTTCATCGTTAGTAGGTTTTCTCCAGTTTGTCTTCAAAAATTTACATTTTTCTCAAAAATCTGATGCGCAAGCGTCGACATAATTTGATTTGTCTGCGTAAGCTCTGTGTTGCGTGAAGCCTTCACGCTGGATGTGTATTTACGTTTTCCTTTCTCGGTTTCTTATTCTGAATTCTCGTTTCTTCATAAGTACTAAGTTTTTCTTCGTCGTTAGTAGGTTTTCTCCAGTTTGTCTTCAAAAACTTGCATTTTGCTGAAAAATCTGATGCGTATGCGTCGACGCGTTTTATTTATCTGCGTAAGCTCTGCGTTGCGTCACCGCAAGCGCGACGCAGAGGTTGCGTAGCTCAGTGTGAAAGCCTCAGCGCGTCAGTGTGAAAGCGACTAGCTCTAAGTATATCTGATAGGCAAGATTTCAGTTCTGCCCAGCCCAGCTGAAAGTTTTATTTCATTCTAGTGGCATGCAGCAGCCTAAAGATAAATTCTACGTTTCTTCGACTCTGAGAATCAAAAATACACTTAAAGCATCTCTGACAGCAATTTGTAAATATCAGTACCAGTTCCAGTTATTTCCGCATTTGAGAAACAAAAATACACTTAAAGTACCTCTGACAGCAATTTGTATATATCAATACCAGTTCCAGTTATTTCCGCATTTGAGAAACAAATATACACTGACAGCAATTTGTATATATCAATACCAGTATTTCCGCATTTGCCCTGCTGTCCGAATTAATGTCGAATACGCTTCCAACATTTACAAAACCTGGTATTCGTTTATTGTGAAGGGACAGACAAATCGGGACAAGACACACACACACTTCTCTATAAATGATCAGGTAAACAGCCTACTGTGTGGCTCGCTCGCAGCTAAAATATTGCTGTGAACTTAGTGTATGCAAGCAAGAACAAATAATCTGATAGAACTTCTCTCTTTAGTCCCATGCAGCGACTAGGAACACCCCGACTAAACTGAGCGGACCTATAGGTATTTATTCTAGCTTTGAGCTGATGTTGATACCAGTTTACTCATTTTCCGTCTACGCCGTTGCTTATCGCAGAAAAAATAGTGCAGGAGGCTGGCAGGATGCGTACCCCGCAAGCTGACCCGCTCTGGAGCGCGTCCATAGAACCAATCAGCTTTGACTGCTATTTTTCCTCACCAGCGGTTTCACAGCGATTTAGCTATTTGTAGAGAGAACGAAACGTGATTTGGCACGAAGCTACTAACCTCCGCTCTTTCGTAGCGGACAGGGTATGGGGAAATATTCGACTCCGCGTAGTCACTCTTGTTCTACGTAGGACGTGAAATTCACTCCATTTCAGAAAACGTCCAGAGGTGTAATTGTCCAGCAGTGATTCCGACCAAAAGCGTCTATTTCACGTTTTTTCAAGGACACTAGACTAAGATTTGTAATTTTTGCAGCATTGATTGAACAAAAGTGACCGTTTTCCATTTTGCATGAAAACAAAATTTCACTCCCAAATCACTCTGTTTTCGACCAAAAGTCAGTCTAATTTTTTTCGATGTGGCAACCCTGATAGCGAGACGGAGCTTCTGTCAGATTCTTTGCTCTTGATTCAAGGCAACAGCAGGAGGGTAAGAGTTCGTGCCAATGAAGCACCATCTTTCTCGTTCAAATCCTTTATTCCCGCGCTTTTTTGCTGGAGTTGCATTTTTTGCTGCGCTAGGCAAGGTCTCGCGCCGTGGGAGTTGGTAGTACCTAAGATGCTTACAAATGACCGCGAATGTTTGAAACGGGTGAAATATACAGATTCGCTGTGTGACAGAATAGCTGAGGGTTTCAGGTCTACTCTAAAGTTTGAGATTTCTTTACAGTGTGTTGAGAACATGTCCCGCGCGAATTGTCCCATCTGCATGGAGGATATCCATACAAGCCGGATTCCATCTCATATCCCGTCTTGCGGTCATTTGATTCACAGAGTCTGCTTTGATGCCTTAGTACGTGGAGGTCACTACGCTTGCCCAGTTTGCCAAAAATCGATGCTGAAAATGGAAACAGTAAGTGTGTACTCCTTCAGTCCAAGCTGACTGCGAATCATACCCCTTGGACGAGAAACTCGAAAACTTCCAGTCGTTATCAAATTAGTGATCCACTAACAGCAGTGGAGAAACAAATAGAAACTTATAGCCAAAATATTGATCACGACTGGAGAACCCTGTTGGTTTAGTTTTATGGTAAAAGTTATATTGAGTATTTTGTAAGTTAATTCTCTTTCGTGTTTTCCTTTCTTTTTCTCTTTTTTCCTTATTATCTACTCCGTCTTCGTGCCTTGTGTTTATTTTGACGGGTCATAAATAAAATCATCATCATCATATTTGATGGCGCTAAACCGATAGTCAGCTAAGGTTTAGATATTTCGGCCCTTATGGACAAGGGCAGCTATCCCTTTCTGCGTTTCTGCAGCTAGCAGAAACGAACCTGCAATCAAATAACGCTAGAGCATATCAATTTATATAATTCGTGATATTACAGATTAGGCCTACGTATGAAAATTACACTATTCTTCTACTATTCTTCAATAAATATATACAATTATTTCATCCATCAGAGCTGGTGGACTCGTCTCGAGACTCGTCTCGAGACGCCTTTTTCAAAGACTCGGACTCGTCTTTCATGGAGAGAAAGACTCACTCTCCGCCAGAGCTGTGGACTCGGACACTGGACTTATCTCGAGACCGCCTTTTTCAAGGACTCGGACTTGTCTCGGACTTGGATTTGCTGGACTCGCAGCAGCTCTGTCATCCATTCAGTGGCTCGAGGTAATAGCACAGTCGACGGGAAAGGCGGTAGAAATGGCCGCAGCGGCATTTTGCATTCTCGTGGATGACCTTTAAGAATGGATTTTCGGACACTCCTATGTCCTTGCAACAAAACCAACTATCGCTTTCCGTCTGATCATATCAATGATTCAGTATCATTTTCTAGAGAAATCTGACTAGCAGAGTAACGTCTATCATGAAAGAGATGACGGAATGCATTGTTAAAACAAACTTTTAATTTACGCACCGTCGTCTCCAGATGACTATCAGAAAGTGGGCGACAATATAGTTGGGTGCGATACGACTTAAATAAAAGAATTCTCACCGACACAGTACAACATTTAAAATTACGAATTAAGGGTTTCGCACACGCGCAAATACCCCAATACTGACTTGGTATTGCTGAATCGTCATACAGGTCTAAAAAATAACCTTAGTACGTGTTATGATGCAAAAATGTTTCGGGATAAAAATCACGTAAATGCACTTACGCAGAATCGAAATATCGACGCCGCATAATTTGCGCAAATCTTCAACAGGAGATTTAAAGTAGAATGTCTTCTTCAGGTCTTCTTTTCCAGATGACGGAATTTTCCACGTTTGATTATCAAAGAATTATAAGACTTTATTGATTATTTTTGGGATGTCTTCAGAAGTACCACACTGGTCTTGGGCATTTAATTTATTTGTGTTTGTAATAAACAGTTGGAGCATTAGATGGAAATTATTATTTTGATCCCTGGCTCCCTACGTGCCATAACGGCTGTCCCGTATAATCGGCCGAGATTTAGTCTAGACCGAATTGTTGCAAACCTAGGAAATTCGGTTTTTTTTTTTTTTAATTGGCTCATTGTTTGACGGTGTTTTTGTGAATTTGAACACTCACAGTGATAGTAGGATGGTTAGTATTGTGTGTGTGGTAGAAAGACCATTTTTTGTGGTCCGGTCTAAGTGACCTTTTCGTCTTCGAACTTTTTAAAAAGCAAGAGACAGAGGAAGGCGATTATGAACTCGTTTCTCTTTTGCGGCCAACGGATTTAAATGGGAAAAGACCGGACCAGAGCTGGTTACTAGATGGGCTTAATGTTCATTTTTTTTTCTGGCTGAACTTTTAGTCCAAGAATACACATACTTTCTATTGCTTCACGAGACTGGGTTTGATTAATCAGGCTATTGTACATTTTTACACACTGAAAATCAAAATTCATGTCTTTTTAACGAAAGCCTTGTGTTCGGTGATATTGTTATTTACCGTCTTTGGTAACCTATCTTTCAATAAACAGTTCCTGTTTTGTATAACGATTAGGGGAGGTCGGGTTTGAACCGGACGCGGGTTGAACCGGACAGTTTCAAGTGTGAGCAGACCCTAAGGTATAAAATCGCGAAATAATTATCTGGGGTTGGCAACGGTGCTCTAACTCAGGGGACGAAATTTGAAGGCTCAGTTGCAAACCATTTCCCAACCAGGCGACTTCGTAATTTTTACCGAGTTATTCGGACTTCCGATTTCATTTTCGTTTTCAGTTCGAGAAGAAGTTAGTCGTGTTTAGTGAGTGCGCGATAGTTTAGTCCAATGTAGGTTCAATTCTCCATCTTACTAGCCTATTGCGGGGTTCCTACTGCTTTCCGTTTTTTCTTGGTGTTCACTTTCGCAGAAATGGTCTCTGTAGGGTTGAACCGGAGACATTCTGGGGGGTTGAATCGGACATTATTGTAGAGGTCCGGTTCAACCCCAGTCTGTCCGGATCAAAATATCTACCAGTTTATGCACTTTTAAAAACAGGATAAAGGTGTTGTACCCAAGCTTTCGGAATCATCTGCTTCTGGTGGAACAAGTTGTGTTCAACAAGCGCTTTCTTAAGAGTTAAGTTTTCGATTCAGTGGTTTGTTTGCATAGTCCTACTTTTCTCCAGTAAATGAGAACTTGCTTATAGCTTTGTGGTATTACTTATTCAGTCATATCCAGAGCGCATCTTAACAATGTCCGGTTCAAAACACCACCAATACGAACCAACCCACCGGTGGAGCTGAACCGGAGGTTTTTATCTTATATAGAAAAAATCGTAGCGCCAAAATTAGTTGAAATTAAATTCTCAAAAAATTACAGGGCATACCTAATTTCATTACCTTTCTTTTCCACTTTTCAAAAAACTTTCAAATTCTACAGGAAGGGAATTATAAGCCGATAACACATAACGTACGGTTCAACCCCGACCTCCACTACTCCTTGAACTTCAGTTACATGTTATTACTTGGGTTTTCAACTGCGCACTTTAAATTCATGCGATCGGCGCGTAAGCGCCTTTCGTCTTTTTTTGTGTAAGAAGGACGGTCTTAAATTGTATACTATTTTGTCCCAATCTTCATTGACGATTTTGATATTCAAGCTGACTGTAGTCCTTGAACTCGTAGAGAGGCTCGACTAACTGAAACTTATCGACCAAGTGTCAAATTCACAAGATCCCTAACGTTGCTCTGTACGGCCATGAAGCTATGTTTTATAGGGTGGAGCTTGGCTCGGGTGGGCCCTGTATTCATGTATTGTAGGCCTTGATTAGGGTTGGTCGTTGTGTGCGGCACGTGTAACTAGGTATACCTATAATACTAACACAACCTACTTCCTCCCTTCCTTGGTTTGTGAACTCTGTTCACAAGCCCCTCGGTAGCTCAGATGGTAGAGCGACAGCCTTGTAAGCAGAGGGTCCTGGGTTCAGATCCCGGCTGAGGAGCATTTTTGTCTATCAGTTCACTACTTATAAAACAACCTACTTCCATAATCATTCCATATATTTCTAAACCCGGAGACCCCAATTTCGCACGGTAAATTCTAACCCCTCTAACAAAACCACGTTCATTTTCTCACTTGCCGTGTTTTAAATATTCCTTCAGCCCAAGCTGACTGCGATTCATATTTGATGGTGCAAAACGGATACGTCAGCTGAATTTTATTGGAGCTATATTTATAGCTCCGAAATATAGCTCCAATAAAATTCAGCTGACGGATCCGTTTTGCACCATCAAATACTGCCGTGTTTTGCTACATTCGATGTGTATCACGCTGTCGACGGTTGTCTGCGAGAATTTTTTCCATCAGAAAAAACGGTTGTGTAAATTGTTTCCCTGTTTTGGCTATAGGTCAACGGGTTTCGGAAAAGGCTTAAAACAGCCAAAACCGTGAGTTCTTTGTTGAAAGCACAGCCTAGTTTTAAAGTATTCGAATATTTTAAAATACTATAAGTTGAAGAGTAAATAGTGCGAGGGCTCTTTTAAGGGAGGGATGACAGTGATGATGTCGTTCTTGGACGCATGTCAGATTTTGAGCTATTTTCGATGAATGCGGGAGCTCTAGTTCGTTTCCGAGGAAAGTTTGATACTTCAGCGAGTTTTAGTCGATGAAACCCTGTTGAAAAATAGTTTGCTTGGACCTGTTCGTTTGTTTATATCCTGTTTAAAAAAAAAAAAAAATGTAAAACCAAGAATTTTTGCCGGTTTGCGATTAGCCCTTCCCGCCCATCTATTCGCTTAAGGCGTTTTCGGATTCACTCGTGACTGCTCCCTAGTGCGAACGAACCGAAACTTTGTGGGGGGGGGAGGAGCAGGTCCTAACGAAAAAGAAACTGCCAGAAGTGCGACGAACACCGACGAACACTGCTTTTGTTAGATGGGTTTTTTGTTTGAGGTTTTCGACGGGATGTCATTCCGTTGGGTCCCTCGAGCGGGCTTGTGATGGATTTTGGTGATCCTCTGGATTTGTTTTTCAGTAGATAGGGGTGCCTGCCCGCCATGTAGTCTCCTGAATATACAAACCGATTTACAGTTAATCTTGTTTAAATACTCAGGCCTCCAAGAAACCATTTTGAAAGAGAGATAGAGAAATTTATTGAAGAAACAAATAAAACACTTCCGTTTGACAACCACCCAATGAAGTAACCTTGTCCTAGAGGGTGGCAAAAATAAACTGCATTAATGCATAACAACTACTGAACAAAAATTCAACTTCATTGTCCTAATTGAAACCACAAAAAAAAATGAAACGGATAGAGACAATAATTATCCTCAGAACACCCACAACAAATAATAAATAACAACCTCAACATAATAAAAATTGATACTGTTTCTCAAAATTCATGATACGAATGAAAAGAATGTCGTAAGAAAGCGAATGCAAACAAGTTTAGTTTGTACCGTAAATCGTTTAGGCTAATTCATGTGGTCCAGCCCAGGCAAATGAAGGAAATGAAGCTAAAGAATTAGTGATGTCAGATCCGATTTGCGATCGGACCAGGCATAAACAAATCCATGTTGTAGTACATCCATGGTTATGTGGGAACTTTTTCGTTTCAGATCTGGAAGCATATGGATGAAGAAATTGCTGCAACTCCTATGCCGTCCGAGTACTCCAATTACTACATCGGTGTACTCTGCAAGGACTGTCACAAGGTTTCGGATTTACTTTACCATTTGTGGCTTAGACCCCTGGTTGCACAGTTGCTATGTCATATTTTAGCTAGATTGCTTGTTTATCTCAGGGCTTCTGCAGATCAAGATTGCCTGGAATTTCAGTGGAAGATGGTTTGGGAAAAAAGACAAAAAAATGAAAAATCAGTTAAAGTCATGGATTGATTGTTGACCATAGGCGAATTCTCGCCGTTCCCCGAGGACTCCTCGGGGAATCGAAAGGAACGGCGAGAATAGAGGGAGTCACTCCACGCGGACTCCGCGTACAGAAAACAGCTAGAACACGGGGAATGCTTCCAAAACGGATTTTGTTCGAACAAAAAAAATATGCGGTTGACGAAATTAGTCCGGATCCACTTTATTTTTGGTTTTGTTTATTCTGATTGTTTTAAATTAATTTTACATTGCACCAACACCAGCAGAAATTGATTCCCCTCCGAATCTGAAATTGAGTCCTTCCTGATGAAGGTGATGATGATTGGAGCATTCCCTGTCCGTGGGGACTCGCGAGAATACGGGGAGTGAGTCCCCAGGACAAACGAAAACGCGGGGACTCCTCAAGTGGAGTCCTCGGGGAACGGCGAGAATACGCCTCATGAGTAAATGAATGAATAGTTTAATAGCCAATCGGCTGCACTAAATAAATGTACAAAATACACTTTACATCTCTCCAAAATGTCCCTTTATTTGGCTAAAGCACTCTTTAAACATTGGCATACCTTTTTGCTTTGTTTCTGGTGTCCAGGACATACGGGAACTTGATATCACACTCAATAAATAAAAACAAAATCTTTTTGAGTTGAAGTGTAGCGTCAATTGTCACTCTGCAGCAAAAATTGCCTACCATTTGTAGCCTAAGTGGCCAGGGAATTTTCGAAACAAACAAATTAGGGGAACCTGACCCAGTCTGAGAAATTTTCAGCCCTTTTGCCTTACCCTTTAAAAGAAAATAAGACATAGATGGCACTTTACACAAGGAACTTGTACCGTGACCAATAAACCAGAAAGTTTCTGGCAGATAGTTTCTGGCTTATTGGTCACGGTACAAGTCCCTTGTTTAAAGTGCCATCTGTGTCTTATTATTAATTTCCGTGCATGGGGAATATGGGGATGTGAACTGGGTAGATGAATTCGCCTTCTGGCGGGATCACTGTTCCTATGTCCGGCTTCTACCAGAAAATTATAGTGGTTTGCGAACAATGTTCACATGCCCCTCGGTAGCTCAAATAGTTAGAGCGCCTGCCTTGTAAGCAGAGGGTCCTGGGTTCAAATCTCGGCTGAGGAGTATTTTTGTCTTTCATTTCACTACTTATAAAACCTTTAAAAGGTTTTATAAAACCTTTAAAATATTGGAGAAACCATTATAGTCGATAGGAAGTGACTGCTGTTATCGCTGATGTACCCTTTCTAGAAACGGACCCGTTTTGCCCATTTTATAAAATCCTTTTTCTCCACATTTCCAAAAAGTGTGATTTAATCTATTCAGTTCAAAATCAGTCAATTTGGTCTATTCATTAAAAACCTTGAAACGGCGGTAAGCCGACTAGTTTGTTTTACGTCCAGAATACATAAAATTATAATTTATCAAGCTGAATAATGTATATTTAAAAATCACATACCACACTAAGGCCCATAAATGGTAATTTGTCTGTCAAAAAGACAGACACGCGATTTAACGTATTTATTGGTTCTCATGTTTGATATCATGCGAAGAGGCCTAACTATTGACAAATATTTGTATATATTAAATATTAAAAAAAATTATGATAACTTAATATCATACGAACAGGCCTACTTGTTAAAAAAATATTTTGCTCTCGCGTTGAAGCGTAGTATCGCTTGTTCTTCTGCAGCAAGAATCGCCTAGTACTTGCTGTACCGTGAGCGGCCAGTGAATTAAAAAAAAAAAAAAAAATTGTAGAAACCCTGACTATGCAGATGCATTGCCCCTTAAAGTTTAACTGAAAGCCAACTTATTTTTGTGTCATTTAATTGAATACACTGAATTATTTGGATTCTGCAAAGGGATTTTTTATTTTCCACTGTCTATTCTGGTTATGCACGTTCCCACCACGTAAATTCTACTATGACGCGGGAAATTTTAATCTCAACACAAACGGGCTTTTCAGTGGGCAGTGGTGAGATTGGTGAAGATAGCTTAGTGTCTGAACAAAAAAAAAATCATAAATCTTTCTCATAAAGTATACAACAAACATACAAGCGCATAGAGGTACCACAAATCACACGAAAATTCCACTATTTGAAAATCGATTGTTCGTGAATAGCGGAACAATGAAGTAACGCATTTTCAGCGAGTCTTCAAGCCAATTTAAGTGAATAAGTTATTCGTAAATAGATTGTCCTATCCCCAGCCCTTTTCCGTTAAACTTTAAAGGAGTTGTTTGATATGGTGGAAAATTTGGGAGAAACCATTACAGTCGATCGGAAATGACTTCTGTTAACACCAGTGTACCCTTTCTGTTTGCTTAATCCTACACCAGCTTAGTTTTTCACAAGTAGACTAAACTGAGTTGACTCTTTATAACAAGGAGTCAGTCAGTTCCACCTAATTCGGACCGCGTATTCTAGATTAGTGGATACGCCTTTTCTTAATGAAAACGTGGTTGATTGTTAAAGGATCTGTCTCACCTATAACACTAACGCAACCTACTTCCATAATCACTCCGTTTATTTCTAAGTCTGGATACCCTAATTTCTTACGGTACATTCTAACCCCTCTATCAAATCCACGCTGATTTTCTCACTTGCCGCGTTATACTACCGTCGATGTGTATCACGCTGTCGACGGTTGTCTGCGAGAAGTTTTTCCATCAGAAAAACTGGTTATGTAAATTGTTTCCCTGTTTTCGCTACAAGTCAACGGGTTTCGGAAAGTCTTAAAACAGCCAAAACCATGGGTTATTTGTTGAAATCACAGCCTAGTTTTTAAGTATTCAAATATTTTAAAGTACTGTTGAAGAGTAAGATTAAATAGTGCAAGGGGTCCCTTAAGTAGAAACGACCAAAGAACCTCGAAACAAATAATTGAAGCTTATAAATACTTCCAAATATTTAGCTGTACTTTTTTACTTTGTATTAGTTTGCGAGCTAAATGTTTTTCTCCTTGTCTGATTTTCTTGTTTCGGTCTGTTTTGTGCTTGCCTGTGAATGTGCTTTTGAATTGCGCGGCTGTATGATATGACGCTCGTCCCGGTTTGAAGTCGCGGCTTGGATGGGGGGGGGGGGGAGATTTAGACGTCGCGAGTGCTAGAATGCCTTCGATTTGTTTCCTTTAAGAAGAGCGTGTTCAGTGCTCCTAAAAGACCTAATCCAAACATTCGGTTTACCTTCTCTTAGTGATCGCATGCCACGGGTTTGTTTAGATTTGAACTCGATTGCCGAGTTGCTGTTTTGGCTCGAGAAACAAGACCAAACTTTCGATGGGATCCCAAAAATTCAATATTTGATCCAGACAACTGGGTCTTGTCTTAGCCAGATCCAGTCATCGCCAGAATCCTTGAACATTCTTACAATTAAAATTCAGAAACAGATTAAGGCCAAATAGCTAATCATCTGAGAAAACCAAGTTCAGATATGGATTCAGCATGTACCCGTATAAGTCATATCTGTTTTGACGAAAAGTTCCTGCCACTTCTGCCAATTTGCCGGTTTCGGCCGAACTCTAGAACTACTTGTCCGGCGAAAAAAGAAAACTCAAAAACGAACTCAGGGTATCTTCTTTCCCCAATAATGAGCATCTAATCAACTTCAAATAAAAATTTAACTTATAACAAATTTTCCGACTCCAGCCGGATTCCGGTCGAACTATATGTCCGGGTAAAATATGATTGTCACACACGGATTCAGCGTCTCTTCTTACCCCTAAATCGGTTATCTATCAGCTAGAAATAAAACTTTAAGTTCTAACAATTTTCCGGTTTTGGCCGGATTCCGGGCGAACTACATGTCCGGGTAGAAAATTGTTTTCACATAAAAGTTCAGCATGTCTTCTTGCCCTAAACCGGAAATCTGATCAACTCCAAATAAAACTTTTAATTTTAACAAACTTTCCGGTTTGGGCCGGATTCCGGGCGAACTACTTGTCCGTCGAGAAAATGGTTTTCACCATCGTTTTCAGCATGTCTTCCTACCTCTAAATCGAACATCTAATCGACTTCAAATTAAACTTTTACTTTTAACAAACTTTCCGGTTTTGGCCGGATTCCGGGCGAACTACTTGTCCGATTACAAAATGGTTTTCACCATCGTGTTCAGCATGTCTTCTTACCCCATAATCGACTATCACATTAGCTGTTTCAAAATATTTTGTTTGCCCCTTAATTTGAACCCCCTCCCCCACCCCTAAATGTAGGGCTACAAAGCCCATTTACGAACTCGACTGGTCCGCCGACCCAACGAATCCTCACACCAAGTTTCATCAAAATATCTCATTCCCTTCGAGAGTTATCGTGCTTACAGACGGACGGACAGACGGACAACTTTTGCGATGTCATAGGTATCCCTCAACTTACGTTTTGGGATCCCAAAAACCCACGCACAACGTCTTCTTTTCTGGATGACGGAATTTTCCAGGATTGATTAGCAAAGAATTATAAGACCTAACTGATAATTTTTGTGGGTCTTCAGAGGTACCACACTGGTCTTCGTTTTATTATTTATTTGTATTTGTAATAAACAGTTGGAGCATTAGATGGAAATTACTATTTTGACCCTTGGCTCCCTACGTGCCATAACAGCTGTCCGGGATAATCGACTGAGATTTAGTCCAGACAGAGTTATTTCAAACCTAGGAAATTTGGTGTTTTTTTTTTTAATTTGCTCATTGTTTTACGTGGTTTTGAACATTCATAGTGACAGTAGGGATGGTTAGCATTGTGTGTGTGGTAGAAAGACCATTTTTTGTGGCCCGCTTTAAGTAATTGCCTGACTTTCCGCAGGAATGCTCTGTGTTGTTCCATCCCATCGGCTCGAGGTGCGAGCACTGTGGTAGCTACAATACGTGCAGATCTACCAATCCAGAACTGTCTAGTAAGTACACTGAACTGCCTACTGCTGTTGGGTCGATCTAGCTGAAGCGTACACAAAGACCGTTTTGGGTAACCATGCTCAAACGCTGTGGCATGCTGGCTGGGGTGTGTATGGTGCTCAAGCGTATGTATACCCTTGATTCCCCAGAGGAGTACCAGTAAATACCACTTCCAGGTCACAATCATACCAAAAGGTTGTCATAATAATAATAATAATAATAATTTATTAAAGCCAACAAAGGGCCATACAACAGCATTCATT
The DNA here is from genome assembly GCA_030848855.1 of Branchinecta sandiegonensis. Lineage (NCBI taxonomy): Eukaryota > Metazoa > Arthropoda > Branchiopoda > Anostraca > Branchinectidae > Branchinecta > Branchinecta sandiegonensis. The sequence continues at coordinate 7,731,343 of JAUPMV010000009.1, forward strand.
CTCGCACTTAACTAACAAAATTGACCTTCAATATTACATACAATAATATCACTTCTTTTTACCCTTCTACTATTCCCCAAATTACCTCCAATCTAAACTTCCATTATACACTTAAAATATTCACATACCGACCGAATTACCTGGCGATTCGTCGACTCCATAATACCAGGAAATAGTATGGGTACCCCACCACAAAAACGATCTCTAATTTCCTTCACCCCCCGACAATCTGTCAGCAGATGGCATAAACTCTCTTCTACCTCACCACAAAATCGGCAAGCACACTCGGCCACGGGCAAAGACCCATTCTTTTCAAAACCCTTTTTCCTACTTCGTAATGGTAGACAATTCGCCTGGAGTTGGAACCACATCTTTAATATTTCTGCGGGTAGACCTAGCTTAAAATAAAATTCTAATCCAAACAAATTCTTAAACTTCGGATAATTAGTGAGTGACTCCGACTTCCAAATAGCCTCATTCTATAACTGAGTTTCTTGGTCCTGAAGTACCGAAGTAAATTTTCCTATCAAATTTCCTAAATCTTCGGCATCACCATGTCCATCATTCCAGGCATACGACAGTCCAGCTTCGTCCAACAGCTTTTTCACTTGTCAAGGCCAAGAACGCTTCTTTTTTGATCCCAGGGTCTCTAAGTATGCCACTTTCAGCAGCCTATCTTCTTAGAGACTTACTATTTTTAACCAAAATCTAACAACTTGCACTAGCCTACGCGTCCTAAGAGACAGCAAACCCAATTCTCCTTTGTTGCATGTTGCAGAATTGCACGGTCCTGTATCTGGGGAATAAGCTTTTCAACTAGAATGGTCGTTTTGGTCGTATTCTAACATGGGGACAAATACTCTTCATGACTAACTCTCCTTGCTGATGCAAAATCGCCGTGTACCTAGCGGAAGAGCAGGAAGCGGTATAACAGATTTGGCCACCTTTTGCCGTGATTGGTTGACACAGGATTTGAGTAGTTGAGTTTGAGTCATTAGGGAGACGTTTTCTTGTTCTTCCTGAGGATCACTAGCGTATTTTGAACTTAGTCATATAGAGTATAACACGTACACGGAACTTGGCGAAGACGGAAAATCTACTTGACCGGATTCCAATAAATAAAATTCAGCTCTGGGATCCCGTTGAAACCTTTGGTCTTGTTTCTTTTGTAGGCTAGTTGGGTTTACTTTCAGCCATTTTTATGTGGACTGTCGACCTCGATGAGTGACGGGTACGACGAAACATCCATATATCTGATAAAGATAAAGTCTTTTATTCACCAAAAACTTATCATGGCTCACGCCAAATTTGTTTGGTATAGTCATGGATACAACTTACGAGCACACACATAAATCATAATAGCCCTACGTATATAGTGCTACAACGGCCATAAAAAACATTATGAATTTAAACTAGCAGCTCAGCTTATGCTTCGTTATACAGCTTTAGAAATGGTATGTTTCGTTCACCCTGTCACCCAAGGTTATTGCCGTTTTGCGACGCACCAAGTCTGCGTAGTCTCTGACTGACATGTGGGGAAGCTGAAGGGACAAAACTCTTTGCAAACATGTGGTGGGCACATTTGATTTGCTGCAACTTTCAACCGCAGTAGCTACCTTGCGAGGGAGTCTTTTTGTCAGCTTTTCAGAAGGGAAAATATTTTTGTTGATTGGGTGATTCAGAGATTTGACACCAAACTCCATGCAGAGTTTCACCCTTCGTTCATGTAAGGAGGCGATTTCGAATTTACATGGTAACTCTTCGTAGGACCTCTCGGCCACCTTTGACGCTATGATTAGGGCTCTTTTTATGGCACTTGAGCATACTCAAGTGCCATATAGCGATTGTAATTTCTGTCGGTCTGTCTGTCTGTCTGTCTGTCCCGGCTTTGCTAGTTTGGGCACTTCTGCATAAGCTAGGACGATGAAACTTGGCAGGTATATCAGGGACCCGACCAGATTAACTTACAAATAATCACTTCCCCGATCCGATTTTCCCCGGATCCGGGAGTCCGGAAACTAGGAACAAGGGTAGCAAATGAGGAGCAAAAAAGGAAATGCCCTGATGGGGTATCGATCCAGCTACCTCTTTCATGGAAGCCACGCACGCTAGCTTAAAGCGCCATTCGACCTTGTATTTAAAGCCGAATGCACGAACAGTCACAGTTTATTGATTGAGATGCGTCAAGAACAAATGCTTCGGAGTGGAGGATGGGAAATCCGGAAACTAGTAACATGCATAACTTTAGAATGGGTAATCGGAGATGCATGAAACTTGACTTATGTCAAGAACAAGTGCTTCAGATGCTCATTTTCAAATCCGAACCAGATCCGATAACTGGGGGGGGGGGGGGGGAGGCTGGAGGGGGGCACCGGGAATCACGTGAAACGCTTCCATATAAGCTAGGACAACGAAAATTGTCAGGCGTATCAGGGAACCGATCAGAATATCTTGGAAATAATTACTTCCCCGATCTGGCCATCGTGTGGGGAGTGGAGAGATGCGAAATCCGGAAGCTAGTAACATGCATAACTTTGGAACGGGTAATCGGACATGCATGAAACTTGACACATATCAAAACAAAGTGTTTCATTTGTTGAGTTTCAATTCCGGACCAGATCAGATAACTGGGGGGGGGGGGGGGGCTGGAGGGTGGCACCGGAAATCTTGTGAAACGCTTCCACATATGCTAGCACAATAAAACTTGGGAGGCATATGAGGGAACGAACCAGATTAACTTGGAAATAATCACTTCCCCGGTCCAGCTATCGCGGGGGGAGTGGATGGATGGGGAATCCGGAAACTAGCGACATGCTTAACTTCGGAATGGATAATCGGATCTAGTGACAAGACAGTTAGGGTAGTTCCAGACGCGCTATGACCGTAAAGTTTAGCAGGCATATTAGGGACTCTATCAGATTGGCTTAAAAATTGTCCCTCCCCCGATCCGATCATTGTTTGGAAGAAGAAGCAGTTGTCAATGAGTGGTATAACCATTTCAGAGTTACTAGATCAGGCCCATTTTCTGATGAAACGAATATCGGGAGAGAGATCCAGCCTTGAAAACTGCAAACCGTATCTGACAAACATGCTAACTGTTCTAACAAGTGCCATATGAGCTTTCAGCTCTTGTTTTAGTCTTACTTTGAACTATTTCTCATTTTCTCCGTGTAGCCGAGCCTCCGCTGGTTACGCGCCCGCGGACGACTGGTTTCGGAGACGTCATTCGCGCCTCATTTGGAAATCCGACCAGACAGCACCAGTCTATTGAAGTTAGTCATGAACCAGGTCCAGTCGAAGAAAACGATCCCAGTGAAGAGCTAGACTAGTTAGAACCAAGAACAAATAAGCAAAAGAATCTCCGTCTCCCGATCTCTGTAATAAGACCATGCGGAGTCGAATAGATTCCCGATGCCCTGCCCCGAACGAGCGGAAGTTAAAGCACGACTCTAACTAGAAACGATCTTTTCTCTATGAAACGGATCAGAAAAATCGTTTTGGGAAAATACCATTACTTTCCATCTGAAAAAAGCGATTTCCTTGCTAGTGCTTGTCGATCCTGTCCAGCCTTCCTGCTTTCCGACGCGGCTGCTGAAACGTTTGAAAACTGAACGCGCAGTGGTTAAAAAGTAGGAAAATGCAACAAATAAAAGAAGTCAAAAAGAGAAGATTCTCATATCCTTTTGTGTGAAAGAGCTGTCAGCGGACGTTGAAGATTCTGGCAAACGTTGCGTTGCGTAACGGGCAAAACTCGGCACGGATGAAAAAGCCCTAAAATTCGTAAGCACAAGACGGAACAAAGGAGAAAAGTGGGGATTTTAGAAGCTTATAATTCCATAAGGGAGCTAGGTATATTGTAAAAGGCAGAAAAAGCAAGAGGGGTCCTTTAACAGCTACGCGGAACATCACAATTCGTTACCTCTACAAAGAGCTCGTCGCAGTAGGGCCCCGGAGAAGAAAAGTCGAGTGTAAGCGACTATTGCTTGTTTAACATTTGTAACGTCACTGCAGAGGCGGATCATACACACCTGCTACGGTCTACTCCTCTCAATGTGCAGCGGCTAAGAGTGAAGTAGACGGGCGTCAACTCGAAGCTCCGCAAGTAGCTCTTGCTTTCTCAGTTTTGTCGGAATATTCATAGTCGGGGCATGGGACCAAAGACGGAGGTTCTGTTGGCTTATATTTTCTTGTTAGAACGTAATGTGCGTCCCGACATATAAATCACTTTTCGTTAACGACCGAAGCGTTAATTATACCATATTTTATTGAAGCTAATATTAACGGGTGTGCCAGTGTAACGCGTGTCTTTGTTGTACCGTACTTCAAGTGTATATTGAGTTATTAATTTTTAGATCTTAGGGGCTGTTAGTTTATTTGGAACTTAGTGTTTTAGTAGTTATCGCTTGTCATATCACAAGGATTTTAGTTGGAACAGGGCCATCTAGTAACAGCTTTGTGAAAACGGGACTGATTTTTTTTTTTTTTTTTTTTTTTTTTTTTTTAGTTGTAACTAACACTATAGGGTATCTGCAAGAAACCTCCTATTCTGGGTTCCTTTTTTATCTCATTGCTACTAAACCGTAATATATTTCAAAAGGTAAATGTGAGAATTTTTTAAGCGGGCAACTGATAGCGACCATATTTAGCCGAATCGCTGTCATGGACGCAGTATTTGAAGTAATCTCCTATCCTGGGTTCCTTTTTCTTATTTCATTACTACTAAACCGTAATATATTTCAAAAAGTAAATGTGAGATACTATTGTTTAAGTGCTATGCAACACTCTGACAACTGATGGCGACCATTTTTAGCCGAATCGCTGTCATGGACGCAGTATTTGAAGGAATCTCCTATCCTGGGTTCCTTTTTTTATCTCGTTATAAATAATACATTTCAAAAGGTAAATAATATTATCGTTCAAGTGCTGTTCAACTAGCACTGAAGATGATCTGCGAAAAATCTCCTATCTGGGTTCCTATTTATCTCGGTTCTATCAAACCGTAGTATATTTCAAAAGGAGAATTGTTTGGGTAAAACTGACAACTGATGGGTAATATGTTTTGCCACATGCTCGATATGAGCATGTTTAGTCGAATCCCTGTTACAGACGCAGTATTTGAAGATGTACAAACGGGATTTAGTTGGCACAGTGCCATGCAGTAACAGCTCTGAACAAAAAGGATGATTAACTAGCACTGAAGATGATCTGCAAAAAATCTCCTATCTGGGTTCCTATTTATCTCAGTTCTACGAAACCGTAATATATTTCAAAAGGTAAATGTGAGAATTGTTTAAGTGCTATGCAACAGTCTGACAACAGATGGCGACCATGTTTAGCCGAATCGCTGTCATGAACGCAGTATTTGAAGGAATCTCCTATCCTGGGTTCCTTTTTTTATCCCATTGTAATAATACACTTCAAAAGGTAAATGTGAAAATATTATCGCTTAAGTGCTATTCAACGAGAAAGTATCAAGAAATACGGAAATATGTTTTGCCAGAGGCTCGTTAAGAGCATGTTGAATCCCTGTTAGAGACGCTGTATTTGAAGCTTTGAGCAAAACGGATGATTAACTAGCACTGCAGATGATCTGCGAAAAATCGCCTATCTGGGTTCCTATTTATCTCGGTTCTAACAAACCGTAATATATTTCAAAGCAAAATATTGTTTAAGTGCTATGCAGAATATACTAGAGAGTACTGAAAATAATATGACCGATGACGAGCATACCTATAGTGGAATACCTGTTACGGACGCAGTATTTGAAGATGTACCGTGCAGTATTTTTCCTAAATGAAATTGTCACTCCTTGTCTGTGTAATTACAGTTTAGTCCTGAACTTCAGTAACATAAACCACTTAGGGATTTCAAATCGGGCTAAAAACGGTACTTGTGTTGGTCGGCCACAACTGCCTGATTTTGTATACCCTCTGCCAGATGCTTTGTATACCTAGCGCTTGATATAGAATCGTTTTAATTCTCCACAATAGCATACAGCTAGCCTCGGATTGTCAACGTTACAGCGGATTACAATCATAATACAATACATTCAAAGATTTGTCGAGTTAAAATGCTTAATAAAATAAGGGACAAATGAATTCAGGTACCTCTCGGATGATTTCGTTGGCGGTATAGGCTACCCTATACCTAATGTTTGATACCTGCGCCAAGCGCTGGATACCTCTAGATGCGCTAGCCCTGACCTGCTCCACCAGAATGAATTCTGATTGGTTGACTTGTGTTAGGCATAGGGTATGCCGAACATTAGATATACCCAGCGTTTGGCATAAGCGCATAGGGAGTCATAAAATGAGGAGTGTGTATGTATTACGACGACTGTATTTGTATGTGAAGAAGCACTCTTAACCTGATGTTATGGCGAGAGGTGTAGTAGGCCGGACATAGACGGAAAAGTAGCGTGCACACACAGTCCGAATTTCGCAGTCCGATGCGAATTGCCTTCTCCGCTCCGGAATTTTGACGCATCGCATGCGGATTCGGTCCGATAATTTCGTTCCGATTTGAATAGAAAATATTCTACTTTTACCGGAGCGAATTTTAAACGCATGCGAAATTGTGACCTGAGAATTGAAAAATTAGAAGCTGTGTTTGACATTTCAACTGTTTATACGACCTATTTAATGTCAGCTGCATTCATTCATTCGGCAATCAATCAGCATCATCTGACTGTAGGCTAAGCAGTGGACTTTTCAAACCTGGGGCCAAGTTTCACGTCTGAATTTCGTTTTATCTGAAAAACCTGTCGGGCATCGTGACGCGAATTTCGTATGCGCGTTTTCGCGTGCGGAATCTTACCGGACTGTGTGTGCACTTAGCTTAAATGTCCTTATATACAGTAATCGGAGTTGGGACAGCCTAGGGCGTCTGGTGGCCTACTACACGTGCAGACTTCACGGGCTCATTATGGATTCCCCCGGTTGATTCACATTAAGGTTTGCGTACCGAACCACAATAGGCTATAAAGCACCCATCATACACTAGGCCTTGCAGGCCAGCCCACTCTAAGGAGCTTTATACAAGACTCATAATAATGCCTGAGGTCCGTAAATAAACAAAAGGTTTTATTCTCTGGTATGAACTGTACTTACAGAATAAACAACCTTTTTAGTAAAAAGGGTTGTTCCCGGTCGAGACCCCGGAGAAGAAGTGCCGAAGAAGATGACTCATGCTCGCCGGATGTGTCATGAAAATGAGTTGATAAAATAATAAAAGAGTCACGGCAGAATAAGAGATTAAACAAACCGAATGGAAAGGGAGTAGCGCTGCGTAGCGGCGGCATAAGTTAGCAGTGCGGGGTGCAGATGGCACCACCGTAACATATGGTAGATTGACTTGTGTCCCTTTACAAATCAATATAGATGCATTTCTTCTCGCCGTCGTGGCTGTAAGGCTTGGAATCTCGCCTGTTGATTACGTGTGTGTACTAACGGCGTTGGCCTTATTCTGCATCGGACTGTTTGCGTATCCACGTAATGGCTAGCACGGCATTTTGCTCTTTGGCAGGCTAGCTGGCAATGTTCTGAAGCACCTCTCCTATGAAGAGCGCCTTTTTTTTAAACTTCCGTAGCAGGGGCGTAATTTGCTATGGGGCAGGGGGGGGGCAACTGCCCCCAGACCCCAGTTTGTCCCCCCCCCCCCCCAGCATGATGTTTGCCCCTCCAGCTGAAATTTAGCGTCTTTGAAACTCTAGTCGAAGCTAAGATAGGCCTACAGAATTCAATCATCCACAGAAACAGATCGGTTTTCTTTAGTATACCTTTGTCTTTATGGTAAAATTGGAACACGGAAGTCTTGACACTTTTATAGCAATATACCTGCGCTATGCAGGGTTAAACACGTCTATGTCAGATGCGGAGGCGTTCCTAGCCAAAATGTTTTTGGGGGGGGGGGGGCAAAGAATTTACCGACCGGCTGGTAATTTTTACCGACTGTTTTCAAGAAAAAAACGACTATTTTGACGAAAAATCTACTGATTTTCAGAAAAATCGACTGATTTAATGAAAAAATTAACTGTTTTGGCGAAAAATCGCGGCGCTTCGCGCCGACTCGGTTATTTTTTACCGACTGGCCGACAACATTGGGGTGAGGGGCTCCCTCCCAGTCGTTACACCCCAGGTCAGACGACCGACTAAGTGCTCTTTTGGTCGTACCCAAACTGAAAAAGCGAAGAAGCTTGACATCAATCGCGCAGTGGACAGTTTCGCGAATTTGAAGAAGCGTCGTTTCGCCCTGGTCGATTAGTAAAATATCTCTTTGTTTTTTGTTGTTTTTATTACGTTTTTCTTCTTGAAATAAAACTGCTCATTTTCACTTGACTTGGGAAAATCGGCTCCAACTTTGCCCCCCCCCCCCCCCAGGATTTTGACAAAATTACGCCCCTGTTCCGTAGCATCCTTAAAAAGAAAATCTCCACCACTCGGTGACAGTAATGTTTCCTTTAAACACTTTAACGTCTCCTACTCTTTCCAAAACAAAATAGCCAAACAAACTTAACTTTAAAGGACACCTCGCACTATTTACTCTTCAGCTATAACAGTATTTCAAAACATTTTAAAACTTTAAAACTAGGCTGTGCTTTCAACGAATAACCCACGGTTTTGACTGCTTTAAGCCTTTAGGCTACCGGGACCCGTTAGCTTACAGCGAAAACAGTGACACAATTTACATAACCGTTTTTTCTGATGGAAAAACTTGTCGTAGACAACCGTCGACAGCGTGACACAAATCGAAGATAGCAAAGACGGCAAGTGAGAAAATCAGCGTGGTTTTGTTAGAGGGGTTAGAATGTACCGTACGAAATTGGGGTCTTCGGGTTTAGAAATAGATGGAGTGATTATCGAAGTAGTTTCCGTTAGTAGGTCCTTTAAAAAAAAGCTCTTCATTCGGTGACATCAATATTTCCTTTAAAGACTTTAACGTCACCTACTCTTTCCAAAACAAAATAACTAAATAAACTTAACTTTAAATTCAAAAACTTTCATTTCATTTGTTTCATACCGATTATGAATTTTTTGTTTCCTCCTCCTCAGTTCAACACACCCACACATAAGAAAGCCTTGACAAGCTCGACCGACCATCGCTGACTTTTTGGCGAAGACGAGAGGACGTGATTTTTGCCCATAAGTTGGTCACCACTATCAGAAGTGAACGACTGATGGTAGGTTTACACACTGCGTAAAATCCGAGCGTATTTTACGCACGTTTTGAGCTTGAAAACATTTATAGCAATACGGACGTATTTGAGAAATCGGTCCGTTTTGTATCTAAATACTTCCTTCATAAAATCCGATGCGAATTGCCGCCAGACGCGCTAGAGGAACAATAACAATCACACGTGAGATGGGGGGATAAGTTATCTGACGGGTGAATAAGCGATTAGGCTTTCGCTTCGTATTGAGTCGCGCATTAGCCCCGTTGAAACGTCAGCCAGCACTCAGCACTGAAGTCGGAAGCCAGAAAAGACAAACTTGATGACGCTTGACAGAACAGAGTTGGGTAAAGCAAAAAGAGGGGAAGAGGCATTTTAAACAGTTCTAAACATGGTTAGGCCTAAGAGGAATTGGAAATAGCAAAACAAACCTGGATAAACGTAAGCAAAGAAGTAATGTGTCCTTGTCTTAATGATAGCGCACCTAGTGGCCAAAAAAGAACTAATCCGAGAGGAATTTTATGATGGGCGTAGTGCGTAAAATACGCTCGGATTTTACGCAGTGTGTAAATGGACCATGACAGAAGGCAACTGAAGCAATATCTCAGCAAGAAACGAGAGCGGTCCAGTTTCTTCGCAAACCGGGTTGGAACTCCCTTAGCGAGGAGACAGAAATGGTCGAAACAAAAGACTCCTTCTAGAGGAGGGTAGATAGTGACTGGAAAGACGTCACCTGGAAAACTAGCTATAAGGATCCAGTGTAGACTTCCAAAGGTCAGCTCCGGTGACTTTAATAGGCTACGCAGCCTCGTCGCTAGCAAGTGCGATTTAAGGTAATTGTACATAAGGTGCTTTTCAGCGATACACTTGTGGGCCACACACTTCTGAGTGTTTGTCGCGGAAGCACAATTGTGTGCCACAAGTTGAAACTCGCGGAAACGCTGTTTTGTCTATTTTTTGGGCGGTAATTTCAAATCTCTGAAAATAAAATTCATGCAAAATCTCAATAAATAAAACTCCAGGCTTTCGGCCTTACCATTCCGTGCAAAACCGGTCCTCAGTGTTATATCTGCATGCTTGAGGAAGTTTTTGATAGTATTGTTTTAACATTATTTTGCTGCTAAATTTGAATTTACCGCCGGAATTCAAGCCACAAAATCGAGAATCACCTCGGCAGTTGTTTATAGAATTTGAGCCACGAAGCGAGCCAGAAAAACCTTGTTGGTCTCGGAAACAAACTTGTGGGCCGCACGAAAGACCGCGAAAACATTCTTTTCGAGCCACAATCAACCCGCAAACTGTTTGGGGAGCACGGAAAAACGCCTATAGTTCGCGACAACTGAACAAACTCAAACACCTTTTCTGGCTGGCTTTTGGCTTTTGTATATCAAGGGCTAGAATGCTCGCTCCGGGTTTCATTATCTTCCCACGCTCAGAAGCAGGTCAGATCAAATTCATTAGTTGCGTTTTTGTAGATACCATGAATTTGATACCACGGTCTAAAGTCATTTTTGGGATCCCAAAACGTAAGTGGAGGGTACATCGTAAAAGTTGTCCGTCTGTAAGCACGATAACTCTCGAAGGGAACGAGATATCTTGATGAAACTTGATGAAGACATGCTGAACATGAATATGAAAACCGCCTTTCTCGCCGTACAAGTAGTTCGCCCGGAATCCGGCCAAAACCGGAAAGCTTATTAAAAGTAAAAGTTTTATATAAAGTTGATTAGATGTTCGATTTAGGGATAAGAAGACATGCTGAAGATTTATATGAAAATCATTTTCTTGTCCGACAAGTAGTTCGCCCGGAATCCGTCCAAACCGGAAAAATTTTTTAAAATTAAAAGTTTTATCTGAAGGTGATTAGATGTTCGATTTAGGGGTACGAAGACATGCTGAATCCGCTTTCGACAATCATTTTCTACCCGGACATACAGTTCGCACGGAATCCGGCTGAAACCGGAAAATTTGTTAAAAGTTAAAATTTTATCTGAAGTTGATTAGATGTTCAAAATCGGGGTAAGGTGATACTCTGAATTCGTTTTTACGCTTTAGTTTTTGCCGAACAAGTAGTTAGACCGGAATCCGGTCGAAACCGGAGATTTGGCAGAAGTAATGCAGGGAGGTTTGATCAGTTTCGTCAAAGTAGATATGACTTATAGCCTAGGGGTAAATACACACATGGTGAATCCATATCTCAACTTGGTTTTCTCAGATGATTAGCCATTGACCTTCTTCTGTTTTCGAAGGGGTAGAGCCACCTTAACAACAAACTGAAACTCTTCTGAAGACTGCAAGTCAAGATAGTACATGATCATTTCAAGCACAGGGCCAGAATTTTTCTCAGATTCGAAACCTTTGGTCTTGTTGCAGTTATCGTGGTATCTGATATTCAGTTACCACGGTCCGACCGTGATAACTGATCGCAGTATCTGAAAAAGGCATCTCACGTTCATCAGTTTTTGTCAAATTGGTGTGAAAGAAGTGATGTGACTGAATATCAGTTTTTCTTTTTGATGACTTCGAAAAGCGAAATTTCGGCAATTGTCGTATTTGCAGAGCAACCGCATATCAGATACCACGGTAACTGCAAAAACGACTAATTGCAGACCCAGTTACCGTGGTAACAGATATGCAATCTGCAAAAACGCAACTATTAAATCAGTGAGCAATCGTTAATGTCAGCATCAGCACCTGGCAGGTTGCCGATGTAATCACTTGAATCTGGAGAAAAATGGCGAAGAGAAATTTAAAAAAAAACTTTCTTCGGTAAAGTCGTTGCGAAGGGAAAAGAGTTGGCAACGGCAAAAGTGCAGCCGTGCTCATTTGATAGAAATAATGTTTCGACTGAACACGATACGACGCTGGTTCGAGGTTCGCTGCGTCATTTGTGTCAAATGAGCGTGCCCACCCTCTTTGCCAAAAAATATTTCTCGTCATTGCCTTACTTTAGATTCTAGACTCTAAGTGATTACATATGCAACCTATGACGTGCCGATCCGAATTTTAAGAACCATAACAGGCCTCGTTCCGCTCGGCTACTTGTTTATTTCGAGACTCAAATGATCACTATGCAACCAGCTAGCAGGGGCGTAAATTGCTATGGGGCAGGGGGGGGGGGGACAACTGCCCCCCCAGACCCCAGTTTGCCTCCCCCAGCTTGATGTTTGCCGCCCAGCTGAAATTTAGCGTCTTCTACACTCGAAGACGCTAACTGCGACTGCATCGAACGAACGATTCTTTTCGTGTATGAAACGCGTAAAAACGTATCTTCGCACGTCTATCTCAGACGACCGACTAAGTGATCTTTTGGTTATTGGTACCCAACCTGAAAAAGCGATGAAGCTTGACGTCAATCGCGCTGTGGACAGTTTCACGAATTTGAAAAAGCGTCGTTTCGCCTTGGTCGATTAGTAAAATATCTCTTTGTTTCTTTGTTTTTATCACGTTTTTCTTCTTGAAATAAAACTGCTCATTTTCACTTGACTTGGGAAAATCGGCTCCGACTTTGACCCCCCCCCCCCCCCCAGGATTTTGACGAAATTACGCCCCTGCCAGTCAGGTCACTCAGGTGCAGATACGTAATTTAAGAACCGTGATTAGGCCTCGCTGTGCTCGGCTACTCTTTTTCAGTTCTTTTCTTATAGAGTATAGCTTGAGAAAACTCTAAGCACTGTACAGTACCAATGTGTGGCTCCAAAAAGCCACCAAAATTGGGCCTACTGCTAAGATCTTGGCTGAAGCTACGTTTACACGGAGGGTATTTACCCGTACTCCGCGCGTATTTTTTCGCGCGACAGCTGTACTGACGTAGATTGTTGTAACCCTAGGTTCACACTGCTGCTTCGTATTCGACACGATTTTTTCTTTGATGTTCCAACGTGCGACAGAATCGCATGAACGTTCCCACTACCACGCAGACGCAAAAGGAAAATGAAATTTTTCGTCGAGATTATTCTGCAAAAGGACAAAGAAGCCCTAGAGGAAACGACCTCTGAAGATGCTGGGAGATTACCCATCTGAATACCCACCCACTTATTCGGAAATTTTCAGTCAAACCCTATATGTAATCTTGCTCAAAACAGGTTAACAAAAGTCTATTCAGAATATGCTTTGCATTCAGCCATCCTAGGATTACAGTCAGACAAGGTGGAGCAATTTTTAGTCTTGAAAATTAACTAATCTTTGTTTTTTCTTTCTTTCCCTAAAAAAACCGCATGCGTTATGTCGGATCAGTTTGAAATATTTCAACGCATCCGACACTGCGACAAAACGCAAAGTTCTGCTTTGCTTGTCGCATGGTTTGTGTCGTATGTCGCATGACGCAGAATTTTGCGCGAAATCGCAGCAGTGTGAACCAGGGGTAATTCTTAAACTCCTGAACAAATGCGCACCTGCCGACTTGCCAACTCTCAGAACAGCGAGCTGGCGGACATGAGTCATAGCAGTGTGACTGCGACCTGGCCAGCTGACCGTGTTCGCGGACTTACCGATTGATGACGGGTGCAAAATTGGCAAGTGCGCAGGTGGGATAGCGCCTTATTGAGTAGAGCGGTAAATTGTATATATAAGCAGGGACCCATAAATTTCCTGTAATGACTCGCCATTCAGGGGGCTTGTCAATAAGAGATTTCTGATGCGCTCTTGACCGAGTGTCATATAGTTCGAGAAATACCCACGGGGATAAAATACCCGACTATCCAGATAGACAAAATTTTTCGCAGCTGTTGTGCTGAACTAGGAATATTTCTCTGTAATGTGTAATAGAAGGGTATCCTGGATCTTTTGTCCTAGCTTAGCTTAAATTTTGTCCATCTAAGCAAGAACGCCGATTCGACCCAAGCGGAACTTTAAGAAAACTAGGTGAGGCTCGGGCAACATAGCAACATCAAAGCATAGGAAATGACAAGCCCCCTGAATGGCGAGTCATTAAGAGGAAATTTATGGGTCCCTGATATAAGTAAGAATTTTCCACGTTTAATCGGATGAGTGGAGATGAGAGAGAGACTTGGATCAGACCATTAGACGACTACTGTACAGTTGGTAGCATTTGCGATATTGTTAAAGTGAGGATTATCTATGGATTAACGTCAACTTGGAATCGAGTGAGTTATAACTATATTGATTAATAAAGTACATAGTAACCGTAGTTTGTTCAACTCTACATGCCCTGGGAGAAAGATAGACCCACGAGCCTCCCCACGCTACCGAAACGAGGATACACCTACATCTTCCTCTCTATTACACAGCAACAAATCTCCGGGTATTTTGGACATCAATTTCGCGATCTTTTTATCCGGGGACTTGTTACGAACTACAAAGAGCGTGTTCCACCCCCGTACCAATAGTAACTATTAGTTACTAAATTCGTTCCAACCTCACGAAAAGTTACTAGGCTGACTGTTCCAGCCTTCTCGAAATAGTAACTAATAGTAACTATTTGCTTACCACGCTCGGAAGCGTGGTAACTACGGATCTCTGCACGTGATTGGTCGGATTCGCCCGTGGCATGATATTCTGCTGGAAAATAGAAAAATCTTTCCAGCCTTGACGACAGAAAGGCAGAATTCGTGACGTCATGTGTAGTAACTACGGTAAGTACGATGGAACACGCTCAAAGGCTCTTGTAAAGCATTGTCCAAATAGGTGTTGTAAGATGTATTACGGCGTATAAGCCTTATTACAGATTCCTCTTTTCCTCGGTGCGCGCTGTAAAAACGCGAATAAGGAAAATGGAGCTCGGCTCTATTCTTCCTTATGCAGAGCCATTCAGATTGCTTGGTTGCTTCTGCCAGCGGGCCGAGGAAAGGAGCAGCGCCGTCAGTGTTGCCACGAGAAGCACGAAAGTTCTACTTTGTTGGAATCTAAAGAAACAACTTTTCTTCAAAAGCACACGTTTTGTTCTTTTACGACTGCTCGTGGCAACAGTGACGGCGCTTCTCCTTTCCTCGGCCCGCTGGCAGAAGCAACCAAGCAATCTTAATGGCTCTGCATAAGGAAGAATAGAGCCGAGCTCCATTTTCCTTATTCGCGTCATTACAGCGCGCACCGAGGAAAAGAGGAATTGTAATAAGGCTTATACGCCGTAATACATCTTACAACACCTATTTGGACAATGCTTAAGAATAATTTTTCCGATCTTTATAAACTCGAAAAACTGTACAGCGTGACAACACCGAACGCTGCATTCTTAAGAACCTCTCGGGCTTCCATTCTGAACGAGCGCGTGTACTAAGACGTAAACATCGCCTATAGCGCTATTCAGCTTATTACATGTATTTGGATAATAAGCTGGTACTCTATGAGCGTGTTCCATCCTCGTACCAATAGTAACCATTAGTTACTAAATCCGTTCCAACCTCACGAAAAGTTACTACGCTGACCGTTCCAGCCTTTTCGAAATAGTAACTATTTGCTTACCACGCTCGGGAGCGTAGCAAGCGTGGTAACTACGGATCTCTGTCACTTGATTGGTCGGATTCGCCCGTGGCATGATATTCTGCTGGAAAATAGAAAAATCGTTCCAGCCTTGACGACAGAACGGAAGAATTTGTGACGTCATGCGTAGTAACTACGGTAAGTAGGATGGAACACGCTCTATATGACTTAAGGCGTATTCTCGCCGTTCCCCGAGGAGTCCTCGGGGAATCGAAGGGAACGGCGAGAATAGAGGGAGTCACTCCACGCGAACTCCGCGTACAGAAACAGCGAGAATACGGGGAATGCTTCTAAAATGGATTTGTTCGAAAAATTAATATGCAGCTGAAAAATTTAGTCTCGATCCACTTTACTTTTGGTTTTGTTTATTCTGATTCTTTTTTAATTAATTTTACATAGCACCTACAACAGCAAACATTGATTCCCCTCCGAATTTGAAAGGTAGTCCTTTTTGATGATGGTGATGATAATCGGAGCATTCCCCGTCCGTGGGGACTCGCGAGAATACGGGGAGTGAGTCCCCGGGACAAACAAAAACGCGGGGACTCCTCAAGTGGAGTCCTCGGGGAACGGCGAGAATACGCCTTTAAGTCCAGAACAAAGATCGTGGTCTGATTACCTTTGGTCCAAAACACGCCAATGATCCTCAGGAAGAAGGAGAAAGCGTGTCCGTGCGACTGAAACTCAACGACTCAGACCCTGTGGCAATCAATCACCGCGATCTATGGGAGCAGCTGTGACACCACTTCTGCCTTTCTTCCGCTAGGTACCTGGAGAGGCCGGAGATTCTGTATCGGCAAGGAGAGATAGTCATCATGAGTATTGACTACATCAGAAAATCGCCTTGCCATCTAGCGGCCAACTAATAAACTAGCTAAAAGTGAAAGTGAAAGACTTTCGATCCTTCTGTTCAGTTCAGATAGAAAAAAAAATCAAGTGACCTTAATAAATTATTAAGCTGGAACAGAATAAAAATAACTGAGGACACAGTTGAAAAGCAAGATATGTCCGATCTTCGGAAGTCTGACTGGGCTGTCTTCAGCACTGGATGTTGCTTTTGACAGACATCAGGAGCCTGAGACTGCAGTCACCTTTCATGTCAGTACAGTACTTGCTGCTTCTCTTTCTTAATCTTCTTACTAGGCCTACTGATCAAATTGTTATCTATTATGCTGTATACTAATACACTTGAATGGGACTTGGTTCATGGGGGAATGAGCCGAAGTTGCACTTGGCTGAATTGAACTGAATCTAACCACACATGTGGCCCTTGTGAAATATTAATATAAAACTTCTTACCGTACCGTAAAATGGGGTGGCTTTGCACACTTTTACTGGTTTTTAGTCTGTAACTTTTGAACGGGCTGAGCTTTTGTCTCGATTTAAATTGCATTAATGCATAACACCATCCTGCTGTTGATTACCTTGCTTAAAAAAAAATACAAGTCATAGGGAACATTTTTTGTTTTGTTTTTTTTGTTGGGCCAAAGACACCCCAGGGCTTGGGGTGACTTCATCCCAAACCTTTTTAACCCCTTTTTTAAGGTGCTTTCCGACTCTAGGAGTAATGTAAGTATTTCTGAGGGGTGGCTTTGGCCCACGAAACGGTCTTTTAAAAAAAACTTTCTTCAGTAGACATTTTATTCTTAAAATATATAAAAACTAAGCTACTGATTTGGCACTTTCAAGAAATCACAGATCTGATGTGCTAGGCTGGGCGGATAATTATGTTTGGTCAAATATTCAAGAAACTCACTACGAAACTCACACTAAAATCAACTTCACGAATGAACAGAACTCAACTTCAAGAACCACATAAATCCCTCAGAAATCCGGGAATTCAAACACTAGTGATCGAGATGATGAACAAGTGTTAGAAACGGCAGGTGGATTTAGTGACTTGAGAAGATCAAGGTGTCCATACCAGATCTCATCCACTTCTTCTGGCCACTTCCACTTCTTCACTCCGGCCATAGCCATCGCTTTTATCTTTAGCCTTTTTTTTCTTGGGATCAAGCCGAGTAACTTCTCCTGGAAACCTCTCTTCTTCATATTCAAACTGAACAAAATCGCCTGGTTTGAGATGGTTGTAGATCTCAATTCCAGGCAGTGACTTTTCACGTGGAAGCTGAGTCTCTTGCTCTCCTTCATCTTGCGACGAATCCGAGCTTTCTGGTTCCTTGCTTCTTTTGGGAGCAATCTTCTTTCCTTTTTGGGCAACAGCTTTCTTTTTCATAGGAACGGATGCACCGTTTCTCTTTCTTTTCAGTCTTACTTGATCAGGGTGAATACCATCCTCAAACATCCTTTTCTCGGCTTCTTCTCCAGATCAGGATCGTTGCTTCCTGAAGCTTTGCAACGGAAGTCTTCAACAGAGTAGCTTTTGCCAGCAGGAACATCAAGTCGTTTCTTTTTTGCTGTCCTTTTGGGTTCATTGGTTCCGCGCATGTCTGTCAGCATGTCAATAACTGTCTTATTGAGGACATCTGCAGAACCATCTGCTGATGATGCCGAAGGCAAACGACTGAGAACCTTCGTTCTGTCCAAAGGTACGATTCCACTTTTAGCAAAGCCAGAGATCAGGTCCAGTGCCCCATTTGCATCCATCAGTGACTCTGTCAGCTCCTTTAAAAGCCTAGGAAAATGCTCTTTAGGCAACGAAACGTCTTTTCGACCTTCACCACGTGTCTTGAATCTTGTCAGGATCTGCCTCCACTTCACTTTCATAGGCCAAAAGAAGGCCACATCGAGCGGCTGAGTAAGATGAGTGGAGTTCGGGATCAACGCTACAAAGCCAATGTTTTCTTGTTCACACTGTCTGACAATGTCCACATCGAAATGCGAGGACCAGGGAGCTTCTTCAACCGGGGCAACAGACTGAGTGTGAACCAATCATGAAAGGAAGCAGCCTCGAACCAGCCGGACTTGGATCTGTTGAATCTACAACCTTTGGGCCCTCCTTGGACCCAAGTATTCCACAATTTCTCGCTTTTGTACACCACATAAGGAGGCAGCACTTCCCCTGCTGCGTTACCAGCAAACATTACGGAAATAGCAGATTTCGTCGAGTTCAGTATTCTCTCAGGGTACTTGCTGCCACGTTTCGTCACTACTTTTTATTCCCTGGGTCATCCGTAAGGTTAGTTTCGTCGTAGTTCCACACATTCTCAGGTGGTACTCCATCAACTTCCCGCTGCAAATGATCGAAGTATTTGTTAACTGCTTCTGGCCCGATAGCTGCTCTAGATCGTTTAATATTGCTGGCGAATCTCTCACTTAGGACTCTGTTCCTTGAAAGAAACAACCGGAACCAGTCATCCCCAGGAAGGTTGTTTGAGAATTTCACAACAGTTCGTCCATGACTGTTGAGATAAGACTGAACCAACTTCTTCATTTCAAATCTATCCAATGGGAAACCAAACTCGGACAATTTAACTGCAGCGTGTGCTATCAAGCCCTCTTCCTCCTCACTCAGCACCTCTTCCTCCTCACTCAGCACTGTGATCCCCCCGGGGCTAAGAGGGTGAGACTTGGTCAGTTTGTTTTTCAAAGTGCTTCTGGGTATTTGGAACGTCTCCTCTGCCTCTCTTTGTGTCATTCGACCACTTCTGATAGCTGACAGAGCATCTCGTAATTTTTGGTCACTGTAGTCCCTGTATGCTCGGGCCCCAGGTTCTCTTACGTATGATCTCGGCATCTTCTCATTTGTTTGGAACCTAAAAAAATAAATAAAGTTAGTATCCACTGATCATAAAAAACAGTAGTCGAATCGCCTTCTTCTCTACTAAAATATGTGGGTCAATTTCACCCCATATTTTTTTTTTTTTTGGTCCGGTTTCTGGGAAATTTGATGTGGAGCTGCTCCTTGGTGGCATCGAAGAGAATGCGATACGGCGTTGTAGTCTCCGTTGATTTCTCCGTGTACCTGTAAAAGAAGCAAACTTAAAGCTTTTACCCATTGCTTGTTACCAGACAAATTTTCGGAGAGTTTAAAAACTACAGGAAAGTCCTCTGTTCATATTTATTTTTCAGAGGCGTACTTCACGAGCTGGTGTTCAGTGCGTAAGCCCATTCTTTTCCATGATAGTTTTTGTCCAGCCTGTGAAAAAAGGACGGTATAATTCCTTACCTGTGATAAACGTTTCCCAGGTTTGGGCCAAAGTCACACACGTGGGCAAAGTGACCCCGTTTTACGGTACTATTATTGCTCCTATTGGTTAAAAGTTATTGATGAATAAATCATTCATGCTCCAGTTATGGTTTGCGCTTAATCCCAGCAGAATAGCAGCAGAACACGTGTTTTCGTGTGGAAAGTGTGAAACAAGAGAGTTTGAAACATCCTCGAAACATCATGACTTTTGAGTTTGAGTAGCCTATGTTTGTTTGAGTGTCGGAGCAAAATCAATCAAACGAAGTTCACTAAAATAGAGCCATTAGTATCTAGAACAAACAATTGTAGTCTACAGGAGGGGGACCTGACATTGTTTTTACACTACCTCAAATGTTGCCGCAAAATGTTAAAATTAAATGTACATACTATCCTGACAGTCAAGAGGCAAAACATGACTCTTTCCCACGGTCATGTATCCTAAAAAATTCAAATTCTGTGTCAAATTCAATTTCTTTGTTTTGAAGCTGATTTGAAATGGGATTTTCTGGCTATTGACCTTGCCAACTCTACTGTACTTTTTCATCATTTTGAAAGTCAATCGCGCTAAGGGTAGAATGAGGCAATCTTGTTTGAAAAGAAAAATACGTTTAACTAGAAATATTAAAGCAATATTTATTTATCCAATATCTAAACCATTCAATTATCTTCAACCTAGTATGTTTGTCATATTTGTTGTGACCTTTTTAAGCCAGATAGATTATTCTGAAAAAAAGACTTGCTGAAAATTTGAAATCTTGTCTGAGGTTGGATACCCTCCTGTACTTGTAGAAACCAAATCTGGAAGTACGGTAACCTACTAATACGGAGAGAACTGTGTTTCAGTTTCAATTGTCTTGTGACACACTACGAGAAGGGAGAACTCCCACTTAGGTCAGCTCATACTTTCACACTCAAGGACTGAGCCAGGGGAGTGAATAAGGGAGGGGATTAACTTATGTCAGGCGAAGACCAGAAGTTTAAATCTCATCGGAAAATCTGGTTTATTTTTTTAAATACACTGACAAACCTGGTTTCGTTGTTTTGGTCATGGGTGGTTTGTCTGTTGGCATCCACAGCCTGCCATTTTTGGTTGATTTGACTGCACACCAATTGAGGGAAAAAGCCCTGTCAGCAAATCGGGAATAGTACTTCATTTGTTGGTCACTTTTAGGTATGGTTATTGAACGTGAAGGGGAAATGACAGGCCTGATGGTTGCAGTGCTTCATTACTAGCACATCGTTTTAGTTTCTCTATTTAGAAGAAGTGTGCATCATTACGTTGGTGTTTTAGGCCTGAATTTTTGGGATGTTTGGAGTGCATTATAAGCTAGAACTTGTGTGGTGAGAATTTTAGTTGTCCGTAAAAAGGTGGATATCAAAAATTTTGTCTGTGCCACTTTGTTTCATTGGTTCTGGGTGCATTCGTTTTTTGTCAAAACATTATCAAGACCAGTCTGCAAAAGCCGACGTCCCCCTAAAGTTAAAGAGGCTAGTGATGCCCCTGGTCTGAGAGCTTGCACAGTTGTTTTTGTCTTTAGACCACCAGAAGTAGAGTTTGCTATCTTTTAGATATGAACATCAACAAACCAAACATAGGCTTTAAAACTCTGCAAGACTGATGGATCCTGTCGACGGAAACAACCCTCCTCCAGCTGTGCCTAACCCCAACAGACGACAGTTAGAAAGGGAAAATGCCCAGAATGCAGATAACAATGAGCCTATGGACATTGCAACCCTAATCCGAGCTGGAAGACATTTTTTGGAGAGGATGATGAGACAGGTGGACCTCCGCTTGTTCAACCGCTTTGTGGACGACAGAGATCCAAGCTTCTTCAGGAATCAAGCCCAGTTGATAGGTAAGTCAATGCAGCTTCAGCAAAACATCCCAGAAAATTCTGCCCCGAAAATTATGTTGCTAACCCCCAACGAGCACCTACAGAAAAAAACTAACTACATACCATAAAGAAACTACGAGCGTCGGTTTACTCCCACCACAGGAGGATCTCCCACTGTTCTCAGACAAAATATTTTTGCACATAGGCTACATAGAGAGAAACACTCCCATCCCGGAGCTCACTGTAGTGCCCCGAACCAATAATATTCATTAGGGCTCCATCTGTCTACTCATCGGCCACGCGCCTCCTACTTGTGCGGGCCGGGTCAAAAGTTTGAAAGCCTTGTTAAGAGTGATGCAAGAAAATTCGAGTAATTTCCGATGTTTTTCCGCTGTATGCCGAGTTGAAGTGTCCCTTCTTTAATACGTTTCTGTCTAGGTATTCAGTTGCCTGAGGGGGCGTCCCATCGAATCACTGCAATGACACTCCTTGAGGCTCTCACAGAACGTCTTGACGTACCGGACCCAGTGGAGCGCGTTCAGACCTTAAACATCCTTCGCCAGACCCTCGCTTTCCTCATGCCGTACATGCAGGAGGCGCGTTTTAACCGCCTAGGACGTGCCGCTGTTCCGATGAGGAACTTAGGAAACGCGGAGCGAGGACGGAATCGGCGCCTTTTCCGACGCTACGCAGCTATACCAGCGAGACAGAACGCCGCCGCGCCTGCGGCACCAGAGCGAGCGGTACCAAACGACGCTCAAATCGAGTTAGGCGATCTGGACGAGGCAGGACCGAGCCAGCCGCCTGCAACAAAACGCAAAAAGTCAGCCAGCGTTGCTGCCGATAAGCGCTTTTGTTATAATTCCTTCTCGGATATCTTTCGATCATTGGAAGTGCAGCGCCAAAGTGGTCACTTTTGCGATTTCAAGCTTGTCGCGAATGATGTGGAACTCCCCGTACATCGGGCAATACTGTCAGCGGCAAGCCCGGTGTTCGCTGCCATGCTACAGCACGATTGCGTCGAATCGTTGGAGGGTAGAGTGATCATAAAAGACGTGGATGACTCGATCATGAAGCTCGTTTTGGACTTTATCTACAAAGGAGAGTGTGAGCTGAACGACGATATCTTCACACAATTGTATATGGCAGCCGAAAAGTACCAGCTGGAAAACCTTCGTGAATTTTGCCAGCATTATTTGATGACGCGTCTGTCGCCTGAAACAGCCCTTCAGATTATACAGATAAGCAAGTCGTTGAATTTGAAAATAACAAAGTCTGTTGCCTACTACGCGGCTGGGCGGTTCGACCAAATTTCACAGGAGGAACTGAACGGGGTCGACTATGAGATTGTGCGTGAAGTTGCGCTCATGATCCCGTCGATCTCTGTTGAAAAGGAGTCTCCGACTACCGGTCGTCGGCAGTTCCACGAATCAGTCTTCGCCAGACTAGTGAAGTGGGTGGATCAAGATAGGGAGGAGAGGGGTCAGTACGAGCTTGAGCTGCTTGAGTGTGTTGATTTTTCTGTGCTGTCTAAGGAGTTTTTCAGGGGTAATATAGCCAAAGTGAAATCGTTCGCGACTCTCCCCAGAGCAGCGAAGAACATGGTTAGGATGCTGTACCGACATTTTAGTGGCTGTTTCTGCCAAGACTGCAATGGAGGTGGTGTGGCGCTGTCAAAGGATCTCAGGTAAGTTTTTAAGCACTAAAGGTATGTTATTAACTATTTTGAGGATGTCAGGCTTCCATACATTGGACATTGGTATAGTAGAGGTATGCTTGTTGGACGTTAATTAACTTCGAAAGTACCATTTTCAGGGATTAGTCCTATCTTCAGGGGCGTCCCGAGCCTTTCTTCATTGGGGGGGAGGGGGGGACTTCACCGGGGGCGAACCTGGTAAAGTTGACCGAATCGGTACCTCAGTTTTACCGAATTTCTTAAAAAAAAAAAATCAAAGTCTAAATAGAAAAATTTGGCGTGTTTTCACGCTCTTCCCCTTCTGTTTTTATAGTGATACGTCGTCACTAGCCTTTTACCTTTGGGGGACGTCCAGTTTTGCCAACAGGACTTGAAAATATGCCGAGAAAACCGCCGTTGCTGCAAAGTGACAACGACGCTAAAGGCTGTACCCAGGACAAATTAAAGCCTTTTGAATCTGCCTTTATTTCTGGCAATATTTAACTACTTTTTGTACAAATCCTAGCTTTTAATGTGGTTCAAGCCCCCAAAATTCAAGCCACAAACCCTAAATGACGCAACGTTCTTCTAAATAGTGAAGACTGCGAAATGCGACCCCTAGAAATGTGATCCCTAGACTACCTATCAAACCACAAAGCTGTCTGGCGAAGAAGGGGCCATCCAGGGTAAAGCAGATACAAAGTATATTTTTCTGAATTTACAGCAAACAAAAGTAGGCTAGTTTTCACCTCAAGAGACGTAAATATTCCTTCAGCCTATCATATTTGATAGTGCAAAACGGATACGTTAGCTGAATTTTAATAGAGCAATATTTCGGCCCTTCTTGGCAAGGGTCCTCTTCAGGCTCAAAGCCTGAAGTCAAGAAGGGCTGCAATATAGCTCTAATAAAATTCAGCTGACGTATCTGTTTTGCACTATCAAATATCAAGAGACATGCTTTTCCTGAAGTATGGCAATCGTTAGAAGTAAAAGTTAAAGTAATGAATGGCTATCAGCTGAAGCTATACCATTAAATGGTAAAGTACGAGAGCTAAATAAATGCCACTTAAATTACCGAACTCAGTAACTAGGGTGGACCAAATAATGAATTCGTACTACGAAAAACTAATTATAAAAAAATAATGAATAGATCGGAAGCGGTATAATAACCGAATTTCGTAATGAAATAAAACTCTTGTTAGAAACACCCAAAACAACCGAATGTGGCAAGTCTGGTAATAAATACGGACTAAAAAAAAATCCGGTGAATTGCCGAATTCGGTAACGAACCAAAACCAAATGAATATGATTAATCGCCGAATTATGAAATGGACTGACCGAATGCGATAGAACAGATACGGACTTGAGAAAAGTCCGGTGAATTACCGAATTCGGTAACGAATGAGAACAAATAAACACATTAAATCACCGGATTTACTAAGGTACGGGCCGAATGCGGTGAAATCGATGCGAGCTGAACGAAAGTTGAATGAATGACCAAATTCGATAAAGAATGGGAACCAGTAGACACCTTAAACCACTGAATTTGGAAATGTGGGGGCAACAAATTTTTATAGACGGGCATCAAGGCTTCGCCGCGATGCCCATTTCGACCGGAATTTTCGCCTTCAGTGAAAATTTGACCGAATGCCCAAAGCGTAGAGGGGGCGCTGTCCCCCCCCCCCCCCTGTCCCTCCTCGGGACGCCCCTGCCTATCCTACCCGTACTCTTCACAGGGCTGGAAGCAGTCTGCCTCCTCGCTCCTCTCTTTGCCCACTCCCAGGCCCCGTCTACTCTAATGAATTCAAATATTGCTCGGTATAATTAATATCCTAAAGGATCCCTCATACTTATTATGCCTTTTATAATATTTATTAACTCCACTATGGAATTAGAAGTTTCAGAAATCCCTGTACCTATGAATTTGTAGCGCTTTTTCGGCGGAGCCGAGTCTGCAAGTCATGCAGCGCAAAGTTACCCGAAAGCTTCAAGGTCCGCCCGCGACTATTTCAAAAATAAGAGCTTGAGAAGCTTCAAAAGGCTTGGTAGTCCAACAATCCTTGTGTTCCGGACTCCTTTTCCTTTGCCTGGCATTTCCCACTTTTTGACCACGGCGCGCGTAGTTTTCAAATATTTGCGTTGAAAATTCTAGGCAGTCCTGAAGCAGGAGCAAGAAAATCGCTGATTTCATCGGGCAAATATTAGTATTTTCCGAAAAGATATTTCTAATCCATTTTATCGAGAAAAGATCGTTTCTAGCAAGAGTTGTCCTTTAAGGACTCCTTTTAAGGAGGCTCTGGAGATACGTCTACTGGACGTGGCGACAAGTTCTGCGGAGTACACAGCCTACACAGTAAATAATCCCCTCATGCTCGAGACGGAAATCAAAGCCCAACCAGTGCCGGTTGGGATGAGCGCGCTCGATGAACAAGACCAAAGTTTTCGATGGGATCCCAAAAATTCAATATCTGATCCAGACAACTGGGTCTTGTCTTAGCCAGATCCAGTCATCGCCAGAATCCTTGAACATTCTTACAATTAAAATTCAGAAACAGATCAAGGCCAAATAGCTAATCATCTGAGAAAACCAAGTTCAGATATGGATTCAGCATGTGTGTTTACCCGTATAAGTCATATCTGTTTTGACGAAAAGTTCCTGCCACTTCTGCCAATTTCCCGGTTTCGGCCAAACTCTAGAACTACTTGTCAGGCGAAAAAAGAAAGCTCAAAAACTAACTCAGGGTATCTTCTTTCCCCAATAATGAACATCTAATCAACTTCAAATAAAAATTTAACTTATAACAAATTTTCCGACTCCAGCCGGATTCCGGTCGAACTATATGTCCGGGTAAAATATGATTCACACACGGATTCAGCGTCTCTTCTTACCTCTAAATCGGTTATCCAATCAGCTAGAAATAAAACTTTAACTTCTAACAATTTTCCGGTTTTGGCCGGATTCCGGGCGAACTACATGTCCGGGTAGAAAATTGTTTTCACATAAAAGTTCAGCATGTCTTCTTGCCCTAAATCGGACATCTGATCAACTGCAAATGAAACTTTTAATTTTAACAAACTTTCCGGTTTGGGCCGGATTCCGGGCGAACTACCTATCCACGAGAAAATGGTTTTCACCATCGTCTTCAGCATGTCTTCCTACCTCTAAATCGAACATCTAATCAACTTCAAATAAAACTTTTACTTGTAACAAACTTTCCGGTTTTGGCCGGAGTCCGGGCGAACTACTTGTCCGATTACAAAATGGTTTTCGCCATCGTGTTCATCAAGTCTTATAACCCCATAATCGACTATCACATTAGCTGTTTCAAAATATTTTGTTTGCCCCTTAATTTGACCCCCCCCCCCCCCAACCCTAAATGTAGGGCTACAAAGCCCATTTACGAACTCGACTGGTCCGCCGATCCAATGAATCCTCACACCAAGTTTCATAAAAAAAAATCTCATTCCCTTCGAGAGTTATCGTGCTTACAGACGGACGGACGGACAGACGGACAACTTTTGCGATGTCATAGGTATCCCTCCTCTTACGTTTTGGTATCCCAAAAACACAACGGACCAAAGATAGGAGTGAAGGTGGTCATGAAAAGTGGCCCAAGGCCTACTTTAAAATCATGAAGTATTCTGGTGGGGCATAATTGATGCTACAGTAGTTGCCTTTTTGGGATCCCAAAAATCCGGCCAAAACCGGAAAGTTTGTTACAAGTAAAAGTTTTATTTGAAGTTGATTAGATGTTCGATTTCGAGGTAGGAAGACATGCTGAAGACGATGGTGAAAACCATTTTCTCGACGGACAAGTAGTTCGCCCGGAATCCGGCCCAAACCGGAAAGTTTGTTAAAATTAAAAGTTTTATTTGGAGTTGATCAGATGTCCGATTTAGGGCAAGAAGACATGCTGAACTTTTATGTGAAAACAATTTTCTACCCGGACATGTAGTTCGCCCGGAATCCGGCCAAAACCGGAAAATTGTTAGAAGTTAAAGTTTTATTTCTTGCTGACTAGATAACCGATTTAGGGGTAAGAAGAGACGCTGAATCCGTGTGTGACAATCATATTTTACCCGGACATATAGTTCGACCGGGATCCGGGTGGAGTCGGAAAATTTGTTATAAGTTAAATTTTTATTTGAAGTTGATTAGATGCTCATTATTGGGGAAAGAAGATACCCTGAGTTCGCTTTTGAGTTTTCTTTTTTCGCCGGACAAGTAGTTCTAGAGTTCGGCCAAAACCGGCAAATTGGCAGAAGTGGCAGGAACTTTTCGTCAAAACAGATATGATTTATACGGGTAAACACACATGCTGAATCCATATCTGAACTTGGTTTTCTCAGATGATTAGCTATTTGGCCTTAATCTGTTTCTGAATTTTAGTGGTAAGAATGTTCAAGGATTCTGGCGATGACTGGATCTGGCTAAGACAAGACCCAGTTGTCTGGATCAGATACTGAATTTTTGGGATCCCATCGAAAAGTTTGGTCTTGTTTTTATCGAAGTCTGAAGTTACCGTCAAACTCAAATGTCTCTATTTAAATACCGTTTATGGTCGTCGGTCACAGTTTTTTTGTCCGTCAAACTTTGTGACTAGCAAGTTCGAAGTTTGCTTGAATCGTGAAGAAACGTCGACCGGGCAAGGATCGCCGGAGTCATAAAAACACTAATTAAGCAAACGGTGAACTTCGACGGCAATCGAAAATGGAAATTAAGCAACCGGCTAAGCGAACAGCGAACAAAACTTCGATCAAAAACGCAACTAGTAAGGCGAATTAATTTGTTAGTGATTGCATGCTGACTTAAATTTGCGACTCTTCTGTATTTCAGATGTGCCAGATGCAACAAGAAGCTTTTCCGTGCGACTGGATATTGCGGCCACCAGACTTCTTCCCAATATCCTCTCTACGAATGCTGCTACGCCAGTTTAGACGCTAATCCAATCGGAAGACAGATAAGTCACGTTGTCGTGCGAAACCAGGAGGGAATCACGTGCGAAGCCTGCTGCCAAAGTGGCGTCACAGAGGCGACAGCGCCACCGGCGGCTGCCGCTGAGGTTTTTGAATCGGATGATGGTGGTGAGCCCGAGGCTTAACTACTTTTGGTTAAAGTGAATAATGATACGTTAAACTTCCTTCCCCGTAAGAATTTATTCGCTACGAAATTCGAATATTATGATGAACTCAGTTCTGGCGTCTGGTTTGCGGGATGAGGCTGCCAATTTTGGTATGAATACTGTGGCGCTTAACGTTCACGCTTATATTGTAAAACGAATAAAAAGTTTTCGGCGCTATTCTCCTTAGACTGCACTGCCGCTTAACTTGATAAATAAGTTTTGCACCAAATACATGAGTGCAACGTCCTTGAAGACAACGAATCCTTTGGTAATGTGACCCTTGCAACGAGCTGACTGGAATTTTGCGGTTTAGATCAAGCTAGATCAGTTTTGTGACAATTCAGCAAAATGACTGTTGCTGTGTCTTTTGGACCATTTTGTTATTATGATTTAGTTCCGAGTCTCCCAGGGCTGCTCTAAATTACTTCGTTAATAGCTTGTAGTTGTGAAAATATCATTAGTCGGAAGATTTAGTTCGACGATGATTCTCTATCCAGTGAACTTATTATAATTTCAGTTACAATATCACAATGTCTAACCGTGATTGTGTCTCTCTTTCTTCGTCAACAGTCACGTGAAGCAAAGGCTCTGATTGGTAAAGATAGCGAACATATAACTTTTAAAACAGAAAATAGAATCCTAACATAACATAACATAACGAATTTATTTCAAACAACCACTATCATGGCAATGCCAAATTTGGGTATTACGTCAAGCATAATATCCTCTCAAGCATAAAATCCTCTCTAATAGTCTTTACAAAAGCAAGCCTGACGGTATGAAACTTTTGCCACAGATATTCGCATATAGCACGTATCGTTTCGGAAGTTCTGCTCCTTAAACGTAAGCGTAAACGCTTCTTTACGTTCGTTGGGATCCTCAAGTGTCGTAAGTACTTCCTGAACCAGAGTTAGGACAGTCAGGAACGTCAGCTTATGGTAAGTAAGTAAGCAAGTAATTTATTTGTAACCCGCCGTTTTTAAAAAGCGGAGTAAATGAAAGAAAATAAATAAAAGACACTGTTTTCAATCTGCGGCCAGGAAGCAGTGGATAACGTCGTTGGGCCCTGTTGTCCATGATTTTTGAAAGCGACGAGGAAACATCCAAAAGGGTAACACTTGGATCTTGAATTTTGAGCTTCTCCGGCAATGTATGGTTATGACATAATTTCGACAAGTAGAGCAGGTACTTTGCATATTTAAAATAACACGATCTCATCTTTTCGATCTCCTTCTTTCGCAAAGCATGAGAGACACCAGAACAAGATAGTATAGAAGGAGCGCAAAAGCTGCTATACATTTCCCAAAGCTTTACGATTATAGCGCCCCCGGTTTGGGACGATGCGACCATATGTGGTATGGATAGATTTACAAACTTCTTGAACAACCGAAGAGCAAAATTTGACGAAGATTTGAATGTTATGCCAAGCCATCCTAGAGTGTCGGTTTGACGATGAACGATCCAAGAGAGATAGAAGCTTTTGATGCATTCGAACCATTGGACGAAGGGCTGAAATGCAGGTAGTCACATTTTGAGAGTTTCTTCAAGGCCGATTTGAGAAGGTTCGACGAAAGCTTAGTCACACTTTTGGTGAGTGTGGATCGACTACGGCTTACTGGAGCAACTCGTCCGCGCAGGCTATGTAGCTGAAGGCACGGTCTTTATAAAGTAGGCAGAGTATAAACTATCGAGGCAAGAAGATATGGCCGATCTGATTATGTAGGGAGATAAGACTCCCCCTTGGCGATCATCAGTTCGGAAAGGAATACTCTCTGACAAGCTGCCTTGCCTTGACCATACCAAAATTCTAACAGATGACAAAAGACAGATTCACGCCAGAAGTAACGATAGAAAATAGGGCCTGAGGATGCGTTATATTGTCAAAAAACAGCTATATCTATAGAACACATGAATAACAGACTTTTCGCGGGTAGCCTGCTTCATAATTTTTTTATCAATATGTGATGAGCGCTCGAACGGAATCCAAGCTGCATTTCAACTAATCCTGGAAGGAGGACGTATATATGGTACAATAAGTTGTAATTGACCGATAGCTTTCGCAAAGGTCTGTGTCTTTCCCTCGCTTAATCACCGATGTTATAGACGTTATAGTACCCAAGAGGAAACTATTGGGAACCAAATCCTGACATTAACAAATTTGAAACAGAAGTTAAAGATGTTGTGTTAAAGCTCGACACTCAGTTTTTGGAAAAAATCGGCACGAAGGCCATCAGAATCTGTAGAACCATTTCTTCTTAATTTTCGGAAAAGAGTTTCCATGGAAGAACAAGTCACCGGAAGAACAGAAGGTTGAAATAGTTTCCTTGGTAGATATTTAAGAAGTAAATTTTCATAGTGCTGATGAATCTTGATTTTTGCAACCACTGAACTGACCACTAAGGCTGGTCCAGTCAGCCGTAGTTGGCGCGGAAGGTACAGCTGAACCTTTATCTTCCCGAAGGACCTTTTACGGTATGGTTACAGAAAGAAAGTTAGTACAATTATTATTGCGGTTGCGTTTTTTCGTCCCGACATGCTGGTTATCATCAATGATAAGGACGAGTGCCCCTCCCTTACTAGGTACCGGTTGTGATTACATCGTTCAAGCGACGACCCGTTATCTTTGGGTCCTCGCTTTGCTTGGGCCTCTTGTTGCAGCCACTTCTCTGTTATGTCCTGTGAATAAAAGAAGCTATGGAGAAATTGAAAGCTACTCGATGAAAACTGACATTTCGACACCATCGAAAACAGTAAAACAAAGAATTTAACATGGGATGTTTGACTTTGATTATCGTCCTTTTGGAACTGAACCTGTAAGTTGTCGGTAACATTAACTGCGTTTTTGCCGTCATCCAGTTAACCGACCCACAAGATTTCCCACTATAAGTCGTTTTCTTCCTTCGGTTAACCGACCCAAGTTTTTATAAGCTGTTTTTTTTGCTCCGTTTGCCGGTCGGTTAACCGACCTGTGGACTGAGGCGGGAGCTCCGTCAACCGACCTACGCTCTTGGCACGGCGTGAAATTTGAAAATTCTCACTCGAGAGATAGGCGCCGCGACGGAAGGCGCCATTTTTTCTTATAAGCCGTTTTTTAGAGCTCAGTCGAACCGACCGGCGAGACGAAAAAACGGTCAATAGTGGCAAATAGGTAGGTTAGCCGACCTATGGAGAAAAGGCAAAAAACGCAGCTATTTTTTCGTCTCTTGGTCCTTTAATCACAGAATCAAAGTGGTTGATAACGTATGAAAAAGTAATTTCTTGTATCACTTCACTTGTTCTTTACTTGTGTTTTCACGCACGACGAGCCACCGGCGCTATAGGAGAATGGTTGATAGAAGTGGAAAGCCAACTTATGTCGTTCTTATGTTTTTGCGTTTATTTAATTTAACCTACTATTTATTCATTCACTGCTGAAATAATGTTCGGTCTTCTAGTGAATTAGCCTATATTGCGTTTTAGTGTAACTGAATCAACTTTATTCTACGTTCTGTTTCTTCCGTTTGTTGTTAGCTCTGTGTTGCTAGTCGTTTTCTCATACTCTTGTGTACATGTTTACTTGTGATGATAATACATAACGGATGTATTCCCTGGTTTAGTCAGATTGCTTTTCCAATGTAGCCTACGTGCAAGGGGCAACTATAAGTAGAGGCTCCTTGAGCCACTTCTTTAAACTTTTCACCACCTTTATTTTGTTTTCTTGCTAATGGTAATAATAGGTTTAGAACTGAATACAGTTCTTTAACTTTACGCTTCCATCCGTCTAAGTTTTC
Source organism: Branchinecta sandiegonensis (assembly GCA_030848855.1). Classification (NCBI taxonomy): domain Eukaryota; kingdom Metazoa; phylum Arthropoda; class Branchiopoda; order Anostraca; family Branchinectidae; genus Branchinecta; species Branchinecta sandiegonensis. Next base: position 7,763,503 of record JAUPMV010000009.1, read on the forward strand.
TTTTCGGGAAACACACATTTCTCAGAAAGTTCTAGCAAATAATTTTCCTGCTATATCCAAGAAAAATGTTACAGACAAAACATATTTTTTAGCCCACTGGGTACAGCAACACAATAACTTTCAGAAAGTGTATTGCTTTATTAAAGTTTAACTGAAAAGGGCAGAGATGGGACAGTCGTGTTACCCCTCACTTATTCACTTAAAGAAGCTTGAAGACCCGATGAAAATTCGTTACTTCGTTGCTCCGCTATTCACGAATAATCAATTTTCAAGTAGTGGAATTTCCCTGTCAGATTTGTGGTGCTACCTCTGTCATATGCCTGACGAGAAAGATTTATGATTTTTTTTTGTTCAGGCACTAAGCAGTCTTCACCAAGCTTATGACCGCCTACTGAAAAGCCGCGTTGGTGTTCAGATTCAAATATTCCGCGTCATAGTAGAATTTGCGCTGTGGGGACAGCTGTAGATATTCCGAACCTCACTACGAGAGCAGATAGTGGAAAATAAAAAAATCTCTTAGCAGAATTCAAATAACCCGATGTATTCCACTGAATGATGCAAAAATGAGTTTGCTTTTCAGTTAAACTTTAAGGCTTGCCTACTCTGACTGAACCTTCTTCCGTCCAGAAAAAAACTGCCCACTGTAGGCTCTTATCCTAGTGACAAGCTGAAATCAAAGCGAACTATATGAGCTTGAGGTACTAAGTATTCATATCTGGATTAGGCAAAATGAATTTGGCCACACGTGAAAAAAAAATCTGTTTAGTACCGTACTTCCAGAGACGGGCGAATCCGGATTCGGATTCGAATCCAGGATTCGTCCTTTTGGCCGGATTCGAATCCTGTGCTTGTCAGGCTCGATTCGGACTCGCATTCCAAACCATCAATCTTACGAGTCCGTTCAAATTTCTAGTCTATATCCTTCCAGCTTCCGTTTTGCCAGTTTTAACACAGTGAGCTTAGGCAAATACACTTTTAGGTCTCCACCACCAACCATCCACAGCAATCTATCACGTTATCTGATTGCCTTATATATCAGTGCTTTTTCTCACCTCTGATTTTTAAACTATAACCTATGTAAATGATTTTATTTTTGTTAAGGTCGGAATCGATTCCGGATTCGAATCCTCAGCCTGAAATGCTGGATTCGGAATCAGATGCCGTTCATGATCGGGTTCGCCCATCTATGAGTACTTCATAATTCTTTATTTGGACGAACACCACCGAACCTCAGCCGATCATAATCTGCAGCTCTCCGTGTACCAGCCTTCGTAAAATAATCATCGAGCGTAGGTCGAGCGAGGCTAATAGACTGACAATGCTCACTCCATACCAAGAGGATTGGCAGAAAGTTCTACTCCCACAATTAATTCTGGAGCGACATCTAGCTTAGCTTCAACCCATCTATGGCTGAAGCAGATTCTGAATAGGCCTACTAAGAAAGCAATTAATGTCGGATATTAAGAAAAGGCAGATGAGATAAAAGGGAATTAACACTTTGAAAAGTATGATACTTTTACACGGGACCTTTTGTTCACTCCTGTTTGGTACTTCGCAATTATTTATTTGCACGAATACCACCGAACTCAACCGATCATAAGCCTTTTCCGACCTCTAAGTCTCACATCTAATAGCTTGGCTATAACCAGCTTTCCATCTTTCTTGTTTTCCTTCACATAGGCAGCAACAATTACGTCACTTAAATCATTTGCAGAAGGAATAGTACTCACAATAGCTCTTTCAAGCACATAAAGATCTACTGCTTTATCTTCTGCTGACTGATCATTATAACTTAGTCCGAAGTCCACTAAGGACAAGACAAACTCATTTTCCCCGAGTCTTCTCACTAGAATGTTCGACGTAGTCAGGTCACCATGAATTATGTCGATCTGATGTAGTTTGCCAATAGTTGATCCAAACGCAGATGCCAAGTCTGTCAGCTGTCCTACTTTACCACAAGCAATAAGCTCTAGCATGAACTCCTTTGATGTGCAGCTGTCTTGGATTAGCTCCATTATGATCTTCCTTTCTCGGATGTCAACATGATAAACAGTTGGCGCATGGACTCCTATTAAAAGGTGACTGGTTTCAGTTTGAGATATAGCCTACAAACATAATAAATAATTCATATGTAGTAAATAAGCCTCTGAGAATTTCTCAGGACATTGCTGCGCTGAACTGAATGTCAGCAGGGACCCATAAATTTCCTGTAATGACTCGCCATTCAGGGGGCTTGTCAATAAGAGATTTCTGATGCGCTCTTGACCGAGCGTCAGATAGTTTGAGAAATACCCACTGGGATAAGATACCCGACTATCCAGATAGACAAAATTTTTCGCAGCTGTTGTGCTGAACAAGGAATATTTCTCTGTAATGGAAGAGTATCCTGGATCTTTTGTCCTAGCTTAGGTACCTGCTGGCATGCTAAATAGTCCTGACTGAAGATGGCTATCTATCCCAGCAAGAACGCCGATTCGACCCAAGCGGAATCTTGGGAAACTAGCTGAGGCTCGGGCAACATAGAAGCATAGGAAATGACAAGCCCCCTGAATGGCGCGTCATTACAGGAAATTTATGGGCCCCTGATGTCAGCTAGATAACGGTCCACGTCTGCTTTAAACTGATTTGTGATTTCTGCGTTAACAACGCTTTCAGGAGGTTATTCGAATGGCCCACCACTCAATTTTTATAAGAAGAGCTGTAAGCTTATATGGCACTTGCAAGGCTTGGTGAAAGGATGAAAGTAAGAATTTGCCAATTTGTGGGTTTGTTGTGATCATTTTGTAAGCAAACCCTTAAAATGACGATGGACCCTTGGAACTAACGAAAATATATCGTTTGGTAAAAAAAAACTCAGGTAGGCTATCAGATATCACGGTCTAAAATCGTTTTGCAGTTACAGTAGCCTAGGCAGTCTACCACAAACCCTTGATTTTGGGAAAGCCTATGCCAAACGCTGGGTAGCCTATATCTAGCGTTTGGTATACCCTACCCTAGGCCACACGCTGGATACACTATACCAAATGCTGGATACTGGGACCCAATAAAATATTGATGATTTGAGTGAAGCTCAGAAATCAACCAACCAGAATTTATCTGTAGTGAGGTAGGTCAGGGTTAGGGTACCAACAGCTATCCGGCGTTTGGCATAGGGTATCCAGCTTTAGGCATAAGCTATGCCAAACGCTAGATATACCCAGCGTTTGGCATAGGGTATCCAAAAATCAGGGGTTTGTGGTTGACTGAGCCTAGGTGTCTATTACGTAGGATAAATGGCGTTTTGGCAGTTATTAAAATGTTTTGTGCCCTTACAAGATAGCTTTGCATAACATGTTGAAGCTTTCGCCTCCCGCTCACTGCCCAGCCGGCTTAAAACGCCTAGACACCTTCCAGGGTTAATAACAATGATTTATTTATTACCCACAGATTGCAAAGGAAAAACAGGTGGAGTAGAATTACCGAACTTACAAATAATTAGGCTACTCGATTCCGATACCAGGGGGGTAGGTAAATAAGGAATTTAAGATAACAAAATAAATTTTTCGGAGAGAAAGAAGGTCTTTCTTTTTAAGAAGTGGATATAGTCCAGAAACATAGAAGATATAATGGTCGCGAAAAGTTGAATATGGGGGAAAAAAGGAAATACCTGGGGAAAAATAGGGTGCGTGATGGCCCATACTTTTGCCCTATGTGTGGTGAAACTGATGAGAGTCTGTTCCACTTTATGTGTGAATGTGGTGAGTTGGGGGGATTAATGGAGGAAATGTTTGGGAGGAGTGCTTTAGGGGAGGAAGGGTTAGTAGATTTGATTGGAGATAAGTGTTTCGCAGTAATGAGAAATTTGGCAATGTTCGTCCGGTTGGCAGCGAAGCATCGGGAGGATCTAATGTAAGTGTTATTAAGCTATATCTATTTTCTTTTTTTGCTCCTGTTGTCTTGTTTTTATTGTATGTGATTTATTGTGATAGTTGCTATGGCCAGTTGGCTTTTTGCAATAAATATCATATCATATCATCATATCATATAGCCGACCGAAAGCTAGTATTACAAGGATATAAGAGATGAAGAACAGGAAATATAGTACAGCTGTACTATAGTTCCTATATATAACTATATATATAGTTATATATTCCTATATGTAACTTGATTACAGCTGTACTACAGTTCCTGTTCTTCATCTCTTATATCCTTGTAATACTAACTCTCGGTCGGCTGTATTCAACTAGCTGGTATTACAAGGATATAAGAGATGAAGAACAGGAACTTTAGTACAGCTGTACTGTAAGGCCCCCAAACACACCCAAGAAAGTTTTGACTATTATTGCAAATTCCTGTTACCGTGACTCCTCTGACGTTTGGGGTTTAGCGGCTGCGCCCAAAACGACACTGAGAAAGTTCCGAAAACAGCAGTTTCAGATAGTTTAAAAATGCAAGCTGATTGATCCTCCTTGAGATGGGCTCCCACGGATGCGAATTTTCGATAAGGTAATACAATGCCACGTGGCATTGTATTTCAAGGATGCGGATTTGTCTTACGTTTGTCAGTTCTGACTATGTGGGAACTGAGCTTGAGCGTAAATCATCCGCCTCCCTCCCAACCCACATTCACGAAGGTTCCTACTATTATAGCATATTCTTTTGAGTACTTGAGCTTGGCGGCTGTGTCCGACATGCAACCGAGAAAATTCTTAAATGGCCATGAAAGATCATTAATAAGATCTTCGAAGGAGTTAAATGTCTAGATCAAACATTTGCAAGACGCCCCCCCCCCCACAGACTTTTTGAGATTCGATAAAATTTTGGGCCCGAGGCAGATACCAGATAGCACTATTCGGTATATTTATGGGGATTCGGCAGTTATACAGAATCTCATAAAGGCTATCGGTACAGATCTATTCGGTAAATGATCGAGATTCGGCATAATTCCCAGTATTCGGTAGTTATCACGAATTCGGTGAGAGAATTTACTGAAATTATTTGGTAGTTTTTCGATGCCAGAACTATTCGATATATTTATGGAGATTCCGGTAGTTACACAGAATCCCGAATAAGATATCAGTCCAAAATTAGTCGGTTTCATGACTGGAGCATCGTAGCTGACGTATCCGTTTTATGCATTATTTGAATATGTTTCAAAGTCAACTTGGGCTCAAGGAATATTTACAGGTTGTACAGTTGTGTTGCAATAATAAACCGTATTGATTTGTATGAGAGTATATGGTCTAGTTATTAGTCTGTAGACCAATTGTGTGAATTTTATTATATTTTTTTTACTCGCCAGCTTTGGCGGATACAAATAAATGAATTGAATTGAATTGAATTGGTGATTGCTCCTACCCCATTTTTACCCTCTCAATGAAATCTTTAAAGAAATTGTTGTTTTGATTATTATTCTTTTCTTTAAATATTCCTTCTGCCCAAGCTGACTGCGAATCATATTTGACAGTGCAAAATGGATATCTCAGCTGAATTTTTTTACAGCTATATTTCGGCCCTTCTTGGCAAGGGTCCTCTTCAGGCTCAAAGCAGCTCAAGCTGAAAAAACAAGCTTCCAAAAAAAGTTTTGTGCACAGAACACCATGGAGAACACCCAAAAATTATAACACTAATAATCATATTTTTGCATAAAAGTAAAAAAAAAGGTCACAGCCAGAGCAAGAGCACATGGTGATGATGAAAGATACCTGTGTCCAGAAACCAGGCCTATCTCATTCGTCAATATTAATATTTACATTAACACAAAAAATGAAGAAATTAAAAATTGTCTGCTCTCAGATTGAGATTCATGAACATTTTACCAGCCTATTCTCCACTTAGTGGAAGGGAGCTTTTAGGCTTGGATTTTGCTTTGTCTTCGAATGGGAAGTAGTTGAATTTTGTCAGAAATAATTTGTCTCAGGCAGTCATCAGTTCTACTGGGCTTCACTCTCTTCAGCAAAAGCTGGAGTGAAGGGGATGTTGCAATACCTACTACTGCAAATGACATTTTACCTAATCTTATAAGGATCAGTTATAACATTTCTTGAAATTTGTAAAAAGAAAATTCACTCATAGTGCTGCATTTTTTGTCTATTGCTTCTAATCAGTAAATTTTTGAGCTTTACCAGGCTTTAGCCAGCTGTATGTTTAAAGGTGATCGCCCCCCCCCCCCCATCATACTCAAACACTCCAAACCATCCCTGCTTCTTGAGCCCCCGAGAACACATTCTCTGCAAGTAAGCTGCAAAGTAAGGCTTAATAATCTACACCGAGATATTCAACAATATATTCGATACAGATTAAACCTTCTTTAAACATATCTTTTTTTACAGCTGTTTTACAGTGTAAAACCGATACCTGAAACTTTATTAGAGCTATATTCAAGCCTTTCCTGAGCCTTTCTTGGCATAGGTCCTCTTCAGGCCAGCTTCAGGCTCAAAGCCGCTCAAGTTGGATACAAGTTTGTTTTCGAAGTTGGAAAAGTTAGACTACCATAACGGAAAACCTGCCATCTTGAAATGGAATCACTGAACCTGCATAGAACCCAGACTGAACCTGCCAGGAACCTGCACTGAACTTCAGAACAACTGTGAAGCTGAAAACCAGAACAACTCCAGACCTGAGCTTTTGCAGTTTGGATCAGGTTTGGATGGACATCCATTACACAAACGGAAGCAGGTTGCAACTCACCTGCAAGCCTGCAACGAACTAGGGACTTTGCTTCATTTCTTATTCTATCTTTCGACAGAAGATCTTCTAAATCAGGATGCCTGTACTTTTTCTTGAATCTTTCCTTGATTATGCAAGGTTTTCCTAGATACGTGGACTGATACAACCTAGCTTCCGCTCCTTGCTTCCATATTTCAGGTACATTACTTGCACCATTAGAATCCATTTGAAGGAAGGATGAGTTTTCCAATCCCATACAGAACGATTTTAAATTTGAGACGGTGGACGTGATGGTGTTGTATTTCCTTTGAACGATTCCTGATATTTCCTGAAATTTCCTTCTGATAACTTTCTTGTCTCCCCAAACAATAGAAGAAAAAAATATTGGTTTTACATCTTAGAAAAGCTAAATTATAATTTTTTTTCTTGACTTCTTTTGATTTTCTTGTAAAGCATTACGGAACAAATGGGGATTTTGTAACCACCAGATCGTCAGAAAACCAAGTCGCCAAGCGTTTAGAAAGGAGAAGACGAAAAGGCTAGCCTATCCTAGCCTTAAATTCGTGTTTTGCCGAAAATGTTATCAAAGGATGGCCCAGACATACTCGCAAAGGATGAATCCTCCAAGCAGAACATCTGGTAAGAACTTGCTTTTTAGTTCTTATCTATTGAACAAAGGACCATCTTGGCCCACTCACAACTTATCTAAGAAAAAAACAACAGAAAAAGAGTAATAAATGCAAACATAAAAAATGGTGCTTGAACATCAGATGTACTGTGAGCGTGTTCCACCCTTCTAACTGCCCTTCTAACAATAGTTACTATTAGTTACTGTTTCTGTTCCATTCTCAAGAAAAGCTACTACGCTGACCGTTCCAACTTCTCTAAATAGTAGGGTACAATGACCAGTAACCGGCCGTGAAGAAAAAAACGGCCACCATATTTCCATGGATTTTAAAACTTACAATATTGAATTTTTCAACAAAATGTATCAAAACAAACAAAAGGACTAGAAAGAAAACCTTTTCTTTTACTTGAACACCCAGCACTGTCAGAAAAATTGAATAAATTGCATTTTTCAAGGTGGCCAGTTTTTTGGTCTTCATACATCAAGCTGATTTTTTGTGATAAAATCTTAAATGGCAACACTGTGACAGAAAACTTTCCATTCTTCACGATCAGCATTTAAACGCGCTTCTGCACATGTACGATTCTTGAGAATCGGATAAGAATTGATTGACTTATTGATTGTAAAGTGTTAGAGTAAGTTTCAAGGGCCGGTTACTGGTCACTGTACCCTAACTAATAGTTACTATTTGCTTACCATGCTCGGGAGCCTAGCCGAGCGTAGTAACTATGCATCTCTGTAACATGATGGTCGGATTCGCCAGTGGCATGATATCCTGCTGGAAAGTAGAAAAATTGTTCCAGCCTTGACAGCAAAAAGACAGAATTTGTGACGTCAAGCCTAGTAACTACAGTAAGCAGGGGTGTCATGACTGGGGGTGGGGGGGGGATGGCCCCCCCCCCCCCAATACTGTCGGCCAGTCGGTAAAAAATAACAGAGGCAGCGCAAAGCGCCGCGATTTTTCATCTAAACAGTTGATTTTTTTCATGAAAACAGTTGTTTTTTCTGAAAATTGGTTGATTTTTCGTCAAAATAGTCGGTTTTTCTGAAAATCAGTCGATTTTTTTCAAAACTGCCATTTTTTGTTGTTGAAAACAGTCGTTTTTCTGCAGAAACAGTCGGTAAAAATTATCAGCCAGTCGGTAAATGCCTCGTCCCCCCCCCCCCAAACATTTTGACGCCTCTGACGGTAAGTAGGGTGGAACACGCTTTGTGTGTAGGTCTCACAAGACCAAGTTTATCAAAGTGGCAGAGATAAGTGAAAATACAGCCCCAGAAGCACTAGAAAAGAAGGAGCAGATTAGCCGAAGCAAGTAGCCTTGTCTGAATTGAAAGGGAAGCTTTTCTACACAGTTCTAGAAAGATTTGATGTCATCACCAACAAACATTCAAGAAGCAGCACGGTTAAAAGGTGAAGAGTGATCAGCCCCCGAAAGGAATTGCTTCAGTGAACCGAAACAAAGAGAGGTCTCACACTTATTTATTCAAGTCTATAGTTATGTTTTTTATTCGAATTCTTCTCGCGATTCTCCTCCGAATTCTCCTATTTCACGTTTTTGGACTATTCAGATAAAGTAAATTCTCCTTTTCTTGCGTTTTTGTCAGAATCGAGAACGGGGAAAGCCTCACGATTCTGCAGAATCGAGAAGTTGCTCCGATGGAGAATCCTTGATTGCGAACGAGCTGCAAAATTAGTGTTTTTGTCAAAAGCGAGAATGGAGGAGTCAGAGGAGCAAAAATGGTAATTTTTACGAGAATTGAGAATTCGGAACGAAGAATTCAGATAAAAAACGCAACTATTCTAGACCACATTCTCCTCCCGCAGTAAGGAGAGCCAAATAAAGGGACCATACTTTATCAAAAAAGATTCTGCTGGCCGGAGACTCCATAGCAAAGCAAAGGATCCTGGATTCTGCTCGCCGGAAGCTCTCTATTGCTAAGGATTCTGCTGGCTGGAGACTCGCCCATTGCAAACAATTCCCCAGGCCAGAGAGTCTCATCAAATGCAGTGCACCAGTGCTTTTGCTGAGAGATTATCCATCCTGGGGAGTCCCTTGAAATGGAGAGTCACCAGCCAGCAGAATCCTTTTAGATGGAGCATGGTTGCTTTACTTCGCTACTCTCATTGCCATCGGAGTAGAATGAGATCCAAACCAGTCAACCTCAAATCCCTGATTTTTGTATACAGTGTACCAAACGCTGGGTATATCTAGCGTTTCGTATATCCTATCACTAATGCTGAATACCCTTTGCCAAACACTGGATACCTGTTGGTAACCCAACCATGACCTGCTCTACTATGGATGAGTCCTGATTGGTTGATTTCTGAGCTTCAATCAAATAATTAGTATTTTCTGCTTACTTACTTACCTGCTTGCTGTATACCCGCATGATGCATAACAGAAAAATGGACAGGGTATCCAAAAATCAGGAGTTTGTGGCTGACTGGTCCAGACTGGTTCATGTCTAGGCTGATATTATGACTTACGACTTAAATATGACTTAAAATGGAGGATTTGTGTATGAATGACAGTATCCAAGGCTGGTCTGAAGTATTCCAGCAGTTTAGCGTTACTTTAACGAGCATTACACTGTCCCAGTAGAAGAAAAGAAAGGGTACTGGATCATTGTTACTGTGAGCGTGTTCCACCCTTCTAACAATACTTACTATTAGTTACTGTTTCCGTTCCATCCTCACAAAAAAATACTACGCTGACCGTTCCAACCTTCTCGAAATAGTTACTAATAGTTACAATTTGCTTACCATGCTCGGGAGCGTGGTAAGCGTAGTAACTACGAATCTCTGTCACGTGATTGGTCGGATTCGCCTGTGGCATGATATCCTGCTGGAAAATAGAAAAATCGTTCCAGCCTTGACGGCAAAAAGTCAGAACCATGCGTAGTAACTACGGTAAGTAGGGTGGAACACGCTCTGTGAATTCTATCCATCATCATTTTTGAATGTTTGAATTTTCTTCAATCTTATTTCCATAGCCAAAATTTGTGTCAGTTGGAATCTTTATTTTGGATTTCGCTCTGCCAAAGACAGTTGCTGTTGCTGAGCTGTCTTTCATTCAGTCAATCAATGACGTTTAATCCAAATAGCTAAAAGCTAGAAGTGGAATACAAATTTATGAAATACAGACACGAAACAAATTAACTAATACACTTACAATATACGACCTGAAATAAATGATGGGATAAAACTACATAAAAATTGGGCAGAAGAATTATTTTTTAAATGTCTTTGACCATAGTACATTATAGTATCTCTACAGCAGGGGTATCGCAAGTGCATTCGTTGGGGGGGTGTAGAGCCAGAATTTTTACTGAATCTCTAAAAAAAATTTACAGAATCCTAGAAAAAGAGAATTTGAGCTTTAAATGAAAGAACAGAAAGGACTACCTAGGCAGAGTAACATAAAAGGGCAGCATGAAAGATGATAACTGGACTATTAGGTGGCATTTTGGCATAGCAGACTTGGAAAATACACTGCCAGGCACGATTGCAGTAACAGCTTCTACCTATTATACCCAAGAGAAAACTAAATTGAGCACCACAGGCGAAAATTTAAGTTAGCTTTTTCCTGCCAAATTAACTATTTCCATCCAGATTCTACCTTTTATTGTTTCGAAAGCCCAGTCGTAGAACTGGCTTAAAACCCCAGTCAAATGATGTGCCCTTCCACAAAATAGAGAATATTACGAAAAGTGCAGCAGGCGGAATTTCTCAACATTTATGATTAAATTTTCGTCTTGGGGTCCAAGATAAAAGTAAGGACTGTCGATGAAACATAGATCTGTCATTTTGTCTGGGACCAGTGCTTCACTCGACCTCTTCCAAGTTTTGAGGTTCATGGTAACTCCCTAACCCTGTCATTATACCAAATTAATTACCGAATCCCAGTTATTATACCGAAAAAGTTTAGACCGATAGCATGTTCGAGATTCTGTATAACTACCGTATCCCGGTTATGATACCCAATTGTTTTGGTATCGAAAGACTACAGATTAGTATTCGTATTCGTTATAATTTCGTCAAAACTGAACAAAAGTTGGGGTTCTTGGTAACTACCGGATCTTGAAAATTACACCAAATAAATTACTGAATCACAACCATGATACCGAATAATTTTGGACCAATAGCTTATTCTGGATTCTGTTTAACTGCCGAATCTCCATAAATATACAGAAGAGTTCTGGCATCGAAAAATCACCAAATAATTTCAGTAAATTCTCTCACAGAATTTGTGATAACTACCGAGTACTGGCAATGATACCGAATCCCGATAGTTCTGCCGAATAGATTTGTACCAATTGCCCATTTGTAATTCTGTATAACTACCGAATCCCCGTAAATATACTGAATAGTCCTGCTATCGAAAAAATACTGAACAATTTAGTAAAATTTCGTGGCTCCTGCCCTAAATTTTACCCTCAAAAAGTTTGGGGGGGGGGTGCACACTGCACCCCCTACTTGCGACGCCCCTGCTCTACAGTATGAGCATTTTGTATCGCTAAAGAGGATCTCTTTTTTATTTCATTTATTATTAATATTATTTATTTGAATCCTTCAGAACTGAAGAGTAATGTATAAAAAGGAACAACAACATGTCAGTCAGACTCACACACACTTACATACTAATAAACAGCTGACCGTTAAAGACATTTATATTTTTTCTGCCTGTCCATTTCCTTTTTTGGGATCCCAAAACGTAAGTGGAGGGATACCTGTGACATCGCAAAAGTTGTCCGTCTGTCCGTCCGTCCGTCTGTAAGCACGATAACTCTCGAAGGGAATGAGATATTTTGATGAATCTTGGTGTGAGGATTCGTTGGGTCGGTGGACCAGTCGAGTTCGTAAATGGGTTTTGTAGCCCTACCTTTAGGGGTGGGGGAAGGGGTTTAAATTAAGGAGCAAACAAAATATTTTGAAACAGCTAATGTGATAGTCGATTATGGGGTAAGAAGACACGCTGAACACGATGGTGAAAACCATTTTGTAATCGGACAAGTAGTTCGCTCGGAATCCGGTCAAAACCGGAAATTTTATTAAAAGTAAAAGTTTTATTTGAAGTTGATTAGATGTTCGATTCAGAGGTAGGAAGACATGCTGAAGACGATGGTGAAAACCATTTTCTCGACGGACAAGTAGTTTGCCCGGAATCCGGCCCAAACCGGAAAGTTTTTTTAAATTAAAAGATTTATTTGGAGTTAATCAGGTTAGGGCAAGAAGACATGCCGAACTTTTGTGTGAAAACAATTTTCTACCCGGACATGTAGTTCGCCCGGAATCCGGCCAAAACCGGAAAATTGTTAGAAGCTAAAGTTTTATTTCTAGCTGATTAGATAACCGATTTAGGGGCAAGAAGAGACGCTGAATCCGTGTGTGACAATCATATTTTACCCGGACATATGGTTCGACCGGAATCCGGCTGGAGTCGGAAAATTTGTTATAAGTTAAATTTTTATTTGAAGTTAATTAGATGTTCATTATTGGGTAAAGAAGATACCCTGAGTTCGTTTTTGAGCTTTCTTTTTTCGCCGGACAAGTAGTTCTAGAGTTCGGCCGAAACCGGGAAATTGGCAGAAGTGGCAGGAACTTTTCGTCAAAACAGATATGACTTATACGGGTAAACACACATGCTGAATCCATATTTGAACTTGGTTTTCTCAGATGATTAGCTATTTGGCCTTAATCTGTTTCTGAATTTTAATTGTAAGAATGCTCAAGGATTCTGGCGATGACTGGATCTGGCTAAGATAAGACCCAGTTGTCTGGATCAGATATTGAATTTTTGGGATCCCATCGAAAACTTAGGTCTTGTGATGTGTGAGCATCTCTAGAAGGGGAATCGCATGGGCAAGCAAATGGACAGCCTGTGAGGGAACCAAGTTAAAGTCAGTCATGACTAACAGACAAAAAACGAAATACGAAACCGGCTACATTATAATGCAAATCTGTTCCCCCTCCCCGCCCCCCCCCCCCCCTACTTGAAGAAAACCTCAAGAAACGTCAGAAACATAATAGTATGTTTCAGCAGAAACGTCTGCAGAAAAAAAATGAAATAAAGACAAGAGATAGAACTTCTTCATAACACTCTAATAGTGGGTCTTGGCAGTATTTATTCTGGTCTGTACATTGTATAGTTGATACAGAATTTGACCAGAGATCTTAGGTTTAGTACCCACAATCGCTCCTATTTCGTGACTGTTCTTGTAATCTGTGAGTGGATCGGCACTTCACTTCCATCAGTATTATGTTATATTTGAAAAATTGTCTTCGTGAAGGTTGACCTTACCAAGGAAAGTCTACATCTAGCTCGGTTATTTCCAGCCGACTGATTAGTCTTTTCGTTTTCCGTTATCCAGCTGTCACTTCGTAATGTCTTGATTCATTCGTATTTTGATCTGACCATGGTTTTCTTTCAGGCAAGGTATTCTCAGTGAGGTCCAACTTAAAGGCGTCAACAAACTATCACCCAACAAGCTCCTGATCGTACTCGGTTAGTTTGTCCCTTATACTTTTACTTTACTTAGTCAGTACTCTGGTCTTTTAGCTCATCTGGAATATTGGTCAGTATTGTCAGCTCTTTTTTCTGAATCATCTTCAGTTTAGTTTCTTATGAATCAGTTGCACACATCTCTCAGAAATTAGCAAATTAGGGTCCGAGCTCTTAATCTAGATCAGGAAACCAGGATTCAACCTTTTTATTTAGAGGATCCTGCTTGTCAGGCCCAGCCTAGGTCCAGGTCTCCACTTTCACACATACACTCAAATGTCTGGTTAGAGTAACTCACAAACAGGTGTCTCTATGCTTCCTCTTTTGGCAGAAAGTTTCTAAGATATTAGACTTTGTTTTCGAAAGCTAAGCACAATACAACATGATGGTGTTCCTTTGTTTCAGGCGACACTGAATCTGGGAAGACTACCCTGGTTGCAAAGTTACAGGGGGTTGATGACCCGAAAAAAGGTAGTGGCTTGGAATACACCTACATAGACGTCAGAGACGAATATAGAGATGGTAAGCAAATTAAGAGAACCAAGTCCTCCCATGTCAACCTATAGTTAATATACCCCGTATAATAGCACAGTCTTCAGGAATCAGCAAACACACAACAGTCGTTGAGGTTCTGTCGTACAGCGCTAAGTACCGGTGTGGTGTGGGGATCCACAAATCTACTAGAGAAAATCTGGAAGTAAGTAATTAAGTAATTTATTTATAACCCACCATTTTGAAAAAGCGGAGTAAATGAAAGAAAACACACATAAACACCCAGTGTACTTCCACTTCAATCAAGTGTGCTAATTGCTATGGTGGAACCTATCCCGCATACAGTGTTCTGTGCCGTGCCTGAATTCAAGGTAAATCAGTAACGTTCGGTAAATATGGGTGATGTAGAAATAGAGTGATTTTACTTTTGCCTGCCGTGGTACTCTGTCAATCTTGAGTGAATTGTACTTACTCTTTTTCATTTTTTTTTTTTTTTTTAGTATATTCCATCATTCTGGCTTCAGCTTCTGATGGATCATATATAAATGAAACCGGGGCAATTGATTACTGTAGTATCCTGCCACATGATATTCCGAGACCCTTGACCATCTGCTCTTCGATTGTACCAACTACCCAGAAGAAACGAAATACAGCTAGTCGAACAAACATTTGCCTCACACTGAATTGAGAAAACCACCTCTTCCCTCATCAAACATTCCAACCACCAAGAGACGCAGAAGAACATGCCGTTCTAGCAATTCATTAATTTTCTCCATGTATGGAACTTGACCATCTAGTATGACCAAAAATTATAAGCCAACGAAGTCTTCTAAAGTGTAGACCACCAAGTATTTCACCAAGCACCAAAATGTTAGCAGAAAACCCTCCCTGTCCTGCTCAGTCCTACTGCAGGCCGCAAAGGGAAGAGGAAAAATATTCCTTGAGCCTAAGCTGACTTTGAAACAGATATTCAAATAATGTATACAACGGATACGTCAGCTACGATTCTTCATCAGCGATATTTCGGCCCTTCTTGGCAAGGATCCTCGTCAGGATGTCAATCTTCAGGGTCAACGTCGGGGAAGGAAACAAACCTGTAATCTCAGTCTTCAGGGTCAACGTCGGGGAAGTAAACAAACCTGTAATAAATAACTGAAGCTTCTACCAACTATAAATATCTTATTACAGTTTGTTTCCTTCCCCGATTGACAGCCTGACGAGGACCCTTGCCAAGAGGGGTTGGAATATCGCTGATGAAGAATCGTAGCTGATGTATCCGTTGTATACATTATTTGAATATAAAAGAGGCCTAAGTGGCGCGTCAGGCCGTCCATAGAGGCCTAACATAAAGAAGAAGAATGAAGTAGCTTCGTCTGAGTCATTGCACCCCTAATGTTGGGATTCAACAAATTTGGGGACAGCCAGGAATTTATTTACTTAATTAGTTCGATGTGATGGAGGATGGGCTGGTACCTGTAATCTAGGTCAAATTGTTTTAAGCTGTGATGATTAAACCCATGTCTTTGTTTATTTTAGATCACACCCAGCTGTCAGTTTGGCTGCTAGATGGCGATCCTTCCCATTCCCATCTTCTCTCCTATGCGCTAAATGAGCGGACAATCAGTGACACAATGGTCATGCTCACTGTTGCCATGACAACGCCTTGGGCTATTCTTGACCAGCTTCGAGCATGGGCCACAATTCTGCAAGATCAGATTGATAAACTGAATATTTCTGCAGAAACCATGAGAGATTACCAGCAGAAATGTGAGTTCGTTGTTCGTTATCATTTTAGTGATAAACTTAGCTAGTCTTGCCAACTCCTGTCTCATCTTCGAATGACCATGGGAGCCTTTAGTGTGGATTTTACTAGCCTTTTGTTCTAGATTGTGTGCTATGCACATTGCCTGTTTTATGAATGTATAGCCTACTTTTTTTCACCTTCGGCTTTCAGTTGTTAAAATCATGACATTTTTTTTTAATCAATTGAGCTTATTTCCCAATAGGTTAAAGCTAGTAGAGGTAGATATTCCTTCAGCCCAAGCTGACCGCGAGCTTGAGCGGCTTGAGTCTGAATAGGACCCTTGCCAAGAAGGGCCGAAATGTAGCTCTAATAAAATGTAGCTGACTTATACGTTTTGCCTACGTTTCAAACTAGAAGAGGAATAAAATATTGCGAAATACACAGACACGAAACAAATTGCTTAATACACTTACAAGATATGACCAGAAATAAATGATGGGATGAAACTACGTAAAAATTGGGAAGAAGAATTAGCAGGATATGGAGAAAACTGATTGCCAGTGTTCCTTTCGAACCGACGCACGGAAGACGAGAGGGGGGAATAGACGGCCGATCTGGGGAAAAATATTCGGTACCCCTCTCTGCCAATAGTAGAAAAATTTCGGCGAGGCCAGTCTCTTGTAGCCTAAAATGTTTATAACGTTCTCCGGTGTGTTAAATTACGTATCTTGTGATATCGTTAC
This sequence comes from Branchinecta sandiegonensis, assembly GCA_030848855.1. Classification (NCBI taxonomy): domain Eukaryota; kingdom Metazoa; phylum Arthropoda; class Branchiopoda; order Anostraca; family Branchinectidae; genus Branchinecta; species Branchinecta sandiegonensis. The sequence goes on from JAUPMV010000009.1 coordinate 7,780,261, forward strand.
GTCGTAACCTGTTGCCCGCAACCGAGTATCTAATATACTTTTAGCGTGTACCCGAGCGGTTGGTACAAATTGGGTTATACCGGTACTCGGATCTTGATCCTCGAAGGGTTGGTTCGCGACTGTGGAGGGGGAAGCTCGGACGGTAGGTCCTGCACTGTAAAAAGTCCCTTCGTATAAAGATTAAAGTTAACTGCAGTATTTGCTACTCAGATTGCATAGAGATAAGAGTAATCCGAGTAGCAAATACTGCAGTTTACTTTAATCTTTATACGAAAAACTTTTTACAGTGTGGGTCCTACATTCAATAAACAGTGTTTAGAAAACACACTTACGTTGAATATTGAAGTTCCGCGTACATCGAGTGCGTCTGTCAGTCCAACTCTCCTTAATCACTACTGACTTCTTACTGACCCCTGATACAAATTAACTGATCCTTATATGATTATTTTTCCTTAAATCGTTTCACTGTTGAAAGCATAAAACAGTTGTGAGGAAATGCCACTTCGAGAAAATGGTGCTCGAGAAAAAGGCACTTTGCGAAAGTTGCTATAAACATTAGAAATTAAATATTTCGTGTCGTTACAGGTGTAGTGCTCTACAAGTAGGGACTAATACTGCTTATCTGTTCACGACCCCATTCCCATTTGTGAATAACTGTTCTGTTCATAATCAAAGTCTTCTATATTTCGTTCTACTTTTTATTGATCCTCGGGTCAGAGCTGCTGCGAGTCCAACAAATCCGAGTCCGAGACAAGTCCTTGAAGAAGGCGTCTCGAGACGAGTCCGGAGTCCGAGTCCATAGCTCTGGCGGACGGACAGCTCCGTGAAAAACGAGTCCGAGTCCTTGAAAAAGGCTTCTCGAGATGAGTTCAGAGTCCCAGTCCACCAGCTCTGCCTCGGACATTGCCCAGTATATTCTTCATTCATCCTAAGCCCATTCCTCTACTTCCAACGAGACGTATCGTCGAGTCGTGGTCCCCCGTGACTGTGAGTAGATATGCGCAGTTAGGATCTGTACCTGCTGGGCAGAAACATCACTTTCTCTTTATTGCGTGTGTTTCTATACTTTCTATACACATGGTAGGCGGGAGCAGATCGGTACACTGTCAGAAGTTTCATAACAGATTGCGCATAACACTTTCAAGAATTAAACCTTATCACTTAGAAAAAAGTGTTATGACCAATTAAGTTTATACTATTTCGTGCCCAGATCTCCAACAGCACCTTCAATAGGTAAAAATACCTCACTGTCAGAAGTTACATAACGACAACAGCAGGATGCGCGGTTTCAACAGATAACACTTTGGGATGTTATATGTTATGTTTCTTTCCTTCCCGTTAGTATTTTTACCAATTGAAGTTGTTTTTATGGCACTTGCAGCCTCTGGCTCAAGTGCCATATACCGATCACAATTCCATCTGTCGGTCGGTCCGAGTTTTTTGTAACACTTTTTCGAGTTAGGGTACTTCCAGATGTGCTAGGACAATGAAACTTGGCAGGCATATCAGTGACCCGACCAAACTAACCTGGAAATAATCAGTTTCCCGATCCGACCATATGCGGGGGAGTGCGGGGCGCTGGAAACTTGAAAATTTAGGGCATTTTGTCACACTTTTCCGAGTTAGGGTACTTCTAGATGAGCAAGGACAATGAAACTTGGCAGGAATATCAGGGACCCGACCAAACGAACCTGGAAATAATCAGTTTCCCGATCCGACCATATGCGGGGGAGTGGGGGCGCTGGAAACTTGAAAATTTAGGGCATTTTGTCACACTTTTTCGAGTTAGGGTACTTCAAGGTGAGCTAGGACAATGAATCTTGGTAGGAATATCAGGGACCTGACCAAAGTAACCTGGAAATAATAAGTTTCTCGATTCGACCATATGCGGGGGAGTGGGGGCGCTGGAAACTTGAAAATTTAGGGCATTTTGTCACACTTTTTCGAGTTAGGGTACTTCCAGATGAGCTAGGACAATGAAACTTGGCAGGAATATCAGGGACCCGACCAAACTAACCTGGAAATAATCAGTTTCCCGATCCGACCATATGCGGGGGAGTGGGGGCGCTGGAAACTTGAAAATTGAGGGCATTTTATCACACTTTTTCGAGTTAGGGTACTTCCAGTTGTGCTAGGACCATGAAACTTGGCAGGCATATCAGAGACCCGACCAAACAAACTTAGAAATAATCAGTTTTCAGATCCGACCATTTTGGGGGGGAGTGGAGGGCAGGGGAATCCGGGAAATTGAGAATGATCCGATGATCCGGGATCGGATTGTAATGAAACTTCATAACTGAATAGAATATATATCTGTAATGTCCCGTTTAAAGTCTTGACCGGATTCGGTAGCCAGGGGGGAGTTGGGGGGGGGGGGGGAGACCTGAAATTTCAAGAAACGGTTAGAATGGAGGGATCGGAGTGAAACTTGCTGGGAAGAACAAGCATCTGCTCTAGAGAAGTCCTTTAGACCATTGTAATGGATCCGGACACTTGTGGGGGGGAGGGGGTTTACCTGAATTCCGGTGATGGTGGTTTTGGGGATTTTCACGATGAAACTTGGCAGGCATATCAGGGACCCGATCAAACTGACTTCAAAATAAAATTTTTGTCGATCTGATAATGGTGGGGGGAGTGGAGGGAGGGGAATCCGAAATTTTCAGTCATGCGTAATTTTGGAATGGGTGATCGGATTCGAGTGAAATTTAAGAATTGAACAGAGGACATTTCTCTGATGATCTTTTTCATATCCGGACCGGATCCGGCAACTATTGGGGGGTGGGAGGGCAGAATATATGTGATCCGTTTAGAATGGAGGGATCGGGATGGAACTTTGTGGGAAGAACAAACAGATGCTCTAGGTAAGTCGGATTGGCTACGGGCACCGTGGGGGAGCTGGGGGGGGGGGTGGACCGGAAATATCGAGAAACGTTTAGAATGATGGTATCGGAGTGAAACTTGCTGGGAAGAACAAACATCTGCTCTAGATAAGTCCTTTAGACCATTGTACTGGATCCGGACACTTATGGGGGGGGGGGGGCTTCCCGGAATTCCGGTGATGGTGGTTTTGGGGATTTTCACGATGAAACTTTGCAGGCATATCAGCGACCCGATCAAACTGACTTCAAAATAAAAATTTTGTCGATCTGATAATGGTGGGGGGAGTGGAGGGAGGGGAATCCGAAATTTTCAGTCATGTGTAATTTTGGAATGGGTGATCGGATTCGAGCGAAAGTTAAGAATTGAACAGAGGACATTTCTCCGATGATCTTTTTCATATCCGGACCGGATCCGGCAACTATTGGGGGGGGGGGGGGGGGGGGTAATACGTGACCCGTTTAGAATGGAGGGATCGGGATGGGACTTTGTGGGAAGAACAAACAGATGCTCTAGTTAAGTCATTTACTGAATCGGATTGGCTACGGGCATCGTGGGGGAGCTGGGGGGGGGGGGGGGTGGACCGGAAATACCGAGAAACGGTTAGAATGATGGTATCGGAGTGAAACTTGCTGGGAAGAACAAACATCTGATCCATGTAAATCTTTTACATAATTTGACTGGATCCGGACACTTGAGGGGGGGGGAGGAGGGGGTTTCCCGGAATTCCGTTTTTGGGGGGATTTTCACGACAAAACTTGGAAGGCATATCAGGGACCCGGTCAAACTGACTTGGAATAAAAAAAAATCCTCGATATGATAATCTTGGGGGGGGGGGGGAGTTGAGGGAGGGGAATCTGGAATATTGAGTCATGCGTAACTTCGGAACGGGTGATCGGATTCGAGTGGAATTTAATAATTAAACAGAGGACATTGTTCTCTGGTGATCTTTTTCATTTCCGGACCGAATCCGGCAAGTATTGAGGGGAGGGCGGAAAATACTTGACCCGCTTACACTGGTGTGATCTGGATCGAACTTCGTGGGAATGACAAACAGATGCTCTGGATTAATCATTTACAGAACCGGATTGGCTCCGGGTATTGTGGGTGGAGTTGGAGGAGGGGGAGGTCTGGGATTCCGGTGATCGCGCGTTAAGGTACTTCCAGATGTGCTAGGACGATGAGACTTCGCTGGAATATTGGAGACTCAACAATATTTGCTTAGAAATTGCTACTTCGCTTCGCCTTAAAGTACCAATCTTGACCGCAAAGGAAAAAAAATACTTTTAAGCAATATATGCATTTTCATGATGCCCATTAGCCCATTAGCATTTTTGCCTCAAGGATTTTGCTTACAAATGAAGTTCCAGCTCCCTTAGAGTGCGCATCTCAGCCGCAAAGTCGAAACTCACTTTTGATCAGTCAAATCATCTTAACCCATGCAAGTGCCATATGAGCTTACAGCTCTTGTTGGAGATCTAGGCACGAAATAGTGTAAACTTGATTGGTCAGAAGACTTTATTTCTAAGTGAAAAGGTGTTCTTCTCGAAAGTGTTATGCGCAATCTGTTATGAAACTTCTGACAGTGTAGCCCATAGAAAAAATTACTAATGGATAAATCAGCTAAGATTTTCTTCATTGAATTGAATTGAATTTTATTTATAACCCGTCTAGGTAGAGACGGAGTATGGTAAAAAATTATAAAAAGAAAGAAACACAACAACAGTAACTAAAATAATTATAAGTCACTAAACCGAAACATCGTAGAGCTCCATGGGTGACTACAATTTTGTTTCATTTTGTTGATGGATCTTAGGACAGCCGCAGACGGATCAGCTATACGAAACTTCTCAATAGTTGCGTTTTTGCTGATACCATGGTATCTGTTACCACGGTAACTGGATCTGCAGCTTGCAGTTACCGTGGTATCTGATATACGGTTGCTCTGCAAAAACGACAATTGCCGAAATTGCGCTTTTCGAATTCATCCCAAAAGAAAACTGATACTCAGCCGCATAATTAAGTGCCAAACTTCTTTCCGACCAATTTGACAAAAATTGATGGAAGTGAGATGACTTTTTCAGATACCACGGTCGGGCCGTAGTATCTGAATATCAGTTACCACGATAACTGCAAAAATGACTGTAGACCGTGGTATCAGATGCCATGGTATCCGTAAAACCGCAATTAATGAGATGGCTGTTCCTTGTCTAGGTGGGAGGCGTAGCAGATATTTGGCAAACCGAAAGGGAATTGAACGAATACTTCTGCCCAGCTTGGCAAGGGTCGGGCTGCACAGGGATTTATCAGCTTGCTAGAATTATTATCTTCAGCGATGTTCAGCTTGGCAAGGGTCGGCTTGGGTTGAAGGGCTATTGGAGCGGATGAATATCTAGGATAGAAGGGCCCAGCTACCGCCAATAGTCGGGGATAGAGTAAAGATCAGTATCGTCCGAGATCGACCCATCGAAGTGAAGTATCTTTGATAGGGACGGTAATAGGAAAAGAGGAACTTGTGAACCAAGCAATTCGTATTTGATAGTGCAAAACGGATACATCAGCTGAATTTTATTAGGTTTTCCCACTAGTTCGTTTGTCCAACTTAAGCGGCTTTGAGCCTGAAGAGGACCCTTGCCAAGAAAGGCCGCAATATAGCTCTAATACAATTCAGCTGACGTATCCGTTTTGCACTAATATGATTCGCAGTCAGCTTGGACTGGAGGAATTTATCAAGCAATTCGTTATCTTGTGTTTAAAAATTAACAGGTACCCGACGATGGCAGAACTACATCGAACCCGGAGACGAAATCGACAACTCCCTTGCCATGCGACGAAGTCAGAGACTTGGCCAAAGCATGTCGGATTCAACAGAGGAACTGGATATGCCACCACTGCCCGATGGAGTTCTAAACAGAAATTTAGGAATAGATTTAGTTGTTGTTGTGACCAAGGTAAGGTTTGGTTAATTTATTTATTTTTCTAGGTTTGGTAAATTTATTCTAGGTTTTTCTCTGTAACCTGGAATTGCTACTAGCGTCTGGAAACCTGTTGAAGGCGTCCTTATGTGGTGCAGAAGATATAGTAACATTTAAATAGGAATAATAGCTATTTTCGTGTCTTAGCTATTTGACACAACAAAACGCTGTGCGTAGCGAGCGAGATATCATTATTAGTGTGATCAAAACGTTACAAAAGAAAGAAAAAGAATCAACAAAAACAAGTAAAAAATACACTGTGATTGAAAAGTATAGCCTAGGCATACATACTTAACCACTGGACATTTGGCGGGTCAGCATTAGGCAGGTACTGTAACTGTAACCAGATACTGTAAGGCTCGTGATGCAGCTTCAAGCGGACCACAAAAAAATGGTCATTTTACCACACGCACAATGATAACCATTCCTACTGCCACTATGGTTGCGTTCCGTAACTAAACGATCGTTAACAGTTGTTAACTTTTTGCGTTCCACGTTTCTGATTTCGAAATTTAAGCTCCGCCCACCTACAATTTCCGTTCCAGAGCTTAACGATTGTTAACTATTTTGTACCGATGGTCGGTGAGCATCGCTACAAAATAGTTAACAATTGCGGAACTGGGAAAAGTTAATGATCGTTAAAGCTGCAGTTAGCTCGGCCCCGAAGTAAAGTTAACGATTGTTAACAATTGTTAAGTTGGTGAAACGCAACCTATATATGTTCAAAACCACAAAAACACCGTCAAACAGTGAGCAAATTAATAAAAAAAATCCTAGGTTTAAAATAATGCGGTCTGGACTAAATCTCACCCGAATATTTGGGACAGCCGTTATGGAACGTAGGGAGCCAAGGATCATTTCCGTCTAATGCTCCGACTGTTTATTACAGATACAATAAGTTAAAAAACAAAACCTGTGCGGCACTCCTGAAGCCATTAAAAATAATCAATTAAGTCTTATAATCCTTTGCTAATCAAACGTGGAAAATTTCGTCATCTGGAAAAGAAGACATTCTACGTGTTTTTTTTTCTCAAGCCGAAACACCCGGCAATCGAGTTCAAATCTAAAAAACTGGTGGCTTCCGATCAGTAGAAGAAGGTAAAAAGAATGTTTGGATTAGGTCTTTAAGTAAAAGAACCATTCAGACGCCATAGCGCGAGCCTGTATTTTATCCTGAGATGGCATGTTGCCGTACAAAATAGTCTGGCAGCTCACAAACCCTGCCAATCGAATAGAGAATTCGCAACCCTACTACGATTTCCGCTGATACCTTCTGTGAATTCGCCGATTAAAAAGTTCCTTAGGTTAGAGCCTGGTCACGCCAAAACGGTGCCGATTTGACAATCTGCGCGGATTTCTCGGCTGAAAATGGGTCTACAAATCTGCACAGATTGGGTCGGTCGCCCGAGAGGTTCTGAAAATCCTCAGGGGACGTGACGGTTGATGGCTTTGGGGCAGCTTGGAGATAATAAGGAGACTGCAATTAGGGTTGTAAAATCGAAACTTTGCCAGTTTTGCAATAACTCAGTTTTAATTATGCTGGGCTAGTGTCAACTATCATGAGTTTGTTTCCAACATCCCAGGATTAACCTAAGCTATTTGGGGAGAAAAGGCAAAGAGTTTCTAGATGCCAAAATGCCATCAGTCATATCGATTTGTCATTTTCTGCCAAAACATAACAAAGAAGCATTTGTTTTTTCCTTTTTATTTCAAGCAAAAAGATACTTATGTTACATTATTTTTAAAGTGAACAGCACTTTAAAATATCTGTATATTTCCTGGAACATAATTAGAAATGCTGTTTCGTTCTAAATTATCTCCTGAATTTAAGACAACAACATTCAGAATTAGGAGTAAATTGTACTTTTTTAACTTTTTTTATTTAGCAACCCAAAAAGCTACCTTTTCTTGGCTCCAGTGTGACCACTTCGGCGCCTAAATCTGCGCAGATTTGAGCCCAGTGTGACCACGCTCTTAGGTTATTCTTTATTTTTACACAAAATCACAGTTAACAACTTAACAAAAAACACAAAAACTTAACGATACATCTTCAAATAAACCAGTCACCCGAGAACCCGGGTGTCCAGGTTGTCCTGGGTGGGAAGCAAAGAAATTTTGAAGAGTTTAAATATCGAAGAACACGAACAGGAGGTTGACCACGCTCTTTCCAATGGATTTCCCAAACAGCACCTTCAAATCGACACTGCCAGAACACATTTTCTAAACCCGTCACACGTAGTACCTTTCGAAAAAGCCCGAATTCTCGCAACGTGTACCGGACTACACCAAAGGACTTTTTCCGCGACACAATTATGGGCCACACACTTCTGAGTGTTTGTCGCGGAAACACGTTTGTGTGCCACACAGTCCAGCCACAAGTTGAATCTCGCGGAAACGCCGTTTGTCTCTTCTTTTGGCGGTAATTTCAAATATTTGAAAAGAAAAACAAAATTCATGTAAAATTTCAATAAATAGAACTCCAGGATTATTCCTTACCATTCTGTACAAAAAGCATCCTAGTTTTGAGTGCATATGCTTGAAAAAGTAGTTAGCTTTATTGTTTAGACACTATTTTGCTGCTTAATTTCAATTTCCCGCCAGAATCGAGCCACAAAATCGACAATCACCTCGCCAGTTTTTTGTCGAATTTGAGCCACAAAATGAGTAACGCAAATCTTGTTGGTCGCGGAAACGGACTGGTGGACGGCACAGTCGACCCACAAACTGTTTGTGGGAGCACGGAAAAGCGCCTCAAACCACAAGAGAAGCCGTTGAAATTAAGAAAAACCGTTCGGGTATAAAACGAGACACAGGCGAGTATTCACGGAATGACATCATCAGTGAATGCTCTCTTCCACAGCAAGACCAAAGTCAACCAAAATGCGAAAAAATCTGTACCTATCGACTATCCAATCGAGCAGCAAAAACAGCATCCGTGTCCAAAATTCTTGGTCTTCCATTTCACTCATAATCTCGAAAAGCTGGTTTCCTTACGCGCACTTGATCACCAAATAAAGTAAAATCGTAACACCAACTTTAACTCCAAGGAACCTTATAAAACACACCAAGATCAGATGCTTAAGCTAGAATCTTGAGTTTTTTTCCACAAGTTCACATCCAGCTTGAACGGTTTAAGCCTGAAGAAGACCTTTGCCAAGAAGGGCCGAAATATCGCTCTAATAAATTCAGCTGACGTATCCGTTTGTCACCATCAACTATGTTGAAGAGTTCACCGATCAACTGATTCGATTTTTTTTTTTCAGACCGATTACATGTCGACCCTCGAAAAAGAAAACGACTATAAGGAGGAACACTTCGATTTCATTCAGGCCGCGATACGAAGATTTTGCATTCAGTATGGTACCGGACTTTGTTATACCTCAGTGAAGGAGGATAAAAACTGTGATGTGCTCTATAAGTATATTGCCCATAGGATGTATGGACTGCCGTTTAAAACGCCAGCTTTAGTCGTAGAAAAAGATGCTGTATTCATGTAAGTATTTTGATTTGTCGGTGTTGCGTATTGGGACACGTCCCACCCTCAACAATGAAGAACGGAGAGCAAAATAACACTAGAGAGTAGCGCCAAGACCTATGCTTTCCATGTTTTGCAAACGGGCCATATTCGTAGCGCGGCCAACTGCGCTTGTGGCATTCAAAGCGAGACAAACTTGCGGATTTAGAAATTTCTAGTAGAGCAAATGTGCTGTCTGCACACACCAAGGACATAATGGACGCTGTATAATTTTTTTTGATATGTTCAGTGTATGAAAGTTATTGGAGCCAGCGCTGGTGAACGACTGAATGAGTTTCAGTAGGGATGTTCTCTATCGCTAGTGCTGGTAATATTGTCGCTGCTATTCGAGTGTGTGTCAATTTTGTCACGTCTTGGCGCTACTCCCTAGTGCTATTTTGCTCTGGAACAACGAATTAGAAAAGGACAATAAGACTGAGAGCCGTCTGTGTGTAGATTTCATTCCTCCACTCCCGCCAAAGCTAGTGAGATATGCGTAGTTACGGCTCATGAGAGCAAACGGAGCGGATAGAGTCTAATTCCTGTAATGGACAAAAACAGAAGCGTCTTCCTCAGAAACTCGAGCCTGTGTTCCCCAGTCCCCGATTGAGGTCTCACAAGGTACACTGTCACAAGTTTGTGATTATATGTTAATATAATAAATGTTTGCGCATCAAACGCCATGAGGATGTCAATCAATCATTCATTAATACCAAATTATCCATTGGATAGCATAGGCTGACGACAAAGTAATCACAACACAACACGACAAAAGAAACAATTAGAATAGTTCAGTTCGTTTCTCAAATTAATTAAAATGCAATGCTAGATATACGATAATATACTAAAATACATTTTCATAATGTTGTCTGGAGGCCTATCGGTCATTTCTTCATGTTTTTTGAGCTTCGTTATAGTGTTGAATAAAATAAGGTATAAATAGATAAGGTAATGTAACAAGGGTCATAACAGATATATTATCATAAAGTTTAACACAAGGATGCGACATGTGTTATCTGTTATCAAACTTCTGACAGTTCAGTGACGGGATGTCAGTGATAGAGTGTGTAAATCCGTCCGACTGTCGGTCTGTTGTAATAGCACAGATACGAGCAGTAAACTATCAGATAGAGAACGATTTATGCCGGAGCAGTAAAATTGCGCGAGCTTAAAGTTCAACCGAAAAGGGCTGGGATAGGACAATCTAATTACCCATCACTTATTGGCTTGAAGACCCGACGCAAATTCGTTACTTCGTTGTTCCGCTGTTCACGAATAATCGACTTTCAAATAGTGGAATTTCCGTGTGAATTGTGGTACCTCTCTGCGCCTGTATTTTTGTTGTGTGCCTTACGAGAAAGATTTATGATTTTTATTTGTTCAGGAACTAAGCAATCTTCACCAATCTCACCCCCGTCAACTGAAAATCCGCGTTTGTGTTGAGATTAAAGTTTCCCGCATTGTAGTAGAATTTTCGTTGTGCGGACCTCTGTAGATATTCTGAACATCATAAATAGAGTAGATAATGGAAAATTAAAAATTCCCTTTGCAGAATCCAAATAATTCAGTGTATTCAGTTAAATGACACAAAAATAAGTGGCTTTTCAGTTAAACTTTAAAGGTTAGCAAGTCGGGTCAGACATTCGGACTCGGAAATCGGACTGGCAGTCAAAGACGGGAGACTGATCTGTGCAGAGGGGGATGTCTTTTTCGGCAAGGACGAAGTACTCTCGACATTGCACGAAAAAAGTAAAACGGGAGTCAACTTTTGTTTCAAAGATGAGTCGTTGGCGCTGTAAAACCATCCAGTTTTTATTTATTATTCGCTATCCAAAAGGGTAACACTTGCATCTTGAATTTTGAACTTCCCCGTCAATTTATGATTATGATTATGGTGCTTTGCATATTTAAAATAACACGATCTCATCTTTTTTATCTCCTTCTTTCGCAGAACGTGAGTGACATCAGAACGAAATAGTATAGAAGGAGCGCAGAGGGTGCTGTACAAATTTCCCAAAGCTTGACGATTATAGCGCCCCCGGTTGGGGACTATGTGGTCTCTGTGATTGGCTCATGTGCCCATTTCTCCGGCACCTGCAACCATATCAGTAGGTTAATAACCCATGTCTTTGTCAACCCGTCTGGTAGCGTCACATGCACAATAATTTCATTGAACCATACTGTGGATACAGTTGGCCCAAGAGCATGCCCACTGGACCGATGACATCGTTCTCAGACTATGCTTTCTATCTTTAGTTCCGTTTTTGCAGACACCATGGTATCTGTTCCACGGTCTAAAATTAGTTTTGCGGTTATCACCGTGGTATATCTAACCATTTACTATGGAATCTGTAAAAGTCATCTCACTTTCGTCATTTCGCACTTCTGTGAGAGGATGTAAGTATTTCTTTGGGAGGTTGGGGGCTTCTAAAAACGCGAATTTGGCAATTGTCGTTTTCGCAAAGCAGTCGTACTATCAGGTAGGCTTACCATGGTAACTGCAAAAACGACAAATTGCAGGTCCAGTTACCGTGGTAGTGATTAACATGGAACAGAAATGATGATGAAGAAATTTTATTTACGCACTTAAGAAGAGGAAAATAGCGCAGTACAGACGAATAAAAGGGAAAAGTACACAGCATAATCTAGTAAATGCACAAGATCAAAAAATAAATATTAAAAAAAAAGGGGACTAATCGGGTCTAAAAAATCTTCTTCCTAGATGGAATGTGGAGAAATGGCCAAGTGCAGAAACGTGAAGGTCCTGGGCAAATGAAGATAACTTTGCACAAGGGTCAGAGGGCAAAAAAATGCAGTTATACGAGAATCCCTATAACGTCGAGGAAGGTACAAAAGAAATTTACAATATTTGAAACATTTTGTTCTGATACATTTTAAATCTTTCCGTCTCAGAATACCAAAAATTCCGGAAAATGTGTAAGTACGGCGTTTCATCTGCAGATTGTTTCATTCTGAAAACAAATATGTGTATATGTTTTGACCTTTTATTAACATTCCAGTCCGTCTGGTTGGGACAACGAGAAGAAGATTGCCATTTTGAACGAAAACATGGTGTCTGTCAAGCCAACAGACTACTATACCGATGTGATAGCCAAACCTGCAGCTAGAAAGGTAAGAGTAGGATTTTCGTGTTTTGTCTCGAAACTATGATATACGCCCTTCATAAAATTCCTCTCAGATTAGTTCTTTTTTGGCCGCTGGGTGCGCTGTCGTAAAGGAAACAATGACACGTCACTTCTTGGTGGACGTTTGTCCAGGTTTGTTTTGCTATTTTCATTTCCTCTTAGGCCTAGCCATGTTTAAAATGCCTCTTCCTCTATTTTTGCTTTACCCAACTCTGTTCTGTCAAGCGTCATCAAGTTTGTCATTTCTGGCTTCCGAATTTTTGCTTTACCCAGCTCTGTTCTGTCAAGCGTCATCAAGTTTGTCATTTCTGGCTTCCGACTTCAGTGCCGTGTGCTGGCTGACTTTTCCAAGTGGCTAGTACGCGACTCGATATGAAGCGAAACAATCGCTTTTTCACCCTTCAGGTAACTTATATCAAGATCTCACGTGTGATTGTTATTGTTCCTCTAGCGCGTCTGGCGGTAATTCGTCATCGGACTTTATGAGGGACATATTGGATCGAAAAGTGTTCCAGTCCCGTCGGCGACTTCTCTTTTTTTGTGGCAAGTCGCTGACGTGGCAGAAGCCGGCAAATACTTGCCGCGCATTTGAAATTGTCATTCAAATTTAAGTAGGGAAACACACTGAGCGTGTTCCATCCTACTTACCGTAGTTACTACGCATGACGTCGCAAATTCTGCCTTTTTGTCGTCAAGGCTGGAACGATTTTTCTATTTTCCAGCGGAATATCATGCCACGGGTGAATCAGACCAATCACGTGACAGAGATTCGTGGTTACTACGCTTACCACGCTCCCGAGTGTGGTAAGCAAATAGTTACTATTTCGAGAAGGCTGGAACGGTCAGCGTAGTAACTTTTTGTGAGGTTGAACGGATTTAGTAACTAATAGTTACTATTGGTGCGAGGGTGGAACACGCGCACTGAGTTTGTAAATATCAGTTTGTGAGGGTAAACTTCTGACAGTGTGGTTACTTATTTCAGGTGGCCCCTCGTGAAGCTGAAGTGCAAGCCGAGGACGAGCAGAGCTTTTTACAGCGGCAGCTTTCTCTGCTTAGCCAAGGAGTTAACAATCAGAATCAAAACTCCGTGAGTTGCATTCAAGTTTAATCGGGTAGGAGGTACACGGGTAGACCGATTGGGAGAAATTGGTCCTTGCTTCTGTCCGATGTGTGGAGCTATGAAAGAGTGTGTGCGACATCTTCTGTGTGATTGAATGGTATTGAATGATTTGAGAAGAGAAATATTGGGAGTAACTGAGTGTGATCAAGAATGGATGGAGCAAATGTTTAAGAGTGAGTGTGAGTGAGTGTTACTATAAAGAAAGTGGGTAGATTCCCCAAGCTGTTAATGATTCACAGAGCACATTTTTTGTAGTTCTTAGTGGTTGTTAGAAATAAGTTCGTCATCGGGTTTCTTTTTGTCTGTATTCAAATCAATCAGTAATTTTATTAACCCATATAGAACTGGCACAGCACCTGCCCATACGGAGTATATGAAAACAAAAGAAAAGAAAAAGATCCGACTATACTAAACGAAATGACCATACAAACGCACTATAATACGGATGGCACCTGTCTAGAGAAGAGTCAAACTCGGCACAGCGTTAGGCCACAGCCACAAAGGGATCAGTATTGCCATGGCCCTTGGGCTTTTACGGTAGTAAATATCGTATCATATCATCGTAGGGGGAATGTCCATAAAGAGTGTTGATGATGGTGGTGCGCTGATGAGAATAGTTTACAACTTTCTTTGGGTCTTCACTGTTCGGACGCAAGACAGAGACAACAAGAAAGATGAATCATAGAAAAATAGAATGTAATCTGTGGAAAGTTAAAGGACCCCTCGCACTATGTACTCTTCAACTTGCAGTATCTTAAAATATTTGAATACTTTAAAACTAGGCTATGGTTTCAACAAATAACCCACGGTTTTGGCAGTTTTAAGCCTTTTCCGAGACCCGTTGACTTACAGCGAAAACAGGGAAACAATTTACATAACCGTTTTTTCTGATGGAATAACTTCCCGCGGATAACCGTCTACAGCGTGATACACATCGAAGGTAGCAAAACACGGCAAATGAGAAAATCAGCGTGTTTGAGGGGTTAGAATGTACCGTTCGAAACTGCGGTCTCCGGGTTTAGAAATATATGGAGTGATTATGGAATTAGGTCGCGTTAGTATTATAGGTAAGACAGGTCCTTTAAAGATAACACGGGAAGGCGCGATTTCTAGGTATTGGTGGCATCTGTCTTGACCAAAGGGCACCGAAGTTGGAGCACGCCTCTGTCCGCTCTCGTATTGCGGATGCCTCCGGTGGAGCTAGTCAACGAGACAGTTTTTCGGGACATGGAATGCAAGCTCCCTTGTCTGCGAGGGACTTTTTTTTTATTGTGGGCTATGCGCCCTTGAAGAGCGCTCTGTTTCCGGTGCTGCCGCAGATGGATGGCCCCCGACAAAAAGGATCAGCTGGGTCTTTCTTAAGAGAGTGTTCTAGTTTAAACGAAAAGGGCTGGGATAGGACAATCTAGCTATTGACTTAAATTGGCTTGAAGACCCGGTGAAAATGCGCTACTTCGTTGTTCCGCTATTCACGAACAATCGATTATCAAATAGTGAAATTTCTGTGGGATTTCTGGTACCTCTATGTGCTTGTATTTTTTTTGTATGCCTTGCGAGAAAGATTTACGATTTTTTTAAAAAAAAATTGTCCGGGCACTAAGCAAACTTCACCAGTCTCACCACTGCCCACTGAAAAGCCGCGTTTATGTTGAGATTAAAATTTCCCGTAGAATTTACGCTCTGGGGACGGCCGCAGATATTCTGAACGTCATAACTAGAGCAGATAGTGGAAAATTAAAAAGTTCCTTTGCCGACTCCAAATAATTCAGTCTATTCAGTTAAATGACACAAAAATAAGTTGGCATTTCAGTTAAACTTCACAGAGTTTTGCATGTCTGTATCGAGTTTGCATGTTTTGAAAGAAGCTTTCTTCGAATCTATGTATTAGCCTGTCTTTTGTCCCGCTTGGAGTAAAGAACTAGATTGTAGGAAGTAAGGCGTCACTGATTAGTAGGGAAAGTTCACTATACAGAGATATCACTGAGAATGACTGGCATATTCAACCTTCTTTATCTCTTGTAGCCAAGCCTAACTGATGGAGCTGGCCATCCAGCTCTTCCTCCATCCCTAAGATCTGCAGCTGCGCAAAAAACACCCGACCGACGGATATCTGTTGGGAATACCACCCCTGGACAAATCTCCTCCCCTAAAAAGGTAATGTGCCTTCTTTCAGATCCTTGCTTGATTCCTTACGGACTTTTTTATGCGTAAACAGTTTGGCTGTCCCCCGACAAAACCTAGTATCTACAAAAAAATCGAATTTTAGTTAGGAGTTGATCCCACCGAATCAGACCACGAGAAATTCAATGGCGAAATCAGAATTTTTCTACGAGGCTTAGTTTCGTAGATCTCGCCTAGTATCTACACAAGGTCTCAACTTTATTTTCGGACTTCACCTAGTATGTACATACTATAAATTTGTTTTTTTCCAAAACCTAGTATCTGACAAACCTACGCTCCACCAGCTACAAAATCATCAGCATCATCACTTTAATGTTTACAAAACTACATTAGTTTGCTGAATGTAGACGAAAAAAGAAGCAGCTTTAAAAAACAACGTTTTCGCGTTTTTCTCGGAAGCTACTCAGGTGCAGAAAGTAGGTTTTGTCGGAGGACAGCCGAGTTTAAATTAGGTTATGTAGCTAAGGAATTCAGACCTCTAGGTTACTATCAGCTTCCCATTTCATAATTTTTTTTTTTTTTTTTTTTTGTATTATGATTGTATCTTTGGACACACAATTTGAATGAATGAATGAATGCTTTATTTTTACCAAAATAGCGTTAGCTAGCGCAGGTACGTCAAACACACGAGTCAATACATAAATCATACCACACTAAATATTTCAACGCAAATGTGTGTAACTACGAAAATACATAGAGATTAAAATAAAATATATCAGAATTCTTCATTTAGCGTTGCTTGGTTAAAATAATCAGTAAAGTACGGAACGAACGACTTGATGTAACGTTGAGTACTAGTCGCCGGGTAAGACGATATCAGTTGACAACTCTTTGTCTTTTCTCGACGCCTTGTCCTCGGTCCGTCAACAATAGGGTTTTCGAAGTCTGGCAGTAGTCGACGGTGGAAGGGTAAGTCAAGACATTTCAGTCCAAATCTGACAGTTAGTTCATGTCTGCGTTTTTCCAATGACAGTAAGTCAAGTTCTGTTAGTGAGCTGTCATAGTTCGTGTAGTTGGGGCCCAATATTATTTTCAGAGTCCTTTTTTGAACCGACTCAATTTGAGCAGATTGTTCCTTGGTCAGACCGGGGTGCCAAGCGGGAGAAGCGTATTCTAGGCAAGGTCTAACATAGCTACAGTATACAACTTTAAGAATTTCTTTTGGTATTCCAAACCTTTTCAGCTGTGAAAACGAACGAAGCAGAGATCCACCTTTTTTCGTCAAATTCTCCACATGTGTATTCCATTTGAGGTCATCGTCCAAGTAAATACCAAGTATCCTAACAGTTTTAGTTACATTTAGTCCAGTAGGGGTCACAGATAGGTTGTCAGTTTTCAGAAACGAAAAAGTCATGGATGTACTTTTTGTTTCACTAACATTTGAATGAATGTTAAACCCCACCTACTGTCAGGCGGTTCGGTCTGCAAGAGTAATATAGTCATTGTTTCTGTGTGAATAAACTTAGACTATAGGCGTTTTTCCGTGCTCCCACAAACAGTTTGTGGGTCGATTGTGGCTCGAAAAGTGTGTTTCCGCGACCTTTAGTGCGGCCCACAGCTGTGTTTCCGCGACCAACAAGATTGTCGTGGCTCGCTTTGTGGTGATTGTCTCGCTCGAGGTGATTGTCGATTTTGTGGCTCGATTCTGGCGGGAAATTCAAATTAAGCAGCAAAATAGTGTCTAAACAATAAAGTTAACTACTTTTCCAAGCATATAGACTTAAAACCAAGGATCCCTCTTGCACATAATGGTAAGGAAATAAGCCTCGAGTTCTATTTATTGGGATTTTACATGAATTTCATTTTTATTTTGAAAAGTCTGAAATTTCCGCCAAAAAATAGACAAAACGGCGTTTCCGCGAGTTTCAACCCGTGGCTCGACTGTGTGCCCCACAATCGTGTTTCCGCGACAAACACGACACCCGGTGTGTGGCCCACAATTGTGTCGCGGAAAAAGGTCTTATATCCGCAGGTTGGAACGACTAAGGTGGCTGTTGGTAACATTTGTAGGAGATAAGAACATCAATAGAAGCTGTCGAAGTCTTTCCACTTTTCTAAATTTTGGACTACCTTGGTTTTGCTTTTTGGGATCACAAAACACCTGTGATATCGCAAAAGTTGTCCGTCTGTCTGTGAGCACGATAACTCTCGAATTTTGTTTGTACCTATTCGTTTTCTTTTCTAGGTTGATGGGGTAAAGCCGGGAGTAACAAACGCGTCGGAAGGAGTACTAGCTAACTTTTTCAATTCTTTGCTGAAAAAATCGTCGCCAGCAGGTCCTGCCATTCCTTTGCAGAACTCAGGTATGTTTTGGAAGCAGAGTGATTAACTCATTTGGAAATAAATTATTTGGATGGCACTTGCAGCCTTTTTTCTGTCGGTCAGTCTGTGTGATCGTGAGTTAGGATACTTCCAGCTAGGGCAACGAAACTTGTCAGGTATACGGGAAGGATCCGACCAGATTGACTCAGGAAATTTTTATTTTATTTATCTGTGACGCGCTCTTTGTATAGCAGCGGAGTATGAGTAAAAATACCCAAAATATGTCACGTTTAAAATCCGACTATCCGGGAGGGAGGAGAAAATCCGGAAACTTTTGGCATGCATAACTTTTGAATGGGTGATTAGTTCTGAATAAAACTTGGTAAATGGCGCGAGCAAGTGTCTCATTCCTAGTCCGGACTGGATCCGACCACTGGGGGGGGGGAGGGCACTGGAAATTTCATGACACGCTTAGAGTGGAGGCATCGGTGTGGTACTTGCTGGAAGAACAAGCAAAAGCCCTAGAAATGTCGTTTATAGAACCAGTTCTACCTGCCATAATTATTGGTAGAGTGGAAGATTTAAAGGCACAGAATACTTGACTACGCAACTTTTGGCCATCAAACCGACCTGGGGGGCTTAGATAAAAAATACAGGGACTTATTGTCGACAGGACTTCTTTGTTATCTCGAACCCCCTCCTTAGTGTTCCTAAAGCTAGCTGGCAGGCCCTTGCCCCTTATGCACTGTAAAAGTTCGCCTTTGGCCGTGTTGACTAACATTTATTCAAACAATGTTTACAACGGGTACGTTAGCTACGATTCTTCATCAGCGATATTTCGGCCCTTTTTGGCAAGGGTCCTCGTCAGGCTGTCAGCCTGACGAAGACCCTTGCCAAAAAGAATGGTACATTCAAAAAAGTCAGGCTGTCAGCCTGACGAGGACCCTTGCCAAAAAGGGCCGAAATATCGCTGATGAAGAATCGTAGCTGACGTACCCGTTGTAAACATTGTTTGAATAAATGTTTCAAAGTCAGCTTGGGCTCAAAGAAAATTTATTGTTGACTAACACATCGGGGTAGTAGTCAAGAGGTCGTGCGTTCGATTCCTACTCCCGGCACACAAACCTTTTGCTTTTTTTCTACTAACTCAAGGGTCGAATTCTTGGAAACTGCCCGGAAACTGCAATGGTCGTAACGAGAATTTTTCTTACTCTCAATATCGACTCAGGGTACATTCTTGATATGTCAGCTAGGAGTCAAGTTTGAGTCAAGTTTTCTGTTCCTTTAAATCTTCTGCGAGTGAACTGGATCACAATTCGTCTTCAACTGTATGTTTTGTTCGCTGTTACAATTTCTTTTGTTCTTGTCTTTTTATGGCACTTGCAGCCTCTGGCTCAAGTGCCACATACCGATCACAATTCCGTCTGTCGGTCGGTCCGAGGTTTTTGTCCCACTTATCCGAGTTAGGGTACTTCCAGATGTGCTAGGACAATGAAACTTGGCAGGCATATCAGGGACCCGACCAAACTAACCTGGAAATAATCAGTTTCCCGATCCGACCATATGCGGGGGAGTGCGGGGCGCTGGAAACTTGAAAATTTAGGGCATTTTGTCACACTTTTTCGAGTGAGGGTACTTCCAGATGAGCTAGGACAATGAAACTTGGCAGGAATATCAGGGACCCGACCAAACCAACCTGGAAATAATCAGTTTCCCGATCCGACCATATGCGGGGAAGTGGGGGCGCTGGAAACTTGAAAACTTAGGGCATTTTGTCACACTTTTTCGAGTTAGGGTACTTCCAGATGAGCTAGGACAATGAAACTTGGCAGGAATATCAGGGACCTGACCAAAGTAACCTGGAAATAATAAGTTTCCCGATCCGACCATATGCGGGGGAGTTGGGGCGCTGGAAACTTGAAAATTTAGGGCATTTTGTCACACTTTTTCGAGTGAGGGTACTTCCAGATGAGCTAGGACAATGAAACTTGGCAGGAATATCAGGGACCCGACCAAACTAACCTTGAAATAATCAAGTTTCCCGATCCGACCATATGCGGGGAAGTGGGGGCGCTGGAAACTTGAAAATTTAGGGCATTTTGTCACACTTTTTCGAGTTAGGGTACTTCCAGTTGTGCTAGGACCATGAAACTTGGCAGGCATGTCAGAGACCCGACCAAACAAACTTAGAAATAATCAGTTTTCTGATCCGACCATTTTTGGGGGGGGGGGGGGGGGGTGGAGGGCAGGGGAATCCGGGAAATTGAGAAGTGTGTAACTTTCGAACGGATGATCGGATTGTAATGAAACTTCATAACTGAATAGAATATATATCTGTAATATCCCGTTTAAAGTCTTGACCGGATTCGGTAGCCAGGGGGGAGTTGGGGGGGGGGGAGACCGGAAATTTCAAGAAACGGTTAGAATGGAGGGATCGGAGTGAAACTTGCTGGGAAGAACAAGCATCTGCTCTAGATAAGTCGTTTAGACCATTGTACTGGATCCGGACACTTATGGGGGGCGGGGGGTTCCCGGAATTCCGGTGATGGTGGTTTTGGGGATTTTCACGATGAAACTTGGCAGGCATATCAGGGACCCAATCAAACTAACTTCAAAATAAAAATTTTGTCGATCAGATAATGGTGGGGGGAGTGGAGGGAGGGGAATCCGAAATTTTCAGTCATGCGTAATTTGGAATGGGTGATCGGATTCGAGTGAAATTTAAGAATTGAACAGAGGACATTTCTCCGATGATTTTTTTCATATCCGGACCGGATCCGGCAACTATTGGGGGGGGGGGCGGAAAATACGTGACCCGTTTAGAATGGAGGGATCGGGATGGAACTTTGTGGGAAGAACAAACAGATGCTCTAGGTAAGTCATTTGCTGAATCGAATTGGCTACGTGCACCGCGGGGGAGCTGGGGGGGGGGGGGGGGTGGACCGGAAATCTCTTGAAACGCTTAGAATGATGGTATCGGAGTGAAACTTGCTGGGAAGAACAAACATCTGGTCCATGTAAATCTTTTACATAATTTGACTGGATCCGGACACTTTAGGGGGGGGGGGAGGAGGGGGTTGCCCGGAATTCTGTTTTTTGGGGGATTTTTACGACGAAACTTGGAAGGCGTATCAGGGACCCGGTCAAACTGACTTGGAATAAAAAAAATCCTCGATATGATAATCTTGGGGGGGGGAGTTGAGGGAGGGGAATCCGGAATATTGAGTCATGCGTAACTTTGGAACGGGTGATCGGATTCGAGTGAAATCTAATAATTAAACAGAGGACATTTTTCTCTGGTGACCTTTTTCATTTCGGGACCGAATCCGGCAATTATTGGGGGGAGGGCGGAAAATACTTGACCCGCTTAGACTGGTGTGATCTGGATCGAACTTCGTGGGAATGACAAACAGATGCTCTAGATTAATCATTTACAGAACCGGATTGGCTCCGGTTATTGTGGCTGGAGTGAGAGGAGGGGGGGGGGGGGGTCTGGGATTCCGGTGATCGCGCGTTAAGGTACTTCCAGATGTGCTACGACGATGAAACTTCGCTGGAATATTGGAGACTCAACAACATTTGCTTAGAAATTGCTACTTCCCAAATCCGATTATTCCTTAAAGTACCAATCTTGACCGCAAAGTAAAAAAAATACTTTTAAGCAATATATGCATTTTCGTGATGCCCATTAGCCCATTAGCAGTTTTGTCTCAAGGGTTTTGCTTACAAATGAAGTTCCAGCTCCCTTAGAGTGCGCATCTCAACCGCAAAGTCGAAACTTACTTTTGATCAATCAAATCATCTTGACCCATGCAAGTGCCATATGAGCTTACAGCTCTTGTTTCTGTTTTCTTGTGTTGTCCTTGGTTATCGGGGCTTGCGTGCCCTTTCACTGGTTTTGACGAGTTAGAAATAAGTTGAATTGCGTCATACCATATTGATTAAATCGGAAGAAAATGGCCTAGTTTTCCACGAATTAATGATGGGAACTCGTTTTAGTAATAAAAGAAAGAGTTTCCGACTTACAGTCGACAGATGCGAACGAGGAAAGAAATCCGAAGAATTTGAGCCCCATTTTATCGTTATTTAGCAAAAATTCTTCTCCTTCTGGATATTTCCCTTTGTATAGGCTGAATTATCAAAGGACCCCTCGCACTATTTGCTCTTCCACTTACAGTATTTTATAATATTTTATTTAAAACTTGGCTGTGCTTTCAACAAATAACCCACGGCTTTTGCTGTTTCAAGCCTTTTCCAAGACCCGTTGACTTGTAGCGATAACAGGGAAACAATTTATATAACCGATTTTTCTGATGTAAAAACTCGCAGACAACCGTCGGTAGCGTGATACACATCAAAGGTAGCAAAACACGCAAGTGAGAAAATCAGCGTGCTTTTGTTCGAGGGGTTAGAGTGTACCGTACGAAATGGGGGTCTCCGGTTTTAGAAATATGTGGAATGATAATGGAAGTAGGTTGCATTAGTATTATAGGTAAGACTGGTCCTTTAACAGTGGCTAGAGACTTATTTTCGTTTTATTTTAGATCGAGCTGCAGTTCAAGCTGCTGGGGACGCAATTGTTGGCCAGCGTAGTTCTGACCCGCCTTCCTTGGGCAGCCTACCGGAGAACAATGGAGTATTGAGCAGCTCAGACGCTGCCCTGAATAACCATACCCCGCAGCCGGAGTCTGCATCAGAGTGTTAGTATTTCTGTTCGTCTGGTCGTCCATTCCCTTTCTGTGGGAAAGGGAAGCTGGACCTGTGCAATTAACCCAGCGTCCTAGTGGTGTGCCCAGTATTCGGTTAAAATAGGATTTTGAAGCGAAAGTGTAAAGTGTACATACGTTCAGACCTTCCTCCAAGTGTTCGTGCTGTATTACATCACCAAAGTCCATAGCCTAGAAAATTCTAGTGGTGGAGCGTTTTTTTTTTCTGTAGAATTTCTGGTATGAGCTGCGTCTTACCTCGGCAAAAGAGTTGACTTCTTGTGAAGATGTCAGCTTTTCTGTTGGTTCTTGTGAGACAAACCATCCTTAGCCAAGAGATTTTTTTTTCTAGGAACGTAGGTAAGACAGCGCCAATATCAGGGCTGCCATAGAGTCAGAATTTAGAAAAACAAGTAAGTTTTTCTGCCTATAAAACTTAAAGAAGCACACTGCCCTGCAATGATCCTGTGTTTCTTGATCAGGAAGCGTGTGCTAGATTATATTTATTTTTGCTGAGCATTTACTCTACTGGCTTCATTTTATTGTTATTTACTCAGTGCTTCTAACTTTCTGATACTTGCAGTCTGAACTGTCTGTTTTTTTCTTCTTTTTTGTTAGAAAAATTTGAAGAAAGAACATAATAGTCAGTTTTTTCCTCCTTTGGATGTCAGAAAAGTCGATATATTTCAAAATTTGTTTTGTGGCAGCCCTGTTGTAGCAGAGATGTTAGATATAACTTTTCCGGCTGATTTTTGTTTCTTAAGAATTTGTAGTTTGTGGAAAACAGAGACTCCGATGGGGGGGGGGATAGGAGGAATGGTCACTTGTTAGAAACATGCAATGGAAAATAGGGAGATTCCACCGGAGCATTTCTGCCACCTTCGGAATAAAAGAGTGTCACAGTATCTCTGAATTCCTTGCTCTTTGTTCCGTGTAGGCTACTGAATTGGTTACCCGTGTGGACCCCTTAGTCTGATCTGTTTTGGTAGGGTATGTTTAGGGATTAGATCTTATGTAAAGTGTTGCTCAAATTCGTGTAAGAAGCTGCTGAAGAGCTAAATACGTGACGGACTTGATTAAGAAATCGATTATATTGAGCGTGTTCCACCCTACTTACCTTAGTTACTACGCATGACGTCACAAATCCTGGCCTTTTGCCGTCAAGGCTGGAACGGTTTTTCCATTTTCCAGCAAAATATCATGCCACGGGCGAATCCGACCAATCACGTTACAGAGATGCGTCGTCACCACGCTTACTACGTTCCCGAGTATGGTAAGCAAATAGTTACTATTAGTTACTATTTCGAGAAGGTTGGAACGGTCAGCGTAGTAACTTTTTACGAGTTTGGAACGAAAATAGTAACTAATAGATACTATTGTAAGAAGGGTGGAACACGCTCATTGTCTCTCGTGCGGCTCTAATCAAGTCGTCACCTGCTTGGGTTGCTCTAGCTAATGAAGAAACGTTGACTCGGAAACTTGTGCAGCATATTACACCGATTTGAACAGTACTTAAGGATTATGTAAAAGCAGAGACGTGTTAGCTAGGAAAAAGTTAGTGGGGAGATTTACACATTAGGAACTACTCCCGAGGCCCAACCTAATAATTCAGAGTTTTTCATTGAAGTGGCTGAAATTGGAATGAACGAAATTTAACGAATATAAACGAAAGTGTCACAGCGCTTGCTGAAATTTGCTAGATTTCGCATGGATTGAAGGCGGGTCGCGATTAAGAAAGCCTTTGTCTTATGGGATCAAGGGCCCAGGATTTTCGACAGTCGCTCGCGATTCTGATGGCATATGGTACTTAGTAGGCTCCGATATTTTCTTCTTCAACACCAATTAAGTTTCACTTTCGCGTACTGCTCTCCTGTACTGTAATAAGTGGGATAACGTTTAATGCATGGATTCAGGGAAATGATACAAAAATAAGTGAGCTTTTCAGTTAAGCTTTAAATTCATAGGTTAACTATGTTGCTCTAATTACTATTGTCATTTTAAGGCCCTATCGGATTTTGAAGCTGGTGGGGGAAGCAAGTGAAAATGAGCAAAATATTGTACTTTACTATTAGCTTTAAATTAAGTACTATCTGTTTCTCCTGTAATCTTTCTGACACCGGACAGTTTTTCTCTTGAAACGAACCACTGATGATTAAGAGGATAATCTTAGAAGGCAGAAGTTCAGAATTCGGTTGGAAGTAAGAATAGAACTTGCGAGTACATATTTTGACGCTTAGTGAACAGATCAACGCAGCATTGAGTTGTTAATTTTGACAGATGCTTAGGATCATTATGTTATAACCCTGTTAAAGTGTTATGTTTCGCGAAAAAATAACATAAAGGTCATAACACAAATGTTCTCCGACACAACATTTTAGAAAGGGGTGTGCATCCATTTGTTAAATGTTATCGAACTTTTGGCAGTGTGTGCTTGTCTTGTGGGCAAATCTCCGGGCAATCCCATCCGTTTTGAGTCTCGTCACTTGGGATAACGTTTATGGATGCTCATCCTTGTTAATGTTGACAGATGCTTAGAATCTCTATGTTATGACCCTGTTAAGGTGTTATGTTTCGCGAAAAAATAACATAAAGGTCATAACTCAAATATTCTCCGACACAACATTTTAGAAAGGGATGTACATCCATTTGTTAAATGTTATCGAACTTCGGCAGTGTATTCTTGTCTTGTGGGCAAATCTCCGGGCAATCCCATCCGTTTGAGTCTCGTCGCTTTCCTGATTGGTCCTTCGCCGGAAAATGCGCACAAGCATTCGATTTTTGAAAGAAAAAAAAAAGCGTTTGAGTTGTTAGGTAGAGTGCAGAACTTAAGCGGCCGGACAATAGTAAATTTAACAGTTTTTAGTCCCAGACGCGATTGAACCCAGAGATGGGTGAATCTGGATTCAGATTCGAATCCAGGATTCGTCCTTTTGGCCGGATTCGAACCTTCTGCTTGTCAGGCTGGATTCGGACTTGGATTCCTAACCTTGAATCTGACGAATCCACTCCAATTTCTAATCTTTTCCCAATTTGTACACACTATGATTAAAGTATTGTGCTGCCCATACTATACAACAATAAGCACACATGAAAACCAAGAAATATGGTTTACATACCGTCTCATTTGCTTTAGGCATCAGTACTTTTTTGTGATATAAATTTTTAAATGTAACCTATGTACATGGTGTGATTTTTGTTAAAGTCGGATTCGAATCCTCCGCTTGAAATCCAGTGGTAGATTTGGATTTGTACCTAGCCCTGAATTCGGATTCAAATCCTTTCATGATCGGATTCAAATCCTTTCATGATCGGATTCGCCCATCTCTGATTGAACCTACCTTGTCAAGTCGATTGGGCCGGAGCATTAACCGTTTTCCACAAAAAGATTTTGTTCCCTTAGGTGCGGAAACCGGGTCAAGTCAATAAAAGCGGTTTTAAAAACTAGAAAAGAGGCGATCGCAGTACAAGCAGAAGGGGTTAACGCAGTCTCGTCTCGAATGACGTAATTCAGACGTACGTAAGAGAACGATACTGGTTGATAGGGAAAGACCGGCACAGTTTTCACGCCGGTTGAGGTCAATTCAATTCAATTTTTTTTCAACACCAATTACGGACTAGCCGAATAGCAGGTGGTAAAGGCAGCATACATTAAAAACTAACCAAAATTGTCAACATATACTAGAAAGTGGTCGAATTTCATATAAAATACTGAGAACAAACAATAAAAAAAGTAACGATTGGGGAAATAGACAACGAGGGGTAAAATAATAACCTATTAATTTCTATTCCGTAGGGAAACAAAGGAGGGGACAAAGCTATTCTTGTATCTCACGTGTCGGCAAAACACTGGTTGAAGGGTAGGGACTGGTTCGGAAGCTTGTCTTTGAGGCCTCTCCCTTTCTGTTGTAAAATTGGGGGGCAGGAAGTCGCGGAGGACTGGGTTCAGTAGAGTCTGCCCTCCAAACTTTAAGCACAAATTTTCGCGACGGTGAGACAGGGTTGTCAGATTAAATTTTTTCAGAAAATAAATATAAGGGACTTTGAGAGATTTATCCGTTATTTGGAGAGCTCGGTATTGTATCCTCTCTAGAGCATCAGATTGCTCGCGAGTCACACCAAAATGCCATACAGGGCAGCAGTATTCTAGGACTGGGCGAATGAACGAAAAATAAATACGCAATAGATGTTCGGAAGGGACACTATGACGGGAAAGAAGTTTGAGTCCCCGAAGGCCCATATTGGCCTTCTTTAAAATGGAATCTACGTGCTTTTCCCACTTCATATCATTCGTGATGTGTACACCCATCTGTCCGTATTCGGAAACAGTGCCAGACGATGCATATCTTCGAAATAAAATACGAAGCCGAAGAAATCACCGCAGTATTTGCGATTCAATAGCGATTATCGAAAACCCATGGGACATACACTGTAAAAAGTTTCTCCGAGTAAGGATTAAAGTTAACTGCAATATTTATTACTGGGGTTAATCTTATCTCTACTAAGATAATAAGAGATTCAGAATTAGAGATTCCACACATATTTCTCTGCTAAAGATATTGTAAATAGCCGAAGTAAAGAACCGTAAGGATCTGCCCGATAGAAATATAAGGATCTTCTACGGGACGTGCCCCACATGCTTCTGCTAAGATAGGATTAATCCGAATTAGAGATAAGATTAATCCCAGTAGCAAATACTGCTAGATTTTTTTACAGTGTAGGTGGGACGAATATGTATCCACCTGGGAGAGATCAGTCTTCTCTTGTTATCCTATTGATCAGCTCTTTGGTCCAGCCTATAATATATTGTGTTGCTTGTGGTATTTTAGTCTTTATGAAGTTAACTCTCTGTATATATTCTAAACCCCCGAAAATGTGATAATTTGCTTGTTTAGTATATACACTCGCTTTTACTAAGATCTGGAGGTAATTAACCGTAGTATTTAACTCACCACTTAAGACGTCAGATTATTTAGTTGGGTGGGGGGGGGGGGCAAATTAAATTTCAAATAAAAAGTTAGTCTGGCAGTCTTTGGTTGGACAACTGGCTTTGTGTAGCTTTATTAAAACTATTAAAGTTAGTTCTTGTGTACTGGGGGGGAGGGGGGGGGGGGGGGGGTAACTTGGAGTTTCGGTAAGTCAGGTCAAGTTTTTCTAGTCACGGAAAACACTACTTAAACAAGCTAGACGATCTTTCAGCTGTATGACATTAGCTCGACCTTACTTTACGATTTGGATTCGCTGTTGTCTCATGCAATTATTATGTGGAGCTGCTGGGGTTTTGTCAGTGTCTGTTTCGAAATTGTTTGCTAACGCGGAAAAATGCCTGTTAATTGTGTTATTTCGTAGTTTCAGTTAGCTCTTATTTAAATTTTAACGCGATCTGGGAATAAATTTCAAGTAAATTCCTTATGTCTGAGCTAAAAGAGATGGTGGCGATGTCTGCCAGTTTTATTTATTTTTACCCATAGCTAATCTTTAGTTATGTTTTACAGATACCATGGTATCTAATACCATTGTAACTGGATCTTCATGTTGCCGTTTTTGCAGTTACCGTGGTATCTCATAGTACGGTTGCTTTGTGCAGTAACGACAAATTGTCGAATTTGTGTTTTCTCTAAAAACAAATACTTACATACACCTACATCCAAACATTTCCCACTAATTTGACAAAAACCTAAGCTCTGGTGTTGGTGATTATGGAAGGGAGATGGTCCGGGCTATCTAAATATGAGATACCACGATAACTAACCAGATACTCAGTAACTGCAAAAACGAATTTTGACGTGTGGTATCAGATTCCATGGTATCAGCGAGAACGTAACTTTTATTTCGGTTGGTTACATTGTCAGTCACTCGTGGTATCGATAAGTGCAAAAACGTTTTTTGACCGTGGTATCGGTAACTCCGAAAACGACTTTAGACCGTGGTATCAGACACCATGATATCTGCGAAAACGCAACTAATGATGTAACAAAGCCGTTCATGACTTCCTCTGTTTTGACAACAACGAAAAATACGTCCTTTAATTCGGATGTTCAGCAAAACAGCCAAACTGTAAGCTGGAATAATAATTATGACTTATATATAACCCCCTGCACATGAACAATTTAAAGATATTGCAATAAAACAGAAGAACATCATTACAACAGGATAGACAAAAATAAACGGAACGAAGTCCGTGACATGGAAAAAGCCTTCATATGCTTGAACAGATAACTGGTCATGAAGCTCCGTGAGTTTTACCGTGGAGCTTTACGTTTTCGGGCTGTTTTCGGGTAATTCTCCGATAGTTTCTCTCTCAGTTTTCTAAGAAAGAACCCTTGTTAGCGAATTTTATTCGGAAATCTTCATTGTAAAAAGCGAAACAATTTCAAAATAGGTTTCCCATCCTACCGTACGTACTGAGATTCGGAAATCTTCACTGTAAAAGCGAAACGGATTTCAAAATATTTTTTCCATCCTACCGTACGTTCTGAGATTCGGAAATCTTCACTGTAAAAAGCGAAACGGATTTCAAAATATGTTTTCCCATGCTATCGTACGTACTGAGATTCGGAAATCTTCACTATAAAAAGCGAAACGGATTTCAAAATAGGTTTTCCCATCTTACCTGTGCTCAGAGCGGCTGTGAGAATACTTGTGCTGCAGGAGGCCAAAGAATCTCGAAAAGATTTGGTTGAGGCCAGAAACACGAAGCTCAATTCTCCAGACTCGACTGCTAAGTACCGACGACCGGTCCGAAGAGGCCACATAGAGAAATGTCGGTAGGGTTATCGCAAAAATTTCGGGGACGAGAATGTTTCGACTAGTTTTGGAAGAAAAGTCACTCGATGAAAAATTTGTAGCCTGCCTAGTTGTATGATAGTTGTACGAACAAGTTGCATGTATTGATATGTAATAGTAAAGAATACTATCATTTAATGTTCCTCAGACTGGGCCAATCTTAGGCAGCAGTATCCAGTATCATCTTGTCTTGCTATAGTAGCATCCAGTCTTGCTAACAGTAGCATGCAGTATCATGCAGTAACACGGTAGCCTTGACACAGAAGCATGTAGTAGCATCAGTTCGTACTGCATGCTACTTTTTCGTAAAACTTCATACTACTGTTTTGAGATAAATTTTTCATCGGGCAGTCTGTAGCATGACGTATACGTCCTTCCTAAAATCTAATGACGAATTGCCGCCAGATGCGCTAGAGAAACAATCACACGTTAGGTCTTGGTATAAGCTATCTGAAGGGGATTAAGCGATTAGGCTTCCGTTTCATACCGAATCGCGTATTAGCCTCGTGAAAAAGTCAGTCGGTGGGGGGGGTGCAGAGCCAAAATTTTACCGAATCTTTCAAAAAATTTACCGAATCCTAGAACTAAGAATTCGAGTTTTAAATTATAGAACAGACAAGATTACGTAGGAAGAATAACAATAAAGGGTAGCATGAAAGACTATAAGCCAAGTATTAGGCGGCGTTTTGGCGAGGCCCACATGGAGAATATATTGCCTGGCAAGATTGCAGTAACAGCTTCTATCTATTATAGCCGATAGAAAAACAGGAGAAAATTTTCAAAATCTATTTTTTGTCTGTAGGCTAAAATTTAACTGCTTCTCTTACAAATTCTATCATTTACCGTTGATTAAATAGCGAAACTCTACGAAGTTACAGAAACCGGATGGAGCGACGTTCGGGCAGCAGCAGCAACTGTAGTCTATAGTCAATATATTACCCATAATCACATAAATTGAGCTCCGCAGTCGAAATATTTTTTTTCTTTTTCCTGCCAAATTTAATGTCCATCCAAATTCTAGCTTTTAATGTTTCGAAATCTGAATCCTAAAACTGGCTTAAAACCCCCTCAAATGACGCGCCCTTCCACAAAATAGAGAATATTACGGAAAGCGCTTCAGGCGTAATTTTCGAGATATTTATGATTAGATATTCTTTTTGGGATCCAAAATAAAAGTAAGGACTATCAATGATATCATGGGTCATCCCTTTTACCAGTGCTTCACTCGACCTCTTCTGAATTTTGAGGTTCGTGGTAACTCCCGAATCCTGGCAATTACAACGAATAAATTACCGAATCCCAGCTATCATACCGAATAGGTTGAGACCGATAGCATGTTCGGGATTCTGTAAAACTACCGTATCCCGGTTATTATACTGAAATGTTTTGGTACCGAAAGACTACCGAACAATATTCATATTCGGTTATACTTTCGTCGAAACTGGAACAAAGTCAGGATTCGTGGTTAACTTCCTAATCCTGGAAATTATACTGAATAAATTACCGAACCCAATCATGATACCAATTTTGAACCAATAGCCTATTCGGGATTCTGTGCAACTGCGGAATCTCCATAAATATACCGAACACTTCCGGCATCGAAAAATTACCAAATGATTCCAGTAAGTTCTCTCACCAAATTCGTGATAACTACCGAACACTGGCAATTATACCGAATCCCCGATCATTATACCGAGGAGATTTGTACAGATAGCCTATTTAGGATTCTGTATAACTACCGAATCCCCGTAAATATATCGAACAGTTCTGCTATCGAACTAATACCGAACAGTTTTAGTAAATTGTTGGGCATCCGGCCCAATATTTTACCGAATCTCAAAAGGTGGGGGTGTGCTGTACCCCCCCCCCCCCCTCTGCCACGCACCTGCATATTGGAGTCGGGTAGAGCACACATAGAGGCTGATGCAGAGGCAATTTTAAACAGGTTAAAAAATGGCCTGGCCTAAGAGGCAAACATAAAAAAATCGAAAATAACCGAATGAACCTGGTTAGATGTACACCAACAAATAATATGTCATTGTTACTTTACACTTGCGCATCTAGCGGCAAAAAAAGAACTAACCCGGAAGAAATTTTAGGGGCGTATTGCATTTCTTTTCAGTGTAACGAGGGATAGTGGTAAACTATTGAGTAGAGACTGAAGGAGGTAAAAGAAAACACTGTTTATTCACACATTTCCTCTAAGACTCGCATGAATGATATGCACACATTATAATTTTTGGAAGACTTGGTTTCACGTCAAAAGCGATAAACAGGCACTAATAAAACATTCGTATAAACAATGCAAACATCCACTAAACAACCTAACGTGGAAGGGTGACAGAGAACAGTTTCTGCTGTTTTCGATTTTAACTGATGCCTATTGGGGATGGCATTTGAAAAACGTGTTCAATTACGTTGCTTCCGTTACTCTCTGAGCTTGTTCCACCCTACTTACCGTAGTTAGTACGCGTGACGTCACGAATTCTGGCTTTTTGCCGTCAAGGCTGGAACGGTATTTCTGTTTTCCAGCAGAATATCATGTCACGCGTGAATCCGACCAATCACGTTACAAAGATGCGTAGTTACCAACTTACTACGCTCCCGAGCATGGTAAGCAAGTAGTTACTATTTCGAGAAGGTTGGAACGGCTTTTACGAGGTTGGAACGAAAATAGTAACTAATAGTTACTATTGTTAGAAGGGTGGAACACGCTCTCTATTTCGTGATACCTGTACACTCCTTTCACCAAAGTTTAGGAACGGTGAGAAGCATTAATTTTCGGATTTCTTTCGCGACTGAATTCTTTCCTTTACCGTAGAAAAATTAATGATGAGCGAAAGCTGGCTGAGAGATTAGAAAAGGTAGATCTGTGATTCTTATTTAGCACCTTGCGAAAGGTTATTCTTACGAATATTTTGAATGTCTTCTTTTATTTTTATTTTCCTTCTGCTCAAAGTATGTTGCTTTTTACAAAAGAAATGATTGATACCTGAGATCTTGTCTAGTCTTGACGGTTGCTCAGAGCAGAGGGTGGGTATGAAACAGAAGCTGAATGGGCGAGGTTTACAGCTCCAGGTTTGGATAAGGACTTTAACTAATCACTGAAATTTTATAAATCTTTAAATGAATCGTAATTTTGTTAAAGGTCAGATTCATTACCAAGCTTTGCTATTAAACGCCGGTCATAGCTGCTTTGCGAAAATAATTAATCGGCGGAGCAGGCACTTGTTTTATTGCGGCTAAGGTTGGTTCAACCAAATCATCTGCTATTTTAGTGCTTATAAAGAAATTATGGACGGTAGCTTTATGCTACTTCGTTTTCGAATTGCTGCTTGAAGCCCGGGACTGCATCCAACGTAGTGCTTGACCCCTACCGACAGAGTAGTGGGAATCAACCGGGGATAGCTGAAAAATAAAGAATACTATTTCTGGTGTGAGAGCCACGAAATAGAAATACTGTGTATACCTTATCTTGTTTCAAACCTGAAAAGATGAATTTCAATGCGCTCTTTAGTGTACGCACTGACACATCTGGCTGAATGTATTGTAAGTAATTAAGACGAACGAGAGAACAGGAGGCGCGGTACGATTATCCTTGAGTTTATCCCAAGTACATAAATAAACCTAAATTTGTGTAATATTATATCAAGGGCCCACACCTACAGGATAATGGGACATTAATGAGCAGACCTACGTAAGTTCCCCTTTCAAAAGCATCCGCGTCACATCAGAGGCCGGGAGAAAATTAGTACTTAAAATCCAACACCCACGAACGAACGGCACACATAAATATAAACACTTTTGGAAGACTTCGTTACGAATCACATAAAATTCCAACTTACAAGGGAAGGCCAATCCTGAATTTCTCATTCAACGCCCTTCCCGAACAGTATATTCCAACTACCCCGAAAATAACTCCTAGGAATATTACAAAACAGTCATAAGCTATAGTACCCCTGGATAAGGTGTTCCCCTTGAGCTTTAAGTGGAAGTAGCAGGGCCAGACGAACGACAGCATTGTTCCAGTGAAACTTCCAATGAAACCCATGAGTATCGAAAAATGTGGAATCGCCACTGCCATGAGGACGGTGAAGGTGACCAGTAGCACCCGAAAGGCGATACCCCAGGTCTTGAGGTCCTTGTTTTGATCCCACATTGAGGGAAAGAGGGTCGTGGGCCGGCCCAGGAAGAAGGCGCGTTCCAGCAGATCAACTGATGCGTAGTACGGTAGGGGGAACGAAAGGAGTGCCTGTTATAAATAAAGTTGCTTTACTTCAAATTTGCTAGCTACTTGACGTGCGAAATTCATCTTTGACTTTCCACTGAGAACTTCAAACACTTTTCTGATGAAAATGTAAAAGTTGTTGTCTCTCAATGAAAGATGTCGGAAAAATAAATCCTCTGAGGCTTCTTGCATGATACATCTGAGTTCGCTGTCCTTGCTCATTTTTTTTTTTTTTCTGTACATTACATTCCTCCATGTTTCTTTTTGCGATGTACGCGGAAAAGTAAATTAAGGACAATTAACCTAAGTATCTTTAGATAGGTCCCCACAGAACGCGGATTCGCGTTCGTCAGGCGCGCCAAAAAATTCGCGCCGTCCCATTTCAGCTCGAAGTCGAATTTTATTCACGTCACGTCTCGATACTCTTGATGACTAACTCTTTCTGCAGATGAAGAATCGCCCTGTACCTAGCGAAGAGCAGGAAACCTCACTACAGCTGTTCCCAACAAACGCTGTTGATTGGTTGGCATAGAATTTGAATCATTCTTCGGGTGACGGTTCTCGTTTTTCCCGAGGTTAAACTTAAAAAATTAAAAAACCGCTGTTTTGGACTTAGTCATATTGAATATTCGGAAGCGGAAAAGTTAGCGTTCTGGGCACAAATTTCAGGTGCCAGGTGCAGTTAGTAAGACGGAGTTTTTATTTGGCTCTTAAATCGCTCTTTTTCATCAAGGGAACGCTGTTTCTGTGAAAAGGGAGAACACGTTGAGCAAATCAAAGCGTCTGCTTGAGTAGCCTACAGGATTCTTCGTTTTCTCGT
The DNA here is from genome assembly GCA_030848855.1 of Branchinecta sandiegonensis. Lineage (NCBI taxonomy): Eukaryota > Metazoa > Arthropoda > Branchiopoda > Anostraca > Branchinectidae > Branchinecta > Branchinecta sandiegonensis. The sequence continues at coordinate 7,814,873 of JAUPMV010000009.1, forward strand.
CCTATTACGATTTGCAAACATGAGACAAAAGTCGTAAGATCACGAAAAGGGATAACAGACAAAATTGGGCTTGAATGCACACCTCGCACTATTTACTGTTTATGTTCCAATATTCAAAACTTTTTGGATATTTAAAACTAGTCTCTGCTTTTAACAAATCATCCACGGCTTTGGCTGTTTTAAGACTTTTCCCAGGTCCATATGCTTCTGGCAAAATTCAGAGAATCGTTCTTCCACATCAACGGCATGATCCGCGAGCACTCATTGGGAGCATAATGCGCATGGAAAATAGTGCAACGAGGCAAGTGCAAAGATTAGTGAGGTGTTGTCAGCGGGTATAGAATGTAACATATTGAAATCTTGGCCTGCGGGGTTAAGAATGATGAATGCAGTTAGGGAAGAAGGTTGCATTGTCATTATTGACACGACGGGTCCTTTGAAAGACAAAACTGATAAAGTGAGAGAAATGATAAGATACTTTTACATAGTAGTTCCTCATAGTGCGTTCTAAGCATATCGAGGAGCGTACGCTATAAACAGTATGCTACTAGTCATTCTTCTCTCTTCTTTGTTTCTCTGTCTATAGGAGAGACAGTTGTTTTTCTTACGAAAGATGAATTAAGGATAAAGGGGGTCACGATCCTCCAATTGGATAAAGCGGAAGAGCGATGGAGCTACAAAGCCCACGGTCATAACATTTAACATAATCTTGTGAGATCCGTCCAATAAAAGGATTGCACTCTACCGAAATAAAATGGATCTGAGTCATTACTGGGAGTAATGACCATTAGGAAGCCAGGCTTTGACTCAAACATGCAAAACCGACTCTCGCAATAGAATGCGAGACACTTTTGTGGCAGAAGTTTGAAACCTTCCAAGATCGCATTTCTGATAAAACTTTAGTCCAAAACCGAATGGTCGAAAAAACGGGTTTAAAGTAGTTACCGAAGGCCGATAATTCAGGCTCAATGTCGAATATCCTATACCTTGAAATGATAACTGTTCCTTTTGTTTATTTTTTTCACGATGATACATAATATGCGTTTTCATCTGGTAGGCTGCAATATCTCTATAACAGGAATAATAATTCAAAGAGGCAGTTATGTACAAATTTGTCAAAATCTGAGAAAAAAATTTTCAAAGTCGAAAGTTTTAGCGTTGAAGGAAAAAATGTCGACACGGCAACTACTACTACACGCACTACATACTACTCCCTGACACCAGAGCAAAATAACACTAGGGACTAGCGCCAATACTTGAAAGAAGTGACAAACACTCGAATAGCAGCGACATTAGCACCACTAGCGATAGTGAACGTCTCTCTCTACTGAAACTCAACCAGTCGTGCACCAGCGCTGGCTGAAATAACTTCATATTCTGAACACAGCAAAAAAAAAATATGACCTCCCCTGTTTCCTCGATGTGTGCAGACCGCATCTTAGCTTTACTAGCAATTTCTAAATCCACAAGTTTGTCTCGCTTTAAATGCCGCAAGCGTAGTGGGCGGCGCTATGAGTATGGCCCGTTTGCAAAGCGTGGAAAGCATAGGTATTGGCGCTACTCCCTAGTGTTATTTTGCTCTGCCTGGCATGTACTACCTTCACACTCATCACACTTCCTTCTAGCTTCTTGTGGCTCATGGAAAAATATGGGTACCGTATCAATGATTGGTTAAGGTTTTCGCGTTTTAAGACACCACTGCCTTTTTTTACTGTTTGTGTTTTACTGTATTCATATTCTACGCTGATTGTTTAGCTTTTTTCTTCTTTTACTCCGATTGTGGAATTGTCGGTTACATTTTTTTTTAAGCTGCATTCCCGTAATCCCGAATCGCTCTCCAGCGAGCAAAGCACGTCGGGAAATTTGTGAGAATCCGATTCTTGGAACTGCTTTCCACTTTCCCATTGGACTGGTCGTGAAAACAAGGGAAGCTGAAACCGCTGAAAATACTGAACTCCGAACTTTTTAGAATAAATAAATTTAGATGTAAGGCATATTCTCGTCGTTCTCTGAGGACTCTACTTGAGGAGTCCCCGCGTTTTGTTTGTCCCGGGGACTCACTCCCCGTATTCTCACGAGTCCCAATGGACGGGGAATGCTCCGATTATCATCATCATCATCAAAAAGGACTACCTTTCAGATTCGGAGGAGAATCAATTTTTGCTGGTGTTGGTGCATATGTAAAATTAATTAAAAATAATCAGAATAGACAAATCAAAAATAAAGTGGATCCAGACTAATTTCGTTAACTGCATATTTTTTTTTCGAACAAAATCCATTTTGGAAGCATTCCCGTGTTCTCGCTGTTTCTGTACGCGGAGTCCGCGTGGAGTGACTCCCTCTATTCTCGCCGTTCCCTTCGATTCCCTGAGGAGTCATCGGGGAACGGCGAGAATGCGCCTATAGACGTTTCTCCCATTCTCACAAAACGAAGCACTCTTTAATGAGACACGACTTCCGCAGAGCTTTCCACTAACTTTCTGGAATCGGTGTCACAGAAAGTTGCTTCGATTTCTAAAGGCGTATTCTCACCGTTCCCCGAGGACTCCTCCGGGAATCGAAGGGAACGGCGCGAATAGAGGGAGTCACTCCACGCGGACTCCGCGTACAGAAATAGCGAGAACACGGGGAATGCTTCCAAAATGGATTTTGTTCGAAAAAGGAATATGCAGTTGACGAAATTAGTCTGGATTAGTCTGGTCTGAATCTACTTTATTTTTTGGTTTTATTTATTCTGATTGTTTTTAATCAATTTTACATTGCATTGATTCCCCTCCGAATCTGAAATGGAGTACTTTTTGATGATGGTGATGATAACCGGAGCATTCCCCGTCCGTGAGGACTCGCGAGCATACGGGGAGTGAGTCCCCGTCGAGAAACAAAAACGCGGGGAATCCTCATGTGGAGTCCTCAGGGAACGGCGAGAATACGCCTTAAAGCAAGCCTTAAAGCGCGAAAACAGGTGCGGAAAGCTCGAAACCGAAGTAGCGTAAAAGCATTCGAAAGTGCTTTCTCACTGATAAAAAAACAAAAACAAACTACTTGCCTTCGCGATCAGGAAAAAATTTACCAACGCCTTGAAACCCTGTGTTGGCAAGTTGTTTGTAATGACATCTTCTGTGCTCTCCTGCCAGGTGAGGAACCCTAGGTATCCAAAAAGCGACTTAAAGATGGCAGCAGCAATGTGGGAGTATTTCAGCATACCGTAGAACTTTTCCGGTTCTCGCATATTTCCCTCAAGGGTTGGAAGGAAAATCTGGGAGGTGTAGCTGAAGACAATGACACCAAGAGCGATTGGGAAGGTTTCAATGTCGAGACGCAGTGAAACCTGTAGAAAAGAAGATCGTCACGACATGAAATGATAAACTGCGACGTGAAAGCATTCATTTCCAGCTTACCGTCAGCGGTCGCTACGCTGTTGTTAAAGGACCTGTTCTTACCTATAATGCTAACGCATCCTACTTCCATAATCACTCCATAGATTTCTAAACCCGCAGACCCCAATTCCGTACGGTCCATTCCAACCCCTCTCACAAAACCACGCTGATTTTCTCACTTGCCGCGTTTTGCTACCTTTAATGTGTATCACACTGTCGACGGTGGTATGCGAGAAGTTTTTCCATCAGAAAAAACAGTTATTTAAATTGTTTCCCTGTTTTCGCTATAAGTCAACGGGTCTCGGGAAAGGCTTAAAACAGCCAAAACCGTGGGTTATTTGTTGAAAGCACAGCCTAGTTATAAAGTATTCAAATATTTAAAAATACTATAAGTTGAAGAGTAAATAGTGCGCGGGGTCCTTTAACAGTTCGACGAGGAGGCGTACGCGGGACGTCTAAACATACTTAAATTCACTGAAACTGAAAGCGTAAACTCTTGCTTTATTGTGCCGACAGATCATCAACGTACTTCGGTCACGGACCGGAATTCCTGTTTGGATATCCGGAATCATCGCATCTTCATATCTGACAGAGCAAAACGGATACATCAGCTGAATTTCAGCTCTAATAAAATTCAGCTGACGTATCCGTTTTGCTCTGTCAAATATGATTCGCAGTCAGCTTGGGCTGAAGGAATATTCATTGCAACTTCCTCAAATTATCTCAACTTTCCCAGTCACAGTTGATGGAATTGGAAAAATTCACAATTCCAATCCTCTGTCCGCACCCTAAACTCGCGCGGTCGATCCCCTGAGCCTTAAAGAACCCCTCGCACTATTTACTCTTCAACTTACAGTATTTTAAAATATTTGAATACTTTAAAACCAAGGTGTGCTTCCAACAAATAACCCACGGGTTTGGCTGTTTTAAGCCATTTCTGAGACCCGTTGACTTATAGCGAACACAGGGAAACAATTTACAAAACCGGTTTTTCTGAGGGAAAAACTAGGAAAAACATCTCGCAGGTAACCGTCGACAGGGTGATACACATCGAAGGTAGCAAAACACGGCAAGTGAGAAAATCAGCGTGGTTCTGTTGGAGAGGTTAGAATGTACCGTACGAAACTGGAGTCTCCGAGTTTAGAAATATATGGAGTGATTGTGGACGTAGGTTGCGTTATTATTATAGGTAAGACAGGTCCTTTAACTCCGAGGTATGATGTCATGGGTATTCAGGTGAAGGATGGGAAGAAAATTTAGCAGGGAGTGTCTTTCTTAAAACTTTCCAAAGTGATTACGAAGAAGTGTGGCTAAACCAGAAACATGTGCTTTTACACCTGCGTGGGAAGGAAATCTACTACACGGTAAGCTGGAAAATGTTCCTTATAGAAGTTATTACAAGTTACGATGATAGGAGGAGGGGCTATTGTGGTAGTTGTCACGCTCTCTGGAACGAAAATAGAAACAACGCGAACATACGTCGTCACTCTTACGGGATTTCCTGCTGAACCGATAGTTATTAACACTTACGATGCTCGCGACCATCATAAGCAAATTGTGACGATCGTAACAGTTGTGGAATGAAAATAATAAGTGGGAGGAGCCAATTTACTCATTATGGCGGGCTGTGGAACTGCAATACTAACAAGAATAATAACGATCGTAACTAATGATTAATGGTGCATTTACACACTGCGTAAAATCCGAGCGTATTTGAAATCCGAGCGTATTTTACGCACGCATTTGGGCTTGAAAAGATCTCTAGCAGTACGGCTGTATTTGCGAAATCGATCCGTTTTGTATCTAAATACGTCCGTATTGCTAGAAATCTTTTCAAGCTCAAATAAGTGCGTAAAATACGCTCGAATTTCAAAATACGCTCGGATTTTACGCAGTGTGTAAACCCACCATAAGTCGCTGGAACGCTACCAATCTGCATCCAACTACAGTGATTTTCGCATCTTTTGAGTAGAGGCGCTACGCTAGCGCAGAGTCTATGAAACAATTAGGAGCCTAGGGAGCCACAGCGGAATATCCCAGATTTGTTTCTAGCCAGATGTAAACACAATTTGATCCAAAGGCTGGTGGGAATGACCAGAAACAAATATGAGCAGTGGGAACTAATTCTGGTCAAAGCAGACAGTCACGAAAGTTTACTTTAATGGTGGGATCATAATGTTGTCTTCTGAGAAAATCGTCTGTGTACTGGTTTAGCAGCTACACCTTTTCACCCCCACCCCCTTCCAAAGCCCCTAGTATCTCTCCATCTAACTTAGACCGAACGCTTTCAACAAGTTTACGAAAGGGGAAACTGCCGCGTTATGAAGTCAAGAAAGTTTTGAGAAGAATTACACTGTCAGAAGTTTCATGACAGACAATACAAGGATGCGCGGTTTCAACAGAAAACTTTCGGACAGCGGACAAGAGCCGAAAAACCGACAAAAAAAGCATCTGCTGACTTTTCCGATATCATGAGGACAATCAAATGACGACATCTTCCTGGCAATGCTTGATATGCATAGTATTTCATGCGTAACGTTTGTCTCGACAACAGCTTACATCGCAACTGTTGTCTGTTGAAACCGCGCATCCTTGAGCGTGTTCCTTCTAACAATAGTAACTATTAGTTACTAATTCCGTTCCAACCTCACGAAAAGTTACTACGCTGACCGTTCCAACCTTCTCGAAATAGTACATAATAGTAACTATTTGCTTACCATGCTCGGGAGCGTCGTAAGCGCGGTAACTACGAATATCTGTAACGTGATTGGCCGGATTACCCTGTGGAGTGATATTCTACCGAAAATTTAAAAATACGTTCCAGCCTTTATGTACTGACGTAGATTGCTGTAATTCCTAAACCACTGAACAAACGCGCACCTGCCGACTAGCCAACTCTCAGCACCGCGAGCTGGCGGACATGAGTCACAGCACTGTGACCGCGACCTGGCCAGCTGACCGTGTTCGCGGACTTACCGACTTCAAGAATAGCAAGTCGACTATTTTATCGATGATGGGTGCAAAATTAGCAAGTGCGCAGGTGGGCTAGTATCAATTGAGTAGAGCGGTGAATTGTATATATAAGTAAGAATTTCCACGTTTAATGAGAGAGACCAGATCAGACTTGCATCAGACGACTACTTTACAGTTGGTAGCATTTGCAATATTGTTAAAGGACCCCTCTTGCTTATTCTGCCTTTGATAATACAGTTAGCTCCCATATAGAATCATAAGCTTCTAAAATTCCCACCTTTCTCCATTGCTCCGTTTCGTAACTACGAATTTTTAGCGCTTTTTCGGCCTTGCCGAGTTTTCCCGTCACCCAACGAAAAGTATGCCTGAATCTTCAACGTCCGCTGACAACTCTTTCACACAGAAGGATGTGATAATCTCCTGTTTATTACTTCTTTTATTTGCTTAGTTTTCCCACTTTTTAACCAAGGCACGTTCATTTTTTAAATGTTTTGCGCCCAGCCGCCGCGTCGGAGAGCAGGAAGGCTGGATATAGTCGACAAGCGCTAACAAGAGAATCGCTAGTTCCAGGTGGAAAATAATGGTATTTTCGAAAACGTTTTTGCTCATTCATTTCATAGGGAAAAGATCATTTCTAGTAAGAGTTGTGCTTTAAAGTGAGGATATCTACGGATTGACGTCAGCTTGGAATCGAGTGAGTTATAAGTATATTGATTAATAAAGTACATTGTAACCCTAGTTTGTTCAACTCGACATACCCTAGGAGATAGACCCACGAGCCTCCCCCCACGCCACCAACCGATTATACACATACGTCTTCAGTATTACATTTACGCAAGAAGCCGAAATTCGTGACGTCATGCGTAGTAACTACGGTAAGTAGGGTGGAACACGCTCCTTGTGTCATCTGTCATGAAACTTCTGACAGTGTATACGAAGTGGTTTCTATGGCCATGGGGCACAGGACAGACAACTAGGCTTAATGCCATGTTAAAAACTTCCCCGAACTCTCAATTCGCCTTTTCTTTTCCACATTCTTTCTGGCATTTCTTTAGCTTCCTCCAAAGTATATTATGACCGCGGACTGAATTATCGATCTCCGTAAAGATCCTTGCTCTGGAATATCCCAAGGGATGGGGATCGGAAGGAAGGAATTCAGTATGGTTTTTGTGAAATTAAGGGAGCTTTATGATCTGGAAGCCATTACACAATTTGGGATCATTACATATGAAGAACAGCTCGAGTCACTAAGCTGTAGAAAGTAGCGACGGGGTAAACGAATGCTAGTGAGAGGATACCCACAACACAGTAAATGTTTCCATCTGTCCCATACACGCAACTTTCTTCAATTCAGCTCATCTATTGGTTTCCCTCACCTTGAACCTTAAACTTAATTAAAATAATTAATTAAAACCATCCCGCTTTTTGTCAAAAACATCTTTGGGAGGGTTTTGAACTGAAGTTTTGTAATCTCCTGATCTAGAAAAGTGACTGCCTATATAGGTCTTTATACTTGGTAGAAGATTCAGTTATTTATTGCAAGTTCGTTTCTTCCGCTCCCTAACGATGTCCGTGACGTTCGACAGCCTGAAGTGACAGTATCCATTTGTATCCATTATATGATTATATGTCTGCACAGTATCCGTTTGTATCCATTATATGACTATATGTCTGCCAAAGTTTAACTGAAAGGCCAACTTATTTGTCCATCGTTTACTGAAGACACTGTATTATTTGGATTGTGTTAAGGGATTTTTTTTTTTTCACTATTTGCTATAGTATGACGTTCAGAATATCTAGGTCCGTCCTCGCAACGCAAAATTCTACTACGCGGGAAATTTGAATCGCAATACAAATTCGGTTTTGTTCCGCAGTTCACGAATAATCGTTTTCAAATAGTGGAATTTCTGTGTGATTTGTGGTACCTCTATGCGCTTGCATGATTTTGTATGCCTTACGAGAAAGATTTATGATTTTTTTCTCTGCTCCGACACTAAGCAATCTTCACCAATCTCACCACTGCCCACTGAAAAGCCTCGTGTGTCTTGAGATTAAAACTTCCCGCGTCATAGTAGAATTTACGCTGTGGGGAGGGCCATAGATATTCTGAACGTTATAAACCAGCGCAGATAGTGGAACATAAAAAATCCCTTTGCAGGATCCAAATAACTGAGTGTATTCAATTAAATGACACAAGAATAAGTTGGCTTTTCAGTTAAACTTTAAGTGAATAAGTGATGGGTAACTGGACTGTCCTACTTCGGACCTTTTCGGTTAAACTCTAATAAATCATATGGAGCGTGTTCCACCCTTGTACCAATAGTAACTATTAGTTACTAAATCCGTTCCAACCTCACGAAAAGTTACTACGCTGACCGTTCCAGCCTTCTCGAAATAGTAACTAATAGTAGCTATTTGCTTACCACGCTCGGGAGCGTGTTAAGCGTAGTAACCACAAATCTCTGTCACGTGATTGGTCGGATTTGCCCGTGGCATGATCTTCCGCTGGAAAATAGAAAAATCGTTCCAGCCTTGACGACAAAAAGGCAGAACCTGCGACGTCATGCGTGGTAACTACGGTAAGTAGGATGGAACACGCTCATGATGATTCATTATGCTTATCAAGAAAATTTGAGAATCCCAATGTGACGGAACTACAGAATAAAGAGACAGGCAACGAGCAAAGTGGTAAGAGACTTTCCAATTTTTTTATGTCTTCAGAGGTATCACACTGGTCTTGGTTTTATAATTTATTTGTATTTGTAATAAACAGTTGGAGCATTAGATGGAAATTATTATTTTGACCCTTGGATCCCTACGTGCCATAACAGCTGTCCGGGATAATCGGCTGAGATTTAGTCCAGACAGAGTTATTTCAAACCTAGGAAATTTGGTGGGTTTTTTTTTTATTTGCTCATTTTTTACGGTGTTTTTAGTGGTTTTGAACATTCATAGTGACAGTAGAGATGGTTAGCATTGTGTGTGTGGTAGAAAGACCAGTTTTTGTTTCCCGCTTTAAGGAGAGAAGGAAGTGACTTTTGTCATTGTTTAGAGAGATTAGATCTAGCTTCAAGTGGACACGGCGTATTTCGAGTCCGTCTTTGAGTGTTATCTGTTTGAGCATGATTTTAAATACTATTTCTTTTAATATGATATTAAATATTTGTAAATACCAACACAAGTCGTGGCTTGTGGCAAAAAAGGCATGTTGACTACGTCTCAAATCACTAACGTCAAGTAAAAACATCAAGATAAGTAATACAGACTGGAAATAGTCTAACGCAAAAACACATACAAGAAGACTAAAACTCGTTTTTGGGATACCTATGACTTCGCACAAGTTGTCCGTCTGTCCGTCCGTCCGTCCGTCTGTCAGCACTGTAACCCTCGAAGGGAACGAGATATTTTGATGAAACTTGGTGTGAGGATTTTTTGGGTCAAGAGAAAGGTCGAGTTCTTAGATGGGCTCCATAGCCCATACAGCTCCATAGCTGTATGAAGTTTCATATGAATTTAGGGGAGTGGAGAGGTTTCAAATTAAGGGGCGAAAAAAATATTTTTTAAGAGCTAAAGCTAATGATTAAGCGGTAAGAAGACATGCTGAATCCGAACATGAAAATTATTTTCTTACCGGACGGTAGTTCACCCGGAATCCGGCAAAAAAAGGGAAATTTGTCAAAAACAAAAGTTTAATCTGAAGTTGATTAGAGGTTCGATTAAAACATGCTGAATCCGAATATGAAAATTATTTTCTCGCCGGACAAGTAGAACGCCCGGAATCCGGCCAAAACCGGAACATTTGTTAAAAGTAAAAGTTTCATATGAAGTTCATTGGTGTTCGATTAACGGATAAGTTAATTCGTGTATGACAATCACGCTGAACATAGCAAAGAAATGGTACAACCTTCATTGTTTCCTTGGCGTGTGCAGACCTCACCTTTGCTTTACTACAAATTTCTAAACCCGCAAGTTTGTCTCGCTTTAAAAGCCGCAAGCGTAGTGGGCGGCGCTACGAATATGGCCCGTTTGCAAAGCATGGAAAGCATATGTCTTGCTGCTACTCCTTGGTGTTATTTTGCTCTGCTGCGAATACTCACCTTCGACCATCCCCAGGTTCCGATATTTCCAAGGCAGTAGCCCAAAATGACGACATTGATGGCAACGTGTACCATAGTGCACCAAAAACTGAGAGTCGAAACGTGGCGAAGATTCTTCAGGAACGCACAGGGAATCAAAATTATCCCCAACAGCATCATCCACGAACGCTTGTCTATGAGACCTAAGAAAAAATAAACTTTCAGCTTCGATCACTCATTCGTTCATTTATTCAAACTACACAAACTACATAACATAAATATAAGGCAAGAAACAAGACCCGCTGAATCTATCTTGTTGGGGATCCTGTTGAAACGTTTGGGGCGTTTCGAAGCTATGCAACGCCCACACTGAGTCGCTGTGAATCGCGAAACGTGACTGCAATAGTCAACTTGACTCTTTTTTTGGCCCAAATACCACCTGAGAGTAGTATCGACTAAGACGTTAGTTACGCCACTGCATTTTCATCAGTGGCAACGCTGCTGGAAGTTCCACCATGTTAGATATGTCAGTAAAATTGTTTAGTAGTTTTGGGTGGGTGAAAGCTGGAAAGCAAGATTTTTTATTTGAGCATTTTGCAAAAAATTTAAATCCACGTAAGATAGCATAACAGCGCGAGACAGTGACACAAACAATATGCGTGGCATGTACGTAACTGTCCCGATATTTTTTAACAAAGGAGTACGACCTATTAACTTGGCTCCATTACAGCTTTAAACTGATTTGTTCAGACGATCCTGCAACGAGTCAATCCAGTTCGACCTTTCTTGCTTTCAAGTTAAGAAACTTACCTTCTGGAAAGGCACCAATCATCAGATCCCCGCATAAAACGATGTAGAGAATACATGTCATCAGCAGCTCGATCAGCTGAGCGCAGTTGACAATCTTGCCCCCGTATTTTTCGCCCCAACAAACATCGGCAATGGACATGTAACTGTCCCGAACTCGGACGACTTCACCTTCGCTATTAACCTGAAGAAAAGTATCACTGGTAAGCGAATGGTATGGTAAGAACAAGCGCAACTAACTAACCGGCTTCGGTAAGCGTGTTTACATGACCGTATCTTCAGAGAAAAGTATTTATTTAATATATTTAATAGCCAATTGGCCGTACAAAATACATGATGGTTACAATACACTTTACATCACTCAATACTTATCTTTATTTAACTAATCCGAAAAATTGGCATATTTTAAGTATCGTAGCTTTATTTTTTGTTTCAAGAACATCGGGGAACTTGATAGTATACCCATTAAGAAAATGTCTCCTGGGGTCTGAGAGTTGCTCGCATTCAACCAGAAAATGGCCCTCTTCCTCTGTATTAAAGCACAGGGGGCATTGTCGCTTACTATTTGGGATCTTATTATCCCAATTACTCCAACCACGTACTGGTAGGCAGTTCGCTCGTAGCTGAAACCACAGGCGCAGGCTCTCCGCCGGTAGGTATAGCTTGAACTAAAATTCCATTCCGAAAATCTGCTTAACTTCTTTGTAATACTTTAATTTTTATTACAGGTTCTTTGCTCTACAACTTACATTAGGCTTTTCCGGGTGGGAAATAGTCAGACGTGGAAGAAATCTTGTACCCTTCCCGACTGCTGGGCTACCGCAATGTCGCTATGAACACCATAGTCGAAGATTCTTCGGGTGGATGTCAATTTTGGCAGGACACCTTATGTCTGAAAGTGCATCGTCTGACATGCAATCTAACCCTTCATTAAGAAGTTTACAGAGTTTACAATCATCCGGATGAAGTCTATCAATATATCTAATTCTATCGGCTATCGAAAGGATACGGATACATTCGGTTGCACCCCCATTCTTACTTCAAATTCTTGGGCTCCGGGAGCCTGAAGATGTTCATTCGAGACTGCAGATCTCAGATATGTCCTCAGAAAAATCACTCCATTTCTTTCTGGTTCAAAGCGGATTTTTTTTTTCCTTCCGGGACTTCAAGTAAGTTGTATTCTGGTGCCAGGGTTGTATTCGCACACTGTCAGAAGTTTCATAACAGATATCACGAGGATGCGCGGTTTCAACGTATAATGCGTAACAGATAACACTTCGGATGTTATCTATTGTGTTTCAAAATGCTACGCATAATAAGCGTTACCATCAGGAAGAACCGAAAACTAACCAAAAAGTATCTGCTGCGTTTCCCGACATCATGACGATAAGGAATAAAGTCAGTAGATGCTTTTTTAGCTCTTCTTAACAAAGCTTGTGAAGCATAACATTTCACGCATAACGTTTTCAAACAAAACAGTGAACATCCTCGTGTTATCTGTTATGAAACTTCTGACAGTGCAGTTAGGTAAGTTTTGTTTAAACAGTCTTGGAGTATGCTTGCCCTATTTTGGGCCCTTCAGCACTACACACTACTCACGTGATGCACGACCTAGAGTCAGTGCAGAAAAGGGCAGTAAGGATTATCCTGGGTTGTAGAGATATCCCTTACCAAGAAGCACTCACTAAACTTAACATCCAGCTCCTAGAACAAAGATTGTGCGAGCTCATCATGAGGTTTGGAAAAGCATTGCTTTCAAACCCTACCCATCGAGACATCCTACCAGCAGACGCCACACCAAACAGCAGAACCAGACAGAAACTCAAACTGACCCCTATACGTGCGTGGACAAACCGTTATGCTAATTCGTTTGTGCCCTTTTTTACGTCTATGTTTAACAGTGCCTAATTTTTTTTTATGTAATGTTCTGCAACTGCAAATTAGCCAAGAGCTACGAAAGTTGTACAATAAACCTCTATCTCTCTCTCTCTCTTTTTAATGGTGTCGGTTTATTCTTTAACCTTCTCCTATTTCTTTGTCTCGACTTTTATGAAAACAGAAAGCGCCCGGGGAAAAATCGGGGAACTCCGAGCCCAGTTAAATTACGTGTTTACTCAATGCTGTCCATAACGGCTTTCTCCGTGTTGGGAAATTGGCGCTGATTTCGGGTTGACAACAACCAAAGAAAGAGCAAGTGCGAGTTCAGCGTCAAGTGAAAAAACACTAACTGCCAGGCCTACCACTACTGACAACAAACTCCTCAGTTAGCGAGGGATACACCGTATACTGTCAGACACCTTCCGGAATCTGGGTTCCCCAGATTTTCCGAGAGTTTTTTTTTAATTTCTTCTGCGATACTTAAAAAATCCGGAAATCTGGAAGTTCAAAAGCCCCTTTTTTCCGGATTATTTTGATATACTTTTGGACCCGTTCATATTCCAGATGCAATTTGCAGAAGACGTCAAAGAATAATCACGAAGCCCAGATTCCGGAAGTTCCGGGAGGTGAAGACCGGACTTAACACGAGGATGCGCGGGTTCAACAGATAATGCGTAAAAGATAACACTTCGGATGTTATCTGTTGTGTTTGAAAACGTTATGAAATGTTATGCATAACAAGCTTTGTTAGGAAGAGCCAAAAAAGTATCTACTGACTTTATTCCTTATCGTCATGATGTCGGAAAACTCAGCAGATACTTTTTGGCGGTTTTTCGGTTCTTCCTGATGGTAACGCTTATTATGCATAACATTTTGAAAAACAACAGTGAACATCCGAAGTGTTATCTGTTACGCATTATATGTTGAAACCGCGCATCCTCGTGTCGAAACTGTTATGAAACTTATGGCAGTGTAGTTGATCGGCACGCAGCCGACGTTTTCGAAGTCGACCTTTCTCGCTACAGGCAATCGAACAGAGCGTGTTCCAAAACTCTAACAATAGTAACTATTAGTTACTATTTTCGTTCCAGCCTCGTAAAAAGTTACTACGCTGACCGTTCCAATCTTCTCGAAACAGTAACTAATAGTAACTATTTGCTTACCATGCTCGGGAGTGTAGTAAGCGTGGTAACTACGAAACTCTATAACGTGATTGGCCGGTTTGTGGTGCATTTACACACTGGGTAAAATCCGAGCGTATTTTACGCACATATATGGGCTTGAAAAGATCTCTAGCGGTACGGACGTACTTGAGAAATCGGTCCGTTTTGTATCTAAATACTTCCGTTTCCGTATTGCTAGAAATCTTTTCAAGCTCAAAAACGTGCGTAAAATACGCTCGGATTTCAAAATACGCTCGGATTTCAAAATACGCTCGGATTTTAAGCAGTTTATAAACCCACCATTACCCCGTGACATAGTATTTTGTCGAAAATAGAAAAATGCGTTCCTGCCTTGAAAATTCGTGACGTCATGCGTAGTAACTACGGTAAGAAGGGTGGAACACCCTCACAGCAAGGAAAATTCCGCATGATAATGCCGTCAATTATCTGGCATAGTTCTTTGAGTTCTTTGTTATTGTCTCAGTTTTTTTCTTTTTGTTTTATTTGTTACTCTGTTAAGAGCAGTAGGGAAATAAACTGCATTTCTTTATTCATAATTCTCAGAGCCTGGTCACACTGGGCTCATTTCCTGACTTTTTGGGTTGCAGAAGTAGAAAAAAGAAAAAGAACAAGATACAACTAAATCTGAATGTTGTCGTTTTAAATTCAGGAGATCAATTAGAGCAAAACAGCGTGTATAATTATGTTACAACCGTTACAGGAACCCTAATTTACCCCTAATTGAAGTCTGCTCATTTCCCCGAAGCTACCACAAGCCCATCAAATCTCACGTCCCCTAGGGATTTTCAGTTGTTTGCCAAATCGGCGCCGTTTTGAGCCCAGTGTGACCAGGCTCTCAGAGATTTTATCGTTTGCCAAATGAGCAGGAGGAGCTAGGTCACCTGTGAGAACTCCACTTGGACACTTTAGAGGGCGTATGTGTGTGTGAGGGGGGGGGGTCATCATATCAAGCTTCAACTGTCACTGATGTATCTAGCGCTTGTGCTTGTTCTTCCAACCAAGTTTCATCCTAATCGCTAAACTCTAAGCGCGTCATAAGATTTCCGGTTCTCCACCCCCCCCCAACATTCATCGGATTACATCCGGACTTCAAATAGGACGTTTTAGACATGAGGTCTTTCCAAAAATCAAGTTTCATTAAGATCCGATCACCCGTTCAAAAGTTATACACACCTCAAGATCCATGATTCTCTCTCCCTCCACTCCTGCTTCACTCCACCCACGATAGATTTCAATGCAAATTCTGTTTCGACGAAAGGTTCAACTCGTTTACAGTTGCAGTTTCCCTTTTCCGTGGTAACGAGTTTTTGTAGGTTTTATCTTAAAATATAAATTACCTCGTATAAGCAGTCGACCAAGATCTTTCCCGTATAGCAGCAGATATACGCAATACCAGTCATGGCAAGGATAGCCCAGTATCCTCCATGAAGGACAGCATAAGGTAAGGACACTATGAACATGCCCTGAATGGCATTTGTGACGTTCCAACCAGCTTCCCATTCGTTGATTTTGTGTTTACTTTTTCCATGTTCTCCACCGAATCCGTCATCACTTTGACTTTCGATACTGCCAGAACGACTGATGGGTTTGCCTGCAAGTAATAAGAATACAAACGGTCGAATGAATGTAGTAATGATATAGTAGAGTAGCTTCTTTGTGCGGGTAATACAAATTTGTTCAAAACAGTAACTTTCCTAAGTAACTTTCTCTCCGACTGGTAGGTATCAAAGGGCAGTGCCAGTGCCTTTTCTTGTGATAGTTCGCGACTTCGAGAACATTCCACAGCAACAGTTTATCTACCTTCGCAAGTTTCTTTCGATTCTGACATATGGATCCTGTACAGTGCAGACTAACCAGAACCTGGCTGGGAAGTTGGATCTAGCAGCGAGTCACCGAAATATGATGAGAGTAAAAACGCCTTATAGAAGAGACAAGGTTCAGGGTTTAGTTTCAAGGTAGCTACTAACTTTCAGTCAACAAGAGCATTGGGTCAAAGTCGAGGACACAAGCTCGAATGCCAAAAACCCGGTACACCAATACGAAAAACCTATTTGACGTATAACTTATTCATAAGCATATAAGAACTATGCCATGACTCGCCGGTACCTTTCCTACAAACCCGTCTACATAGCACTTGAGGCGTCCTTCCGGGATCCCAAACAAGTGTTTGTGGCTCGATTGTGGCTTGAAATTAGTGTTTCCGCTGCCAATATGTTTTTTTTGCCTCGAATTTGAACACAAACTGTCGAGGCGGTTTTCGTTTTCGATTTTGCGGCTCGATTTTGGTGAGAAATTCAAATTTTCACGTCAAAAAATGAAATTAGCTACTTTCAAGTAGATAACCATAGAAGTCAGTATCCTCTAGTACAGAATGTTAAGAATATAACCTTGAACTTTTTTTTGTACAGATTTTATCTCGACTCTGCTTTCAGGAATCAGAAAATACTGGACTAAAAAAGACAAAACGGCCTTTCAACTTGTGGGTCGAGTGTGTGGCACGCTCTTCTGTTTCCGCGACAAACAGTCAGAACAGAATGTGTGGCACACAAATGTGCCGCGGAAAACGCGTTTGGTCGAATGCGTCCACCCGAAAACCCACCCAATAAAAACCCAACGGGCGAGCAAGGGTAACCGATGCCCGATAACATATGGGGTCAACGGTAAAACCGCGCAGCAGAACGCGCCCTTCGTAAAAGTTGGAAGGACGATTCTCTTTTGGTAGTTGACGATTCTTTCTAACTGGTAGGGGTTTAGAATGCAAGCTAAGCGCGGAAGGTCAGCAAAATAGAAGGATAGTAGTAGTGCTCCAAAGCGAAACCCGATGAAGCTACGGTCATGGCGTGTTGAAGAACAGAAGCTTGGAGTGACGTGAGGTCACGTCAGTACTGAAAAACAAGGCCGATCATCGCCGATGAAGACCAGGGGCTTTTGTCGGTACGCAGAAAACCAGAGGGACCTTGAAAAGTAGGAACCTTGTTTGTTTACCTAGTTCGGCTACGTTTGGAACTAGATAAAGTTCAAAGAACAAGACTCCAATTTTTTAACTTTCAAGGTTCAAGGTACCCTCTCCCAGAATAGTTTAGCTGCGGGAAAACAACAGAAAGGCCTTGCCGAGACAACGGTTGCGTTCCACCAAGTTATTATCTGTGACGATCGTAAAATTATGTTTTTATTGTCATTCCATAGTCGCTCCTGATAAGATGATTTTCTGCATACCAACAAAAGCCCGTAAATTATCGGCCTTGGCGATTCCCAGGTCGCGTCGCAACCTGATTTAAATGATGTTCTGGAACAGATGCACCCATAGGCAGTGCAGATTGATTTAAAAACTTCATGAGCAACCGAAGAACAACATTTTAAGAACGAAGATTTGAATGTTATGCTAAGCCATTGTAGAGAGTCTGTTGACTTGACAACAAACGATCCAAGACAGATAGAAGCTTTGGAAGACCACTAGAGAGAAGGTTATTAGGTACCTCTTCGTGGATGCCCCGGGTGTGTTGTTAACCAGCTGGGTGTCGTATGAAGAGAGGGGTGGGGGGGGGGTCGAAACTCGACAAATAACGTAATTCTAAATTCTCAGTTTCAGTCTCAGTTTGTTTATTAACAAAAAGCAAATCATACACTGTAAACTAACTACACCCTAAGTGAGCACTTCTCGTAACGGGTGACAGTATTCATTCATTTGTCAAGAAAAGAAACATAAGGAAAAAGAAAAGAAAAAAAGAAGAAGAAGGGAAAAGAAAAGAAAACAAACGTAAATTAGTAAAACAAATTGGTATCGGTAGAAAGAGTACCAAATGGTGTAAACAATAGGCTAGGGTTGTTCTGTGACCTCCGTACACACTTGTCGGCATAGCTAAAGTCTAACTTAATACGTCGTCTGGTGTAAACAATAGGCTAGGGTGGTTCTGTCCTCCGTATGGACTTATCCGTATAGGCGAAGTCCAACTTATTACGTGGTCTGGCGAGCCTAATCATGGAACTTGTGTATGTTGAAGAAAACCAAGAGCTTGACTCTTACCTTCTATGTCGCCCTGAAAAGTTCCCATTTCATAGTTTTCTTTATTCCTCGCAGCTTTTGCAAAGTTCAAGTTTTCCCCCTCTTGCGCCGAGCAGGATTTGGGCATCACCGACTTCACGGACTCCCATGCTGAATTCACTGTCGAATTCAACGGGGGCAAATTGCTTCTCAGACTCTCACGAATTTGGTGCACTTTATACATTATTTTCCCTTTTAGATCATACAGGGACTGCCTCACACACTTCGGTTGTAGAGATTTCCCAAGTTCAAGGAATTATTGATAAATCCTAGGAAACGCTTGCGCCCGGATGATGACGAGAGATCTCGGGAGAGGAAAATCGAAGGGATCGATGATGTCACTCCGGACCCTTTGAGGATTAAGCGGGCGATCAGGCCGATCAAGGGGCAGATCGAGGTCATTGAGAGGGGCTGCAGTCCGTACACAAACACGAACTTCTTGACCAAAATAAAATCTTCAGGTTCTGCTTCATTCATATCCACCGTATGTCGTGGTTAAAGGTGAACAGAATAGGGCTAAGATACGACAGTCTGATTACCCATCATATTTTTACTTAATTAGGCTAGAAGAACCGACAAAAACGCATTACTTCGTTACTTTGTTATCCACGATTCTTGAATTTTATCTGACGTAATTTCTCTTCCATATCTGTTGTACCTCTATGTGGACGAAGCTCTATGTTTGAAATATTTAGCAACTACAGCGGCAGCCAATTGCCGTAATAATGAGTCATGGCTGATTTACATTCTTCAAGCCAGGAAGATGAAAGTAACATGGGATGTGAAAGTGACCAGGAAGAACTTGGCATTCGCCATGAAGGAAGAACATGACCAGTTGAAAATTCGAACTTGCTAATCAACTTGGTGGAATGCTGGCCAAATTCTCTGTTGACTGTGTCCTTCCACAAAGAAAACCTATTCGGGGTAGCACGGAACAGAGGGCTATCTTCGGATGTGATTCTGCAATCTGGAATCGAACATTTCAGAATCTTCGCTTTGTTAGCCATGGAAACACACGCTTTTGCAGACGTTCAAATTTTCCGCGACTCGCCGTAAAGTTAATTGTCGTGCAACCAGTGGAGATTCCAGACGTCACTACTAGACTACGCGCCGTAAAAAACAAAAATCCCTTATGTTAGTCAAAATAATTCAGTGTTTTCAAATCAAACGTATAAAGATAAGTTGGCTTTTCAGTTAAACTTTAACGATCAGGGTGAGATTTAGGCGCCAAAGATTAATTGCGTCTTTGCAGACACCATGGTATCTTAAACAACAGTAACTGCAAAACGACTAATTGCAGATCCAGTTACCGTGGTACCATTGTATCTCCAAAACGCGAGTATTCTTGCCTTCAACAGCAACTCATTTCGTTGAAGACAGAAAACAAAGTAGAAAGAAGACATCCAAAATTTTAGCAAGTAGGAACTGTTTCCAAGTTACTACTAATCATACACTTGTTGTTCTTCTACAAATGCAGTAACTTCAAGTTCTTAATGCACACACGTTTCGTCAAAGCACGTTTCCTTCAAAGGTTAAAGTTTAACTGAAAAGCTAACTTATTTTTGTGTCATTTAACTGAATACACTGAATGCTCCAACTCAACTGCAACTATATAGCAATCTGGAAGGTGCCACGTGACTCCTCTAGCATAATCGTGAGGTTCAGAATATCTACGGCCGTCGTCCCCACAACGAAAATTCTACTATGAAGCGGGAAATTTTAATCTCAACACAGACGCGGCTTGTCGGTGGGCAGTGGTGAGATTGGCGAAGACTGCTTAATGCATGAACAAAAAAAAATCAGAAATCTTTTTCGTAAGGCATACAACAAAAATACAAGCGCATAGAGCAGGGGCGTAATTTCGTCAAAATCCTGGGGGGGGGGGCAAAGTTGGAGCCGATTTTTCCAAGTCAAGTGAAAATGAGCAGTTTTATTTCAAGAAGGAAAAACGTAATAAAAACAAACAAAAAAACAAAGAGATATTTTACTAATTGACCAAGGCGAAACGACGCTTCTTTCAATTCGCGAAACTGCCAACTGCGCGATTGACGTTAAGCTTCTTCGCTTTTTCAGGTTGGGTACCAATGACCAAAAGATCACTTAGTCGGTTGTCTGACCAGGGGCGTCACGACCGGGGGGGGAGGGGGGGAAGCCCCCCCCCCCAATGTTGTCGGCCCAGTCGGTACAAAATAACCGAGTCGGCGCGAAGCGCCACGATTTTTCGCCAAAACAGTGGATTTTCCCATTAAAACAGTCGATTTTTCTGTAAATCAGTAGATTTTTCGTCAAAATAGTCGTTATTTTCTGAAAATCAGTCGATTTTTCCGAAACTGTCGTTTTTTTTCTTGAAAACAGTCGATTTTTTTGCAAAAACAGTCGGTAAAAATTACCAACCGGTCGGTAAATTCCTTGCCCCCCCCCCCCCCAAAAAAAAAAAAACAAAAAACATTTTAGCTAGTAACGCCTCTGCGTCTGACATAGACGTGTTTAACCCTGCATAGCTCATGCATATCGCTTTAAAAGTTTCAAGGCTTCCGTGTTCCAATCTTACCATAAAGACAAAGGTATACCAAAGAAAACCGATCTGTTTCTGTGGATGCTTGAATTCTGTAGGCCTATCTTAGTTCCGACGAGAGTTTCAAAGACGCTAAATTTCAACTGGGGGGGGGGGGGGGGAGGGGCAGTTGCCCCCCCTGCCCCATATCAAATTACACCCCTGGCATTGAGGTACCGCAAATCACACGGAAATTCCACTATTTGAAAATCGCTTTTTCAACAACGAAGTAACGCATTTTCAACGGGTTTTCAAGCCAATTTAAGTGAATAAGTGATGGGCTACTAGGTCTTATCCCAGGCCTTTTCTGTAAAACCTTAAGTAGCAATCTCTCTAGAGGTTTCCAGTTAGGCAGTGTCCATCGTTCTCAGACCTGGAGTTGACACCTCAAAAGCTAAAAGTACTCGACCGGTCGAGTGCAAGAGCTAATAGTTACTCGACCAGTCGAATAACAAGGGTCATGGAAGCTATTAGTACTCGATCAGTCGAGGAATCGAACCTTCTGCCGCTATTAGTACTAGACTAGTCGAGTACCCTTGTCTTGGGAAGACAAAAGTAGATATTCCTTCAGCCCTAATGATTTCAAAATCTTTTCGTTCTGCCCAAAATGACGTAATTACGGCCATTGCAGGGGTATTGCCAATTTTTTTTCCGAGCGACTGATCTAGCGACATTACGTTATGCGAAGAAAGGCCGGCCAAGTTACTGGCCAAATTTCACGCGAATCATACTTGACGGCAAGGCCGTATCCAGGGGGGGGGGGTTACCCCCCCCCCCCGAAACATACAAAAATAGTCATTTTTATAGGCTTTTCCCTCTGATCTATGTCTTTTTTGTACTTTTTTGTCGGACCCGCAGGCACCCCCCCCCCCGAAAGGCAACCCCCTCCCCCCGAAAAAAATTCCTGGATACGGGCCTGCTTGACGGTGCAAAACGGATGAGTCAGCTATATTTCGGCCCTTCTTGGCAAGGATCCTCTCCAGGCTCAGGCCGCTCAAGCTGGAAAATGAACTTGTGGAAAAACAGTTAAAGATTTTTCCTTAGATCACAGCACCAGCTTTAACTCCAACCAATTTTCAGAGAAAAAGTTCACACAATCAGATATTTCAGGAAAAATCTTTAATTGTTTTTCCACAAGTTCATTTTTCCATCTTGGTCCAGTCAGTTTGGTTTTCAGAAAAGACTTCGCTGCAGCCATGCCCATAGGGTCATGTCTACAATTCTCAAGGAGGCGACTCTCGAAAAATTTGCCGTTCATCTTTGTGCAATCGACATTTCCGGAGCTTTCGATAATGTAGTACATTCACAGGCTCTACTTTCTTTATTGCGTCAGGGTGTTAATGCTTCCATTGTTTCTGTTTTAAGATTCTGGTACCGTAAAGCGATTGTTCGGGCGAAATGGTCAGGGCGGTTTCGGAACCCATTCCTGTGAGCAAGGGGGCACCACAGGGTAGAGTCCTATCTCCTTTTGTCTTAAAAGTGCTATTTATGAATGCCTCTCAGGTTTGTTGCCAACATTTTTCCTTGGAGACCTAAGTATTAAATACATAGCTTTTGCAGACGAAATTCTCTTAATAAGTCGAACTAAACGTGGTTAGAATCTAACATAATTTGTCAGAGTCTTTCTCAAATTGGCCTTTCTGTTAACGTTTCTAAATGTCAGTATTTTGAATCCAACAGCCCAAAAGATTCCGTTATTCTTTTCAAAATGAAAAACTCGACAGTTCCCCGACCGTAAAATGGCTTGGCGTGGTCATAGCACAGTCTCTAAAAAAGATTTGCGATAACGCTGTTTCGACTGTTCACGATTCCATTTCTGTCAGATATGGAACAAGACCAAGGTTTCGATGGGATCCCAAAAATCTAACATTTGATTCAAACAATTGGGTTATGTCTTCGCCATTCATTCTTCGTCAGATTCCTTCAATATTTTGACTGTTAAAATAAAGTTCAAAAATGGATTCATCATGTCTCCTTGCCCCGATAACGAATCTCTAATCGATTTCAGAAACAACTTTGAGATTCAACCAAATTTCCAGTTTCAGCCGAACTCGTGATGAACCATTAGTCCAGCAAGAAAACTCAGTTCACATATGGATTCAGCGGACCTCCTTACCCCTCGATGAATATCTTATTAGCTTATAAAACATACATGTTTTTACCTTAAATTCGAAACCCCTCCTCTGCCTCTAAAGATAGGACTAAAGGACCCATTTACGAACTTGACCTGTACTTTACCACTGAATCCTCATTGAACAACATCCTTGCTATATTTCCTCGTTTGAACATTATATGTCAACCCCTTCGACCTTCGATTGCACTAGATCTCTCCGACGTCACACAGAATAAACAAATGAATGCCGGCATCCACGCGCATAGCTATACTAGTTTGAGAATAAAGGGGTAGGGCCGAAAAGTGGTCGACAAATTTTGTGTCCGGTTTTCGCCGGATTCCTGGTGAACCACTTGTCCGGCAAGAAAACAACTTTCATATTCGGATTCAGCATGTAGCCTTGCCCCTAAATCAACTATCTCAATAGCTTTAAATTTTTTTTTTTTTGCCCCTTGATTTGAAACCCCCTCCCCTCCCCCTAAATGTAGGGCTACAGAGCCCATCTATGAACTCGACCTTGCTCTTGACCCAAGGAATCCTCACACCAAGTTTCATCAAAACATCTCATTCTCTTCAAGAGTTATAGTGCGCACAGACGGACAGACGGACGGACGGACAGACGGACGAACGGACAGACGGACAACTTTTGCGATGTCATAGGTATCCCACTACTCACGTTTCGGGATCCCAAAATAGTTCCAAATAGAGGAAAGTATAACAGAAAAGCCCTCGGTAGTTCATATAATAGTTCTTGTTCTCCCTCTGTCTGCAACCTTTCCGGAATTTTTGGTATTCTGAGACAAAAAGATTTAAAATGTATCAGGACTTCTTACTTCAAACGTTGTAAATTTCTCTTGTACCTTCCTCGACGTTACAGGAATTCCCATATTACTGCAACTTTTTTGCCCTCTGACCCTTGTGTAAAGTTATCTTCAATTGCCCACTTGCCCAGGACCTTCACGTTTCTGCCCTTGGCCATTTCTCCACATTCCGCCTAGGAAGAAGATTTTTTAGACCCGATTAGGCCCTTATCTTTTTTTTTTATTTTTATGTTTTTGTCTTGTGCATTTACTACATTATTGAAAGCTCAGTGTGTTTTTTCCTTTTCTTTGTCTTGTAGCCTACTGCGCTATATCACTCTTCTTAAAGTTTAATAGAAAAGGGCTAGGATATGACAATCTAGTTACCCATCACTTATTCACTTAAATTGGTCTGAAGACCTGCTGAAAATGCGTTACTTCGTTGTTCCGCTATTCACGAATAGTCTAAACATCATAACTAGAGCAGATGGTGGGAAATAAAAAACTCCCTTTGCAGAATCCAAATAATTCAGTGTATTCAATTAAATGACACAAAAATAAGTTGGCTTTTCAGTTAAACTTAAATAAACTTCATCATCATCATCATCAACTCTCTCTGTGTGGTTCCAAAGGTGCACCCCATAGAAGGGAACTCAAACCCCTTGGATCTCGCCTTGGATTGGGATTAAAAAGTGTATAAAACCATCCATCTACAGTAGAGGTATGCTTATGTGAATGTTTGTTGACATTGGACTTTGCCATTTTCATCAGGGGCGTAATTTGCTATGGGACAGGGGGGCAACTGCCCCCCTCCCATACCCCAGTTTGCCCCCCACAGCTTGATGTTTGCCCCCCAGCTGAAATTTAGCGTCTTCGAAACTCTCGTCGAAACTAAGATAGGCCTACAGAATTCAAGCATCCACAGAAACAGATCGGTTTTCTTTAGTATACCTTTTTCCAGCCTTTGTCTTTATGGTAAGATTGGAACACGGAAGCCTTGAAACTTCCATAGCGATATGCATGCGCTATGCAGGGTTAAAAACGTTAAACACGTCCATGTCAGACGACCGACTAAGTGATCTTTTGGTCATTGGTACCCAACCTGAAAAAGCGAAGAAGCTTGACGTCAATCGCGTAGTGTACAGTTTCGCGAATTTGAAGAAGCGTCGTTTCGCCTTGGTCGATTAGTAAAATATCTCTTTGTTTTTGTTACGTTTTTCTTCTTGAAATAAAACTGCTCATTTTCACTTGACTTGGGAAAATCGGCTCCAACTTTGCCCCCCCCCCCCCCCAGGATTTTGACGGAATTGCGCCCCTGATTTTCATGCACTTGCTGTGTCTAAAGCTAACTACCAGCTAGCCAAAATAGGTAATTAAGGGCATCTGAAAACACCTGAATAGGT
The DNA here is from genome assembly GCA_030848855.1 of Branchinecta sandiegonensis. Classification (NCBI taxonomy): domain Eukaryota; kingdom Metazoa; phylum Arthropoda; class Branchiopoda; order Anostraca; family Branchinectidae; genus Branchinecta; species Branchinecta sandiegonensis. The sequence continues at coordinate 7,840,080 of JAUPMV010000009.1, forward strand.
ATTTTGGATCTTCATTCTACCAATTAGCCCAAAACTTCACTGTTCGTATTAAAGTAACTGTTCACATAAACATACCTCTACTGTACTGTATTCGCGATAACAATTGTAAAGTTTTACCGTTTCTGAGAAGCTGGAGAGCCGGTACCGCTTACACTCCACCTATCGGTCCAAAGTCCAAACCGAAAGTAGTCATCACTGCTGCTGGTGACATCTTTCAAATTCACGTGTTTTTGTTGCACGAATCAACCAAACTGGGTAGTCAACAGATACAGAACAGAAAATAATATTCAGAATCGTATACCTCTATTGTACTCATGCCCAGGGGGGGGGGGGGGGGGGTGCCGAGCCAAAATTTGACCGAATCTTTCAAAATTTTTACCGAATCCTAGAACTAAGAATTCGAGCTTTAAATTATGGAACAGAAACAGTTACGTAGGAAGAGTAAAAATAAAGAAGGGCAGCATGAAAGACGATAAGCCAACTATTAGACGGCGTTCTGGCGAAGTCCACATGGAGAATTTATTGCCGGGCATGACTGCAGTAACAGCTTCTATTTGTTATAGCCAATAGAAAATTAAATCGAGCGCCGCAGGCGAAAATTTTCGAAATCATTTTTTTTCTGTAGGCTAAAATTTAACTGCTTCTCTTACAAACTTTATCATTTACCGTTGATTAAATGACGGACTCTAAGAAGTTCTGGAAACCGGATGGAGCGACGTTCCGGCAGCAGCAGCAGCAACTGCAGTCTATTCAATATACTACCCATAATCACCTAAAGTGAGCGCCGCAGGCTAATTTTTTTTTGCTTTTCCTGCCAAATAATTTCCATCCAAATTCTAGCTTTTAATGTTTTGAAATCCCAATCCCAAAACTGGCTTAAAACCCCCGTCAAATGAAGCGCCTTTCCACAAAATAGAGAATATTACGAAAAGTGCTGCAGGCGGAATTTTCGAAATATTTATGATCAGGTATTCTTTTTGGGATCTAAAATAAAGGTAAGGATACTACCGTATCCCGGTTATTATACCGAATTGTTTTGGTATTGAAAGACTACCGAACAATACTCATATTCGGTATACTTTCGCCGAAACTGGAACAAAGTCAGGATTCGTGGTTAACTTCCTAATCCTGGAAATTATACTGAATAAATTACCGAATCCCGATCATGATACCGAGCAATTTTAACCGATAGTTTATTCGAGATTCTGTGTAACTACGGAATTTCCATAAATATACCGAATAGTTCCGGCATCGAAAAATTACCAAATGATTTCAGTAAATTCTTTCACCAGATTCGTGATAACTACCGAATGCTGGCAATCATACCGAATCCCGATCATTATACCGAAGAGATTTGTCAAGATAGCCTATTTAGGATTCTGCATAACTGCCGAATCCCCGTAAATCTCAAAAAGGTGGTGGGTGTTGCACCCCCCGTACCCCAGCCGCACCCCCCCCCCCCCCCCTTGCGACGCCCCTGCTCATGTCGTATAGAAAGGCATACAGACTTTACCATTAAAGTTTTCGAGATGCTTGACATCAAACTCGCATTCTTGAAGATGCTACTTCTACGCTACCTAGCAAACTGAAGTGAAAGTAGCTTGTCGTCTTTGCTGCGGCACCTAGCGGGCTTCTATGAAACATATCTGGAATCTGTCGCCCTGATTGTTCATCATCATCATCAACGAAGAAAAACAGATCAAACTTCTACTTTGAATACAAATTTTGATCTTTTTAAGGACCGGTTTTAGTTGGGTGATAAATAAAATGCTCAAATGAAAAGTGCTAGTGAACCAGAAATTTTTCTCAAGGATTCTGAGGATTTGTCCAGCCAAGCCCAAGGAGGAAGGGCAAAATCATCAACAGCTGAAGGTTTGTAAGCTGTTATTAGTGTTTATTAAATTGGAGGTTGGGTAGGCATTGCCTGTTCCTATGTTTGTCTGTCCCACAATCCCAGACCCATTTTGCCTTACTTCCACTGTGTTCAGTCCTGTTAATGTGTAGCTTAGATCTTTAGCTGAGAACTTGCCACTTGCTCACCAACCAAATCAGATCTTCTGATAGCAAACTTCTGCTTTTGGTTTTATCAAATTTTCAGGTTTTGCCCGGATTCCAGGCAAACTATTTGTCCGGCGAGAAAATAATTGGGTAGTATAGCCACAACAAAAACTGCCATTGGCACAGCATTGGCAGAATGCAAATTGGTGGATATTCTGTCTGTAATGAACAATGAACTGCTGTGAATTAGTCTTACTTGTTTTTCAGTTTTCTGTTATAAACCATAAAACAGTTTAAGAGACATCTGCTATACAATACAAAGGAGAAAGCGAGTTTTCAAAAAAAAAAAATTACAGGAGGGTTATCCATCCTCGAACTTATATAACCAAGAACCTGGCCTAAATAGGTTGAAAGGAAAGTTCATTGCAGTTCTAACAAGGTCCAGTTGTCAAGAAGGAAAACCCTGAATGGCCTAGAACCTGTTTAGCCCATGTTTACAGCATGTTTAGCCAGTTTAGGACTGCACAGAAGTTTCCTTCTAAGATTTTCAGGCCAAATTTGAGGCCATACAGATTCAAGGATTTGGATACAGAATTCGAACACAGATTTGTTCCTTACTCACTCAGAACTTATGCTAAAAAATATATTTTTTTTACCATCAAAGTAAGTTTTTTTTTTGTCTAACTACGAACTCCCATGTTGATCAGGTCTTATGATATAGAATAACCATTTCTTGCAGGGACCTAGGTAAGGGATATAATTATTGTAAACAGTTGAGAAACTGCTGGAAATTCACAAATTTAGGAGAAAATGCAGATCCTGTAAAAAATGGACAATCTTTTTGTTGGCTTGTACCGTATGACATTTGTCATACTCATAGTACCCAACGGACGTTTTGACATGTAAGATTTCTGTCTTATCTGGATGGTTCTGTTATTTCTTCAGTAATATAAATATTGAGAATCATAATTTGCAATAAAAATGCACAAAACCTTCATTTTTCGTGTTCAGTCACCTATAGAGGGTGGAGGGAGGGGGAATCGGGAACCTTCTGACATGATACTGCATAGGTTGCGAACGGGTCAACCGATTGTAGTGAAACATAATGGGTGGTAAGAAAAATTGCCTGAAGGATCCATATTTGTTGCCAAACCCGATTCACCAACTGTGAGAGTTGGAGGGAAAACAAAGAATCTTATGGCAGCCCTAGGGATGAAACTTAGAAGTTATGAAGATCATATGCCCCAGCCAGTTTTTTGTACGAGTTGGATGTTGCCTCAGTTGGGGAGCTTGAGGAGGTACTATAAATCTCCTGAAAATGATCAGATTCAAATGAAACATCATAGATGGTAAAAGAAGATGCCATAGATTATGCATTTTTGTGTCCATGGTGGGCACCAGCACCAGAAATCTTTTGGCAGCACTAGCATGTGTGGAGCGACTGGGATGATACTTCAAAGGTGTGGAGCTCATATGTCCAGATAGCCTAACCCATTTTATGGTCCTGGTTTGGTCGGATTGGTGGTGGTGGTGGGGGGGGGGGTGGATAGGAAATTTCCTTGAAACTCAGAATTAAGTGAAATTTTATAGGCAGTATGAGAAGATGCCCTAGCCTAGATAATCTGTCTGAACCAGATATGGCCACTGTGGGGAGAGGGGGTTGCAAGAGCCCCGAAAATTCTTGAACATGCCTAGCTAGGCATCAATCGATGGGGTGACAGGGATTAAACTTGGAATGTTCTTTTTTAGTTAACATTGTTGGAAACACTATATTCTTGATTCCTTATGGTTCCAAGTTTTTTATGTTTTTTTTTTAATGAAAGTTTTCAAGTGAAATATAATAAGAAAACACAAACATTGAAGATGTGTCATGGGCCTACTGACCCAGGGTGTGTCATACTACCGTCCACCGGCGGGTAGTATGACACAGTGACTATGTCCAGAATTAAGCCTTCTATTGAAAAACTGTGATAGAGAAAAATTTGAAAAATCCCAAAGATTCTATAAGGAACCCAGCACATGCTGCCAAACATTTGGCAACAAACATACAAATTTCAGGGAAATAGAAAACAAAGAAAAAAGATGTGTCACACTGCCCGACTCTCCCCTGCACCACGACATTCAGGAGTAAATTATCTATTTAATAAGGCCAGCAGTAAGACTAAGATGTCCTAACCAGTCAACCACAAACCCCTGATTTTGGATATCCTATGCCAAACGCTGGATATATCCAGGGGCGTCACCAGCCTTTTACGTGTGGGGGGAGGGGTGCTGGGGGGACGGCCAATTTATGCTGACAGACTAAAAAATCTGCCGACAAAAAACGTCGTTGCCGCTTCGGGGGTATGAATTACATTTCCCGCCAGCACAGAATGGAACCGGTGTAAAACTAGCTGTAATGCATCAGCTGAGTTTATTCCTTTGGGGTAACGTAAATTCGTATATTTAAATTCATATATTCGGCTTTTCATTACAGTTTTCGCTAAAGATAGAAGCTTCCAACGACTGTACCTAGAACAAGTTAAACTAAGCGCCTCTGGAGATATCTTTGAAATCTACTCTTATCCGGAAATTTAGCTATACCGACCATACAAGTTCTAGCTTTTAATGTGTTTCAACCCCCAAGAATTTCAGTCCTAAAACGTCAACTAAATGAAACGCCGTTCTTCCAGATAGAGAATACTACGGAATGCGCTGCAGGCGAATTTTTTTGTAAAACTAACTGTAATGCATCAGCTGAGATTATTCCTTTACGATTCGTATATTTAAATTCATTTGATTTTTCTTTAAGGAAAAATTAACCTGATGTGCCGACGAGACCTGAACTTCCCCGGGTGCGCCGACAAATATTTGCAGAATTTGATTTCTTACGTAGCCTATAAAGAACCCGATGTGCCGACGAGTCAAATTTTTATTTCTTCTGTGTTGATTATGTATAGAAAGAACCCGATTTGCCGACGAGTCGACCGATGCCCGACAAAAGCATACAAAATTTTATTTCTTCTGTGTTTGCCCTTCGTAATTATTCGGTGATTTAAGTTGTTTATTTTATCTCATTCGTTACCGAATTCGGGAATTTCCCCGTACTTTTCTCAAGTCTGGATCTGTTCTGTCGCATTCGGTCAGTCCATTTCATGATTCTGTGATTAAATTTTCATTTGGTTCTGATTCGTTACCGAATTCGATAATTCACCGGAATTTTTGTTTAATCCATATCCATTACCAGACTTCCCACATTCGGTTGTTTTAGGTGGTTGCTACAAGAGTTTTTATTCCGTTACGAAATTCGGTTGTTATACCGCTCGGGATCTGTTCCTTATTTTTTTAGTTTGTTTTTCGGCAGTACGAATTCATTGTTTGGTTCACCCCAGTTACTGAATTCGGTCATTTAAGTGGCATTTGTTTAGCTCTTTTTCTTTACCATTTAACGGTAGCTTCAGCTAGTTGCCATTCATTACTTAACTTTTGCGTCTAATGAATGCACTACTTCAGGAATAAGCACGTCTCTTAACGTGAAAACTAGCCTACTTTTGTTTGCTATAAATTCAGAATAAATGTAGGCTACTTTGTATCTACTTTACCCTGGGTGTGCCCCTTTGTTTTTTTTGCCAGACAGCTCTGTGGTTTAATAGGTAGTCTTGGGATCTCAAAAAGGCAGCGAAGGCAAAAGGCATCATCAGCGTTTCCACAAAATTTCGCCTGCGCCAATTTTGCGGTCTTCGCTATTTAGAAGAAGGGTGCGTCATTTAGTTGGCGTTTAAAGCTTGGAAATTTTGGGGCTTGAACCACATTAAAAGCTAGAATTCGCGTGGAAAGTAGTTAAATGTTGCCAGAAAAAAGGCGGATTAAAAAAGTTTCGCCTGCGGTTCTTTAAGCGACGTTGTCGCTTTGCAGCAACGGCGTTTTTTGCTGGCACATTTTCAAGTCCTATGGCAAAACCGAACGTACCCCAGCAGCATCACTCCTGATTTTTGAAGTTTTTGATCACCACGGTTTTGTTTTTCGCCTTCAGAACGCCTCCAAACAAACTTTAGTTAAGGCTTGTATTCCCCCAAAATGATCAAAAAGAAGAAAATACAAGTGGCTATTATAGTCTGTTAGAAATGATACATTATATATGTTGAATCAAAACAACAAATAAGTGTCCAAGTGTTGCCAGTCGACATTAAAGTTCAACTGAAAAGCCAACTTATTTTTATGTCATTTCATTGAATACATTGAATAATTTGGATTCTGGTAAGGAATTTTTTTATTTTCCACTATCTGCTCTAGTTATGACGTTCAGAATATCTGCGGCCGTCCCCACAACCTAAATTCTACTATGACGCGGTAAATTTTAAGTAGAGTAGAGAGAAGTAGACAGTGGTGACCTTGGTGAAGACTGCTTAATGCCAGAACAAAAAAAAAATCGTAAGTCTTTCTGGTAATGCATACAATACAGATACAAGCGCACAGAGGTACCACAAATCACACGGAAATTCCACTACTTGAGAATCGATTATTCGTTAATAGCGGACCTACGAAGTAACGCATTTTCAGCGGGTCGTCAAGCCAATTTAAGTGAATAAGTGATGGGTAACTAAATTTTCCTATCCCAGCCCTTTTCAGTTAAACTTTAATGGGATGCACACTTCAACACTTCTCTGAGTCTTTTATTACCTAGATTCTGTTTGTTGCATGTGAGCCAGTCAAATGGACAGGAGAAATATAGAGAACGTGGAATCAACCAACAGCCAACTGTTTAAGCCTTCGTTTAGCGCAACTTTTGAGTTGGAATTCTACTTATTCTATTTCTTGTTGACTTTTATAACTTAAAGCACAACTCTTACTAGAAATGATCTCTTCCCTATAAAATGGATCAGAAAAAACGTTTTCGAAAGTATCATTACTTTCCACCTGAAACTAGCGATTCTCTTGTTAGAGCTTGTCGATTATATCCAGCCTTCCTGCTCTCCGACGCGGCGGCTGGGCGCAAAAGATTTGAAAACTGAACGTGCCTTGGTTAAAAAGTGGGAAAACTAAGCAAATAAAAGAAGTAATAAACAGAAGATTATCAGATCCTTATGTGTGGAAGAGTTGTCAGCAGAAATTAAGATTCCGGCAAACTTTTAGTTGGGGGACGGGAAAATCCGGCAAGGCTGAAAAAGCGCTAAAAATTCGTAATTACGAACCGAAACTATGGAGAAAGGTGGGGATTTTAGAAGCTTATAATTCCATATGGGAGTTAAGTATATTATAAAAGGCAGAGTAAGCAAGAGGGGTCCTTCAAAAAAAAAAACTTTTTTCTTGTGCTTCTTCTTTCATTGAGGCATGCGTTTTAATTTGAACGCCATCTATTTGGTTCAATGGTTCATAATGCACTGGTTCACAGTGCACTGTAAAACAGTGGTTTCCAGTCTTTTCTGTAACGCGTACGCCTCATCAGGGTTCAAGAAGGTTCGTACCCGTTTTTGACGAATCGTTGTTTATTTTCTACCACAATCAGAACGTCAAAAAGACGATATCTATTGTCACCAGTGATAAGACATAAATAATCTGAATAATCTGAAATATGTGCACGATGGAGTATCTGATGTTGAGGACAGTATTGAAACTGAACTGATTGAGGAGACTCAAAAACGATTCAGGCGAGATATTAAGCTATCGACTAATTTGATTTTGGGACCTTCGCCTAGCCCTTGCGAGTGTCGCTTGTACCCCTTTGGGTATGGGTACTATCTGTTGGGTACCGCTGGTGTAAAAGATGTTAAATTTGAATGAAGAAACAGAAAGAAGTTAAGAGCAAATAGTTCAGAATAAGGCTGACGTATGATAATTTGGATATGAAATGACCATTTTCTGTAAGTATTTTGCAGTAAAAATCCCGGGTAGCCTACGAGTTTTTGTGTTTTATTCTGTGACTTTTCTCTATTGGGAGATGTTTAGATAAGCTCCACTGTACCACAAACCCCTTTTTTTGGGATACCTTATGCTAAATTTTGGGTTCCCTTTATTTTTTATAGTAGTTATGTGCCACTGAATGCATCAGTTGGTTTAGGCATAGTTCTGTTTTATACACTACTATTGACATTTATTCAAACAATGTTTACAACGGGTACGTCAGCTACGATTCTTCATCAGCGATATTTCGGCGCTTTTTGGCAAGGGTCCTCGTCAGGCTGTCAGTCCTCTGGTTCAACTTCGGGGAAGGAAACAAACCTGCAATTTGGTTTGTTTCCTTCCCCATTACAGGTTTGTTTCCTTCCCCGAAGTTGAACCAGAGGACCTGCCTGGGCTCAGCTTGGGCTCAAAGAATATTTATCTACTATTGACTTATGTCAATGAGGGAAATAAATAAATAAATATTAAAATGTTGTGGATTCGAGTGAAGCACATAAATCCAGAAATCAACCAAACAGGATTCCTTTGTAGTCCAGTAGGCGAGTTAGCAGTTGTTATTGGTTTCTGCTTGGGAGAAAATAAAAAAAACAAAACACGCAGAATTTCCTACTAGTACTAATAAAAATGGCTTGTACTTATCACATCAGAAGAAGCTCGACGCAAAATGGAAAAATGGAATATTTTAGAACGGACCGGGAAAACTGACACATTAACATATATCGTTGCTATTTGTTTTTGGCTCTGATAGATAGGATAACAGTCTCTTTTAAATCAGTGCGGAATTCTATACAAGCGTGACGTCATACCTATTTGATCTATTTAACCTCAAAATACGAAAAACTGTAGTTTGTCGGTGAACATATATTGGATGTAGAGCTGAGCGGCCAGTGAGGCGCCGATTGCGTCATAAACCGTCCTAGGGACAATCAAATCCTATGTTGGGCCCCCAATCACATGCCGTCACAATTTACGTCACGACTGTATGGTAATCCGCATTAATTTATACTACACCAGGATAACTTAACCGAATTTCGGAGCGGAGTTACCCCGGAGCTCTGCGGCTATGCCGCAGTCTTTACCACATACTTTTAGCAAAAAAGAACTAAACAAACCTTGCTCATGGTCAGAAATTAACATAGCAATATTTTTTTTCATAATCAATCCTGTGCGGTCTTTGTACAACACTAGCGAAAGCGTATTCCTTGTCTATAGTGCTCCCACTTTTCGTCATTTTTAGATTTCTGTACCAACTCCCCGCTTCCATAGGCCAATGCGTGCTTTTATAATTTCTTCTGTGGTTAGGAATGAAAGCTTGTCCGCTGTTTGTCCGCAAATATACGACATTCCCGTCCTCCAGCAATAGATTATTTAATCCCGTGCGAGCCGGTCACACATGTGGTCAGTACGTCGGTTTGCGACAAATTAAGTGGAAAGTGGTCGTGTATATTGCGTCGTTTGGTCGAAGTTATCCGTCCTATTGACAGCCCTAGTTTCGATTGCGATTCTGTCCACGTGCTTTGTGGATGCGATGATTTTTCGTTGAAAACACTAACTTGAGGAGCCGTTTTTAGTCAGTCCTTCTACCATTACCCGGATCGCTTCGTTCTGCGGTAGGCTACCTGCACTTCAGTAGCATATTAGCAAGAACAAATAATCAGATAGAACCTCCGTCTTTAGTCCCATGCAGCGACTATGAATACCCCGACAAAATTGAGCGAACCTAGAGGTATATACTCTAGCTTTGAGCTGATGTTGATACCCGTTTATTCATCTTCCGTCTTCGCCGTTGCTCATCGCAGAGCAAAAATGCAGGAGGCGTAATCAGCGCGCTGACCCGCTCTGGAGCGCGTCCGTAGAACCAATCAGCTTTGCTTTCTACTTTTCTTCAAAGCGGCTTTACAGCGATTTAGCTATTTGTAGAGGCAACGAAACGTGATGTGGCGCGAAGCTACTAACTCAGCTCATTATCAACGGACAGGGTACGGGGAAATATTGGACTCCGCATAGTCATATTACAGAGATAGGGAGACGGAGGAAAAATAGTAGTTGCTGTATTGTCCTGAAGTCTTCTTAGTGGCTAAGGGTCTGCTGCAGAGGCGTTACTAGCCAGGTATTTACCGGCAAGGTATTTACCGAAACGACTGCCTGGTCATTTTTACCGAATGTTTTTGCAGATAAAAACGACTATTATTGAGAAAAAACGACTGTGTTGACGAAAAATCGGCTGATTTTAAGAAAAACTACTAATTTTAAGAAAAAATCGACTATTATTACAAGAAAACCGTCTGTTTTTAAAAAAAAATCGACTGTTTCCAAGAAAAAAATCGACTGTTTCCAAGAAAAATCGCGGAGCTTCGCGCCGACTCGACTATTTTTTACCGACTGGCCGACAACATTGCACCCCCACCCCCCCTTAGTCGTGACGCCCCTGGTCTGCTGATGTTTGTGCCATGGCCTGTGAGGAAAGTCAAACGACAATTCCGCAAAACACAAATCGGTTTTCCAAAATGTCCAATTTCGCCGAGTTTGTTGACGTTAATTTTATTAGGGAAGAGATTCTTCTCTCTGATATTTACGAGGTTGGTGTCTTTGACGGGACACTGTTCCAAGACCTTTTTTGTGGCTAAGCTTCTGCTGGTGTTAGAGGCAAACGAGAGCTTTTTTGCGGCTAAGCGTCTGCTTGTTTTCGAGGCAAACTGGGAGATTAGGCCCTCTAAAATTGAAAGCAAACAGGCATTGCTTTCTCTAAGAGAGATGTATTACTTATTTCTTTGGGCTTGTGAAGACGAATGGGAGTGTAGCATCCGGCCCGTCTTCCTGGATTCCGTGCATGACTTGAATCCACACGAACGAATTCCCTTTACTCACAATCCCTAAAGTGTTCGGCATGAAGAAGACGTCAGATGGATTTTGCATTGAGACTGTTACACTTTCGGGTTCGACTTAAAGGACCCCTCTTGCTTATTCTGCCTTTTATAATATACTTAGCTCCCATATGGAATTATAAGCTTCTAAAATCCCCACCTTTCTCCATTGTTTCGTTTCGTAACTACGAATTTTTAGCGCTGTTTCGGCCTTGCCGAGTTCTCCCGTCACCCAACGAAAAGTTTGCCGGAATCTTCAACGTCCGCTGACAACTCTTTCGCACATAAGGATGTGATAATCTTCTGTTTATTACTTCTTTTATTTGCTTAGTTTTCCCACTTTTTAACCAAGGTACGTTCAGTTTTCAATTTTTTTGCGCCCAGCGGCAGCGTCGGAGAGCAGTAAGGCTAGATAAAGTCGACAAGCGCTAACAAGAGAATCGCTAGTTTTATGTAGAAAATACTGGTATTTTCAAAAACGTTTTTTCTGATTCACTTCTTAGGGAAAAGATAATTTCTAGTAAGAGTTGTGCTTTAAGGTAATATTCTGAAATTGATGTAAAAAGACCTTCGCACGTACAGAAGAGGAACAAGTTCTGTGATTTCGAATCTGTCCTCAGGAAGAAAGCTTCGGAAGCCGCGTTTGGTCGGGAATAGCGGACTGACCGAAAGATCTGTCAAGACGAGGGACCTCGCACTATTTACTCTTCAACTTACAGTATTCTGAAATATTTGAATACTTTAAAACTATGCTGTGCTTTCAACAAGTAACCCACGGTTTTGGCTGTTTTAAGCCTTTTCCGAGACCCGTTGACTTGTGGCGAAAACAGGGAAACAATTTACATAACTGTTTTTTCTGATGGAAAAACTCCTCGCAGACAACCGTCGACAGCGTGATACACATCCAAGATAGCAAAAGACGGCAAGTGAGAAAATCAGCGTGGTTTTGTTAGAGGGGGTAGAATGTACCGTACGAAATTGGGGTCTCCGGGTTCAGAAATATCTGGAGTGATTATGGAAGTAGGTTGCATTAGGATCATAGGTAAGACCGGTCGTTTAAGTAGGCTACTGGCATGTTGCGTGATACCGGCAAGTGCGTCTACCAAATGGGGATCGATAAGACAATTAGCAAAACGAATACCAAATAATATTACACCCTTTAATGTCACTTCAGTCTTGCCCTCCCTGTTATGTTACTGGGTAAGTTTCTTTAGTCCTTGCGAACTAGAGAAGATTCGGCTGGATGCTTGCATTTGTTTCAATGTTTGTTTCAACAGTTTTTCGCGGAAAACTACAAAGTCACACCCTGGTCACACCGTTTCCGTGCTGGACTGTAGATGCGCGGTTCCCTCCGAATTTGTAATCCGCATCCGGACCGGATATCGCAACCGCATCAGGAATTTTATGCTAGATAGTCTTAGGCTTACACTGTCAGAAGTTTCATAACAGACATCACAAGGATGCGTGGTTTCAACAGACAACACTTGGGATGGTATCTGTTGACAAATGTTGCGAAATGACATGCTATACATAAGAAGCATTGCCAGGAAGAGCCTAAAAACCGCCAAAAAAGCATCCACTGAATTTTCCGATATCATGACGTCAAACATAAAATTCCGCAGATGCTTTTTTGGCGGTTTTTCGGCTTTTCCTGGCAATGCTTGTTGTTTGTCGCGATAACAGATAACATCCTAAGTGTTGTATGTTGCGTGTTGTCTGTTGAAACCGCGCATCCTTGTCTTGTCTGTTATGAAACTTCTGACACTGTAGTTCCACGGGGCCGGTTGCATAGTCAATGAGTCACTACGAGTATATTTTGGGACTGGTAAATTGTTAGTAATTAAAAAAAAGGCTCGAAAGTAACATTTTTGAGGTCAAAGTTTTTACAGACACAGAAAAATGTCGTTCTTATTTTATAAAAGCATCATTTTTTATTTTATTTTCGGAAGGGTGCATCGACTGGAAGAAGAAGACTCTGCTTCTATTCTTACACGTTCCTGTTCTTCAGTGGAACAGCAATAATCTTGAAATCTTCAGTTATTTCCTGTTAATGTAGCGTTTACGCGGACAAGAAATCCCGTCGAGTAGACGGGAGTTTCTGTCGACTTGAAAGGATTCCGTTCGTGAAGACGACTAGAAAAAAAGTCTAGCGGGACGAGAATTCTTTTCATGATGAAAGGAATCCCGGTCTCCTTGAAAGGACTGGTAAAAAGACTAAAAAAATTCTAGCTAGCTTTTGATAGCAGCAGTAATCAGTACTGATGACATAAATTCCATCAGTCCATTTTTTTATTGGCTGGTGAATTATTTTTGTCAGATTTTCTCGTTTGAAGAATTATTTTTATCCCTCTGCATGTGAACATAATCTTGTCATCAAGACCGTATTCTGGCTAAGTTTTCCTGTACTTGTAAACGCTGCATAAGGTTCGAATCCTCTGTATAGCAGTACCCGTTCTGTCGGTCACTTTTTGGAGCTTATTTGCCTTCTTTTGAATTTTTATGGTAATCATTGTAATGTTTATGCTGGGCAAGTTTCCAAAAGTCACGTTTAAAACGAAAATAAAGTTCAAGCCATGAAAATTAAAATTGAATGCCCGGTCGGTCCGAACATTGTTTGAATATCTCAATAATATTCGCGTCCGAATCTCGTACCTTGAATTCGGGATTATGTATCTCTTTCCAGTCACTGACCATACTTCGATACGGATTCGGATCATTTACGCTTGCTGTATGCATATTATGCTACTAAATGTCTGGCTGACATGCAGATCTTGTTGGAATGTCTCCTTTTTGTGTAGAAGTCATCGTGAAAAATGACAAGATACCGTGAAAGCACCCATTCATCTCATCTAGGGACCTATCCGTAATTGCCGGAACTGTACATGAAAGCTCAGGACTGTTAGTTGCGACCATGTGCTGAAGTGCCTCATCATCGTCTCTCAAGACTTCGTCAAGTCACGGAGTAGGCAAGTGGTGTACCTGCACGTCAACTTATGTTGGGCTTGGGTAGAGGGGCTACGTACGCTTGATTAGTGACCGAAAGTCTCCTCGCGTCACATTGTGGTAATGCGTGTGCTTGGTTGCCCGATGAAAATTTTTTCTCAGAATAGTAGTACGAAGTTGTACGGAAAAATAGCATGCAGTACTAACTGATGCTACTACATGCTTCTACTTCAAAGCTGCCGTGTTACTGCATACTACTGCATGCTACTATTAGCAAGACTGGATGCTACTATGGCAAGACAGGACGCTACTGGATACTAATACATAAGACTGGACCAGTCTGAGGCACATTAAATGATAGTATTCTTTGCTATTACATAGTATTACATGCAACTTTTTCGGACAACTACCATACAACTAGGCAGGTTACAAATTTTTTCATCGGGTGCCCTTCCTAATGCCAAAGGTCGTTCGCGTTACCGGTTCATCCATGCCTTTCTTGCAGTTTCCAGCGCCATGGCATCACTTCCTACCTGACCTATCAGGAAAATTAGGCTAGAGAATTTTTGCATCCGGATGGAACGCGCCCATAGAACGCAACGAACTAGCTGCTGATTTGCCTTTCGTTTGGTCCTCGAACTTTGCCTGTGGAATCCCCTTGTTTTATTTATTTATTTGTGACCCGCTTTTCGGATAACAGCTGAGTATGAATAAAATACACAAAGTAAAATACACATATTAAAACACTAATAGTGCGAACACACGATCAGGACTGGGGGCTCCCGGACTGGAATTCCTGCCGGGATTTTTGACACCATCCATATTGAAAAGTTGAAATTTTGTCAACCTGATGATGAAAGTGCAGGAAATCCGGCCGGGAAATCTTGATAGTGTTTTCGCACTCTAAACAAAATAATGTAAATAAACATGACTACATTCTTTTCATATAGTTTAAAAGACACATGTTTTGTTCTTGTCTTCTTTTTCCTCCGTCGCGACTGGCACCCTTTTGCAGTAGCCCGCCAAATCCCAAGGAAATACGCGGGCGAAATTTCAGCGCTTGTAAAAAGGATAATCGTAAGAAAGGCAAACGTACAGGCAAGGTGAAATCAAGAACTATCCAAAACCCAAGCAGTGTCGAAAAAAAAATGCTATCAGTTTGACCAAAACAGCAAACTGAACCGTAATCTTTATCGGACCACACACGAAGCTCTCCACCCCCTATGATGGCTATGAGTGCTGCGCTTACTACTTCATCATGTGTATTGACAGCTAAAAGCAAGTTACGCGAAAACCCCTCTGGTCTTGATAAGAACACGGAAGTTGGTAAACGACGAGTCATCCAGCCGTAGAAACTAACCCATCGGAGGGTTTCTAGGCCTCCGACTTATTGTTCTTCTGTGGTTTATACTGTGGAAAGGCGATTTATCACAACGCAACAAGCGATTTATCACAACACAACAAACATATTTGGTCAGGTCGTAGTCGTCGGTCAGCGCTAAAAAAGGGACGATTTGTCCAGAGGGGTTACTAGCCAAAATATTTGGGGGGGGGGGGGCGCAAGGTATTTACCGACTGGCTGGTCATTTTTACCGACTGTTTTTGCAGATAAAAACGACCATAATTGAGAAAAGACGACTGTGTTGACGAAAAATCGGCTGATTTTAACAAAAACTATTTTTTTAAAAGAAAAAATCGACTATTTTTACGAGAAACCAACTGTTAAAAAAGAATATCGACTGTTTCTAAGAAAAAAATCGACTGTTTTTGCGGAAGATCGCGCGCTTCGTGCCGGCTCGGCTATTTTTTTACCGACTCGCCGACAACATTTGGGAGGGGGCGTCCCGCCCTCCCCCCCTGGTCGTGACGCCCCTGGATTTGTCACACCGTCTCAGAGAGGGTGGTTGACCCCTTTCTTCGTCTTCTTGGACCTGATAGGTAAACTCATCAGTTGAGTTAATTGCACTCTACGTTTATTATTGCTTGGTCCCCACAGGCTGATTTTAAATCATCCCGCCGCATTTTTGTACCGAGCATGGGCGGGCGGGCATCGATTTTCCGGAGGGAGCCGTACATGTGAGATCTGCCTTGTTGACTCTCTTTGGTGATGTTACTCTTGGCATTGGAGGAGCCTCTCTAGTGCTTCGTTAATGAACTATCAGTAGAATGCAAGATGCTGACGGCCTAGTGTAGCTTGTAGCAGTGTACTGTGTAGATTAACGAGTATACAATATTTCATACCAACCACAGTATGGCTACGTAACGTTTGTTTGCGGGCAGGAATTGATAGTTGCTGTCGAGCCTCTGGTTAAAACCGCAAAAATGCTCTGAAGCTCGCAGAAAAACATTTTTTGTTGCAAGACAGTCTTAAGTGGAAGTTGGCTGTGAAGAGGTGGCAGCGTTTACGTAGTTGAATCGACCCGGCCTGGCGTTGCTGCATAGTTTTCTACTGCGCATGTTCAGTGTCATAGTTTTTAGTTGTTGCTTCTCCCTTAGTGTGGGGCAGGGCCAAGTCTATCAAGGAGAGTAGTGGATCAGCAGGCAGTGCTTACTTAGCTTGTTCAAATAGTGTGTATCCTTGCACAATTCGTGTTTGATAGGGTCATGAGTGGATTAGTCGGAGGTTTGAGTCCTAACCGTCTTTGCGACCTCTAGTACGTCGGAATCCGATTGGCTGTTTGCCACCAAAGTAAAGATGGAAAGCATAGTGTGATGTAGTGATGGCCTTTAAAGTACAGACGGTGTATTTCGCCGCAACTTCGGCCGGATCCGGTCCCGGAAAAATGAAAGCCGGATATTGCGTCGGCAGTCGAAATGGCACCATGCCGCTCTCCCAGAGTTTGGAATATTTGAATGTGAGCTTTGAAGAGAAGCGGCAAATGATTGCATCATCTCTTTCCATTTCCGACTTTCTGCAAGCGTCGAAGAACAAAGGTACTAAACGCTTTTAGAACGTAATGGGACATATCGATCTCCGTGCAATTAAGACGCACAATGAATCTCTATTTCATTGTTACTAGAGAGGCTCGACCAATTCAAATGACGTTAGTCCTTAGGAAAAGGGAAATGTTCTCCCAGGCATTGGGCCCACATATTGCTTTAATTTTGCTTCAGACAGACCAATGAGATTGCCAATTGCTTATTATAAATAAATTTAGTTGCTAAAGCTTGGCCTAGTCTCACCTAGGATTTATTTCCGTAAAAGCTGAAAGGGCCGTGGAAACAACAAAACAAAACCGCAACCTCAAAAAGTGAGTAAGTGAGAAACAACCTCAGAAACTGAGTGAGAAAATTGAAAACTGAGAAACTAAACCCGGAATCTTACGAACCCGCTCCAGTTTCTAGTCATCATCCTTCTAGTTTCCGTTTTCCTAATTCTCACACGCTGTGCTTGAAGAGGAGACCCATACTATGACCATCATACCATGAAAATCCAGAAATAGCTATCTCATTTGCCTTAGGCATCAGTGATTTTTTGCCACCTCTGATTTTTAAACAAAAGACCTACGTACATGATATGATTTGTGTTAGTCCTCAGCGGGTAAATTTTGTTAAGCTTCACCTAAAATCTAAAAAGTTGCAGGGGTATTGGTATTCCAGGATCTCTGGTTTCGAAGGATAGGGACAATGATTTTCGTAAAAAAGTCAAATAAGATTTCACACACCATTTAATTTAGACTGCTCGAACAAAGCCCAAATAAGGAGCAAACTGACGCAAGATGACTCCTCTGGCAGTTGGAAAATTTAAGTTACGAAATATTATCAAGTATAGACCACGGTCCGGTATATACCGGCTTTCCCTATGTATTTTTACCCCTATATCAAATATAGAACCGATTTTGAATTTCTTTTTTCAATTTCCGGTTGTATCCGAATTCCTGACGAACTACTTTTCCAGCAAGAAAACCAAGTTCAGAAATGAGCGTAGCCTAAATCTTTACCCTTCCATCGAATCTTAATCAACTTGAAGATACAACTTTTGTTTACTAATTTTCCGGTGCCGACCGGATTCTGGGCCACTGACTAGTCCAACAAAAAATAAAGTTAAATAACGGATCTGTTTGCCCCTATACCGAGCCTCTACTCGTATTCATAGAAAACTTCTAAATTTAGCAGTTTTCCGGTTTTGGCCAGATTGTGGGCGAACTATTTGTCCGGCGACAACAAGTTCCAGATATGGATTAAGCGTGTCTCATTACCCCTTAATCAACTATCTCATTAGCTCTAACAAAAATATTTTCGCCCATTGCTTTGAAACCCCCTCCCCCACCCATAAATATAAAGCTACAAAGCCCATGTACGAGCTTGACCTGCACTTTAATCCAGTGAATCCTCACATCAAGTTTGACCAAATATCTCAACGTCTTAGAGAGTTATCGTGCTAGTAGTACCTAACAGACGGACGGACGGACATACTTTACGAAGTCATAGGCATCCCGTCACTAATGTTTCGGGACCCCGAAAACGGGCTTTTGGACTCATTTTTGCATTGAGTAGATATTCCACACGCAATGCGTGAGTTGCCTTTTCGCAAACGCAACGCAAGATTCGCGTGGGTCGGTGTTAGAGTCGTAAGCTTCAGTGTGAAAGCAGCATAAAGCTTGGTGTCCACATAACGCGGATTTGCATTCGGATGAAATTTGTTTTTTTTTGCTAACGGCGCTGAATTCGCCTAGGCGAATGCAAATCCTTGTTCTGTATACACCAAACTTACGGGTACCAGTGTGAAGACCACAGAGTGCAATCTTCCTACCTAAGTTACGAGATGGATACAAAGAAAATCCGAACATAGTTTACTGATAGTCCCCAATTATTTCGCTTTTATTTTTAGTTCTTGTTTCAGTTTGAAATAAATTGGCTTTTATAAACGATGCTTAAGTAAAATTCAGTTTTGAAGTACCAGTGACTTGGATCGGAAACTGTTGGCGTCGGGGTCCCAGGGGTGTTTTTGCATTGATTTATTTTGAGGATGTGGCGCTAAAAGTTACGATTGCAGTATGTGCCAGGAAGGAAATTTTGGTTGCGGACTGATTGGCAATGAGCCTATGCTGAAAGGACCATTCCGTTCGTCTCACTTGCGGGGTTAGAAAGTTGGTCTTCTAGGAGTTCTAATCGCGATTATTAATGACCGAGGAGAGGGTAGCCAAAGGGAGTACGGCTTTGTATCTTTCTTGGTTTGAAAATACTGTGCTCCGCTATAGCTCTTTTGAGTTGCTAAGTGGGGTTCTTGACAGTAATGAAAGTAAAATCCACCAAGTGGTTTAGCGGCTCATTCCTCAAAAGAGCGGGCTATAGTTTTATTCCAGTTTTACTTGTTTTATTCCAACTTGGTCGTGCGTCTACGCAGAGCATTTGTAGATGCCACGGAATAGGCCAGGCAATCTCTGTAGCCTGTCTGTGGAATTTAATCATCAAGCTCTGTTAACTGTCACTCTGAATCCATGCCTTACTGTCATCCGTGCTCTAAGGCCCTTGGCTGCCAGCGCTGCTACCTTTGTCCCTCTATGGTTTACATCGATCACATTGACCCCTTGATTAGGTTTATGCTGAATTCCGCCCGCTGGCTACATTAGCCTGTAGACCTGTCCGTAAGCGAAAATGCCAATGCAGATCAGCACGTTTAAAGTTTATGGAGTTGAGATTGCATGTGTTGAAGTGTGTGAAATCGAGTGCCGTACCGCTTTCACCTGCCGCCTTTCTGGACAGGAAGGGTGTGGAGCACTGATTGGAAGCTCAAAATTTTATTTTCGTTGTTACGACTTGATTGAATAACACGTAGCTTGTTCAAATGACAAGGCTGAGTCACGTAGGCGGAAGAGCATTTCTGTCATTGCCCATAAAGTGAGATTTTCTTGTTCTCAACCTACGTTCCAACCGCTGCGCTAAAACTCATCACAAATAATTAACAGAATGAAGCTAAATTTTGATCACTCTTAGAGCTGATGTTTTGTTTTTGTGAATTTTAATTATTTTGGTTGTTGTTGTATTGTTGTATATTTCTTTTTCTTCTTTTTACTGTACTCCGTTTGTAGCCTACACTAGATCACTAGATGGTTTGTAAATAAAATTTAATTTAATTTAAACATCGTTTTACATGTAATACTATTCATTCTCAGTGCATCCGTAAATTAGGGACTCGCATAAGTAGATATCGATTCTGCGTAAGTGGGATTCAGTTTTGGTATACCGGAAGGGGGGGGGGGGTAGGGCAGAATTCCCATTAAGGTAACCAATAGACCTCGCTCCAAATAACGCAAAAAAAAAGACTTTTAAAAAGAAGCTATAGAGCCATCGACCCTTCTCCCTTCTCAAATGATACTGGCAAATAGTCAGTTATTACCTCAAGGCTTGCAGTAAGAGAGTATGGAATGAACTCCGTAGATGCCCAGTACTGCTAGTCTCTTCAGAACGCCGAACCCGAGCTATATTCAGTTCTTTTCGCGTTAGCCTATCTTAAAGTGTCCTACCGTTACGGCCAATCCCTCCGTCACATATCACAAAACGACTTTTCTACTTGGAACTAATCATATCACGTCTTATGTTACGGTCTAGCAGACGAGTAGGCATGCACCAATTTCCAAGTTGAAGGTAGACTAACATCCGAATTTGCAAAAGATTTGCTACAGTTTCCTGGCCCCGAAGCCAAAATATCTCCTCCGAGAAATAAACAAAGGTTTTTACGGAAATTGAAGGACCCCTCGCACTATTTACTCTTCAACTTCCAGTATTTTAAAGATAACTGAGTACTTTAAAATAGGCTCTGCTTTCAACAAATTACCCACGGTCTTGGCTGTTTTAAGCCTTTTTCGAGACCCATTGACTTGTAGCGAAAACAGGGAAAAATTTACATAACCGGTTTTTATGATGGAAAAACTTCTCGCAGACAGCCGTCGACAGCGTAATACGCATCGAAGGTGGCAAAACACGGAAAGTGAGAAAATCAGCGTAGTTTTGTTAGAGGGGCTAGAATGTACCGTACGAAATTCGGGTCTCCGTTAGAAATGGATTGAGTGATTACGGAATTAGGTTGCGTTAGTATTATAGATAAGACGGGTCCTTTAAAGTTAAATTGTGCTGTCGTCCACTGTTGTCAGCCATTTCAGTTCATCAGAGAGAGGCAATTCCGAACAATAAGAAACTTTATATTAGCCACCCTACAAAACACTGTCTTGTACTAGCTGAAATGATGCTAGAAATGTTATTTCTGTTGAGTTTGTCATTCCTTTTCCGCACTTGGAATCAAGACTGAGAAATTATATTATTCATAGTATTTATATGTCATTGAATGGACCAGATGGTTTGGGCATAGTTTTGTTTTATACATTATGTTTTGTACTCCTCAGTTCTGAGGGAAATAAATAAATAAATTGGTAAGACAGGTCCTTTAAAATGTGAATTCTTGTTATTTCTAGTTCCTTTGGGATTTTTATCTCAGAAAGAGAATGGATTGAACGGTTAGGGATGTAAAAGTAAAGCAGTAGCTTAATATTGGTAAGACAGGTCCTTTAAATGTGAGTTCTTTCTATTTCCAGTTCCTTTGGGCTTTTTTTCATCACACGACTGTCTACACCGCCAAAGGCAAAACGTGGCGTTCTTTTCTCCTTGGAAAGAGTCACGTCACCTCTCTTGTGAGCTCAGCTCGAATGTTTGATGTTTCGCTAGGCTAATATCTCAATCTCCTAAAGGGATAGATTACTATGTTGAGACCCTTTGTGCCTGCCGTTTATCCCGTCATTACAGTCTCCCGTCTTTCATCTCCTTCCTCATTTTAGGTCGTAAGACTTCTAATGGAAACGCACGGACGCCGCCCATCGAGAGGAAGAGTAAATTGAATGTTTTCGGTCGTCTTTTCAAGCCATGGAAATGGAAGAGAAAGAAGAAGTCCGAGAGATTCGAAGCGACGTCAAAAGGTAATAATTACCTTGACGGTCTCACCCCCTGCTAATGTCTTGGCCCTGCTAATGGGCTTCGTTACTCGGGAGACCGTCAGTGGTCTGGGATACGGAATTTCCAAGGAACTAACCCGGAGATTCTACAGACATGATATGTTGATACGAGACATGATACATGATACGTGGCGAAGAACAGTGATCTTTAAGGGCGATTCTGGCGGTCTGGATAGCTCCGCGAGCTTTTGCGCCGCCTGTTTTTGCGAGTTTGGCTAAAACTCGCTTCGCTTTCCAAAGCTGTTCTCTCGCTCCGATAGTTTCCGCCAGCACTTGGAAAGCGAATCCACTTCGGGAGTGGAAAGTGATTTCAGCAAGTCAGCGAGAAGTTGTAAAGGTGCAACTGAGGCGCAACTACTTTCCGTTTGTTTTTGCGCTCGGCGGATTCTCGGTTTGCTTTGGGAAAGCGAATCCAAGAGATCGCCAGAATCGCCCTTTATTCTTTGAAGTCCGGTACAGTACTACGGCTATCCAAGGTTCAAGGTTTTAATTACACTTCTGTATAAAATCATAATAAATAGAGGGTCAAGCCGGGGACACAAGGTCTATTGACAAAAACCCGGTACAATATAGAACACACCTATTTTACATATAACTATTTAGATAAATAAATGTTAATAATTGCATGACTCACCACTAGACGGGAATCCGCCCCACAAACCCACCGACACTCGGCAAGATCAACCCGAAATCCCACAAAAGAATATCCAATGCGCAAGCGAGGGTAACCGAAGGCCGGCAACTTATGTAGACCCCAACCAAAATTTATAACCAACATAACAACAACAAACAAATAAAAATTACTTTAATTTTTTTTTTAAATGAATTTAATGAAATTTGAGCAAATGAATGGTTTATATAGCCTCGCCTGAACCGAGTTATCAATGACTTTGATTGTGCGGGTGCTCATGCTTGGTTC
Source organism: Branchinecta sandiegonensis (assembly GCA_030848855.1). Lineage (NCBI taxonomy): Eukaryota > Metazoa > Arthropoda > Branchiopoda > Anostraca > Branchinectidae > Branchinecta > Branchinecta sandiegonensis. Next base: position 7,862,630 of record JAUPMV010000009.1, read on the forward strand.
AGGTGAGGCTGACACTGATAATTATTGTATGCAAACGTGATTAACAGAAGTGAAGAAAGATGATTAACAAAACGATATATAATAACCATCACATATAATAATCCTTCTCCTTAACAACAAACACTTTAATTTTCTCCTTATTTCCCATTTCTTCGCGTTTCTTCTAAATGGCTGTCCGGCAGGTCCCATGAAGAGGATGACTCGAACGATGACGCTGACTGTACATTATTTACACGCCTCATGCTGGCCGCTTCTAGCGAAATTTCGGCTCTTCTAGGTGAGGGCCATCTTCAGGTTCTAGCTAGATAAGCGAATCAGTGGTTGTCAAACTAGAGCCTTAAAGCACAACTCTTACTAGAAATGATCTTTTCCCTATAAAGTGGATCAGAAAAAACGTTTTCGAAAATACCATTACATTTCACCTGAAACTAGCGATTCTCTTGTTAGCGCTTGTCGGTTATATACAGCCTTCCTGCTCTCCGACGCGGCGGCTGGGCGCAAAAGATTTGAAAACTGAACGTGCACTGGTTAAAAAGTGGGAAAACTAAGCAACTAAAAGAAGTAATAAACAGAAGATTAGCACACCCTTGTGTGTGAAGGAGTTGTCAGCGTACAATGAAGATTCCTTGCAAACTTTTCGTTGGGTGGCGGGAAAACTCGGCAGGGCCGAAAAAGCGCTAAAAATTCGTAGTTACGAAACGAAACAATGGAGAAAGGCGGGGATTTTAGAAGCTTATAATTCCATATGGGAGCCAAGTATATTATAAAAGGCAGAATAAGCAAGAGGGGTCCTTTAAGAGGACCCTTGCCAAGGCCAAGAAGGGCCGAAATATCGCTAAAATAAATCTCAGCTGTCAATGGGTACGACGAGGTGCCATCGTCATCCCACGATAGTTCCGTAGTTGGGGGATTTGTTCCTATATATCGAAGATGGTATGGATTCAGGCCCGTATCCAGGAATTTATTTCGGGGGGGGGGGGGGGGGGGGTTGCCTGTGGGTCGGACAAAAAAGACATAGATCAGAGGGAAAAGCCTATAAAAATGATTATTTTTCTATGTTTCGGGGGGGGGGGGGTGTCAACCGATGCTTCATCAGCGACATTTCGGCCCTTATTGGCAAGGGTCCTCGTCAGGCTGTCAATCTTCAGATCCAACGTCGGAGAAGGAAACAAACGTGTAATAAATAACTGAAGCTTCTACCGACTATAAATGTCTTATTCGGGCAAATTACTTTCAAATACCACTGTAGGGAAAAAATTCCGTAATTATATAACCCATATAGAAATGGCACAAAACGTGCACACACGAAGTATGTGAGAAACAATAATGGAAAGAAAAAGATCCGACTAAACTAAATCACTGTGCAAACGCACTAAAATACGGATGGTGCCGGTCAAACTAAGGCACGGCGTTGGGCCGCAGCCACAAAGGGATCGCTAACGCCGTAAAGTCGCGTAACTTTGTGGTTACAAGCCCGTGGGGAAGGCAGGCACTTAGCATTTTGGATTTCGTCGCGGATAACACAGTAAATTGGACCCCAGTTTAAGCTGCGTCCACACACAATTCGATAAGATTTCGCATGCGAAAATACGAATACGAAATTCGCGTCACTATGGGGAAGCCTGCGTGTGATGCGTCGACATTTCGGTCCGAAGTAGGAAATTCGCATTCGGCTGTGAAAATCGAACTTTGTGTGCACGTCTCTTAAGATAGACTAGTCAAAAGTTTAATCGTAACGCTCTGAGGCAGGATTTTCATCGATACGAATCCTCGGATACCAACTTTATATATCATGAGCCCGTTGAGAGCTGGGGTGACCGATAGCCCTTGCCCTAAGCTCATTGCCATCGAACGGTGAAGTGCTGATTAGCTACTGACAGAAGATTGAGTGGGCGACAGTTCATCTCGGTCGAGAACTATTCTGTCGCTGACGAAGTACCTTCTACGCTGCCCTCATCCTGACTGACACCGAATAAGCTGTGAAGAGTCTGTTGTAAAAATGCGAAAGCTCTAATTAACAGTGCTAAGGGATACGTCAGCTGAGTTTGTTAGAGCTGTGTTTTGGCCCTTCGTGGCTAGGGTCCTCGTCAGGCTCAAAACGCTCAAGCCAGAAAAAGAAGCTCTGCAGAGTCTTCCGTATATGAAGCCCTGATGTACTTTCATTTCGATTTAATTTATTTATAACCCATCCAACCCAGATCAGCATGGAGGGCGAGGCTCCCTAAAGATGGAGTAAAAACAAACAAGAAATAAATATAAAAAATAAACACGAACACCAAATAAAGAAATATCAGCAAAAGACTTAAAGGGTTCTTATTTAGTGTCGTTATGCTGCGTCTCACGTCGCTTTCTGAACTAACTATTTATTGTCATTTATATTTAATATTTGTTGTACGAAATTGCGCAGCCTTTGGTGTTTGTAAGCTCGGTAGATTCTGATCTGAATGATGAATCCGCCTATTAAATCCATCTCTCGAAAAAGTTTTGTATCTACTTCTCACAACGTAAGAGAGAAAATGCCCATCAGTCATTGGCTTCAAAGAATCTGTCAACGTCTTCACTGACAAGTTTTGTCGATCATCGGCCTTTTGTGTGTGGTTTCACTCCTAGTTTTGCAAAAATATGATTTTGTTGTGTCTAGCTAGCTAGAACATAGTTAAATGGTCGTCTGCTCAGCGAAGCGTGCCAATGATCAAATTCTGTTGTTATTTCGACCGTTAAATTGACGTAATTCTGTCGTTTTTGTAAAAGAAGATAACGCATGTGTAGGAGTGATGGGTGGGAAAGGTTCTGATTTTTTTCGTTTGCTTAGATTGTACTTTGCAATAGGCCTAGGGAATAATACATAGATTGCACTTTAGACAAGGGACTTGTACCGTGACCAATAAACCATAAACATTTTTCGAATATAATTTAGAAGTCTAGGACTCCATTGTCGGAGCCACGTAGACATACCAGGACCCACAAGACGGGGTCTCATGGTGAAAACCATGGGGGATGTGAACTGGTTAGATGAATTTGCCTTCGGGCGGGATCACTTCCTATGGCCGGCTTCTATCAGACTATTGTAGTGGTTTGCGAACTCTGTTCACAAGCCCCTCGGTAGATCAGTTGGTAGAGCGACTGCCTTGTAAGCAGAGGGTCCTGGGTCCAAATCCCGGCTGAGGAGCATTTTTGTCTATCAGTTCACTACTTATAAAAAAGGACTAGGGATTCAAAGATGCACGCTTAGCAATTACAGCTTTCAGTGTTGTTGGTGGTGATGTGATAAGGGAAAAAATAAGATACACCTTCAAGGGCGTGCAATGCCGATAATACTTATTTATTGAAACTAGTTCCGTAACCGCTTTATCCATCATTTCCTGAAAAAATGTGATCTGGTTTAGGGAGGGGGGGGCGGATAAGGTAGACACTAAAAGCCTTAACTCAAGGATGTCGGTATCTATTATTTTTCCTGAAACTTCGTAGAAAATTCTTCGCCCTCCCTAAGGGCCTTTGACTGATTTTAAATCTTCTGATCGTTTTTTTGGCGCAGGCCCAACGACTTTCCTCAATTTTCACCTTGGATCCAGTAGAAGCCGTGTCTTTTAGAATATCTGAGCGTATCTGCTGCTTCGTGTCTTTAATGTCTTTAGTTTTCATGCACACAGGTTATAAGAAATTATTTGTTTCTACTTTACCAAGATTTCCAAACTCTTCTAAACATGCCCGAGCTCTAGAAGCCAGTGTAACTCATTCCTCAGTGTCTCAGACAAACTACACTGCAAAAAGTTTCTCCGAGTAAGGATTAAAGTTAACTGCAGTTAATCTGTTAACTATTTAATGTTTTATTTTGACTGCCTTACTATGTATAATACCTTATTACGATGTAGCCTACCTGGTTGAAGGGTACAGTGTAGGATGGAGTGACTCAGTTTTTTGTCTGTCCGGTGTTGCTTAAACTTTGATACTTACTTTGTTGTAAAACGGACTTTCACAGCATTGGACTGCCGTACCCTTTTGTGAGGTACAATGTCAGAAGTTTTATAACAGATTGCGCATAACACTTTCAAGAATAACACCTTTTCACTTAGGAAAAAAGTGTTATGACCAATTAAGTTTATACTATTTCGTGCCCAGATCTTCAACAACACCTTCAATAGGTAAAAATACTACACTGTCAGAAGTTACATAAAGACAACAGCAGGATGCGCGGTTTCAACAGATAACACTTTGGGATGTTATATGTTATGTTTCTTTCGTTTCCGTTAGTATTTTTTACCAATTAAATGTGTTGTTAGAGATCTAGGCACGAAGTAGTGTAAACTTAATTGGTCATAACACTTTATTTCTAAGTGAAAAGGTGTTATTCTTGAAAGTGTTATGCGCAATCTGTTATGAAACTTCTGACAGTGTAGGCTACATCGTAATAAGGTATTGTACATAATAAGGCAGTCAAACATTAAATAGTTAAAGGACACCTGAATGAAGAGTACCAAGTATCATCCCTATCTGTATGACTTCCGTTAACATTGCCTGCAGAAAACTCAATCCAAATACGAAATATTGTTTCCAAGCTACGGTATGATTTTTGCTCCATTTTGCATCTGTCCTTATTTCAGTACGGAACAATTTTAGAAATGAACAAATATCTCCAATCAACCCTTCTTCTGGAATATTTTTTAACCAGTTAAGCCCAAACGTCTATCTAGAAGAAATTCCAATACGATCCGGCCAGCGCTGTACAAGATTTGGATGAATTGCGCTTTTTGTCGGGTCGCCGTCACTACCCCCACCCGTCGATTCACCCACCCGTCAATACACCCAATCTAAAAATCCGTCGATTCATCCAACCGTCGATTCACCCAAACGTCGATTCGCCCAACGTCGATTCGCCCAACCGCTGATTCGCCCAACCGCTGATTCGCCCACCCGCTGATTCACCCACCCGTCGATTCGCCCACCCGTCGATTCGCCCAATGTCGATTCACCCAACGTCCTGTTGCGTGAGCGTCGATTCGCCCAATTCTATGATCCGTCGATTCGCCCACCCGTCATAAGACCCAAAATATCCGTCACAACCCCCACTTTTTTCGACGGTTTGTCTACCCGTCACAAGACCCAAGAAATCCGTCGATTCGCCCAAAAAATCCGTCACAACCCCCACTTTTTCCGAAAGTTCGTCTACCCGTCACAAGACCCAAAATATCCGTCGATTCGCCCGATTTTCAAAACCGACCTTTGATCCAGCGCGGCTCTTTTCATTGAACGCGATGGAACAAAGTGACTGAGTCACAGGGGAGTAATTATGAAGGATACAATACCGTCCGATGTAAATAAGGGTGAAAACTAGTCAATACAGCTTGAGCCAGAATGATGAGAAGCATGAAATAAGACCTCGGTGCTGATAATGAAAGAGGAAATGGAGGATGAATACAAGAGTAAAATATCAATGAGCTACCATGTTTTTAAGTACAACATGTACCGAAAGCGGTAGGCTACATGTTGCGATTATTTGGTCGGTTAAAGGAAATTATAACGCCACACGATCATTCGATTCTCAATAGATTAAAATTTGACTGGTACTCCTTTGGTTGGCAGACTCGACCCAAAGTCGGCTAGAAGTTGGGCGGCAGGAATACCAAAGGTTCCGACGGAAACCCAGAGGAGAATATTTATGAAACTATTACAGCTGGAATACTGAAGCTCCAAGGGATATTCTGATCCATTTTATGTTTCCTTATATATGACCCTTGTCGGATGAATCGGAAATTGTACTAATTAGTCGGTAGCTTTACAAGCTTCTGCAGAACAGCTGGCCGACGACAATTATAAGTCAACTTTTTCACTTAAGTTATTACCGGATTTCTTTTGTTGTTCCGGGCTGAACCTGATTTTAGCTGAATCGCTCCAGCAGGAAGAATGGGCTGACGCTCATAATGACCATGATCACAATGCCCACGACTCAAAATGCCCACGACTCAAAATGCCCACTATTCAAAATGTCCACGATTCAAAATGCCTACGACCCAGCCCACGGTTCAGAATGCCCACGATCGTACAGTTTGAGGTGTTCAGGCCGTAGTAAATTGGACCTAGTGATGAATGTGAAACGAAAGGCGCGGACCGAGTATCAGGATGGCGATAATCGTGCATTGAAACTGTTCAGTTACAATGTAATTTCGGATTCTGAAAATAGAAATGAAACACCAACAGTGAGCTCAAAACTGTTATTTTTAACGATTCTTACCTTCAGGGTGCAAGGTTTAGATCGACATTTCTTCGTACTTTCGCGCAAATCATTCTAGTTTGATGAATTATAAAATAATCATTTTATAATTTTCCGTAGTAATCCTGTCCCTTTTAATTTCGCTGTCCGTTGTCCCAGATAATTTTGACCTCCCCTACCGACAGTTAGTCGTCGGCACTTTGAACCAGGACGATTTTAGCCTTCCCTGAGAGCATTTTCAACTGTCGGAATGACATTTTTGACAATTTTGATTTCACCCTGAATTACGGCATTTTGAGTCGTGGGCATTGTGAGGTGGGCAAAAAGATCGTGCTGATTTTGGGAACCACCCAAAAAACATCTATGATATCCCCATTTTTGTTTGTTTAGGGGTTTCATGCCCCTATCTCGGCACTCTGATCGATTCTGGTCAAACTTTTACAAGACATTACTTACCGTTTTTCAACGGCACGAAAATATGTGTGTTAATTCTCCAGCCTGATACTTGGCCTTAGAACAAAGCTTTTATCAAGTAAGAGAAAACTGGAATATCCAGTATCCAGTTTCACAGAAGTGCGAAAAGTATTACATATCTGTGACGTAATTTAGTTCAATAACAAATAACACTTAGCTACACTTGTGATATTTTCTGTTATGATTTCGCAATTATTGGGTACATACTGAATATTATAACTCTTGGGAATCACGAGAATGTATTGTTTGGTAATTTTTTTGCACTTGGCTGTGATTATGTGCACTTTAAGGGCGCTAGAAATTCTTCTGTAATCAAAACCCTTGACAAAAAAAATTATCATGGGCCCTTTAGGATCATGAATATATATGGTTGGTCAAAAGTATTTTTTTTTACTTTTCGGTTAAGATGCGCACTTTAAGGGTGCAGAAATTTATTTCTAAGCAGAACCATTTTGGCAAAAATGATCATGTGCTCATGGGGATCATGAAAATGTAGGTTTTGCTGAAAAGTATTTTGTGTACTTTGCAGTTAAGATGAGTACTTTAAGGGATGGTCGGACCTGGGAAGTGACAATTTCTAAGCCAATCTTGTCAAGTCTCTAATGTTCCAGCCATGTTTTGTCGTCCTAGCACATCTGGAAGTAGCCTACATTAAATTGCGGCCACCGGAATTCTGGATCCCCCTCCAACTCCCCAGAGTGACCGAATCCGGTCCGGTTCTGTCACTGATGTATCTAGGCCTTACGCTTGTTCTTCCCACCAAGTGTTATCCCAATCGCTATATTCGAAGCGTGTCACAAAATTTCCGCCCCCCCCCCCGACTCCCCCACATTGATCGGATCCTGTCCGAACTTGAAATGGGACATCTGAGACATGAGTTCTTTCCGAATATCAAGCTTCACTGAGATCCGATCACCCGTTCAAAAGTTAGGCATACCTGAAGATTCTGGATTCCCCCTCCCTCCACTCACCCCACGGTGGTCAAATCGGAGAAACGGCTGTTCTTGGAGGACTTGTCTTACCTATAATACTAACGCAACCTACTTCCATAATCACTCCAAATATTTCTAAGCCCGGACACCCCAACTTTGTACGGTACATTCTAGCCCCTCTAATAAAACCATGCTGATTTTCTCACTTGCTGTGTCTTGCTGCCTTCGACGTGGATCACGCTGTCGACGGTTGTCTGCGACAAGATTTTCCATCAGGAAAACCGGTTATGTAAATTTTTCCCCTGTCTTCGCTACAAGTCAACGGGTCTCGGAAAAGGCTTAAAACAGCAAAAGCCGTGGGTTATTTGTTGGAAGCACAGCCTAGTTTTAAAGTATTAAAATATTTTAAAATACTTTAAGTTGAAGAGTAAATAGTGCGAGGGGTCCTTTAAGTTAAAATTGTGGAGTCGCTATCTGCTTGCCAAGTTTCATCGTCCCAGCACATGTGTAAGCATCTTCAGTCGGGATCACGGTAATTCTTGAACCCTCCCTCCAACTCCCCCCACAGTGCTCGGATCCAGTCCGGTCTTTTAACTATGTATCTACGGCTTGTGCTTGTTCTTCCCACCAAGTTTCATCCCGATCCGTCCACTCTGAAGATGTCACGCGATTTCCGGTCCCCCCTCCAACTCCCCCAAAGTCATCCGATCTATCACAGACTTGAACTGTGACATCTGAGACACGAGGTCTCTCCAAGTATAAAAGCTTCATTAAGATCCGATTCCCCGTTAAAAATTTGTAAATACGTCAATATTCCGGATTTCCCCTCCCTCCACTCCCCCCACGGAGGTCGGATCTTCCGACCACCGGGTCGGATTTCCAGGTTAGTTTGGTCGGGTCTTTAATATGCCTGCCAAGTTTCATCGTCCTAGCACATGTGTAAGCACCTTAAGTCAGGATCTCCGGAATTCCGGCGCCCTCCAACTCCCCCCACAGTGCTCGGATCCGGTTCGATCTTGTCAACTATGTATCTAGGGCTTGTGCTTGTACTTCCCACCAAGTTCATCCCGATCCGTCCACTATGAACATGTCACACGATTTCCGGTTCCACCCTCCAAATCCCCCCCCCCCCCAAAGTCACCGGATCCATTCCGGACTTGAAGGGAGACATCTGAGACAAGAGGTCTTTCCAAATATCAAGTTTCATTAAGATCCGATCACCTGTTCGAAAGTTATAAATTCCGGATTCCGCGTCCTCCCCTCCCCCCCCCCCCCCCCCCCATGGTCGGATCGGGCAGATGACTATTCTCAAGTTGGTTTGGTCGGGTCCCTGATATACCTGCCAAGTTTCATCGTCCTAGCACTTCTGGAAGTACCCTAACTTGAGGACAGTGGCATGACAGACAGACCGAAAAGTGATCGGTATATGGCACTTGGGAGCTGCAAGTGCCATAAAAACGGTAGCTCTTTTTTCTGATGTTTTACTCTTGCATTCATCCTCTTTTTGATGCTTCTAATCAATCTGCCCCAACCTATATTTACTAGTTTTCACCCTTATTTACAAGGGACGGTATCGTAACCTTCTTAATTACTCCCCTGCGACTCAGTCGCTTTCTGATACCGCGTTCAATGATAAAGGCCGCGCCAGGTCAGAGGTTGATTTTGAAAATTGGGCGAATCGACGGATATTTTGGGTCTTGTGACGGGTAGGCGAACTTTCGGAAAAAGTGGGGTTTGTGACGGATTTTTTGGGCGAATCGACGGATTTTTTGGGTCTTGTGACGGGTAGGTTAACTGTCGGAAAAAGTGGGGGTTGTGACGGATTTTTTGGGTCTTATGACGGGTGGGCGAATCGACGGATTTTAGAAGTGGGTGAATCGACGCTTCACGAAATCGAGGTTGGGCGAATCGACGGTATGCGAATCGACGGGTGGGTGAATCGACGGGTGGGTGAATCGACGGGTGGGTGAATCGATGGGTGGGTGAAGCGACGGGTGGGTGAATCGACGGGTGGGTGAACCAGCGGGTGGGCGAATCGACGGATATTTTGGGTCTTGTGACGGTTAGGCGAACTGTCGGAAAAAGTGGGGGATGTGACGTATTTTTTGGGTCTAATGACGGTTGGGCGAATCGACGGGTTGGCGAATAGACGGGTCCCCTTTTTGTCTTGGAGTCTTTTGTTTTTGTTTTGGAGTCGAACATCCCTATTTTGAAAACGTCACGCTCAGGAGAAGAATGCTCTCCGTGGCCATGTCTGTAAATGTATTATCCATGGTGTGTTCAAGTATGGTTTCATTGTTCAGGTGTCCTTTAACAGTATAGAGGATACATGTGTTACTTATTCAGGACTTCAACGAACGCTGGCACAAAGCTCTTTCTGTGCTTGATCTTTTGGCCATGCGGATCAGTTGATGTGTCCGCGCCGAGGCTGGCGGGCTTGCTGTTCCATAGGTACTAGATAGACTATATTATTATATGCTATGATAAATGTCCGTGTTTTGTAGCTTTGGAACGAAAGATCTCCGTTCGTGTACCTCGGGAGGAGCTTATACAGAAAGGGATTCTGTTTCCAGAGACGCCAGTTACCCAAACCAGCCCTAGTGTGCCACCTGCGGCAAATCTGCTGCCGGCGCTAACAGCGCCAGTGCTTCCACCACTGCCAGGTAAACTGATCGTTTTTGTGTAGCTAGTAATTAGTTTGATTTCTACACATTTTCCATATACCTGCTAAAAATAAAACATTTTGTTAGATCCATAGTCAAACAATGATCCGAGTAGGGTTGTTGGGAGAAGGGCTGAAAGAGTTTGGTCGGTTTGTTCTTTTATTTTTTTTTATTTTTCTTATTAGTTATTTATTATTATATTGTTTGTTGGTGTGTTTAGAAAATGGTTAACCTTTACTACTGCACGCCAGCAAAAACGTAGGTTTTTCCATTAGTGCAGTAGATGTAAATAGTAAAGAGTTAAATTGTGTTTATTAATAAAATAACTATCAAGTATAAGTATTAGCCCCCCCCCCCCCCCCATGTCGGGTGCTTTCAAATCGTGACCCAGCGGTCGGATCGAGTCGTGGCCAGGGCGTCACTAGCCTTTTACCTTTGAGGGGGGGACCGAGGGGTTGCTCACTCGCTGGGCACCACTGTACACCCTCCCTGGGCACCGGCACCGGCTGGGCACTGGCTGGGCACCGGCTGGGCACCACTGTACAACCATTTTGGGAGTGAGCAACCCCTCGGGGGGGACGTCAGGTTTGTGCCGACAGACAAAAAAATGTGCCGATAAAACACGCTTTAACGATCCAGTTTCCATGATCAGGGGAAATTCTCAGTCCGGTCCGGATGCCGAATCCGTAGAAGGAAAATTGACAATTTCACCGTGTCCGCGCATTCGCATCCGAAATTTCCATTAGACTTAAGCTAAGTGCACACACAGTCCGGTAAGATTCCGCACGCGAAAACGCGCATGCGAAATTCGCGTCACTATGCCCGACAGGTTTTTCAGAGAACAAGAAATTCGGATGGGAAGCTTGGCCTCAGATTTAAAAAATCCACTGCTTAGCCTACAGTCAGATGATGCTGATTGATTGCCGAATGTTTGCAAATTCTCTGTTCATTAAAAATATCTATTTTATATTGTTTGTATAAGATACAGGAGGTGTAGCCTATGTGACTTTGAACAGTTCTGAACTTCTGAGGAGTATCAAAGAAAGATGCAATTAAGGAACTGCTTTGATTGACCAGTATTTTCCTTTTACTGCAGCAAGTGTGAAATGTCGCTATTCAACTGTAAAAAGATAAACTGCAAAAATATTCAGACTTCCTGTAGATAGCCTAGTAAACATTTAAGTTTGCCTACCCGGTAGCTTGCATTCAGCAGACACTTGCAGCCAAGATCTTTCTCTAACAAACATAGATTTGCAGCTGACATTAAATAGGTAGTATAAACATTTGAAATTTCAAACATAGGCAACACAGCTTACAATTTCTCAATCATCAGAGCGCAATTTCGCAGGCGTTTAAAATTCGCTCCGGAAAAAGTAGAATATTTTCTACTCAAATCGGAACGAAATTATCGGACCGGATCCGCATGCGATGCGTCAAAATTCCGGAGCGGAGAAGGAAATTCGCACCGGACTGCGAAATTCGGACTGTGTGTGCTCCATACACACACGGTCAGGTAAGATTTCGCATGCGAAAATACGCTTGCGAAGTTCGCCTCATCATGGGGAAACCTAGGGGTTGTCCAGTCTCGATTTTAACAGCAAATGCCCGGTGCCCGGACGGTGCCGGCACCAGCTTACAGCAACTGGCACTGCTTGCCACATATTAGAACATTAAGTTAACATGTTTAGAATCGGGATTCGCCTAATTTATGGCCGGCACCGCTGGTTTCGACCGGTGCTGACCGTTTCGACCTGGTGTACAGCCAGTTGCCGGGGAGTAGGTAACCCCTCGGGGGAAACTGCATGCGATGCGTAAAAGCTTTGAAGCGAAGGAGGAAATTCGCGTCCGACTGCGAGAATGGGACTGTTTGTGCTCGTGTATCCGTTAGCTAAAGTAGACCTTAAGACCTAAAGTGTCGCTTTAGTATTTCACACCACCCTTCATTGTTCTTCAGATACCTAGCTTTTAAATATTCTTTGAGCCCAAGCTGACTTTGAAACATGTATTCAATTAACGCATAAAATGGATGTTTCAGCTACGATGCTTTAGCAGCGATATTTTGGCCCTTCTTGGCAAGGGTCCTCGTCAGGCTGTCAAGCTTCAGCGTCAACGTCGGGGAAGGAAGTAAACCTGACCTGCTAAAAGATTGCAGTTCCGTTTAATGCATTATTTGAATACCTAGCTTTTCCGTTACCTAGCTAGTTGTTCTCGCATTATAGCAGTGCCAGTCCGCTGAATTGTCGAGTGAAACACTCGACAAATTGATCATTGAACGACACACATTGAGCGAATAACATTTCGACATTTCGGTAGAATCTGTCCGAAACAGACAGGTAACCTCCCACTGTGGTTTATAGCGCACGGGAAAGACAAGAAACGGACAACTTTTCTTAAGTTTAACCAAAAAGGGCTGAGATAGGATAATCTAGTATTCACTTCGAGAGGCTTGAAGACCCGATGAAAATGCGTTACTTCGTTCCTCCGCTATTCATGAATAATCAATAGTTGCGTTTTCGCTGATACCATGGTATCTGTTACCGCGGTAACCGGATCTGCAATTAGTCGTTTTTGCAGTTATCGTTGTATCTGATACACGGTGCTCTGCAAAAACGACTATTGCCGAAATTGCACTTTTCGAAGTCATCCCAAAAGAAAAACAGATATCCAGTTACATCACTAAGTGCTAAACTTCTTTCTCACCAATCTGACAAAAATTTGATGAAAGTGAGATGACTTTTCAGATACCACGACCAGTTACCACGGTCGACCGTAGTATCTGAATATCTGATACCACGATAACTGGCCAGATACCACGATAACTGCAAAAACGCCTTTTGACCGTGGTATCAGATACCACGATAACTGCAAAAACGACTTTAGACCGTGGTAACAGATACCATGGTATCAGCAAAAACGCAACTAATTTCATATAGTGGAACTTCCCTGTCTGATTTGTGGTACCTCTACGCGCTTGTATGCTCGACGAAAGTGATTTACGAAAAATAACTGTTCACGCAGTGAGTTACCTTCCGCAAGCTGATCACTGGCCACTGAAAAGCCGCGTTTTGATCGAGATCCAGATTTTCCGAATCATAGTAGAATTTTTCGTTGTGAGGACGGCAGTAGATATTCTGAACTTCATATTAGAGCAAATAATGAATGATAAAAAAATGGTAAAATGATAAAAAAAATAAGTTGGCTTTTCAGTTAAACTTTAAGGCTTTTAGAGACAGTAACTTTGAGGTAATGTCGTGTAAACCCATAAATGAATCGAAATCTCTTATTTCCGGTGATCCTGATCCCTTCCAAGTGTCCCAGCATATCCCATTTCTAATTCCCGGTTGTGCGGGATTTTTTTTTTCTGAGGCGGGGGCGCATTCTACATATTTCCTCAATATTCGTGCACTTGCTTTTGTAGTTGGTAGCACCTCTGAAGAATGCAGTGAATAATAAGCCAAGCCATTCACATGCAAATGTTCTTCTGTGTTCCGAACTATTCGGACTCGAGCCAAACTGCTTCCCTCTTTAATGCAGCTCGTGATCGTCCTCTAGTGGTTATTACAATCAGTTAATTTTACTTTTGCTCAGACTCTTTGGAATCTGCAGGGCCATCCTTTGATTTGTACTGAGTCACGATTCAAATTAAATCTTCTATCAGCCTTAAAGCACAACTCTTACTAGAAGTGATCTTTTCCCTATAAAATGGATAAGAAAAAACGTTTTCGAAAATACCATTACTTTCCACCTGAAACTAGCGATTCTCTTGTTAGCGCTTGTCTATTATATCCAGCCTTCCTGCTCTCCGACGCGGCGGCTGGGCGCAAAGGATTTGAAAACTGAATGTGCCTTGGTTAAAAAGTGGGGAAACTAAGCAACTAAAAGAAGTAATAAACAGAAGATTATCTCATCCTTATGTATGAAAGAGTTGTCAGCGGACAGTGAAGATTCCGGCAAACTTTTCGATGGGTGACGGGGAAAACTCGGCAAAAGCGCTAAATATTCGTAGTAACGAAACGAAACAATGGAGAAAGGTGGGGATTTTAGAAGCATATAAATCAATATGGGAACGAAGCAATTATAAAAGGTAGAATAAGCAAGAGGGGTCCATGAAGTTACTGTCAACATCTGCTGAACAAAAGCTTACTTCCATCATCGGACATACATGTCATCCCAGTGGTTTAGGGTGGCCTGGAAATTAGCCAACTGTATCTGTTAGAAAATAGTGACCTCTTGCTTATTCTGCCTTTTATAATATACTTAGCTCCCATGTGGAATTATAAGCTTCTAAAATTCCCATCTTTCTCCATTGTTTCGTTTCGCAACTACGAATTTTTAGCGCTTTTTCGGCCTTGCCGAGTTTTCCCGTCACCCAATGATTAGTTTGCCGGAATCTTCATTGCCCGCTAACAACTCTTTCACACATAAGGATGGGATAATCTTCGGTTTATTACTCCTTTTATTTGCATAGTTTTCCCACTTTTTATGGCACTTGCAGCCTCTGGCTCAAGTGCCATATACCGATCACAATTCCGTCTGTCGGTCTGTCGGTCTGTCGGTCTGTCGGTCGGTCCGAGTTTTTTTGTCCCACATATCCGAGTTAGGGTACTTCCAGATGTGCTAGGACAATGAAACTTGGCAGGCATATCAGGGACCCGACCAAACTAACCTGGAAATAATCAGTTTCCCGATCCGACCATATGGGGGGGGAGTGCGGGGCGCTGGAAACTTGCAAATTTAGGGCATTTTGTCACTTTTTTTCTGAGTTAGGGTACTTCTAGATGAGCTAGGACAATGAAACTTGGCAGGAATATCAGGGACCCGACCAAACAAACCTGGAAATAATCAGTTTCCCGATCCGACCATATGCGGGGGAGTGGGGGCGCTCGAAACTTGAAAATTTAGGGCATTTTGTCACACTTTTTCGAGTTAGGGTACTTCCAGATGAGCTAGGACAATGAAACTTGGCAGGAATATCAGGGACCTGACCAAAGTAACCTGGAAATAATAAGTTTCCCGATCCGACCATATGCGGGGGAGCTGGGGCGCTGGAAACTTGAAAATTTAGGGCATTTTGTCACACTTTTTCGAGTGAGGGTACTTCCAGATGAGCTAGGACAATGAAACTTGGCAGGAATATCACGGACCCGACCAAACTAACCTGGAAATAATCAGTTTGCCGATCCGACCATATGGGGGGGAGTGCGGGGCGCTGGAAACTTGAAAATTTAGGGCATTTTGTCACACTTTTTCGAGTTAGGGTACTTCCAGTTGTGCTAGGACCATGAAACTTGGCAGGCATGTCAGAGACCCGACCAAACAAAATTAGGAATAATCAGTTTTCTGATCCGACCATTTTGGGGGGGGGGGTGGAGGGCAGGGGAATCCGGGAAACTGAGAAGTGTGTAACTTTCGAACGGATGATCGGATTGTAATGAAACTTCATAACTGAAGAGAATATATATCTGTAATGTCCCGTTTAAAGTCTTGACCGGATTCGGTAGCCAGGGGGGAGTTGGGGGGGGGGAGACCGGAAATTTCAAGAAACGGTTAGAATGGAGGGATCGGAGTGAAACTTGCTGGGAAGAACAAGCATCTGCTCTAGATAAGTCCTTCAGACCATTGTACTGGATCCGGACACTTATGGGGGGGGGGGGGGGTCCCGGAACTCCGGTGATGGTGGTTTTTTGGATTTTCACGATGAAACTTGGCAGGCATATCAGGGACCCAATCAAACTGACTTCAAAATAAAAATATTGTCGATCAGATAATGGTGGGGGAGTGGAGGGAGGGGAATCCGCAGGGGAATCCGGGAAATTGAGAAGTGTGTAACTTTCGAACGGATGATCGGATTGTAATGAAACTTCATAACTGAACAGAATATATATCTGTAATGTCCCGTTTAAAGTCTTGACCGGATTCGGTAGCCAGGGGGGAGTTGGGGGGGGGGAGACCGGAAATTTCAAGAAACGGTTAGAATGGAGGGATCGGAGTGAAACTTGCTGGGAAGAACAAGCATCTGCTCTAGATAAGTCCTTTAGGCCATTGTACTTGATCCGGACACTTATGGGGGGGGGGGGGGTCCCGGAATTCCGGTGATGGTGGTTTTGGGGATTTTCACGATGAAACTTGGCAGGCATATCAGGGACCCAATCAAACTGAGTTCAAAATAAAAATTTTGTTGATCAGATAAAGGTGGGGGGAGTGGAGGGAGGGGAATCCGAAATTTTCAGTCATGCGTAATTTTGGAATGGTTGATCGGATTCGAGTGAAATTTAAGAATTCAACAGAGGACATTTCTCCGATGATTTTCTTCATATCCGGACCGGATCCGGCAACTATTGGGGGGGGGGGGAAATACGTGCCCCGTTTAGAATGGAGGGATCGGGATGGAACTTTGTGGGAAGAACAAACAGATGCTCTAGGTAAGTCATTTGCTGAATCGGATTGGCTACGTGCACCGCGGGGGATCTGGGTGGGGTGGGGGGGGGGGTGGACCGGAAATCTCGAGAAACGGTTAGAATGATGGTATCGGAGTGAAACTTGCTGGGAAGAACAAACATCTGGTCCATATAAATCTTTTACATAATTTGACTGGATCCGGACACTTGAGGGGGAGGGGGGGAGGGGTCTCCCGGAATTCCGTTTTTGGGGGATTTTCACGACGAAACTTGGAGGGCATATCAGGGACCCGGTCAAACTGACTTGGAATAAAAAAAAATCCTCGATATGATAATCTTGGGGGGGGGGAGTTGAGGGAGGGGAATCCGGAATATTGAGTCATGCGTAACTTTGGAACGGGTGATCGGATTCGAGTGAAATTTAATAATTAAACAGAGGACATTTTTCTCTTGTGACCTTTTTCATTTCCGGACCGAATCCGGCAATTATCGGGGGGAGGGCGGAAAATACTTGACCCGCTTAGACTGGTGTGATCTGGATCGAACTTCGTGGGAATGACAAACAGATGCTCTGGATTAATCATTTACAGAACAGGATTGGCTCCGGTTATTGTGGGTGGAGTTGGAGGAGGGGGAGGGGGGTCTGGGATTCCGGTGATCGCGCGTTAAGGTACTTCCTGATGTGCTAGGACGATGAAACTTCGCTGGAATATTGGAGACTCAACAACATTTGCTTAGAAATTGCTACTTCCCAAATCCGATTATTCCTTAAAGTACCAATCTTGACCGCAAAGTAAAAAAAATACTTTTAAGCAATATATGCATTTTCGTGATGCCCATCAGCCCATTAGCAGTTTTGCCTCAAGGGTTTTGCTTACAAATGGAGTTCCAGCTCCCCTATAGCGCGCATCTCAACCGCAAAGTCGAAACTTACTCTTGATCAATCAAATCATCTTGACACATGCAAGTGCCATATGAGCTTACAGCTCTTGTTAACCAAGGTACGTTCAGTTTTCAAATCTTTTGCGCCCAGCCGCCGTGTCGGAGGGCGGAAGGCTGGATATTTTCGACAAGCGCTAACAAGAGAATCACTAGTTTCAGGTGGAAAGTAATGGTGTTTTCGAAAACGTTTTTTCTGATCCATTTTATAGGGAAAAGATCATTTCTAGTAAGATTTGTCCTTGAACCAGTGCCATTACAAGCCCCATCCGGTCTTGATTATCCGTCCACAGTCGTTTTCGTCGGAGCAAAATAACACTAGGAAGTAGTGCCAAGACTTGAAAAAAGTGACACACACTTAAAATAACAGTGACACTAGCACTACTAGCGATAGAGAACGTCTCTACTAAAACTCTTTATCATTCGTGCACCACCGCTGGCTCCAATAACTTCATATTCTGAACACAGCAAAAAAAAGATAGAACCTCCCCTGTTTCCTCGATCTGTGCAGACTGCAGACCGCATCTTAGCTTTACCAGAAATTTCTAAACCCGCAAGTTTCTCTCTCTTTAGATGCCGGAAGCCTAGTGGGCGGCGCTACGAGTATGTCCCGTTCACTAAGCATGGAAACCACAGGTCTTGGCGCTACTCCCTAGTGTTATTTTGCTCTGGTTTTCGTTCTGTCGCTTTTAGCCAAGGACACTTCCCCAGTAGAGCGCCACCCCTCGGTTAATAAGCTTCTACCTTAAGAGACTACACTAGGGGTTGTTTCTTAGAATTCCGCAGGTTATCGTGATCTAGCGAAATTTCCCTCGTCCATGTTTGACACGTACAAAATTTGCTTCTGGTTTATTTGTCATATTTTTTTCCCAAGAGCTTTCCACTGGCCTTCTCCAGTCGTTCTGGGAGAACTACAGCGACTCGCTGAGCGTGAAAACCGTTGCGGAAAGCTTGACAAATCTCAGTATTATTTCTTAGTCTTCAGAAAATCCATTCTCCAGTGTAAGCTTTTGCAACTGTTTACGCGACAGAGCCTAATGAAGTGTGATTATTTCGAGTCCTGAAGGGTACTACGGTAGCTTTGACATGGAGTAGGATTTAAGTCAAGATTATAACGCTTGGGAGGCAGGACTAAATTCGCTTGTTGAATGGCGAAGATAGGGTCTAAGAGACTCGTTCGTTTGTTTACAAGAGACTCGGTCATTTGTTGATTATTTCGGTATTAACCCCTATGTGACGGGCCATGGAGCTTTGTAGGGGTCGAAATTTATTTTGTTCATTTATTTTGAATTTAATAAAACTGAAAACTGAACTGAACCGAGGGAAGAAAATGTGGCAGGACCTTAAACAATATGTGTAGTAGAGTAAAATCCATTTCAGTTCCGATGACGGTCGCTCTTCCAGTCCGCCACCTCGCTTCGGGCACCCGCGATTTGTGCCCCAACCAATACCCAGAGAATCCGGATAATCAGTTCGCCATATTCCATTTCAGCGCTTCCAAGCGGACTAGCTTCTGAGCGTGTTCCACCCTACTTACCGTAGTTACTGTTCATGACGTCACGAATTCTGGCTTTTTGGCGTCAAGGCTAGAACGCATTTTTTTATTTTTCAAAATATCGTGCCACGGGCTAATCCGGCCAATCTCATCACAGAGATTCGTAGTAACTACGCTTACTACGCTCCCGAGCGTGGTAAGCATATAGTTACTATTTCGAGAAGGTTGGAAGGGTCAGCCTAGTATACTTTTAACGAGGTTTGAACGAAATCGTAACTAACAGTTACTATTGTTAGAAGTTAACCCCCCTACGCCTCACCATCCGCATTTATTGACAGAAATAGTAAAGTAGATCAACAGATCCAAGATATCAAAAGTGATTCCTGCAAGAGCGGCCTCAGTGGTGATCCCAAAACTCCAACACGTAAAATGTGACCATGTGCGGTATGAAAAGACGTTTGTACCGTCTTTCGTTAAAATTTTTAATCTCATTTAGTGTTTACTTTTATATATGACGTTGACATATCTATATATGAGTGTCTGCATGTATGTATGACGATTTCGACAAATTTGGATTTCACCACGATAGTTCGAAAAGAATAAAAGCGATATCTATCTATCTATCTATCTAAAGGTAGATGAGTAGAAAATCTGCAATCTGCTTCCGGGGTAATGGAGGTTTTGCGTATATCTCAATATACTGTCGGAAGTTTCATAACAGATAACACAATAATGCGCGGTTTCAACAGACAACACTTGGGATATAAGGCGTATTCTCGCCGTTCCCCGAGGACTCCACTTGAGGAGTCCCCGCGTTTTTTTTTTGTCGCGGGGACTCACTCCCCGTATTCTCGCGAGTCCCCCACGGAAGGGGAATGCTCCAGTTATCATCACCATCATCAAAAAGGACTCCCTTTCAGATTCAGAGTTGCTGGTGTTGGTGCAATGTAAAATTAATTAAAAATAATCACAAGAAACAGAACCAAAAATAAAGTGGATCCAGACTAATTTGGTCAATTGCATATTTTTTTTTTCGAACAAAATCCATTTTGGAAGCATTCCCCGTGTTCTCGCTGTTTCTGTACACGGAGTCCGCGTGGAGTGACTCCCTCTATTCTTGCCGTTCCCTTCGATTCCGCGAGGAGTCCTCGGGGAACGGCAAGAATACGCCTGTAATCTGTTGTCGCGACGAAAGTTGTGCATGAAATGTTATGCATAACAAGCATTGCCAGGAATAGCCGAAAACAAACCGCAAAAGAAGCGTCTGCTGACTTTTTGTTGGTCGTCACATGATTAGGGTTAAGGTTCAAGTCTCCAAACATAGTTTGTATGATAGTCAGGTTCTTCGTGACAGGAAACGTCAGGTAAGCAGCACTTTGTAGCATCTCCACGACTGGAATTAGAAGTCCATGCCAAGCCCATGCCCGTTCACGGTCTCACGATCAAGTCAGAGATCAGAGCTTCTGAGAACTTCCACATCAGCACGGACAGGAATTTGCTCAAGCACACTGCTTCCCACTGTGCTTTCGATTACTTATTAGGATTGTGATTGTTCAACTGCACTTCAGAGAAATCAATTTTCCGTAAATTTTCCATTATCATGACGATAATGGAAAATTCTGCAGATGCCTTTTTGGCGTTTTTTCGGCTCTTCCTGGCATTGCTTGTTATGCATAGCATTTCATGCATAACGTTTGTCGCGACAACAGATTACATCCCAAGTGTTGTCTTGTGAGTGTTGTCTGTTGAAATCGCGCATCCTTGTGTTATCTGTTATGAAACTTCTGACAGTGTAATAGAAAGTGAAAGTTACTCACTACCTTATGGATCCGACTATTTACAATGTCTACACAAGTGTTGATTACGAGACAATGGGGGACTAAAGAAAGGTTCTGTGTGCACCTATCTTAACAGAGATAGTCCACTCGAAGCACTGAAAGCGAATTCGCCTTAGTTTACTAGCACGTAGATCACAGTGATGCCCGCTTATTCCCGCCTAGAGCTTGTTATCAGAACTGTAAGAAGAGGTAGAAGACCTTAAGGTACTGCTCTGCTTTGTGTGATGATGGGAGCCCTGGGCTCCCATCTTTTGTGGTGCAGTGTACGATTACTTTGTCGTCAGCCTATGCTATCCAGTGGATATTTTGGTATTAATAAATGATTGATTGATTGATTGAAGGCCAAGATATCAATGCGTGAAATGTAAACATACGAAATATGAACGAAATAAATATTTTATTACCCATCAGCAACACAAAGGAGAAAAAGATGGAGCATGGGAAAAGAGAAGAAAAACAAGCAACACTAACCTTGATACAAAATCATCACATTGTATGATACATCATACAAAATCATCACATCTAAATCATTCACAAAAAATTCATCCAGGGGTGAGAAACGTCTTTATTACTGAGATTCGCGACAAGATCATCAACACTTAGAATAGGGTCTGCGACTTCTGTACTTCTGAATCAAGTACAGGATCAGAGGCCAACTAGGAAGTTGAAAGAGAAATTTGGCAAATTTTAAAAACAATTTCCTTAACTCTTTCTTATCTGTTGCGTTCAGAAGATCCGGAAACGGAGCCACAAACAGTAAATGAGGCAAAGCCACGGCTTCTTGGTCATATTAACTTGCGACAGAAGTTATATCTCCTTTGTTATATCTGTCATCTTATTGTTATATCTCTTTTTCAATTGTTTCAAACTACAGGAACCTATGAAGACCAATAAGAATTTTTTCCAGGGGGTTAGACTCGCTTTAATATGGTAAAAATAAGGAACTAATTAACTCTCCCCGGAACATCGGTGTTTCTATTGCAACTTCCTATTACCATTCCGTAAAAGCGTTGAACGAAGCCAGCGAACAACACCAAATCCAATTACTGCTTTTATTTCAGTGGTTATTGGCTGAAGCCTACATTTGCGATGTGGTGGTGGGCAAATTAGATCGGTCAGGCAATCTCCATAGAACCTTTCCCATTAACCGCAGCCATAAGTTTGCTAAGCAAGTCACATACTCTCTGACGGATTTAGAGGTCCGGTTTGAAAGGGGGGGGGGGGGGGGCTTCCAGAAGGACATGCCGCACAAGATACCGTTTCTCTCCTATTGTTATGAGATGTTTCCCTCCTCTCTAGTCATGTCCAGGTTAACTTCAACATAGGATTCAACCACCCATGGAGTTGTAGGAAAGGGTATGCGGAATCTTGTGGCATGTGATCCCGATGAAAATTTTTTCTCAAAATAATACGATGAAGTAGTACAAAAAAAGTTGCATGCAGTACTAACGATGCTACTACATGCTTCTACTTCAAGGCTACCGTGTTACTGCATACTACTATATGGTACCATTAGCAAGACAGGATGTTACTATGGCAAGACAGGATGCTACTGGATACTACTACATAAGATTGGACCAGTCTGAGGCACATTAAATGATAGTATTCTTTGCTATTACATAGTATTACATGCAACGTTTTCGTACTACTACCATACTACTACGCAGGCTACAAATTTTTCATCGGGATGTGGGTCGGATCAATAGGTGGTAAGAGCCACTCCCCTAGGTGAGAAAGAGAGAGAGAGAGACGGGTTTCATGAAAACAACCGGCAGTGAGAAAAAGCAAAAAAAGGAACATAAATAAGCACTAGATAATTGTTCTAGCCATGAACGGCAGTGCCGAGCGGCGGTAATGCTCCGTGTTACATTTCACTAGTTCGAAGCCTGTCCGCTGGCGAGTTTCGTACTGATGGATTTCTTCGGAGCGTTTTGGGAGCAGGGCGAGGAACCGAGCTGACCTTGATAGACTTTGGTGTGTCATTTGAAGTTCGGGACCCGGTACAAGCACTGGGGGTGGAATGTAAGGGGTGGAACTTGTGGCATGATCTAGTACGGAATCGTGCATTATTGGTATGGCCCCTAGAGCAGCCAAACCTTTTTTTGTACAACCCCCACCTTTAACTGCCCCTTCGAGATTGATCATATGTAATGGTAGATATTGAATGATTGGAACTAAGTTAACGATTTCTACCTCATTATAGAATCGAGGCGAAGCAAACCCGACTGTGATACTTCATCTGACCAGAATGGTCACGCCCCCGTCTGTTCGTCTTCTTCCGTAAGCCAGACGGATTCCCCCAAGACGAATCAAAAGACTTCGGCGCCGGATAGACCACATCCCGCAACCTACACACATTCTACGCTAAGTAAGTATACCTATGTTGTCGGAGTCACACCTAGCTAACCACGGATTGTGCAGCCGAAACCTTCAGCGAAGTTTCAACTCAAAAATGAAAGGTTAAGTTTCACTTCGACCGAGAAATGGCAAATTTGTGGTAACAAAACAAAATAGGTTTGGTGGGATCCTAAAGAGGAATATTAGCACTTGTTTATTGAGCCAAAAGGCCATACGTTTTCCTTTTTTTTTTTTTTTTTTTGATATTTGCGTGTTGATTTGTTTTATGCGATACGGCCTTGTTATGTCATAGTTGTCGTTTTATGTTTTTGGCCAGTTATGTAGGTGTTTACTATGTTTTTTACTCTCCGATTTCTGGAGGAAATAAATTATTTGAATTGAATTGAATACAAGATTTAATACACGTTACACTTCACAAATAAACTATTACACCTCTAGAAGTACTATGCTACGTAAACTAAGCTAAACTTTAATTCCTGAGACTAAATCGTTTAGTCACATATTTACAAACATCTACGATACATGTGGGGTTCGTAGATTTCAGGATACGGGGAAGCGATTCCAACCCACCCCCAACAAATGTTACTCTCGAATGCGAAAGCTCTTGGCACTCTAAGAGGAAGTGGTTCAAATCCTCCTCCTGCAACTTGCAAAGAGGGCAAAGGTAAGTCTCTCCCGTTTTGTCGATTCCCTGTTTTCGCCGGATTCTGTAAACGGGTTATTTATCTCTAATCGTCCCGTCAACAAGACGCATTAGGTGATCCTTTTCTGTATCTTAAACACGTTAATGGAATCGGAAAAGTCAGCTACGATGGTTGTCGGCGATATTTCGGCCCTTCATCGCAAGGGTCCTCGTCAGACTGTAGCTAGAAGAATCGAACCTGCAATCAATATTTTTGTTTTTAATTTTCGATCTAGGCTCAGAGTACGACCGGATTATCCTAGTTCTTGTTCTTGCGGAATTCCGGCATATTCGGCTGACATGTGAAGCGAAGCTTGAAGATCAATTTGACGTGTCTCTTTACCACTATATCGGTGTCCAAACGCCCGGTAAAGACATAACACGAGGCCCACCGAATCTCCGGTTTTCGCCGGATTCCGTCGATAGTGTCGCCATAATATCGCAGATAGATGGATTCAGCATACCGCTAACCCACTGCAGACACTCCCAAAGACTTGACCACTACAGATTTTGCGGTTTTCGCCGGATTCCGGCCAAAAGTCGGTCCAGCGGATAAGCAAAGTAAACATTTCGAGCCAGCTTGTCTTCTTATCCCTATTTTGGCTCTCAAACTGACTTCTGACAAAAGTCTCGCCAGTTTCGGGTTTCCGCCGGATTCCGGCGAGAAAACAAAGTTCAGAATTGAATTCAGTATGTCTCCTTACCCCAAAATGACAGTCTCACAAGCTTGAAGGATTTTTTTATTTGTATACCCGGCCCGATCCAGCCTCGATCGTTCTTGGAGAGCAAAGGAAGGGAGCTTTGACAACTTTCTTCACTTGGAGTTATTGCACATTGTATCATACTTTTGTTTATTGTCGGGCTCACGTGATGTTGTGGCTGTACAGAGTATAATGGCTTCCACTAACTGGTTCTTAATGCGTTTTTCCGATAACTTAGCATTTCTAGCTGGCTTTAGTTCAAAGTTAGAGCGTCATGGGATGTAAATTTTTAGGATCTGGGAAATTCCGTAGCGTTGTCGGGTCCGGTTTGTCATGGCATCCCATCAGTCATTTGTTTAAAGCTCCGATGGGTTGCGTAAATCACTTTTTTCTCATGTCAGAATCCTATTTTTGATGGTGAAATTAGCGCTGGCCATAAATGTGCCAAGATAGACGGGAAGGATCTCGGAATTCGTCACGTATTTGTAAACGTATGGTATTTTCCGTTTGAGTCCGCAGCCCCTAGGGGGGGGGGGTGGACTCGGGAATAGAATACTTAGCTCACTTTGCTGCCATGCCTCTTACTGCCTTTAAACTCTTTGGAGATTCAGCAAATCTCGATCTGTTCTTTCTTACGTCATAGTCAAAGTAATAAATTCTCAAATTCAGTTCTTATTCGCGATGCTATTTAATTAGTTACGGATGTTCATCACCCTCATTAGTGTTTGACGTAAACACCAGTAAGATTTGCTTTAATTATATTCAAACAATGCATAAAACAGATACGTCAGCTACGATACTTTTGCATCGATATTTCGGCCCTTCTTGGCAAGGGTCCTCGTCAGGCTGTCGAACGTCAGGGACAACGTTGGGGAAGGAACGAACACGTTGGGGAAGACAACGTTGGGGGTTCAGATTGCAGGTTTGTTCCTTCCCCAACGTTGTCCCGGACGTTCAACAGCCTGATCATGACCCTTGCGAAGAAGGGCCGAAGTATGGCTGCCGAAGCATCGTAGGTGACGTATCTGTTTTACGCATTGTTTGAATAGATGTTTCCCAGTCAGCTTGGGCTCATTGAGTATTTGTTGTTTTAATTAGTTCTGTTGTTGAGGAAGAAAAGTCGCAAACCTCCTTTTATTCTACATTTCAGTTCAAGAAAGCTTCTATTTGAATGGCACTTTCCAGCTTTTCCAAACGACGGAAATGGGCTAAAAGTTAACAATTAGAAGCTACAAACATCGTGATGTGTGCTTATAAATGGCTTTAAACACATATAAGCGTTATTTGTTTAATGTTTCTATGTTGATATATGTTTTTTTTTGCTTTTTCTTGTATCTGCATGTCGTCTCGTCCTTCTTTTGTTTTAGGTTCCAGATAAACTGTGTTGGATGAGATGAATTCAAGCTTTTACCACCATTAAAAAATCAAGCAAATAACCAATATATATTATAATTGAACATAAATGAAACGATTACCGACTCTAAGATATACAATAGACCAAACGGTTTTCAGATTTGGTGTACTCCCACATGATCGAGAATATTTCCTCACATATTTTGATGTGCAATCTTTGTAGTCTCGTGTGCTTTATTTTTACTTGCCCTCGTAGAAATTGAGCGTTTATCTGCTGTAATCCATGTTTTATTCGCGTCATTGACCCGTAGGTCAACTTACGCTTGCGCTTCCGTGTGTAAATTTGAAGGCACGCCTAACATGGAAGAAGTTAAAGCACATCTCGTCTTGACAAACTCAGTATCAGCCAAGACTGATACTGAGATGTTTGATTGATTGTGTGATTAGATAATCTTATTAGCTAATCGGCCGAATTCCGCTAGTTTAGGTCGCAAAGCGGAAAACTTGGGATCGCCGCCCGGATTTCGCCTCTGAACGCGGATTTGCGTTCATGTGGGAGAATCCGGTGACGCGCAGCAAGTTCAGTTGAACAGACTATCAGGTTTACTTGGACGGATTTTCTTCACTTTCGTGGTGAAGTCGAAAAAATCTGAACTTTCGCGTATGGAAGTTATGGGTCATGAATCTGATGAAGCAGTGAAAAAATCACACTAGGCAAAATAAATTTGCTGGCGATGTTTTGAATGCTGTCATTAGTCGCAGAAGGTGTGCAAGTGCAGTATATGTTTTTTTGTCTCTGCTTTGTTTTCGTCGCCATCCCTCAGTGGTATGTTAGAGAGGCTCCTAATTCAGTCCGGGTTCAATCCCGGTTCCTGTTTTCATGAGTAGGACAGTTCATGCTAGATCGGCCTTTGCGAATTCAGGTACTTCTATACAAAGATGGATAAATAAATGTTTTTGTTCACTAAAAACCTGTCGTGGCTTACGGCAAATTTGTTTAGTAACGTCAAATAAAATAAGGTCTAATAGAAAAACACGGAACTGATAGGTGACTTAAAGCGGAGAAATAAGGACACATTCTCTCATTTGCTTTACCAATATGTTTTCTCCTTGCCCAAGTGGTAAACTATCAGCCCTCATCTCAATAATATACTTAATCTCCTCCTTACTTAAAATTTTTGGATACCTTCGAAACCTTTGGTCCTGTTTATACTGTACTATCCTTTACAACTCTACTCCTACCCTGACCACTACCTAGTTACCCTATAAGCATACATTCTATCAGTAACACTCTATCCACATTATCAAAATCACCTTTTAGATCAATAAATGCGACATATAATCGACCGTTCCTAGGCTAGTGTATTTATTTATCAGAACCTGGAGACTAAATATATGATCTACTGTATTCAATCTCCGACAGTAACACAATGGCAATAACAAAACGAGGTAGGTGAAGAACGGTCACTAAATATTCCACAGAGCTTGTTGCAATCTAGTCCCCGTAAGCTTACCCGACTTTCTTCTGTAGGGAGCAATGGTGCCGTGTCCGGTCCGAAGCCCACTAGATGGCTTCGTGCCTACCACAGTACGGAGGAACCCCCCTCTTCCCCTCCTGCCGTGTCGGCCCATGCTATGGCTTTAGCTTCAGCCCTTGCTTATGTAACTGCTACGACCCCCGACGCTACAGGGTCTGTGACGTCACAGTCTAGCTCAGTTCAGAGACCTGTCAGTATGCCGATGCTAGCGCCTGGTAAGTGGCAGATGGACTTGCCTTACATTTCAGTCGTTTACGTTTGTTTAAATTTTTGGAATCTCAAAGCGTTAGTGACGGGATACCTGTGACTTCTTGAAGTTTGTCCGTCCGTCTGTCTGTTAGAACGATCGTTCGAAGGGGTTTAGATATTTATTCGGACTTGGCGAGATGATCTTTTGTATCAGAGTACAGGTCAAGCTCGTTGTAGGCCCTCTGCTGTGGTCATATATTTAGGGGCGGGGGAGTGGGTTTCAAATAAAGGGAAGGATTTTTTTTTAATCTGATACGACTTTCAGTTAAAAGCTAAGGAGACATGCTAAATCCGTGTATGAAACTTATTTTCTTGCCGGACAGTTGTCAGCCCGGAATCCGGTCAAAACCGGAATCAATTAGAGCTTTGATGTACGGATAAGACACGCTGATTCATATCTGAACTTTATTTTTTCGTCGGACAAGTATTTAGCCAGGAATCTGCCGGTAGTAGGATACATATTTTTTTTTTTACCAAGTCGTTTAGAGTGTCGATATGGGGAAAGCTGACATGCTGAATCAACCTTATATATATCTTCTTATAATATTTATTTTTGTCATATCTGAAAAATTTTTTGGTTTTGTTTTTCCTGCTTGGTCTGTACTACGGACGGGATATTGTGAAAACCGAAAATTCTATAGGCATCGTGCTATTGATCTAGGGGTACTAAGACATAGGAAATCCTAGCTTCGTTTTCCTTTTCAAGTTGATATTTCGGCCGCACTCGTCGGAACCCGTTAAAAATGGGAAATTCTAATCATGTCTTTGTCCATTGTTATTGTCAGTGATAATGAGACCACTTGTTCATCTATCTCCTTCGCCTTCCTACCGTATCATGGGTTTACACGCCGCGTAAAATCCGAGCGTATTTTGAAATCCGAGCGTA
Organism: Branchinecta sandiegonensis; assembly: GCA_030848855.1. Lineage (NCBI taxonomy): Eukaryota > Metazoa > Arthropoda > Branchiopoda > Anostraca > Branchinectidae > Branchinecta > Branchinecta sandiegonensis. The sequence goes on from JAUPMV010000009.1 coordinate 7,891,344, forward strand.
TTTTAAGCACGCATTTGGGCTTGAAAAGATCTCTAGCAATACGACATATTTATTTGTAAAAGAAACGGACCGATTTCTCAAATATATCGGTCATACGGTCGGATTTACGCAATGTGTAAACCCACCATAAACTGAATGACTGGAATCTTATATGAACCGGTAGTTTCGGAAAGTAGGCTACAATATCATCTGATAATATTTATAAGGTGGCGTATTTCGAAATAAAAAACATGTTGAATCAGAATAGCCTGTTAATCTTTAAATCGCAATGGTCTTCCGGTCGTGATCTGGACTGGACAGGAGATCAAATACAGAACCTAACGGATCTGGTTAAGGGGTTGATTATGAGAAAGATGTTGTTTACGCGGTCAGGTGAAAACCGGAAGTCTGGCCCGATCGTCTGGATGAAGAAGTCCAATAAATATTCTCCTTTGAGATCCTTTTGAAACCTTTCGTCTTGTTTTGTAAGTAGTTTCGTCGTGGAATGCTCCGAAACTGCTCTGCTGGTGGTCGTTATTGTCAGTGTCAAGGGCTTATGTCTTTATCCAGTTACTAATAACGTGCTTCCGCTAGCATTCTATCTCTGCTATCTTTCCCATTGTGTCTCCGCTAGATGGCGTGCAGATACGGAAGTAGATAGTGCTCTGCGCGCTCTCTTTGGAAAAGATGAATCATCGATTTAATCTTATTGGAAAAAAAAAACAAATCTGGTCTCTGCTTTTAATTTATGACAAATCGAGAATATTTTTAGTCGAGTGGGGGGGGGGGGGTCCCGCCCCACCCGGTTCGGGGGCAAATGGGCCCAGATTGCCCAGTGAATAATGTTCGTAACTTGACCAGAGCTGGACATAGGACGATGAAATTCCTTAGATCCTAGGGTTAAGGAAATTACTTTTAAAGTGGCAGCACGAATTTAGTACTTTATTCTGCTGACCGAAAATGCCATACCAGGCAGTCGACAAAATTGACCCTACAAAAACGAGAACAAACTGTTAAAGGATAGGTAGTAGAAAGCCCTTCAACAACATATCATGAGCCCATGGAAACGGTCAAATTCAAATTCACTTTATTCTTCCAAAAATTCTTCATTGCTCAAAATAGCATAGGAAAATGTCATAAAAATTCACTAATTTATAAGGACATAATATACAGTAGAGGTATGCTTATGTGAACGTCTGCTAACAGTGAACGATCGCCGGAAAAATAAAGTAAAACCCAAACCAGGCATTTTATACCATTAATACTTGTAATAACCACTCACGCTTTTGTCACTTTTTGAATATTTTGCTAATTCACGCCTGAAAAAAAGTTTGCTACGAGAACGCACCTTCAATGGAGAAGATGGCGGTCCGAACCTGCAGATGGCTCCAAAAGAGGAAGGAGCTTTTCGGTAAATTCAAAATCAAAGAAAGTTATTGAATTCCTACTTCCAATTTGTGCCAGGATAGCCGTGAAATAGTTGGCTGTTAGCTGATATCCAGTTTGTTATTTTTCTTTTCCGTTTTACTTTTTTATCTGCAAGTAACAAAGCCAAGGTAGTGAAAATAATCTTTATGCAATATACAATTTTCGTTTCTTAATTTGGTCCATAATAAAGAATTACTAATACTATACACAATTTGTTTGTGTTACGATAATATTCGATCGACGGCTTTGCAATAGACGGCATTGTCGTTGACGAGTTACCTAAAGAAATCTTACAGAATACTGAAATCCCTTCTCTGTTCAGCCCAGTTGCCTCTCAGCCCGTCGATTTCAGGTAGTTATAGGTTGAAGGTCTTGTCATTGTATTCCGTTAGTGAATATTGTGATGTGAATATTAAAATAGTGCTGTGACTCACTATTAGACGGTGCTGGTTGCACCGAGCGCGAAAACCTTCCGACGGGTGAGTTAGCGGCAAAATACCAAACAAATTAAAAAGGCGTTATAGCCAGGATAAGGCCTGCTAAGCCTTACGCTGAATGCCTAACTCCTTGAAAAGACCCCCCCCCCCCCCTGACTGTGAGTTGCGTTGGTTGCAACGTAGCATACTTTTTGTCTTGCCCCTGTACCGCCTTGTCCCTGTTTTTGGTATTTTGTCCTGGTATTCGTATCGCTTTTGTTTATTTGACTGTGGTCGTTCTGTTTAGGCTTGTGCTTGCTTGGCAACCTTGTAAATACTTCAAACCATAGTCCTGTTATACCTGGGAGCACTAGCACCGCCCGGTCGGTGCACCCTCCCCAGTCCCATGCACCATTGGTGACGGTGACTGCACCTAGTACCTTTGGAGCAACTTCTAGCATACCCACTTCATCAGCGTGGCACAGCGACGTTAGGGGTAAGTAGGAGAAGATTATCAGATTGGACTGTTAAAGCAGTGCTGAAACCTGGTAATATTCCATTATTTTCCTTCTCAATAACAAGCGCCACCAGTCCGCCTGTTTTCTAATTTCTGTTACGTGCTTTTGCCCTCTAGCCAAATCTGATCTCCCCGTGTACAGTCGCTTTCGCAATTAGGTCCCGCCTCCCGCGTCGTTTGTGATTGATTCGATCAGTTCAGCTAAATACAGACGGTGTATAAACCAATCAGATACAACGTTTATTGGCAATGTTAGTTAAGATAAATAGGTAGTGTGCTTTCAGAGCAGAGAGATATTGCGAGAGTTAATGCGTAGCTAAGGAGCTGATTTGTTTTTTCTTCCTGGAATTTAAACTGGAATGCGACAACTTTATGTCTGGTGAGAAATTGGAACGATAAGCTCTCTAGTGACGTTTAAAGGAACTGTCTTAGCTATAATCGCAAGCAGTGCTTTTGCTGTGCTATTTATGGATCCTCGATTGTCTTGTTAATAAGACTATTCTACTACTACTAAGTAGGGTGGAACGCGCTCCTTGTGTTGCGCAGATTTTCCATGCGCAAAGCTTGTGCAGCGTCTTCGCAAACGCAGCTTCAGTGTATTATTTCTCTGTATTTCTTGTTAAGCGTTCATTTAACTTTTTTTTTCTGTATGTACTGTGCAAATGCCTTATTACTAGGCTGCAAGCAATAAATTAATTAATTCATTCAAATGCAACCTACTTCCATAATCACTCCCTATGTTTCTAAACCCGGAGACCCCAATTTCGTGCGTGTGCAGTTTTTTCACTATTGTGAAGCTTTGGCTCCACGGATGGTTGAATCTGGGGAAGTAACGATCTCCAAGTAAATACCGTCACATCCGAAACCTGCGTGTTAAAGACCTAATACAAACATTCAGTTTACCTTCTCTTAGGGATCGCATGCCACGGATTTGTTTAGATTTGAACTCGATTGCCGAGTTGCTGTTTTGGCTCGAGAAAAAACCCACGCGCAATGTCTTCTTTTCTACATGGCGGAATTTTCCAGGATTGATTAGCAAAGAATTATAAGACCTAACTGATAATTTTTGTATGTCTTCAGAGGTACCACACTGGTCTTGGTTTTATAATTTATTTGTATTTGTAATAAACAGTTGGAGCATTAGATGGAAATTATTATTGACCCTTGGCTCCTTCGTGCCATAACAGCTGTCCGGGATAATCGGCTGAGATTTAGTCCATACAGAGTTATTTCAAACCTAGGAAGTTTGATGTTTTTTTTTTAATTTGCTTATTGTTTACGGTGTTTTTAGTGGTTTTGAACATTCATAGTGACAGTAGGGATGGTTAGCATTGTGTGTGTGGTAGAAAGACCATTTTTTGTGGCCCGCTTTAAGTTTCACCTCCCGAGCCTATCTGAAAAATACGGTTACCCTCGGTCGGAAAAGCGATGTATGGAACTCCAGCTGCAGGCTGCCTGCAGTACCGACAAAATTCGGATTCATGGTAAACGATAGCTGACGATTACGACGTAAGCTGCTGAGCTTTCATGGGAGATTTTGATGCTTGCATGTCCCAAGTAAATAAGTAAAAAAAAAAACAGACAAACAGCAGGTAGTGTGGGAACACTGTCTACCGTTACGTCTAGTTGTTTGCAAAATGCTCATGAACTGCTGTGGTAAATAGCTGTTGGGTTTTATGTGATGTGACCAGTCAGGCAATGCGGGGCGTCTCCGTATGAGGTTGTAGATAAGACGGTAAGGATATCCCGGTGGGATTTTCGTCACTTTCATCGGTTGTCGCTGGTAAAGTCGAAAACGAAAGTTGAAAATGCAGGTTTATTTATTTATTTCCCTCAGAACAGAGGAGTACAAAATATAATGTATAAAACAGAACTATGTCTAAACCAACTGATCCATTCAGTGGCATATACTAAATTACAATTGTTTACGTACTACATTATTCACTTGTTAAAGCCCAACCCTTACTAGAAATGAGATTTTGCCTATGAAAGGGATCAGAAAAAAGTTTTCTAGAAATACCATCACTTTCCACCTGAAATCAGCGATTTTCTTGTTAGCGCTTGTCGAGATCATCCAGCCTTCCTGCTCTCCGACGCGGCAAGTGGGAGCAAAACGTTTGAAAACTGAACGCGCCGTGGTTAAAAAGTTGGAAAACTAAGTAAATAAAAGAAGCGAAAAGAAGTAACGAACAGCAGATTCTCATATCCTTATGTTTGAAAGAGTTGTCAGCGAACATTAAAGACAAACTTTGCTTTGTGTGACAGACAAAACTCGGCATGGCCGAAAAAGCGCTAAAATTCTTAGGCTCGAAACGAAACAATGGAGAAAGGTGGGGATTTTAGAAGCTTGTAATTCTACAAGGGAGCTAGGTATATTATAAAGGGCAGAATAAGCAAGAGGGGTCCTTTAAGAAATGGGTACAGGTTGTGGGTTTCCGCCGGTCGATGTGCTTTTGATATCGTGATTGGCTGTTTCCAATTGATTACCCGGTGTCGACGGTGTTTATGGAAGTCTGGGATCTCTCATAATATCTGGAAGATAGTTTATCAAGTAAGCAAGTAAGTAATTTATTTTTCATCCGCCATTTTGGAAAGCGGAATATAAAGAAAATAAAATAAATAAATAAAATCAAATAAAATTTCCTTGAGCTCAAGCTGACTTTGAAACATATATTCAAATAATGCATAAAACGAATTTGTCAGTTACGATGCTGTGGCAACGATATTTCGGGCCTTCTTGGCAAGGGTCCTCGTTTTATGCATTATTTGAGTTAAAGACAAATACAAAACACATAAGGTAACACAAATTTAATCTTCGTCCAGGAAGGATGGCGATGGCTAGGTTCAGTTGTCAATGATTTCCAATAGAGACGAGGGTTTTTTAGAGGATTATTGAGGATCTTGCGCTCTAGTCCAGTGGTCCCCAACCTTTTCCGTATCGCGTACCCCTAATTAAGGTTAAAAAAGGTTGCGTACCCCTTTTTGAAGAATTATTGTTCTACGATTCTACCAGGATCTGCCAAATGCCAAAAAGACGTCATCTATTGTCATGAATGGTAAGGGATTAATGTGTAAAATATATTCAAATAAATAGGATACTTGAGGTGTAAGGTGAGGTGTACTTTATGTGTAAAATATATTCAAATAAATAGGATACTTGAGGCTGCAAGGTTGTCAATTTCATTCTCGTCCGTAAACTGGTCAAGCATCAGAAAGACACTTGCGCTGTTTCTTTGAAACTTCGTAAGCCAAAACTTTAATTTCTTGACGAAAGCAGACAATTTCGAATTCAGAGATTGGGGCCTTCGCGAACCCCTTACGAGGGTCTCGCGCACCCCTTTGGGTACGCGTACTCCCGGTTTGGAACCACTGCTCTAGTCGACCGTTTCCGACTGAACTATTGGTGTTTATGCGCTCGTATGTGTCTTCTCTACGCAGTTCTTCTGTGCACACTATACTGTAAAAAGTTTCTCCGAGTAAGGATTTTAGTTAACTGCAGTATTTGCTACTGGGATCAATCTTATCTCTACTGGGATAAGATTACTTCGAATTAGAGACAATCTTATCTCAGTAGAGACAAGGTTAATCCCAGTAGGAAATACTGCAAATTTTTTTTACAGTGTATTCCTACCCGGAAAAGGTTTTTGTCTTGCAGTTGTCGCTCGAAAAGAATAACGACCACGTGTTTTCATGTAACTCTAAATCGGTCCGCGAGGCAGCAAGCCCCGCAAAACCAGGGGCCCATGTTAAAATAATATTTATTGTTCACTCAGTTTAAAATCCGTATACAACATGGAGTTCTTAATCCCAATTTGAACTTTAGCTTTTGCTTCACTTGGATTCACAGCCTGTTGTGGGTCACCGTCAGGGCGAGACAAGATTTCAGGTTTTAGTCCTCAAGAACCATTTCCACGAAGACGTAAAATAAGAATGAAAGAGAAAAAAAAGACACCCAAAATTTTAGCAAGCATTAACCTTTTACAAGCTCAGATCTAAAACTCACAAATATGCCATTGTGATTATTCACAGATCAGAAATGACTTAGACTGCCATGGAGGGAGTTTAGAATCCCGGCATCAACTCATTCGAAATGAGTGACTAGCGATGAACAAGTGGATTAGAGTCTCTGCAATTAACAACTGAAGGAAATGAATGCACTCACAGTTTTGTCACACTAGCATGATACGTTGGTTGAAGGAAAAGTTACAGGTGTATAGAGATTTAAGCTGGTTCTAAGCAGACCGTCATTTTCAGACCGTCTTTAATCTGTTGTCGATCCCCCAAAGTGGCACACCGAAGCCATCGTTTTTTTGTTTTTTTCGTTTTTTCCCCAATTCTTGCAGATCTTTCGGTACCGTTTTTGTATTTTCCGTGATTATGTTTGGGTGTTTTTTCCCTCGAACAAAGTGACACCGGTATTCCTCAGTGAATGAAGGTTTTAATAACCTAATTCTTTAAAGCGGACCACAAGAAAACGGTCTTTCTACCACACATACAATGCTAACCATCCCTACTGTCACTACACTATGAATGTTCAAAGCCTCAAATCTCAGCCGATTATCTGGGACAGCTGTTATGGAACGTAGGGAGCCAATGATCAAAATATTAATTTCCATATAATACTCCAACTCTTTATTACAAATACAGATAAATTAAAAGCCCAAGACCAGTGTGGTACTCCTGAAGACATACACAAAATAATGAATAAAGTCTTATAATTTCTTGCTAATCAAACGTGGAAGTAGATAGGCCAAGTTTCTATTCCAGTATTCTAACATCTGCGCCTCCTTAGAAACTTCGCTGGTTTTCTGAAAAGATTACAGTCCGGTTCAAGCTGTGTTAGCCTCACTCGCCCCCCTTGGTTATGATGTGAAACATGGAAAACTTGCATGACCGGTATTTTTTACTAATGAGCTCCTTGAAATCCGTAATCGGGAGCCTGACCCGCCTCAAATGAGCCGAACACGACAAATGCAGAAATCAGCGTAGTGCCCTTAGGGTCGATACAGTTGACATATGGAGTTCGAAACCTTGGGATTGAGAATGGATGGGGCGATTAGGGACCTAGATGATTGAGCAATTTAGGTACGACGAACCGTTTAAAGTTTAACCGAAAAGGGCTGGGATAGGACAATCTAGTTACCCATCACTTATTTGCTTAAATTGGCTTGAAGACCCGCTGAAAATGCGCTACTTCGTTGTTTCGCTATTTGCGAATTTTCGTGTGATTTGTGGTACCCCTATGCGCTTGCACCTGTGTTGTATGCCTTACGAGAAAGATTGATCAAATTTGTTTTTGTTCAGGCACTAAGCAGTCTTTACCAAATTTGCCACTGCCCAGTGAAAAGCCGCGTTTTTGTTGAGATTAAAATTTCCCGCGTCATAGTAGAATTTACGTTGTGGGCACGGCCACAGATATTCTGAACGTCATAACTAAAGCAGATAGTGGGAACAAAAAAAATCCCTTAGCAGAATCCAAAAAATTCAATGTATTCAATTGAATGACACAAAAATAAGTTGGCTTTTCAGTCAAACTTTAAAGATGATATATTGAGACACTACATAACTATAGTAAATTATGATATCTGGTTGTAACAACTTTATTTTTCAGTTTCAGCGTTTTCTTCAGTAACGTCAAATGCCTCCCCATCTATAGCAGCGAAAGCCGCAGCTCTTGGCTTCGGATTCCAGCCTATGCAGCAGCACACAACTCAAAGGCCCCCTCCTCCGCCCCCATCGGAAGAGCGGCCGGGCAGCACCGAAATGCTGCGACCCCCTCCTAGTCCAGTTAAGCCGTCGGAAAGCGCCGAAGCGTCGATGATGTTGAATGAAATCGGACCCATTCCACCCCCGCCGATGTTCTCGTCTCCCAGCCCGGTGCTACCTCCGCGGTAAGTTAGCGCAACGGTGTTGACTAAACTTTAGCCGATTATCTACGGGTCGTGTCGTCACACGAACAGTATATTTTTCATTTTATAACGGAACTGATTGTCCCAAAAACAGTTTATAAGTGTAAACGCGTCCGGCGCCTCGCTGGTCGCCCGGCTCTATGTATATAGATACAAATATGTATTCTGCAACATCAGTTTAATCGATTTTTTTTCCATTTCTTTCATGACGTCATGGGGGGAACCGGAAATCTTGGGAAACGCTTGGAGTGGGGGGATTGGGACGAAACATCGTGGGAAGAACAAGCAAAAGTCCTAGATACATTGTTGACATAACCGGACCGGATTCGGGTACTGTGGGGGGAGTTAGGGGGGGGATCCGGAATTCAGTGATCCCGCTAGTTCGGTGCTATGTCGATAGAACTTGGTAAGCGTTTGAGGGACCCAAACAGACTGCCTTGAGAATAGTCGATTCCCCGGTGCGACCATCGTGGGGTGAGTGGAGGGACCGGGAATCCGAAATCTAGTGGCATGCATAACTTTTGAACGGGTTACCGGATTTGAATGAAACTTGGCAAGTGGACAGAGCTGTCATCTCAGATGATCCGCGTCTAAGTCTGGACCGGATCCAATACTTGTGGGGGGAGTCGGAGGGGGGCACCGGATAGCTCGTGAAAGGCTTCGAGACGAGGTTCGGGATCGAATTTGGTGGGAAGAACAAGCATGGCTAAGCCCTATAGGGGGTATACAGACACGTTCTTGACAGAACCAGATCGTATCGGCGCTCTTTGGGGGAAGTCAAATCAAATCGATTATTGACAAACCAACTTCGTAGCTTTCTTCGTCAGAAGATGCTAAATTACTTCAAGCAATGTTTACAACGGATACGTCAGCTACGATTCTTCATCATCGATATTTCGGCCCTTCTTGGCAAGGGTCCTCGTCAGGCTGTCAATCCTCTGGGTCAGCGTCGGGGAAGGAAACAAACCTGTAATAAATAACTGAAGCTTCTACCGACTATAAATAGCTTATTAAAGTAAATTACCTTCTAATACCAATTGTATGAATAAATGTTTCAAAGTCAGATTGGGCTCAAAGAATATTTATGCTAAATTACGCTGGTCATACAGTAAATAAAATAAAAATATATTACACTAATTATTCACTTTGTTAAAAATCTCTGTAAAAAAGAGCACAAACGAGTTCATGAACCTTGAAGTTCGTCCTCTGACAGGCAGTAATTTGTTTTGCTGTCTTGTGCTGCTTTTTTTCGGAGGATCAGGGGGGAGCAATGATCGGTTGTTCTGATTTGCCAGCAGTTTTTTTTTCCAAAGTGTAGCATCAGTTCTGTTCTTCGGTTGTAGAGGCTCGGCATTCTCAACACAGACAGTGCTTGCTCGTAAGACTGATCGCGAGTTATGACACTTCTGGATGTGGCAAGGATGACGAAACGGGACAGGCATATTAGAACCGCCCAACTAGACTTAAGGATCAGACACATTGCCCTAGGAAAACTTCCGTTCCTGGATCCGACCATTTTTGAGGGAGTTAAGGGAAGGGGAATCCGGAAATAACCGACTTTCGTAGGTTGCGAACGAGTGGTCCGATTCGAGTGAAACTTTATGGGCGATAAGAGTTGATGACCGAGATATGCAAATGTGTGCCCGAACCACATGCAGCCACTGGGGGAGTTGGAGGGAGGGGGGGGGGGGGGTCCGGAAACTTTCTGACGTGCACAAAAACGAACGAATGGGCCGAATGGGGTGCAAGTTAGACAGCACCGAGTTTATGCGTCCTAGATTCGTCATTTGGCGTCCGGTCCGGATCCGTCACGGTAGGTGGAGGATGAGGCGGGAACCGGAAATTTGCATGTACGCTCCTATTCGAGTCAAACTTAATGGACGAGAAGAGGAGATGTCAGAAATGCGAAGTTTATGTATCTGAGGCGTACTTCGCCATAGCGGGGGAGTTGGAGGGGTCCCGCAGATTCTGTAGCTCGCATAGAGGTCAAATCGCATCGCGATTTCGCATCTCGAGTCCCCCGAGCACGGTGAGGCGTGGGGTAGGCTACCGGAATTTCCCGAAAAATGCTCGAATTCGACTGAAACTTGATAGGCGGTAAGAGAAGATGCCTTAGGTGATCCGTTTATGTGTCCGAATTCCGAACCAGATTCGGCCGTGGTAGGGGGAGTTGGAGGGGGGCTCCGGAAACAGTGTGGCACCTCTAGGGATCAAAAGAGTAACTTGGAAGGTAGAAAAGTAATATGCCCTAGATGATCCAAGGCAATGCCAGAAATTCTCAGACTCGAGTGAAATTAGGTATCCTATTTCTATGTCCGAACCTAGGGGGGTTGAAGGGGTATTTATGACGTTCTCATGTAGCTCTTGTTCTTTGTTTTTTTTTTTAACCAGGTTGAATCTATGAACCAACTTTAGCATGGGTTGGATAAAGGTCAGGTAGGTGTGGCAAAGGGTTTAAAATTTGAACGTACATTGTCTTGAAGAGAACAAACTAGTAGCATTCTTGTCTTTTAGGTCGCAGCATCTACCTCCTCCGAGCGTTCCTCCTCCCTCCTACACTTTATCAATCACCGCTGGATATGCAACGAGGACCGCAACGATGGCTCCTATGCCGACGACACACGTAGATGGACACGGAGTTAGCGACGTAGACCCTCATGATCTCTCTGACGTCCAGGTCTCATGTAAGTTATCGACTGACCGGTTTCCGCGGTGGATCGCAAACACGAGTCCTTTCTGAGCGATTTTGCGTGCTATGCTAGAAAGAGCTGGCAAGGTTAACATACTGATTGGAAAGGTAGGCTGGCAAATTACATTTAGTTCTTAGATCTGAGTAAGTAAGTAATTTATTTATAACCCGCCATTTAAAAAAAGCGGAGTAAATTAAATAAATAAATAAAACACGTACACACACAGAAAAAGACACTTTATTTTAGTCTTCGGCGAGGAAGCAGTGGATAAGGTCGTGTGCTGGTTGGGCCCTGTTGTCCATGATTTTGATAGCGACGACGAAACCTAAAATGTACTATTTCTCTGCGGCAGATTTCTTCATCATAGTTATAGGTAAGAGCTAGGTTCTTACAAAAGTCGACGATTGCTTTGAAAAATCATCGGCCGTCTTTGCCTGGTGACGATTGCCTCGAACCGGCAGTTTCGGTTTAAGAAATCATTTTTGGGAGAAGTTCCTTAATTTGTGTACCGCTCGGGTTTCAGTGCATGTCCAGACCACGGAGGAGCCCTGTTTCCTTTGCCCACTAAAAGCGGATTTGACTTGGTTCCCCACAGCGTATTCTTCTCTCCAAGATCAAGGGTCCGTTATATCTTGTCCATAGGTATTCGCAGGTTCCACTAGGATGATTCTCTCCGATAATCTCCCTTAATTTTTCCCTGGTCCATTCTTATCTTTCATATTGTACTTCAGCTTGGGCTTCTACTTTTTCGAAACAGATTAATCGAATTCAAATCCTACAAAACAAATCAATTAGAGCAATTTATGGTCTTCCATTTTGTTCATCAGTTTCTCATATTCTGCCTCGTCTTTTTATTTAAATGTCCGTCAGATTAGAGACTTGAATATTGCAACACTTGTTTACCGTTATCTTCTAGAAGATTCCCTACCTGCTGATTTTAAAAATCTTTTTTGCCTGAACAGTCAATTTCATGACTATAACACAATACGGCGGTCAAATCTTTCTACCATTTGTTATGCTTCTACAAGGTCTAGATTTTCTATTCGTCATACAGGTGTAAAAGTATGGAATTCATTGCCTGAAACTGTTAGAGTGTCCGAAGATAGGAAAGTTTTTAAAAGAGCTCTAAAAAGATTTATGTTATCTAGCAATTATATGTCTTCTGTCTGATTTAATTGATTCATTTTTGTTTGTGCTCGGAGGAAGATCAGACCCATGTCGCAAACCTTTTTTATTTTTCATTTTTTCTTTAGTCATATGTCTGTCGTCGTAAATTCTCGTGTTGTCCTTAAATTTTAGTGTTGATGTGTGATAGTTGTTCGTTCGTTTTTTCTTTACAATGCCTTAGGCTAGAATTGTATTTATAATTTTTACAAACCCACCAGAATTAGTGAAGCGTCGTTTTTTATGCCACTGGCATGTCTGATGCTTTTGAGAAACACCTGGTTTATTTATATTTGCCATTAAAATTGTACCTTACCTTTACCTTCCCTTATGAGTTCCGCTAGAAGATGCACACCTCGACAATAACTGTATGGTGCTCTGCCGTCCATATTTGGACAGAGAATATCGATTTGAATTTATGGAACATTAAAGAAATTGGACTTTCTGACCGAAAAGACACCCTGCAGCGCCATATGAAGCAGTTAACCTAAATGAAGGGGGGCGGAAATCCCTACAGCAGCCTTTTTATTTATGACAAATAGGGAAGCTTTTTAGTGGAGTATTCCTTGGTACAATCCACTCTTGTGAGCGCTGTAGCAGCTTTCGGCTTTCGATTTTCACCGTTTTTTGTGTCGCTCATAACTCGTGAACCAGTGCAGGCATCAAGTTCAAACTTGGTACACTTGTGGGTATTGGGGTATAATTGTGCATTTTGGGGGTCCCGCCCCCCAAACCCACCCGGTTCAGGGTTAAACGGGCCCAGATTGCCCAGTGAATAAGGTTCGTAACTTGACACGAGCTGGGCATAGGACGATGGAATTCCTTAGATCCTAGGGTTGGGAAATTACTTTAAAGTTGCAGCTTCCCCACCCACCCCGTTCATGGGTACCTTGGCCTAGTACTGTTCGGAGCCGGTGACAGGAATCAACAGGTATCAAGTTGAAATTTGGTAGGCTTGTGAGCATCGGGCTATCTCTTTGCTTTTTTGGGGGCCAAACCCCACTCCCACTTGGTTTAGGGGCAATTGGGCCCAGGATTTTTCATATTTTTAACTTGACAATAACTGGAGATAGGGCGATGAAATTCCTTGTGCTTTTAGATCTTAAGGTGGGGGAACATATATGCTGAGTTGAACCACCCTCCACGTTCATGGGCAAGTGGGCCCAAACTGTCCATGAGTTAAGTTTTTGACCCGTGACTGGAATCAAACTCTAAGCTGGTATACTTGGAGATATATATGTCTAGATACGCGTTTTGATGGGTCTCGCCCCCCCCCCCCCCACTACCACCCTCCCGTTCATGGGCAGCTGGTCCCACATTTCGTATGAGTTAAGTTCGTCTGTGACAGGTCTTAAGTTCAACTCTTGTATACTTGTGGATACATATATATGACGGTTTTGTCATATGATCGATGATATGCCGTTCTTAATCAAGTTGTGATGATTAGGCTACTACGATTTGGTTTATTGCACTTTGTATTACCTTGCTAATTGAAAACAGATTTAAAGGGTCGGACTTGCTCGCAAGACATTCAGTATCGAAAAAGATCTCCTTGGATTTCTGCAGTGATGAGGTTTGCTTACATGAAAAGCTTTTAAAGTGGGATGATTTTCAAATTAGGTTATTTCAGTACTTGCTTGGATATTGGGGATGTGAAATGTCTTGGTTCTAACGCTGTTTGTATACAAGATGTCAGAAACATTTTACTTTAATAATCTACGTTTGAACGCTTGCGCACGTGTTACATATTTAGGCTAAGCGTGACTTTTTATGTTAGCGACAAAGTTAAAACGAACTTGTTTATGAAAGCTACTTTTCGATTGAATTCTACTCTATTAACGTAAGGTAGAATTTTTATTTAACCGGAAATAGCAATAGAGTTATAGACAGCGCCAGACAGTGGCATACAAAAATGGCACTCAGTTAATAATATGATTTCTTATAAACAGATATTAAAAATACTAGCCTAAGGCGTTAACTATTGAACAAAAAAAAACAAATACACAAAAATAACGCCAGACAGTGGCATACAAAAATAGCACTCAGTTAATAATATGATTTCTTATAAACAGATAATAAAAATACTAGCCTAAGGCATTAACTATTGAACAAAAACAAACAAATACCCAAAAACTAACGATAGTTTCTGCGCGAGAATTTTAGACAATGACAAGGAAGCCTAAATATATTTCTGATCTATCAAACCAATCTTAACCAAACAAAAATAAAATAAATAAAGTAAGAAGATAAATAATATAAATAAAAAGATAATTAAACGTTGTTCATAATTTATTTGTTCACAAAAGCGTTTCCTGCTGCCAATCCTTTGCGTAAAATACGCTCGCTTTGTAAATACACCTTCAAAGAATCATACCTCTACTGTGTTGCCTACTAATGGATAGGTAGTGGAAAAGCTTTGTGGTAGTGGAAAACCTTTTTGTAAATTATGAACCCTGTTTAGAATAGAATTTTCGACAGCGGGAACGCCGAATTTCACTGTCGTCAACATAGAAATACACGGTTAGTCTAAATGTGTAAAAAAAAAAATCTCGTCAATCGTCGATAATTTGTCAAAAATAAAATTTAAAATAAAGGTATCTATATTCAAATAATGTATATAACGGCAGCGGATACGTCAGCTACGATGCTTCATCAGCTGATGCTTCAAAGTCAGCTTTGGCTCAATGAATATTATAAAGGTATCGATTGGCCCTTGCCAAGATGTCATTCTGTCCCTTGATTTCTCAAGTTATTTGACATTGTTTCAGGACCTGTCAGATGCACGATATATGTAATTTTCCGGGAAAGTGCTTTCTCTTGCTTAGGAGACAAAAGCGGAGTCCCATGTTTCTGTGCAGTTGTATTACGGATCTTCTTGTGCTTTTTCTTGCCTTCTGTAGGAGTAACAACGGCTTGTTCCGGGGTTGACCGCGCATGTTTGATAAGGTTTTACGCAGAGATGTGAAATTTCAGTAGATAACATCATCTAGGTGTTGTTTGCAAGTCTTAAAAGCAAAACCAACAAGATAGCTTCAGGGGGTCTTGTTTCTTGCCTTATATTTATGTTGTGTAGTTTGTGTAGTATGAATAAATGTGTGAATATAGTCTAACCGAAAAGGGCTGGGATAGGACAGTTGCAATTGCAATTGCGCATCTTCTGACTTTGTGTATACCGCATACTGTTTCCGCGCATACCGTTGTAAAAAAGATAACTATTTTTGCAAGAATTCAATTTATTATGAGCGCTATTTAAAATTTCCGATTTTTAAAGAAATGGCCTATTCCAGTTCCAAAAAACAAATAGTTCTCACACAACTCGCAAGCTCAGGTCGCCTAACGAGTTGACGAGAGGATGAGTATTAACTTTTGTTTTATTGCCCAATAGTCGAGCTTGTCTCCCCATTTGGGCAAGTCGAACTTATTGATACACAATAGTTGCGTTTTTGCAGATACCATGGTATCTGATACCACGGTCTAAAGTCGTTTTTGCAGTTATCGTGGTATCTGATACCACGATCAAAAGGCGTTTTTGCAGTCCTTTAAGGGTGTCATTCTAAAAAAAAATTTGATTCTGATTATTTATTAGACGACGATTACGATGAAGATGAAGAACTGGACGACGATATCGACCCTAATGATGACGCTTATGGTCTTACCTTTGGACACCCAGATCCATCAATGGACACAAACAGGGTGGAGGAGATACCAGCTAAGGAACCCAACTTCAGTGCCGTCCCCCTCAAGCCAGCTTTAAAGGTTAGTGAAAAGCCGGGTATATTCTCACTGCTGGGTTTCTACATAATTCTGAAATAATTTTTTAGCCAGCTTGAGAGCAGTTGCGCTCAGTTTAGACTTTCCGGTAAGATCCTCCCAATGATCGCAACCTGTTTGAAAGCATACACGACTCCCGGGCGAAGACTGCAGATCACTGGTACTAGATTAGAATAAAATAGAATAGTAATTTATTCGCTCACACTTTCACGGTTACAAACCCAAAATTGGTGAGTACTGTCGTTCAAAAATATATTAGTATGACCAGGGACCCATAAATTTCCTGTAATGACTCGCCATTCAGGGGGCTTGTCATCCCGAGCCTCACCTAGTTTCCAAAAATTCCGCTTAGGTCGAATCGGCGTTCGTGCTCAGATAGACAAAATTTGTTGGGACTATACAGCATGCCACCAGGTACCTAAGCTAGGACAAAAGATCCAGGATACTCTTCCATTACAGATAAATATTCCTAATTAAGCACAACAGCTGCGAAAAATCTTGTCTATCTGTATAGTCGGGTATTTTATCCCCGTGGGTATTTCTCGAACTATCTGACGCTCGGTCAAGAGCGCATCAAAATCTCTTATGAATGGCGAGTCATTGCAGGAAATGTATGGGTCCCTGGTATGACATATTTTAAATTTCAACAATCTTTGGTATAAAACTATTTTGGTAACGGCTGTGTTTGGCCGCTACTGGTTGGAATATTGGGACCTTAGTAGAGACTGCTCGCTCTTGCCTTTCCCTTACATTGTTGTATGTGGGAGGGAGAAACTCATTGTAGATGGGGTGCGAAATAAGTTTTTCACCGATCTCGAGGCATAGGTTCAGTCTCCGTTTCTCCAAGGTATCAATTGTGTACTATAGCCAGTGTCAGTCAGTGCAGCATGTAGTTGGAGGCAAGCCGACGCCCGCTATTTGTCTACCCAGGCTTCGCTGAGAACTCTTTTAGGGCTGCAGGGTCTTCTAGCCCCTTCTCGTAGAACCGACTGGTCACATCGTATAAGGAAGGCTGCAGTCGGGTCTCGGGAAATCGCGCCCCACGACTCGGCTACCAGGACTTCTTTAAAGCATCTGTCTTACCAGTAATACTAACGCAACCTACTTCCATAATCACTCCAAATATTTCTAAACCGGAGACTCCAATTTCATATGGTACATTCTAACCTCTCTAACAACAGCAGGCTGCTTTTCTCACTTGCCGTGTCTTGCTACCTTCGATGTGTATCACGCTGTCGACGGTTGTCTGCGAGAAGTTTTTCCATCAGAAAACCGGTTATGTAAATTGTTTCCCTGTTTTCGCCACAAGTCAACGGGAAAAGGCTTAAAACAGCCAAATCCGTGGGTTATTTGTTGAAAGCACAGCCTAGTTTTAAAGTATTCAAATATTTTAAAATACTGTAAGTTTTAAGAGTAAATAGTGCGAGGGGTCCTTTAAGTATTGGGTTGATTTCGCAAATCTCGGTCCGGTGATATTGTAACCAAATGGTAAACATGGCTCCTGGCAACTTTTTTCTACACTCATAGCTTGGGCCTTCCCCGGAAACAGAACCAGCACAAGAACATACAGCTTTTGGCGTTGGAGAAGAGAACAGAAAGAACCGATATCTAAAAGTCGTATATATCCTTCCAGTTACACACTGATTGCCTGGCTGTGGCAGGAGTGTGAAATTCTTGTGGTTATGTATTCTTGCTGTTTTGAGATGGGATAGAAGGAGGGCAGCTGATTGCCTCATCTTTCTCAGCGAAACCATAAGGGATCAACAGCATTTCGGATTGTATTGAGCAAATTCACTGAGAGCTTCTGTACCTTAACCCCAGCGCTATACACTACCCTTTGGCTTAGATAAAGTAACGTCAATGGAAATTGAAATGGCATACAACAAGAATATGTAATGCTCAATGGTTTGAGTGAATGAATCTATTTATTTGCCCACTTCTGTAAAATAAAAATAGTGAAGTACATAGAGAAAAGAAAGAAATACATCTTAAATTAGAATTCAAATTTACACTTCAAACAAACGGACAAGACCGTGATGCGGAGAAAGACTTGGTCCCTTACTGTGTTTTATCCTTTGCTTGTCTTTGTTCATGCTACTAAGTAGTTTCCATCACAAACGCTTGCTACGTTCGGCAAACATTCAAACAAACAAACAAAAAAATTAAGAAAATATGTGACAGCCATTGGCGATCAAAACTGCAACTATTGTTTGGAACAGGTGTCTTTAAACCCTATTGTCCTATTCACGAAAGCATATGAAGTGATTCAGCAGAAATCAGAAAAGCCGCAGCAAAATGAAATAAGCTGAGGATCAAACCGTCCTTCGCAACACTTCATTAACATTGCCCACAATTCGATCTTTGTGCCTCCACAATAGCCGTTCGTGGTATGATCCATTCCTGTAACTATCACAGTCTTTATGAATGTAATACTCGCAGTCTTTTCGGTAGTGTTGCATATGCGCAACCATCGTTGACACATAGTGTCGGGAACATGGTCCCAGGCACTTGCCTTCAAAATGATGGTCCACTCTGAACACTTTGTCCGTGTTGTGCAAGGATTTGTAGTGGCCGATTGCCTTTTCGTCAACGAAGTATTTTGGGGATCGGAGTGACCGTTGCAAGTAGTGGAAATAGCACGGCACGTCGTCCTGACACGACGTCTCGTTGTCCCAGAAGTAGACGTCGGCGAAAGAGAATGTAGTGCTGTTGGCAGGCAATGTTTTGATCATTTCGAGCCACGACTCTTTTTGTTTGGGAACGATAATTTCGTCTAGGTCTTTCACGATGACGTATTGGTGCTTGTTCATGTTTCTCATGTAACAGTCGTTCATGGGTAAGACTTCGTGTACCCATGCGCGAACAGTACCGTCGAAAATCTTTTTTCGTATCTTGCGGCTGTTTGGTAAAGGCCCGGGTATAGTTATCGGTATGATTTCGACTAACCCACGATCGACGTAGAGTTTGAGCGCTTGCATTGTCCGTTCGTGTAAGGCATAAACGTAGATCGAAACCTTTTCTGATCCGTAAATCCTATTTATCTCAAGCCATTCACTTAGCTGGACGGTAATGTCTTCTTCGTATTGAAATCCTTTTGAGCAAATGGCTATACCCTGCTTCCGTTTTGAGGCGCTGTAATACACGCGAACATTGTTGTGCAGTCTCTTACATTCGATATCCGACACGGACACTGATATGGGTATCAGGTTGTTGAACTGCTCTGGGATCCTGCAGGAAATCATGACGGGGCTCAGGAATTGGGAGAAGGCGTGATTCAGCTTAGGCTCAGGGGTTCCGTAGAGATAATGGAGCTCAACTTGTTCGGAAACGAACGGACGCGATTTTGCCGATGCCCAAAAGTGGCACTTGATAGTTCTTCTATTCAGACGGTTGCTGGTTTCTCCCAGTAAGTGCACAGTTGGGCCCTTTTGAAGCGTTCGGTTGTCATAGTGGGCGCTGAAGAGGTATACATTCGCATTCGAAAGGGGCGCAACTTGCCAGTGCGAGTTGTCAAAAAGAATAGTTTGCACAGAAGGGAAAACGTCACAAGTCCTAGCAAAGCTCGAGCTTTCAAACGCTTCGTACGGCACGTATGGATTTTCTCGCTCAAACGCTTCACGCGGGGGCAATGTTATCTCCTCGCTTATATATGTGGACTCCGTTTTTCGTCGCAAACTGCTCAGATGTAGCATGCCAACGTTGCACACCACGATTAAAACACCTGAAAACAGCACAGCTTTGAGTAGCTTATTCCTAGTAATGATAGCCATTTGAACCACTAATCGTTACATGCAAAAAGACCGGCACATATGGTGACATCTGCTATGAAGGCTGAAATGTAGCAGGTGATGTCGAATCACTGTAAATTGTGGAACTAAAACGACAAAGTGAGCAAATGGTGTCTGAGCTGAGCTCGCGTCGACAGTGTTTGAAGTCACCGAAGCATGACATTACTGAGGCTTGAATTGTTATGGAGTACTGGTATGGAACTGTTTTTGAAAGAATAGTGGTCGGTGTTTCATCGGTTACCGTGATTCGATTCGTAATTTGTATCCCGATTTGTGTATTCTCTCTTTTTCTTGTCTACGTGGGTCGTATACATTTCTATTTATTTTTGGGATCCCAAAACGTAAGTGGAGGGATACCTATGACATCGCAAAAGTTGTCCGTCCGTCCGTCTGTAAGCACAACTCTCGAAGGGAATGAGATATTTTGATGAAACTTGGTGTGAGGGTGGTTTGGGTCAAAAGTAAGGTCGAGTTCGTAGATGGGCTTTGTAGCCCTATATTTAGGGGTGGGGGAAGGGGTTTAAATTAAGGGGCAAGCAAAATGTTTTTAAACAGCTAATGGGACAGTCGACTATAGGGTAAGAAGGCATGCTGATCACGATGGTGGAAACCATTTTCTCGCCGGACAAGTAGTTCGCCCGGAATCCGGACAAAACCGGAAAGTTTGTTGAAAGTAAAAGTTTTATTTGAAGTTGATTGGATGTCCGATTTAGGGGTAAGAAGACATGCTGAACTCGATGGTGAAAACCCTTTTTTCGCCAGACAAGTAGTTAGCCCGGAATCCGGCCAAAACCGGAAAATCTGTTAAAAGTAAAAGTTTTATTTGAAGTTAATTATTTGTTCGGTTTAGGGGTAAGAAGACATGCTGAACACGATGGTGAAAATCATTTTCTCGCCGGGCAAGTAGTTCGCCCGGAATCCGGCCAAAACCGGAAAATTGTTAGAAGTATTTGTAACTGATTAGATATCCGATTTAGGGGTAAGAAAAGATGCTGAATCCGTATATGAGTCATTTTGTACCCGGACATATAGTTCGCCCGGAATCCGAACCGGAAAATTTGTTTTAAGTTACATTTTAATTTGAAGTTGATTAGATGTTCGATATAGGGGAAAGAAGATACGCTGAGTTCGATTTTAGCTTTTTGCCGGACAGGTAGTTCCGGAATTCGGTCGAAACGGGAAATTTGCAGAAGTAAGGCAGGAAGTTTTCGTCAAAATAGATATGACTCATAGGGGTAAACACAAACATGCTGAATCCATATCTGAACTTGGTTTTCTCAGAGGATTAGCTTTTGGCCTTAATCTGTTTCTGAATTTTAATAGTAAAAATGTTCAAGGAGTCTGGCGAAGACTGGATCTGGCGTAGACAAGACCCAATTGTCTGGATCAAATATTGAATTTTAGATCCCATCGAAAGCTTTGGTCTTGTGGTTAGGAATGGTCAGTCATTACCATGTGCTAGTGGTCTATTAAATACACTATCCTATACCCATCGTCATCATACAACATCTGCTGGGGATCTGGTTGTACCTCAGGGTTAAGCAGATTTATAACATTTGTGAAAACCATCGATCGCGAACTGTCTTTTCTCTCTTTTGTTCTTTATTTCTTTTTCTTCCATTTACTCCGTTCTTGTTCAGTTTGAATGTAACGGGTTATAAAGAATATACATACATACATACATATTTAATTCCAAATATATGGATTTTAACGCAATTAGGTTTTGTTTTGGTGGACCCTAAATAATCCGATTCAGTGTTTGTATGGCACTTGCTCTTCGGCCAAGTGCCATATAGTGATTCCAGTTTCTGTCCGTCGGTCGGTCGGTCCGGATTTTGCTAGTTTGGGCACTTCCACATTAGCTCGTTTGCAGTCGTTTGCATGATCTGACCATCGTGGGGGGGGGGGGGGAGTGGAGGGATGGGGAATTCCGATTCCAGTGGCATTCATAACTTTAAAATGGGCGATCGGATTTGAATGAAACTTGGCAAGTGGAAGAGGTGTCGTCTCAGACGTTCCATATCAAGTCCGGCCCGGATCCGATACATTTTTTTTGTTGTTTGGGGGGGGGGGGGGTGAGGGGGCATCGGCATTTTCGTGAAATGCTTAGCGTCGAGGGATCGGGACGGAATGGGGGGGGGGGGCTTTGTGACCTGCATAAAAACCAAACGTATGGGCCAACTGGGATGCAAGTTGGACAGTATCGAGCTTATGCGGCCTAGTTTGTTATTTGGCGTCCGGACCGGAACCGGCCATGGTAGGAGGAGGATGAAGCGGAAACCGGAAATTTGCAGATTTGCTCCGATTCGAGTTAAACTTGAAGGACGAGAAGAGGAGATGTCAGAGATCCGAAGTTTATGTGTCCTAGTCGTATTTGGCCACAGTGGGGGGAGTTGGAGGGGAATCCCGGAAATTCTGTGGCTCACATAATAAGCCTGTGATCTCCTAAATGATGCTCGAGGTCATGAACTTTTCTGCGACAGAATTTTAAATGTTAACGCTTCACGTCTTCTTGACATTCCTGAAACCGAAGTCACTCAATTTTCAGCTCCGATAGACCCCTTTGGTCGCCGGACGCGAAGACAACAAAATCCTGTTTACCTCAGTAGTATTTATTTATTATTTATTTTCAGAGGAAAGGCAACAGTGGAGGTGCCGGAAACCCTGGTGTAAACTTCGCATCTTCGTCGACACCGACGCCGTCTCAGGAGACGAAGGGGGTCGCGACGACAAGAGAAGTCACGACGTCAAGGTTTGAGAGTTTTTTTTTTTTCTTCAAGCGCCTGATCCTCCTCCCCGGGGTTAGTGAGATTGGAAATTGTGGAGTACATTAGATTGATACTTGTTTTCATATTATGCACCAATAAACAATCGTACGCGTTTGCAGCTGAAACTAAAAACGGTTAAAACCAAAACAAAGAGACACAGTAACACAATTGTGCCATTTTTCGTTAACATGTTGAATAAAATGTTAATGTAACGTTAAAGCTGCTTTCACATTGACGCGTTTGCCTTTCACACTGAGCTACGCAAGCCTTGCGTTGCGCTTGCGACGACGCAACGCGGAGCTTGCTCTTAAAAAATTGACGCAACGCAAGGATGGAACTGAGCTCTGTTTTTACGTTGCGTCCGACGCGTACGCATCAGATTTTTCAGTTTGTTTTTCACTGAAATGGAAGTTTTTGAAGAAAAACTAGTAAAACTAGTTCAAGAGAGACCTGGACTATATGATGAAAAGGTCCCTGACTATCGCAACAAGACTCTCATTAATAATACATGGTTATCAATCTGTGAGATCATCAACAAGGAGTTTAGCAAGAGCATGACTGGTAAGTTGACCCTACTTTGTATCACATTACATTTAATTGGGTCTTGTTTCCTTCAAGTAGCAAATAGTAATAATAAAATATTACCTATAAACATTCTACAAACTGTCTGAATTTGCCTATAGGCTCCATGTTCAGTCCAGGCATCATTTTAAGTCTTCATCAGAACTAGCTATTTTCTGAAAACGCAACGCACAAGCCTTCACGGTGTGAAAGGTCCGACGCAAGACAGACGCAACGCTGACTCTACGCAAGCGTCTTGCGTTCTCAGTGTGAAAGCCGCAATGGGTATCCCTCCTAATATTTGTAGTATTTAGTATTTATGTAACTCGTGAGTGTTTAAAAGAATGAAATGTTTGTAAAGACAATCAAATTAGCTAACTAGCAAGTTTCTGTCTAATAAACCTTACTTACTTACTTACTTACTTACTTTACACGGTGTCATGTGCGTCCATTTGATGTGATAAAATTCAACTGTTTGGGAGTAAACTATTCGGTGAATTTTTCAAGAACGAATCACCATTCTCTCAACGTCACTACGAAAGTCTGTTGTGAACAAATAAAAATGTTAACAGAGCCAAAATAATACAAAGATCACCTGGCTGTTCTAGTTACACTTAAAATGTCCGGTAAGAACACCCGTACGGAAACTCCCCCTGAAATCGACCCAGACAAAATGAAACAGATTTCGACCCGATTTCAGGTTACTTTCTTCCTGGAATCGACCGAAATTTTGGCCTCCGCTCTGCCCGAAATCGATCTTTCGGGCAGAACGGAGGCCAAAATCGACCTTTCGGGTAGAGCGGAGGCCGAAATTACGGTCGATCCTAGGAAGAAAGTAACCTGAAATCGGGTCGAAATCTGTTTCATTTTATCTCGGTCGATTTCAGGCTTGAAATTTCCGTACGGGCATCAAAATAGGTGTTCGGGTCTTCTGTCGCATCACTTAGCGGAAAGTAGCATCGTCAAAAGTTCAGGATCAGGTTCATTTACTGATATACTTACTTCTACAAAAATAAAAATGGCCTTATAGGTCAACTGATAACTGATCTACCTACAAAACATTGTTCACATCCAGAGTAATGTGTTATTCGAATAGTAGGCTTCTCTACTTTAGAAGACAGAAGGAAAGTCTTTGATGCGCATGTTGAGGCGTTCTTTGTTTCAGACAGCCTTCCTTACCTGCTAGTACCAACATTCTTGCAGGTTTCGTGACTGCACACAAACGGCGGTTTTCACAGCCTTAGTGTTTTCGATAAAGAGAAGCAAAAACCGCGTTCTATTTAGTCTCCCTTGTCTCGGCCGTGTCGTCTTGTAACTGCCTTGTCAAGGTGTAACGCTTTTTTATTTAAATCTTGTCAGGTGAATGACTCTGCAGACACATACCAGGAATAAACGCAGTAAAAGATTTTAGCCGAGACTTGCTCACAAATCAAGTCATCATTCATTGGGCCATGTCCGACATGGCACTGACAATTGTCAGCTGACACAGCAAATACAACGGCATTAAGGAGACAGGCAAGATAAATAAAACGGCATTCGGCTGACAGGGCCGAAACAGGATCAACACGAGGCTAAAAAGAGCACGGCTGAAGCCGTAATGACTTTCTGTTGGTTTTCGCGCTGCTGCTGAAAGTTCCCCAGCCCTCTAGCTGTCTTCACTCTTGTAGCTTTCTCGGGAAGTGTTTCCAGGTTGAAAGCTCTGCCGAAAATGGGACGGTCTAAAATCAGAAATAGATTCATGAAACGTGGCAGATTTGGATAGAAGACATTGATAGATTGGAGTAACCACTGGCTTAGCTGCTCTAGCGTAAGGTGTTGTTTCTAGATTCTAACTTTCGATGGGTTTTCGCGGTAAAAGAAAGTGGGGAAAGGAAAGCGATTCCCAGGAGACATAGAAGACACTTCCTCCGAATTTCGTCGTGTGATTTGATTGCTTGATAGTTGCCTTAAAGCACAACTCTTACTAGAAATGATCTTTTGCCTATGAAAGTTTTTTTTTTTTTTTAAATACCTTTACTTTCCACCTGAAATTAGCGATTTTCTTGTTAGCGCTTGTCGACTCTAACCAGCCTTCCTGCTCTCCGACGCGGCGGGTGGGAGCAAAGCGTTTGAAAACTGAATGCGCCGTGGTTAAAAAGTTGTAAAACTGAGTAAAAAACAGAAGATTCTCATATCCTTATGTTTGAAAGAGTTGCCAGCGGGCATTAAAAACTCCGGCTAACTTTGCTTTGTGTGACGGGCAAAACTCAGCATCGCCGAAAAAGCGCTAAAATTCGTAGGCAGAAAACGAAACAATGGAGAAAGGTGGGGATTTTAGAAACTTATAATTCCACAAGGGAGCTAGGTATACTATAAAGGGTAGAATAAGCAAGAGGGATCCTTTAACTGTAATCCGGGAATTTCACGCAAACCATCCTTGAAACTTTCAAAAACTCTGGGACGAAACCAGCTTGATCCTTGTATTATTTCGACGAAGGTATTTAGGTTGTTCAGCTTACGGGTTTGTTAGCTACATATGAGCTAACTGACGGATATGTGAAGTGCCGGTGTTCAGTTTAAATGTTTACTATTGATGAAATTGCTGTCCGGCTTTTAAGGGCTCCGTCTTCCCATTCTGAGACCCACGCACATCTTGTCAGCTTAGGCAATATTTTATGGTGAGCGGAGGGGCTTCCACTTCTCAGCCCCATGGACCCGATAGCAAGAAGTCTTAAACCCCGTTCATATTGAGCGTCAGTGCGACGCGTTGCGTCTGCGCTCCACCTGCGTTGCACTGCTTATCATGTCTTTCACGCCTGCGCGACAAGCGTTGCGTCTGCGCTCCACCTGCGTTGCACTGCTTATCATGTCTTTCACGCCTGCGCGACAAGCTTGCAACAAACGTCGGCGCATCAGTGTGGAAGGGACTTTCGAGCAGCTTCTCACGTGGGGCCGAGCCGATAATGTGTTTTGCCGAAACATACGTGCCTAGGCGCGTCAGCCGCGCATAGATTCTGCAATTCTTTTCTTCAGTGCTAACTATCTGTGTTTTCTTTCTTGCTACAGAAGACCATCTTTGCGGATTCGATTTAGGTAACTTTTTAATGATTACGCATTCTTCCTTGTACACTGTAAGAAGCTTCCCCGAGTAAGGATTAAAGTTAACTGCAGTATTTGCTACTGGGATTAATCTTATATCTACTGGGATAAGATTAATCCGAATTAGAGATAATCTTATGTCAGTAGAGGCAAGATATCCCAGTAGCAAATACTGCAAGATTTTTTTTCACAGTGTATATCCAGTCCATGATCACTGGAAAATGTATCATTTCATGCATGCGAGAAACCAGTAGTATCGCCCTCATCCCACCTAATTTCGATCCAGGAGTTTAGTGAGTGATAAGAGTTTGCAACAGTACCAAAATAAAAGGAAGAAGAACCACCATTTTTGAGTTTAACGAATAGGGCTTTAACTTTTGTTTGATCAACTCGGGGAAGGGTGCTGAACAAGCTATTGTATAATAGACTGCTGACAAAATTAAAGATCATGTCGAGTGCTTGTCAGTACCAAAATAAAAGGAAGAACAACCACCAGTTTTGAGTTTGACGAATAGGGTTTTAACTTTTGTTTGATCAACTCAGGGAAGGGTGAACAAGCTATTGTATAATAGACTGCTGACTATATTAAAGATCATGCCGAGTGCTTGTCAGTACCAACATAAAAGGAAGAACAACCACCAGGTTTGAGTTTGACGAATAGGGTTTTAGCTTTTGTTTGATCAACTCAGGGAAGGGTGAACATCATGTCGAGTGCTTGGCCGGAGGACTACGAAAGGGTTTCCATTGTGCCCCAACCCTTCCCTTAACTGCCGTCATTTGTACGTTGTGTCTGCCCGTATCCTATTTGCTATTTTATTCTTAAAATTACCTTAAATTGCATTGTCCAGCGACAAAGGTGGATGGTCCTCCTGTGGTTCACGTAAAAGGGACTTAAAAAGGGGACTTTAAATCCAGGAACTTAAAAAGAATAGACGCGCCATCAAAAGTGATGTTCTTTTTTTCAGCACCAAGCCGCTCCGATTCGGATTGTCCATTTCTACTGGTAACAATGAGGCCAAGGAAGTAGCACAACAACGGCCGAATTTCTTACCCCTCTCCATACCCACCCCCCTCGCTAATATTCCAACCTCCCGGGAGGATGATACAGACAGCAATTCATCATCTGAGGGGCCTATATTGTATCGAGAGGATGATGGTACAGGTATGTGCTGGATATTGTAGTTTAATGAATGTTACTGACTTTCCTAAGTGCTCTTCCACTTCTCGTTCTTCTTATTTTTAAATTTCTAGTTATTGGATTGCTCCTGCTCTACAGGTGCTTTCGAATTTGAATACTCTAAGATAATTTCGTAAACCACGTTGGCCTGACATATCACAAAAAATCAACGAAGAAACCAACGAAAATGGGGTTTGTAAAGGCCAACGAAGATTTATTCAAACAATGTTTACAACGGGTACGTCAGCTACGATTCTTCACCAGCGATATTTCGGCCCTTTTTGGCAAGGGTCCTCGTCAGGCTGTCAATCCTCTGGTTCAACTTTGGGGAAGGAAACAAACCTGTAATCACCTGTAATAATGTTTACAGGTTTGTTTTTCTTCCCCGAAGTTGAACCAGAGGATTGACAGCCTGACGAGGACCCTTGCCAAAAAGGGCCGAAATATCGCTGATGAAGAATCGTAGCTGACGTACCCGTTGTAAACATTGTTTGAATAAATGTTTCAAAGTCAGCTTGGGCTCAAAGAATATTTACCAACGATTATACTGAAATAAAAGGCGAGTATTTCTGGAGGACACCCGCCTCCCTTCTTCAGCGCAGACAGAAAATTTCGAGGGAAAATGCCAAAATGAGGATGAAGATCAACAACCAAGAAAACGAAAACAAAGCAGAAAACCAACAAAAACCGAAAATTAAAACGAAATTGGAAGAATTGAAAGCCTAAAATAAAGACAAAGACAGCGAGTCACTCACCAATACCTGCGAATAACAATTACGACTGTTCTCGGCCGGTACTAGCGAGTTTTCAGTATATTCGTTGGTAAGGTAAGGTAAGGTACAGTTTTAATGGCAAATATAAATAAACCTGGAGTTTCTCAAAAGCATCAGACATGCCAGTGGCATAAAAAACGACGCTTCACTAATCCTGATGGGTTTGTAAAAATTGGCCTTTACAAACCTCATTTTCGTATGTTTCTTCGTTGATTTTTTTTGGTTGAATACTCTATATGAAAAAGTCCGAATGCGCCGGTGAACCTCGGGAAGAACAAGAAACGTCACCCAAACGAACCCTACAAATTGATTCAGAACCTGTGTAAACTAATCAACATCGTTTGTTGTGACGTTTATAGCTATTCGCTGGGTACATGGCGATTTCATGGGCACAAATTTAGTCATCAAGATACGTTTATCGTCAGTTGAAGCCCCTGTCGGCCTCATAAGTTGTATATGTAATCACTTGGGTCTAGAAGTTCGAATAATACTACGAAGAGAAATTTGAAAAGTTTGCCTCTGCATAAGAGATACGATGTTTCACTGCGTAGAATCGAGCATTGCATATTACCCCGCAAAAATTGCGCTCATTTGACAAAAACGACGCTTCAACTGACCACGCTACGGCGCTATTTCGAATTTCGTGGCGTCATTTTTGTGAATGAAGCGCGGCCGCACTCTTAGCAGCCTAGATCACGCTTGACATTAAACAGCTGAGCTGGGTTAGGGCGAATGAACGAGAACGACTAGAAAAGCAAGATCCAGAGCAGGCGGGCTGGTTATTATAAGAATGTGTTGTTTTTTTGTCTTATCTTGTCATGCACTTAGAAGCTGGTTTTCCCGAATCAAACCCCAGCACCAAGTGTCAGTCAGTTCAATCCGAGATTGCACTTGTCAAAACTCCATAGCCCAGAGCGCTCCATAGTTGAAGCTGTGTTTTCCCACCAACCACGGTCATTCCTTACTGATGTAAAGCACAAGAACCTTGAAGAAGTTCTTATTCTGAACTCGAAAGGAGTCTGGATTGCAAGAACCCAAGGAATCTGTCCCTTAAACAACTCGAGTTCTCCAAGAGAACTCAGCCGTCACATATCCACGTGACCTAGAAAAAACCTACAGGAATTTGTCACAGGAACCACCGTTGCTCTCAGAGCAATGTGCCCTTACGAGCGCAAGTTCAGCCAGTATGCGCTCACGCAATTAACTGCATCTTCCCTAAGGCTATTCAAGGTGTCAACAGCTCGAATAGTTACGTCGCTACTTTCGAGGTAAATATGCCTGAAGGTCTACTTTAATGGACGCGTGGACCCTATAGACACTTATTACTCAAACGATTTCTTTTCCCCATGTACTGCTTTTGCCATGCTTTATGAAACCCTCGTTACCGTAAATTAGCTTAAATCGCATTGTCCAGCAACAAAGGTGGACGGTCCTCCTGTGGTTGTCGTTGGTTTGAGTGATGTTAGTCACACATGGTATAGGGACTGGCTTTTGGTTAATGTCTGGTAGAGGATTCCGGGGCATCCCACTCGTATTTCCAGGGTTTGGCTTCCCACTCCTTGTCAAGCTTGGATTTGAATGAGTCCATTGTCTGTGCACTGACTGTGTCCTCTGACAGGGTGTTCCAGTTTTGCACCACTCTAGTTGAGAAGAAGTGGTTTCGGGTCCTAGTGTGAGCAAATGGCTTTGGAATCGTCTTACTATGTCCACGAAGAGTTTTTTCAGCTTGATTTGTAGAGGTGTAGAGGTGAGGCAAGACTTGATTTTGTATGAGTTTGTACGTTTGTATAACATCACCTCTACGTCTTCTGTATGCCAAGATTGGTAGTTTCAGTTGTTGCAAGCGTTCTCTCTATGGGACATTCTTCATGCCTGAGACCAATTTGATGGCTCTCCTCTGGACTTTCTCAAGCACTTCACAGTCTTTCTTGAAATATGGGCTGACAACTGACATTCCGACTTCTAGCTCGTGGCCTCATTTGCGATAATGTAGGCTATTTTTATTTATAAACTAGCATTTCCCATTTCTTTTCTAACCGTCATTCTTTGTAGATGCACCACAGAACAATCAAGCGGTGAAGCTGGCGCGGAAGGAGAGTCTTAACGTCAAACTCGCCCTCCGGCCAGATCCGCAGACTCTGATGGATCGAGGAATTCTCAGACTCCAGTCAGATCAAGAGCGGGAAGACTTCAAACAGCAAATCAGTGCCAAGTTAACACGGTAAGGATTTCTGTTTTCTTGGCCTGCTAAAACATGTTTCGAAGAAAAATGCCAGTAGAACAGAGAGTACATATTTTGGGGTCATCGTCAGTTCGAAAGCGAAAATTAGTCGTTAGACGTCATGAAAATACTTTCCGCGAAGGTGGATTTTGTAGTTGCGGTTTTGTATCTCTCCATTTATTGGGGGGGGCGGGGGCTGGCATCAAGGGGACTCGGGTGCATAGTTCGGCCGGAATCCGGAGAGAAAAACGGAAACTGGGTAGTCTGTAGACCTAACAGCTTCTCGAACAAGGTATGTTTTAGGGAGTGTGTTGCTAGGTTGGTTTGGGGCTTCTTGGCCATCTTGGGTAGTAGGGACAAAATATATTATTTTTGATATTTAAGTGGAACGTGTCCTAGGCCTAGATGTTCGGCAAACAAACCACCCTGGGCGATGGAGGCTCTGGAAAGGAGTTTGTTGGGTTCTGTTACCGATAGCAAGCTGAAGGTGTGGGGGATGATGCGGGTCTTCTTGTTGTCTCTAGCAGTAGATGCGTTTTTGCAGATACCATGGTATCTGTTACCACGGTAACTGGATCTGCAACTAGTCGTTCTTACAGTTACCGTGGTATCTGACACCACGGTTCCCGATGAAAAATCTGTCTCAAAATAGTAGTATGAAGTTGTACGAAAAAGTAGCATGCAGTACCAACTGATGCTACTAATGCTTCTACTTCAAGGATACTGTGTTACTGCATGCTACTATTAGCAAGACTCGATGCTAC
This sequence comes from Branchinecta sandiegonensis, assembly GCA_030848855.1. NCBI lineage: Eukaryota > Metazoa > Arthropoda > Branchiopoda > Anostraca > Branchinectidae > Branchinecta > Branchinecta sandiegonensis. The sequence goes on from JAUPMV010000009.1 coordinate 7,922,348, forward strand.
TGTGGCAAGACAGGATGCTACTGGATACTACTGCTTACGATTGGACCCGTCTGAGGCACATTAAATGATAGTATTGTTTGCTATTACATAGTATTACATGCAACTTTTTCGTCCTACTATCATACAACTACGCAGACTACACATTTTTCATCGGGTTTCTCTGCTAAAGTGACAGTCGCCGAAATTACGCTTTTAGAAGTCATCCGTAAGGAAAAACTGATTTACAGTTCCGTCAATAGATTCCAAACTTCTTAATCACCAATTTTACAAAATCCTAGTCTCTGTTACTGGTAATGATGAAAGTGAAATGGACCATGGTATCTTAATATCAGATACCAGGATAACTGCAAAAACCCCTTTTGACCGTGGTATCAGATATCACGGTAACTGCGAAAACGACTTTTGACCGTAGTACCAGATACCATAGTATCTGCAAAAATGCAACTAGTATTTCCGGCCAGCTCTAAGACTTCATTGGCCGAGTATTCCGTGACGCCTGCTAGGTAGACTGGGCTCCGGTACCGCTCTGTGTAGTTGACATTTCTCATGGTACGGTGGATTCTGCAGAACGGATGTCAGTCACTGTTAAAACGGGACCACTGCCCTTCCCTTGACTTTCCCTCCTTCGCCACGTCCAGACGTGATGGCCACAATTTTGACACCGAGAATTCGGTAGTGCTGCACATTTACAGTAGAAGTTCGTGGACTTGGAGGCATAGAAGATATGCACAATATCTTATTCGTGTTTTGTTTTGTTTTTTCGCTAAAAGGATAATCAAGCCGAAGCTCGGTAAAGCTGCCGCAGGATTCGTGCCCGTAGTTTACGCACGTTAAACTTGTACGTCGTCAAATTTATTTTCTTACCTTTGGCCTGCAAGACGACTGGCTTATAATAAGTAAATAATAATATTAATTAGTAATGTAATTAAATATTTAGTAATATAATATAATAATAATTAATAAGTAATGTACATGCCTCAGTTCTGTATCCACTGACACATTGTCTCTTGTTGTCGTGCTATTTCGCTCATTATATTTCTCAGCCATAGGTGGTGGATTTACATTCACGATAAATGCGAGCGTTTTTTTCGCTCATTTTTGCCCCAGAGATTGTTTGCAGCAAAAATAGGTAGAAACAAGCTCGGATTTGAAAACACGTAGAATTTTATGCGAAAGGTTAGTGCACGATAACTCAGTCCCATCATCTATTCCAATAATCGACTTTTCTTCTTTTTCGCAATCGGTCTTGTATTCGAGTCCAGTTCATTTATTTTTACACATTCACATTTCTGAATAAGATCAAGAACAAATAAATCAATCGAACATCCATCTTTGGTCCCATGCAGCGACACTGGACACCCGACGAAAGAGCAGAGCTAGAGGTACTTGCTTGGCTTTGAGTTGATGACCGTCTACTTCCCTCTTCGCCGCTGCGCATACCAGAGGAAAAGACTGTAGCAGGCGTGCAGGACCCGCTTTGCAGCGCGTCACATTTGACGTCGCATTGGTAGACAACCAATTGGCATCTCGACATTTCTTCTCCAGGGCTCTACTGCGATACACCTGTTTGAAGAGGTAACGAATTGTGACGTTCCGCGTAGCTCCTACGGTCGTTTGCATCGGGAATATATTCGACTCCACATGGTCGTGTTACAGAGACAGGGAGGCGGAGGTTCTTGTGCTTATTTGTTCTTATTAAATTGCTTCATAGCAGAGGGTGCGGTCGATCAACGAAGCCCAGTTCGAGGTTTACTGCGGGCAATTAAACTTTAACTGAAAAGCCAACTTATTTTTGTGTCACTTAACTGAATAGACTGAACAATTTGGATTCTGCTAAGGGATTTTTTTATTTTCCACTATGTGCTCTAGCTATGACGTTCAGAAAATCTGCGGCCGTCCCCACAACGTAAATTTTACTATGACGCGGGAAATTTTAATCTTAACGCAAACGCGGCTTTTCAATGGGCAGTGGTGAGCTTGGTGAAGAATGCTTAGTGCCTGAGCAAAAAAAAAATCATAAATCTTTCTGGTAAGCCGTACAACACAGATACAAGCGCATAGAGGTACCACAAATCACACGGAAATTCCACTATTTGAAAATTGATTATTCGTAAATAGTGGAAGAACGAAGTAACGCATTTTCAGCTGGTCTTCAAGCCAATTTAAGTGAAAAAGTTGTGGGTTACTAAATTGTCCTATCCCAGCCCTTTCAGTTAAACTTTAAAGCTGCATTTGTTTACGATTTTCTTTCCTTTACAGGAGGCTAAGTTTACGGCCGACGTTGGAAGACCTAGAAGAGCGAAATATTTTGAAAAGTGAGTATTTCTGCTTTCATTTCATGTACCAAATTGTAGGTCTACCTGACAATAAAGTTGATTGTTAAACAGTTAAGAAAAAGTACATTTTTGGTAAGTTCTGCTGCAGTAATATGTCGACATTACTCTAGGGAAATGTGGAATTTCTCTGTCTTTGCTGTCTTGTCCTGCTATTTTTCGGAGCATCAGGGGGGAGCATTGATCGATTGTTCCCATTTTCCAACAGTGTTTTTTCCAAAGTTTTAGTATCAGTTCTGTTCTTCGGTTGTAGAGGCTCGGGATTCTCAACACAGACAGTGCTTGCTCGCAAGACTGATAGCCATGTTTCGCTATCGACATGACGAAATGTTCATGTAATACCTTGTTGAACATCCATTACTGTCATGCTGCGTTGAACACGAGTTGAACACAATGCATAGTGTTAATCGTACTATTCTTCTGAGTATGAGGCAGAACAAGATTGAAAGGAATACTGTCAATCATAAATAATTAAAACATAAATCAAAATTCAAATTCGTTTATTTCCATGATATCTTTTGACAAAAATAGTGGTGGATCGTCACACATGGTCGACATAGTCATAAATAATCACAAATATGTTACAATTTTAAAATACAATCCGATAACAAACATAATTACAGAACATATCAGTTTAAAACTCAGAATTCCGATCCGTTAAAAAACTTCACAAAATGGGGAACAAATGACTTGGGATAACGCTCCGTAGATTTTACTTGCGGTTTCGTCAGTTGTATCTTTGGTGCGTCTGTGCTACGGGTTGCCCTAACTTGCAGATTTGTAGTCACAGGGGGTAAAATGGACCGGTGCACATCCGAGGCCAGACATTTTTTGCCAAATTTCACTAGGAGCTCGTGTCTCCTATCAGAGAGGGTTTGCGCAAGGTTGCAAAATGAAAATGACTTGGAAAGCCTGTGTAGGGAATATCCTTTTGTTTTGCAAGGATTTTGGCAACCTTCCTTCCTTAATAGAAGCCATGCCTCATTAAAGCGAGCGAGACAGTGTATTTCTTTCTTTTTAGAAATAACTCCCTCGGAGGAAAAGAAGCTAAAAGAAGAGAAAAAGAAAACGCTTCTGAGAAAGCTGAGCTTCCGACCAACGATCGAAGAGCTGCGGGAACGGAAGGTATGGATTTTTTCAGAGCGCTCACTTACACTAATGGGAGCTGTTAAAGAAGGTCCAGTTGTGCTCCTTTGTTTTTTGTTTTTTTTTGTTTAGTTTTTGTGTTTTCACATTTTCCACTCGTTTTTCATGTGACAATACAGTTTTGAGTGCTTTTCCTTGATTTTGATTTTTAATAGTTTAACTTTTTGGAAAGTTAAAAAGTTACAAATATTCCTTCAGCCCAAGCTGACTTCGAATCGTATTTGATAGTGCAAAACGGATACGTCTGCTGAATTTTATTGGAGCTATATTTCGGCCCTTCTTAGAGGACCCTTGCCAAGGAGGGCCGAAACATAGCTCAAATCAAATTCAGCTGATGTATCCGTTTTGCACTATCAAATATTAAAACAGTTAAATTAAAAATTAGATTTTAAGGTAAAAAAGGAAAAAGTAGGTCTTCTGTCACTGAGAAGAGGAGGGGGGGGGGAGAGGGTCCAGTATAGAGTGTCACTCGTCCTTAAGCCTCTAAACTCGCTGTATTCGAAACCGACGACCAAGGCTTTGCATGAAATTTGGAGAGTCAATTCTGTTTCATTCCACCATCTGTATTACCCTCCGAGTTAAATCCGATCGCGCCAGACTTCCTGGAGAAGCTGAAAAACGCATGTTTGATAGTGCAAAACGGATACGTCAGCTGGAATTTTATTAGAGCTATATTTCGGCCCCTCTTGGCAAGGGTCCTCTTCAGGCTCAAAGCCGCTAAAGTTCGAAAAACGAACTTGTGGAAAACCATGCCGTGGAACGCATGCCGGACCAGAAGCCGCTGAGAATAACCAACACCAGATAGGCCTGCGAACAAAGTTTTATTCTAGCGTGTTTTCGCTGGTGCAGTTTTCAAGAAAAGAGTTTTGAGGAGTTTTCTTCATTATGTGCATATGTTTAAAAAGCCAACGGGCCATATACGGTAATATACGTTACTTGTACTAGACCCATGTTATGCGGACTCAAATCATTTCTGATTGTAGAATAACGGAAAGATTTACGAAAGCCACGCCTTTTGTTTGGAAATGAGAGAATCACTTCGCTGATACACTTTCCATTCTTTCCAGATTATCCGTTTCAATGACTACATCGAAGTCACAGAAGCCCAGGACTACGATCGACGGGCTGACAAACCATGGACGCGGTTGACACCCAAAGACAAGGCGGCAATTAGGAAAGAGCTAAATGACTTCAAAAGTGCAGAAATGGAAGTTCATGAGGACAGTCGACATTTGACAAGGTTTCTTGTTTGTACTAATATCAAGCTAGAACACACTGTTAAAAGTATCTCCGCGTAAGGATTAAAGTTAACTGCAGTATTTGCTACTGGGAGTATTCTTATCACTACGGAGATAAGATTAATGCGAAACAGAGATAAGACGAATCCCAGTAGCAAATACTGTAGTTAACTTTAATCCTTACTCGGAGATACCTGTTACAGTGCAGTATGCTCGTATGCTACTTGTTACGGGCGTAGCTATGGTAAAGTTCCGGAAACGCTGCACTGGCTATGGTCACTACACTGTCAGAAGTTTCATAACAGATAACACGAGGATGCGCGGTTTCAACAGAAAATGCGTAACAGATAACACTTCGGATGTTATCTGTTGTGTTTGAAAACGTTATGCATGAAATGTTATGCGTAACAAGCTTTGTTTGGAAGAGCCGAAAAAGCATCTACTGACTTTCTTCCTTACGTCATGATGTCGGAAAACTCAGCAGATATTTTTTGGTGGTTTTTCCTGATGGTAACGTTTATTATTCATAACATTTTGAAACACAGCAGATAACATCCGAAGTGTTATCTGTTACGCATTATCTGTTGAAACCGCGCATCCTCCTGTTATCTGTTATGAAACTTCTGACAGTGTACACGTGAAACAAAATTTTCGGACTGCCAGCGCACGTAGTGATATTGGTTGAGATGATTGAAGTTTGGGGTTATTGGAAGGTTTTGATGGAACCTTTCAAGTTTAGCGATAAGGATGAAGCGAAATGTACTTCGTCATGCTAAAGAGTTGAATTAGTTGAGGACCTGCAGGGATTAAATAATCCTTGAGCCCAAGTTGACTTGGGAAGATATATTGAAAATAGCTGCACTGCAGGGTTTCAGGGTAAGCAGTCACTGCAGGGTTTGCTGGATTTGTTAAACTCCTTTCAAGCGTCAGCGGAACCTACACCGTACATCTTTATTAAAAGTGAATTGCGTGATACTGAAGAAGGAAAATAGTTATCGATGGGTTGTCTATCGTAATAAAAGGGAAAATAGTATTTAGCTTCACTAAAGCAGCGTCTCGGCCTCTTCGGCCAAGTGCCATGTAGCGATCGCAACTTCTGTCCGTCTGTCGGTCCGGGTTTTGCTAGTTTGGGCACTTCCACATAAGCTAGGACGATGGAACTTTGCACACATATCAACCAGATTAAATTGGAAAAAGTCACTTCCCCGATCCGACCATCTGGTGGGGGTGGAGGGAGGTGGAATCCGGAAATTTGAGGGATGTGTAACTCTCGAACGGGTGATCGGAACTTAATGAAACTTGATATTTGGAAAGTTCTCAATTCAATTTAGTGTATTGATTAAAAATCTTGAAACGGCGGTAAGCCGACTAGTTGATTTTACGTCAACAATGTATACACTAAAGTTATAATATTTAAACTGAGTTATACATATAGAGCTCGTATATCACACTATGGCCCATAACTCTCGTGCCTCAGACGACCCAGTTCAATTCCGAACCGGATGACTTTGGGGGGGGGGGGGGGGGGGGCTGGAGGAGGGAACCGGAAATCTTGTTTTGTACTGGCACTGACACTTCATCTCGTTTTGTTTGTTTCCAGATTTCATCGACCCTGATCCCTCGCCACCCAGCGGCTAGGATATCTACCAAGTCAAATCGAGCCGATTGGCTTCCTAGCAGCCGGTCGGCGAATCAAGTGCCTAAGCCTTCTCCAAGTGACTGGTGTGTAAGATGTGATATGTGTAGAACAAAGGTTTTGTTGGGCTCAGAACAATTTGTTCGAGTCTCTGGTGGGATATTTTAGTTATGAAGGTGCTTCCGTTTAGCCAAACCTTGCGCCAATGTTGGTTATATTTGAAGGTCGACCGCAACTTCTGCCGGTACCAGAGGAAGACTGGCGACTATCAAAACCTTTTCGTTGGGAAAGACGTCCTTGATACAGTAGAAAGGCGGCTTCACACGTTGTTCGACTTCGAACGGTTCCAGCTACTGTGATACATCAATTGTTTAGGAGCGATAGTTGTCTATAAGGAACAAGCATAGCAAAATAACACTAGGGAGTAGCGCCAAGACCTGTGCTTTCCATGCTTTGCAAACGGGCTTTACTCGTAGAACCGTCCACTACGCTTGCGACATTTAAAGCGAGACAGACTTTCTGGTTTGGAAATTTCTAGTAAAGCAAGGGTGCGGCCAGCACACACCAAGGAAACAAAGGAAGCTGTATAATTTTTTTGCTATGTTCAGAAAATAAAGCTGTCGGAACCAGCGCTGGTGAACAACTGAATAAGTGTCAATAAGGACGTTCTCTATCGCTAGTTGCGCCAGTGTCGCTGCTATCCAATCAATCTTTATTATTCGAGAAACATTTCTTACGGTATTAACAAAAAACCGAATATTTGTTCTCTCGTCAAACATAACAATATACAATTGCGCTTTTACATAGTCAAATGTTCAATAATTACACAAAAATAAGAATTGCAACAAATTAAAGCGCTAAACCTCAATAATTAAGATAAAAAATAGGAAAAGAATTTAAAATTTCGCGTTGAAAAAACTCACAAAGGAGGGGACAAAACTTCTTTCGTACCGCGCATGAATTGCCCGAATGGGTTGTATCTTAGGAACTGGTTGTGCTGCCATTCTCTGTGGCCTTATGCGGTCGGAAATGCGGGTCGAGTGTGTGTCACTTCTTTCAAGTCCTGGCGTTACTCCCTAGTGTTATTTTGCCATGGGGACAAGCCGTCAATGCTGAACGTAATTGATTCCTTTGCAGCTCCAATCTCCTTGGTTTCGAGTCCACTTTGTTTTGTTTGTTTCAAGTTCGAAAACTCAAGCTCGAAGTAGAGCGCATATAAACTTTATAAGAGGAGGGGGAAAGATGAGCTCGCTCTGAGATAATGCTAAATGAAGTTAACACTCTTGTGCTAAACACTACTATAATGCTACTTGTCGCCACACATGCAGACCAAGGAAATTTACGGGGGGGGGGGGCTCAGAAATCTTGATAAGTGTTGTTTAGCATTGTTGTGAACAAGAGCAGCATCAGCCTTGCTGGTAGCCAAGATCGTTTCCTGTTGTGTTTTTTTTAGCTTTTTTGTGCGCTGATTTCAGTGGTGATGATGATGATGATTTTATTAGCGCTCTAGAGAAGAAAAGATAAATAGAGCAGTATAAAAGGGAAAAATTATACTTGAGCTTTTGAAGACGCAGTAAATGCACAAACAAAACAAAGACAGATTGATTAATCGAGTCTAAAAAATCTTCTTCCCAGATGGAAAGTGAGAAAAAGTGGAAGGCAAAATTGTGGAGGTCGCGGGCAATGAAAGATAGCGTATGTCTCTTCTGGTGCCGAAAGAAGCAACAGACCTGTTGCGGTTTAAAGATGTTTTAGAAGTGAATTTTAGCAATCCGTTTTGGGCTTTCCTTGTTGTTACCATGCAATGTTTCCGTCTAATTACTAGTGAAAAATATTCCCAGAATCCGCAGTGCGCTTGTGGAAGTCTTTTAGCCAATTTTATGTCATTTTTGTGCCTTGTTTTCGGGAGTTTTGGAAGTTTTGCCCCCGCCCGCCTGTTCGTGAGCTGAGCTTGAGTTTATTACTGTTTTGCAGCTTCATAGGCAGTTTTGTTCCCCTTGCTACTGCCAGGGACCCATAAATCTCCTGTAATGACTCGCCATTCAGGGGGCTTGTCATTTCCTATGCTTCTATGTTGCCCGAGCCTCGCCTAGTTTCCAAAAATTCAGCTTGGGTCGAATCGGCGTTCTTGCTCAGATAGACAAAATTTGTTCGGACTATTCAGCATGCCACCAAGTACCTAAGCTATCACAGAAGATCCAGGATACTCTTCCATTACAGGGAAATATTCCTAATTCAGCACAACAGCTGCGAAAACTTTTGTCTATCTGGATAGTCGGGTATTTTGTCTCCGTGAGTATTTCTCGAACTATCTGACGCTCGGTCAAGAGCGCATCAGAAGTCTCTTATTGACAAGCCCCCTGAATGGCGAGTCATTACAGGAAATTTATGGGTCCCTGCTACTACAGGCTTATAGCAGTAACGTCATTGATCCTAAAATCAGGATTGGTACTGTGTTGTTATGTTGTATTATACTAACGCTGATAGGTTCAGCATAAAAAATATGCAATTATAAATGGGGCAATTATGAATACTCTTGATGACTAACTCTCCTTGCCGATACAAAATCGCCGTGTACCTAGCGGAAGAGCCGAAAGCGGCACCACAGCTGTCCCCAAGGATCGCCGTGATTGACTGACACTGGATTGGAGTTGTTGTGTTTGAGTCGTTAGTGAGACGTTTTCTCGTTCTTCCTAAGGATCACTGGCGTGTTTTGGACTTAGTCATATTGAAGAACGATATCAGTGCCACTTAACGACTGATGGTATTAGCTCGCGGAATTAATTATGACCTGCAATGCGGCAACCGTGGTGGCCGTAGCCAGCTTCGGACGGTTTAGTTTTGGCTAAATGGAAAAAATAGAAATCTGAAACACCCATTCAGATGACGGTACAAGACTCGCCGCCGTAGAATTTTACGAGAACAAGTAGGCGAAGATGGCCACCGTTCGGAGTTAAGTAGAAAGAAGCATATTTGTACGATACTGTGTTTTAACTTTCTAGACTGGAGAAGCAAAAGAGCGACTGCAGCCAACCTGACGAAAACGGAAAGGGACACACAAAATAATAGCTGCGGTCGTTTTCCGGTGACTGCCTACCGGTACTTTCTTATAACGCGTTTTTGCATTCCCCGGTGACTGCTCCCCGGTCTTATAACCCGTTTTCGGAGTAAACGCTCACCGGTGCGGACTAACCAGAACCTGCTCGGGAGGCCGGTTCTGGTGACGTCGCCGATGAGACCAAAAACGCGCCATAGGACATGGTCTAAACTAAGTTGTATCGGAATTCCATACAAGGTCGACTCATACCCATTTAATCTATTTTACCTCATAAAACGAAAAATTGTAGTCTATTCCTGTCGGTGAAAATATATTTTAATATATATATAGAGAGAGCCGAGCGCGTTTACATTTACAAAACGGCCTAGGGACAATCAAATCCTATGTTGGGTGCTCAATCACATCACGTCACGACTGTATGGAATTACGATACAATTTAGTCGACACTCAAGAACCGAATAACCAGAGACAGACCGGAGTGCAATGAACGCAGCTAAAATAAAGTTGTGAGATAACTTTCGACTTTGAGACTGAATTATTGGCGTTTGATAACAGTTCTAGGCCTGTAAATGTTGGAAAAGTTTTTTCTTGATTGTATAATTACATTTTTTTGTAGAAAAAGTTTAATCAGAAATAGTCCTAAGGACTTGAAAGCTGCAAACTTTTACTACAAAACCGAATCTTGTTTCCTATTGGCTGCTTTTGACCGACTATTAGGATGCGATACTCCTTTTTTTTTGTTCAAACTTGAAGCCTTTAAGCTCTCATTTCCGGTCAAAATCTCTAAGAAGAACACTATTAAACAAACAAAGAGTCAAATTCACGTTTCTAGCAATTTACAGGCTCATAACAGTGACCAAACGCCGTCTAAAGTCTCAGTTTCAAAGTAGGAAGTCTTATACCTCCGAATGTTAAACATTTTTTTTTTGTCCCTTCGATGATCGTGAAGAAATTTCCGTTTTCGTCGTGTAGGATGCAATCTTTCTACGACATTTAATTTGCGTTTTTTTGGATTCACTTCTGTTTCGTCGAGGTTTGTACTTTGGCTTTTGTTTTTGTCTTACTTGCGTTCTTGTTTCCGAAACTCAAACTGCATTTGCGAGGTAGTTTGTAGTTTGGGCTGCGTAGTTTCAGGTTCGATGGAACGGACAAATAAAAGGGCATGAAGCAATTTTTTTTTTTTACAAAAAAACGCTGTTAAGCGGAACTTCGCCGAAACTACATCCAAAAAGACGCAACTTTAGTCCAAGCGGTGCTCTGAGATGTACAAGAAGCGTAACAACATAAGGTACGGATGGGCATAAACGTCAACGTAGTGCCGAAGACGATAGTGGATCCGGACAAATTTATGACTCTTATGCTATGACTTATTATGTACTTCGTCAGAGTGCCGTTTCATAGTTATTCACAAGGACCTTCCACTAGAATGATTTCTTTCCCTAAATTTCCGCAGATGGCGTCCGTCTCCGACAAAAAATGTATGGTGCCCTCCGCGCCATACTTCGTACATCTGTAGAACATTTTGTTTGATGTTATGCCCGGGCCCGCTATGGACATACCTGTTTGTAAATCGGTTTTTATACGTTTTGAGACCGGTTCGGACCTTCCTCCTTCAACCCATTCATAAATCTGGGATGGATAAATCCATCTCCCGTTTTTAATTTGTTATGAACAGCCAATGAGAGAGGAACATCCTAAACGTCTTAAAAACGTCTAAAAACCGAATTACGAGCAGGCGTGTCCGTAGTGTGGCCCGGGCATTACTGACCGCAAAATGGACTTCCATGATTGTAGTGCATCATTATGTCTGTCTAAAAAGGGGACCCCTCAACGTCGTACCAGGAAGTGGGAAAAGTGACCTAAATAAAGTAGGGAGAAAATAATGAGAGGCCCTTCTGAATAACTGTTAAGAATTTGTTATTGGCCATTTTGCTATGCTGTTTCTTGAATGGTTCCGATCAGTTCCGTGTGGTCCGGTAAACATCAGGTATATTAAAGGCCACGTTCGCTGAAAGCTAGGGGTGATCCTAATTTCACATTTTAAGATTTATTTGTCTATAGTCAGTTATCCTGATTCCTTGTGGTCCGTTTCATACAATACTTTAGTTTAGTAATTTTTTTTTATCGAATGGGCTGCCGTTTCTGTTACAGAGAGAATTTTGGTAGCTTTGGCGGATTTTAACAAAATAGACAAAAACAGTCGTTAAGAATTTGTTATTGGCCATTTTGCTATGCTGTTTCTTGAATGGTTCCGATCAGTTCCGTGTGGTCCGGTAAACATCAGGTATATTAAAGGCCACGTTCGCTGAAAGCTAGGGGTGATCCTAATTTCACATTTTAAGATTTATTTGTCTATAGTCAGTTATCCTGATTCCTTGTGGTCCGTTTCATACAATACTTTAGTTTAGTAATTTTTTTTTATCGAATGGGCTGCCGTTTCTGTTACAGAGAGAATTTTGGTAGCTTTGGCGGATTTTAACAAAATAGACAAAAACAGTCCGGGCTTCTGTAAGTGATATTCGAAGTCAACAATAGAACAAATCTCGAACAAATATGATTAATTGATGGTAGAAGCTTGTCGGGGCTTCAAGCATTTCGCGATCTGAGGTGAAAACTGTGTCTATTCGTTGTCGTTTAGGACAAATTCCGGGGGGCGGGGCAAAGAAGTTTCAAACTTTTTCGCTTCAGTAGCCGAAATTCCCTTCGAGACTAAGGTGTTTGAGACTATTTGATACACCGACATATGACAAAATTTTGTACCTACTGTTAATTTTCTGAAACTTTTGTTCCAACTTGTGTTTCAATTTTTGTTTCAACTTAACTTCCGACTTCGTTTCCTATCCCGTAGATCAAGAAATAAAAATCAGTAAATCTAGAATTTCCGGAGGGCGGGGGTCATCACCGTTCCCCCCACCCCCGAAAAAAACTAGCAAACATTCAGCCGATATCTTCCGGAATGTGGAATCGCATATCAAGTATCAGCAGTCGGTTTTGACCCAGATCGTATACAAATATTAGTCTCGAACTCGTAGATGCATGTTTCATTGTCAACCGGCCCTACCGAGTTTGGAAGATTATTGAAAAACAAACATTTTCGAAGTGTATGTTATTCACACACACACCCGCGCCCCCCAAAACAACGGTACATCCTGTGCGAACTATTGTTCCGACCTGTTGGTACAGCTGGCAAAGAAGACAACAATACCGGTAGAACGCAGTCTCTTTAGACGAACACTACCATTCGAAAATAATTTTGCCGTCCTCAAGTATATTGGTGCCAGCTCGACTCAGTTCCCCAGCTGTAATCTGTAGCAATATAGCGCGTCCTGACCCCCCCCCCCCCGCCCGTTCCACTTCTTCCGTATTCCATTTTTTTTAGCCCTGGCCATTTTAGGACTTCTTTTAACAACGTATAAGTAATTTCCCGCTATTCAGGCAACCGACAGATTGATTTTAGCTATATCGTTTCAAGCTTAAGAAGATTGTACAGATACCTAATATATATATACTGGAAACTTTTGATATTGTTGATTTTTTCTTGTCGTACTCTATATTCCTAGTTAAAATTTGTGTACATAAATCGGTTTTAAGTACCAGAATAAAAGTGACGTCCAACCTTCAGACTTGCTCCCATTTCTGTCATGCAGATTCCCCTCGGTGGATGCGTTCCAACCTTCCACAAAAAGCTACAGTCATCATTACAACCTCTTGCTGCGCGATCAGGGTCGGGCCGTCGCGGCACCATCATCACTTCCATGCGGTAAAGTTGCGATGAAAGTGGGCGAGGAAATCCTGATGGTGTCTCCGCACCCGATGTCGATGAAAAATTCTTTGACTGTGTAGTTGTATGGTAGTTTGCGAAAAAGTTGCATGTATTCATATATAGTAGTATTCCGATATGAAATACTTTGATATAACATGCCTCCGACTGGGTTAATCTTAAGTAGTAGTATCCGACAGCATCCAGTCTGCTAGTAGTAGCATGCAGTGGCAACAATTGCATGCTACTTTTTCATACAACTCCATACGACTAATTCTCAGTGGCAACAAACTGCATGCTACTTTTTCATACAACTCCATACGACTAATTCTCGAAGATTTTTCCCGGGGATGCAGGTTGTAACGACAGTGCTAGCTTTTGATAACCAGTGGTAAGACGGTGGGACACATCCGGTCTGTAGGATTACACGCCATTTTTTTTTTTTTTTAATGTGGGCAGTGCGACTCGGTATTGGTAGGTCTACCGGATTTTTGAAAACACCGATTTCCTTACACCCTTCGAAGTGTTAACTTCTAGTTGTCACCTGGTGCCTTTTGCATTAGTCCGTTCGTCGCACTCCCAGTACTTTCTGTTTTTTACGCACTAGTGCTGGTGTTTCCTGTATAAGGGGTTTTTATGGCACTTGCCCTTCGGCCAAGTGCCATACAGCGACCGCAATTTCTGTCCGTCCGTCGGTCGGTCCCGGTTTTGCTAGTTCGGGTACTCAGATAAGCTAGGACAATGAAACTTGGCAGGCGTATCAGGGACCGGACCAGTTTAAATTAGAGATAGTCGATTCCCCGATCCGACCATTTGGAGGGGAGTGGAGGGAGGGGGAATCCGGAAAAATGAGATATTTTTAGCTTACGAATGGGTGATCGGATCTTAATGAAACTTGATATACAAAAGGACCTCGTGTCTCAGACGTTCCATTTTAAATCCAGACCGGATCCGGTGACATTGGGGGGAGTTGGAGGGGGAAACCGGAAATCTTGGAAAACGCTTAGAGTGGAGAGATCCGGATGAAACTTGGTGGAAAGAACAAGCACAAGTCATAGATACGTGACTGACATAACCGGAACGGATCCGCTCACTTTGGGGGAGTTGGGGGGGGGGATCCGAATTTCTAGTGATCCCGCGAGTTCGGTGCTTCCTGATGTGCTAGGACGATGAAATTGGCAGGCGTATCAGGGACCCGACCAAATTAAATAGGAAATAGTCACTTCCCCGATCCAACCATCTGGGGGGGGGGGGGGGAGTGTAGGGAGGAGGAAGCCACAAATTGGGGTATTTTTAACTTGCGAACGGGTGATCGGATCTCGATGAAAGTTGATATTTAGGATGACATCGTGTCTCAGACGTCCCAATTTAAATCCGGACCGGATCCGATGACACGGGGGGAAGTTGGAGGAGGGAACCGGAAATCTTGAGACACGCTTAGAGTGGAGCGATCGGGATGAAACTTGGTGGGAAGAACAAGCACAAGTCATAGATACGTCATTGACACAACCGGAGCGGATCCGCTCACTTTGGGGGAGTTGGAGGGGGGGGCTCCGGATTTCTAGCGATCCCGCGAGTTCGGCATAATTCCTGAGGTGCCAGAACGATGAAAATTGGCAGGTATGTCAGGGATCCAAACAGATTGACTTGAGAATAGTCGTTTCCCCGATCCGACCATCGTTGGGGGAGTGGATGGATGGGGAGTCCGGAATCTAGTGGCATGCATAACTTTTGAACAGGTGATCGGATTTGAATGAAACTTGTCAGGTGGAAAGTGCTATCGCCTTAGATGTTCAGTGTCAAGTCCGGGTCAGGTCTGATACCTGTGCGGGGATGGAGGGGAGGGGACCGGAAAACTCAAGAAACGCTTAAAGTAGAGGGATTGGTACGGAACTTAATGGAGAGAACAAGCATTAGGCCTAGATGCGAAATTGACGGAGCCAGATGGTTTCGGAGCTCTGTGGGGGGAGTTGGAGGGTTTTCCTGGAATTACGGTAATCGCGAGTTAGAATAGTTCCATATGTACTAAGACAACGAAACTTTGCAGGCATATTAACGACCCGACTAAATTGACTTAAGAACCTGACAGAACATACCCCCGGAAACTTCCGTTCCTAGATCCGAGCATTTTTGGGGGAGCGAGGGAAGGGAAATATGGAAATTGTCTTCTGCATATTGCGAACGAGTGGCTTGATTCGAGTGAAACTTAATGGGTGATAAGAATCAATGACCTAGACATGTAAAACATGCCTTCGCACTATATGCGACAACGGTTGGGGGAATGGGGGGGGGGGGGAACTTCTGACATGCACAAAAACCAAATGGATGGACCGAATGAGATGCAAGTTCGACAGTGCCGAGTTTATGCAGCCTAGATTTGTTGTTTGGCGTCCGGGCCGGATTCGGCCAAGGTAGGGGGGGGGGGGTACCGGAAATCTGCAGGGCTATGCTCCGATTTCAGTAAAAACTTGATGGATGGAAGAGGGATTAAGAGACACGACGTTTATGTTTCCAAGTCCTCTTCGGCCACAGTGGGGGGAGTTGGATCGCATAGGGATCAAACGAGTGCATTAATTTAAATGAAACTTGGAATGTAGAGAGAGCATATACCCTAGATGACATATTTTAGGGTCCGACCGGATCCGACAACGGCGGTGGGGGGGGGGATACCGGTATTTTCCAAAAATGCTGAGATTCGAATGAAACTTGATAGATAGTATAAAAGAAGATGCTTTAGATGATCAGAGTCCGAACCAGATTCGGCCACAGTAGGGGGAGGTGGAGGGAATACCGCAATCGTGTAGAAAATCGTGTTAGGGAACAAACGAGTAGATTTATTGGGCTGAAAAAAAGTTTGAACAGTCATGCGCATTTGCTACAGATAATCCGATACGACGCCGGGACTGCTCAGAATTGTGTGATATCCAATTTCTATTTCCGAACCGCATTTTTGGATGGCGGGTGTATTTTGTGACGTTCTCCTCTACTTTCTTGTACCGCCTACTCGTAACAAGTGCCATATGAGCTCGTAGCTCTTGTTTGGACTTACAATCTCCTAGTGACTTCTCACTAGTAGCAAGTGAGTCAACTTGGAGGAGCCAACTGGATTATGGTATCGGCGTTAAGTTGCCAAGAACGGCTTAGAGGAAGAGTTAACTACGCTGGCACACATGTAACAGGGACCCTGTATCGTCTTGCTTGTGCGTAGTTTGCTGAAAACACCGATTTCCTTACACCCTTCGAAGTGTTAACTTCTAGTTGTCACCTGGTACTCAGATAAGCTAGGACAATGAAACTTGGCAGGCGTATCAGGGACCGGACCAGTTTAAATTAGAGATAGTCGATTCCCCGATCCGACCATTTGGAGGGGAGTGGAGGGAGGGGGAATCCGGAAAAATGAGATATTTTTAGCTTACGAATGGGTGATCGGATCTTAATGAAACTTGATATACAAAAGGACCTCGTGTCTCAGACGTTCCATTTTAAATCCAGACCGGATCCGGTGACATTGGGGGGAGTTGGAGGGGGAAACCGGAAATCTTGGAAAACGCTTAGAGTGGAGAGATCCGGATGAAACTTGGTGGAAAGAACAAGCACAAGTCATAGATACGTGACTGACATAACCGGAACGGATCCGCTCACTTTGGGGGAGTTGGGGGGGGGGGGATCCGAATTTCTAGTGATCCCGCGAGTTCGGTGCTTCCTGATGTGCTAGGACGATGAAATTGGCAGGCGTATCAGGGACCCGACCAAATTAAATAGGAAATAGTCACTTCCCCGATCCAACCATCTGGGGGGGGGGGGGAGTGTAGGGAGGAGGAAGCCACAAATTGGGGTATTTTTAACTTGCGAACGGGTGATCGGATCTCGATGAAAGTTGATATTTAGGATGACATCGTGTCTCAGACGTCCCAATTTAAATCCGGACCGGATCTGATGACACGGGGGGAAGTTGGAGGAGGGAACCGGAAATCTTGAGAAACGCTTAGAGTGGAGCGATCGGGATGAAACTTGGTGGGAAGAACAAGCACAAGTCATAGATACGTCATTGACACAACCGGAGCGGATCCGCTCACTTTGGGGGAGTTGGAGGGGGGGGGGGCTCCGGATTTCTAGCGATCCCGCGAGTTCGGCATAATTCCTGAGGTGCCAGAACGATGAAAATTGGCAGGTATGTCAGGGATCCAAACAGATTGACTTGAGAATAGTCGTTTCCCCGATCCGACCATCGTTGGGGGAGTGGATGGATGGGGAGTCCGGAATCTAGTGGCATGCATAACTTTTGAACAGGTGATCGGATTTGAATGAAACTTGTCAGGTGGAAAGTGCTATCGCCTT
The DNA here is from genome assembly GCA_030848855.1 of Branchinecta sandiegonensis. Taxonomy (NCBI): domain Eukaryota; kingdom Metazoa; phylum Arthropoda; class Branchiopoda; order Anostraca; family Branchinectidae; genus Branchinecta; species Branchinecta sandiegonensis. The sequence goes on from JAUPMV010000009.1 coordinate 7,939,857, forward strand.
AGATGTTCAGTGTCAAGTCCGGGTCAGGTCTGATACCTGTGCGGGGATGGAGGGGAGGGGACCGGAAAACTCAAGAAACGCTTAAAGTAGAGGGATTGGTACGGAACTTAATGGAGAGAACAAGCATTAGGCCTAGATGCGAAATTGACGGAGCCAGATGGTTTCGGAGCTCTGTGGGGGGAGTTGGAGGGTTTTCCTGGAATTACGGTAATCGCGAGTTAGAATAGTTCCATATGTACTAAGACAACGAAACTTTGCAGGCATATTAATGACCCGACTAAATTGACTTAAGAACCTGACAGAACATACCCCCGGAAACTTCCGTTCCTAGATCCGAGCATTTTTGGGGGAGCGAGGGAAGGGAAATATGGAAATTGTCTTCTGCATATTGCGAACGAGTGGCTTGATTCGAGTGAAACTTAATGGGTGATAAGAATCAATGACCTAGACATGTAAAACATGCCTTCGCACTATATGCGACAACGGTTGGGGGAATGGGGGGGGGGGAACTTCTGACATGCACAAAAACCAAATGGATGGACCGAATGAGATGCAAGTTCGACAGTGCCGAGTTTATGCAGCCTAGATTTGTTGTTTGGCGTCCGGGCCGGATTCGGCCAAGGTAGGGGGGGGGGGGGGTACCGGAAATCTGCAGGGCTATGCTCCGATTTCAGTAAAAACTTGATGGATGGAAGAGGGATTAAGAGACACGACGTTTATGTTTCCAAGTCCTCTTCGGCCACAGTGGTGGGAGTTGGATCGCATAGGGATCAAACGAGTGCATTAATTTAAATGAAACTTGGAATGTAGAGAGAGCATATACCCTAGATGACATATTTTAGGGTCCGACCGGATCCGACAACGGTGGTGGGGGGGGGATACCGGTATTTTCCAAAAATGCTGAGATTCGAATGAAACTTGATAGATAGTATAAAAGAAGATGCTTTAGATGATCAGAGTCCGAACCAGATTCGGCCACAGTAGGGGGAGGTGGAGGGAATACCGCAATCGTGTAGAAAATCGTGTTAGGGAACAAACGAGTAGATTTATTGGGCTGAAAAAAAGTTTGAACAGTCATGCGCATTTGCTACAGATAATCCGATACGACGCCGGGACTGCTCAGAATTGTGTGATATCCAATTTCTATTTCCGAACCGCATTTTTGGATGGCGGGTGTATTTTGTGACGTTCTCCTCTACTTTCTTGTACCGCCTACTCGTAACAAGTGCCATATGAGCTCGTAGCTCTTGTTTGGACTTACAATCTCCTAGTGACTTCTCACTAGTAGCAAGTGAGTCAACTTGGAGGAGCCAACTGGATTATGGTATCGGCGTTAAGTTGCCAAGAACGGCTTAGAGGAAGAGTTAACTACGCTGGCACACATGTAACAGGGACCCTGTATCGTCTTGCTTGTGCGTAGTTTGCTGTCGACGAGAAGGGCAGGAGCCCTGTTCTGGTGGGCTTGCAGCCCTTTCAGGTTCTGGTTTGTCCGCAAACAAACAGGAACTGGTGTGTCCCGAAAGGGTTAAAATAATAACGGGACGGTCACCACACTGTCAGAAGTTCCATAACAGACGACACAAGCATGCGCGGTTTCAACATGTACACTTGGGATGTTATCCGTTGTCGCGATAAACGCGATGCATGAAATGTTATGCATAACAAGCATTGCCAGGAAGAGCTGAAAAACCGCCAAAAAGCACCTGCTGACTTCTATGTTTTTCGTCATGATATCTTTTTTGATAGTTTTTCGGCTCTTTCAGGCAATGCTGGTTATGCATAACAGATAAAATCCCAAGTGCTGTCTGTTGAGACCGCGCATCCTTGTGTTGTCTGTTGTGAAACTTCTGACGGTGCAATGAATCCACAAACGGCTTGTAGGAAAAAAAATACCACTAGTGAGTACTCCGGCGGTAAATAACGCCACGGATGTCAGGGAATCTCGAAGGTGAAGCAAAAAAAAGAAAAATGTTTGGAAACTGAGCGGAGGCTATCGGCTCTTGTACGAAAGCCAGCCATCAGGGGCGTCACGACTAGGGGGGGGGGGGGGGGGGGCGGTTTTTCGTAAAAACAGTCGATTTTTTCTTGGAAACAGTCGATTTTTTTTTTAAACAGTCGGTTTCCCGTAAAAATAGTTAATTTTTTTTTTAAATAGTAGCTTTTCTTAAAACCAGCCTATTTTTCGTCAACACAGTCGTTTTTCTCACTCAATAATAGTCGTTTTTATGTGCAGAAACAGTCGGTAAAAATGACCAGCCAGTTGGTAAATACCTTGCCCCCCCCCCCCCCCCCCCCAAACATTTTGGCTAGTAACGCCTCTGCCAGCCATAACTGTCTAATATGCGCGATTCTTTCGACCGAGCGTACCAACTTCTTTACGTCTCAAACTTACTCAATGCCAGCAACACCTTTACGCTTGGAAGAACAAACGAAAAACTGCAGCGCTTCCAGCACTGCTTGACGAATCGTTCATATCATAATGCTGACAATGTGAGTGAGTGGGGGGAAGTAGGAATAGCAATGATATCTTCAAGCCCTAATGAAATGAGTAGTCTACAGTCTATCAAAAACACCTGATTTTGTATAGACTACACTTATGAACGAACGTCCGAATCGACTACATTTCCGAATTCGTATGCATCATCAAATGCTTATTAAGCGCCACAGGATCATCGAAATACTTATCACAGTAATTACACTGTCGGGTCTCTTTCCTATGTACGGTTGCATGCCTCTTCAACTCATCTAACGTATCGAACGACAAATCGCAATACTTGCACACTAAATCCATGGAGTGTTCATGCACCTTCATATGCGAATTGAATGCCTTCGCTGAACTAGCAGAATACCCACAGATTTCGCACTCCTTCGGCATTTGTTTCGAATCACCACCGTCCGATGCACAACTGTGAACTCGCAGCATTTTTGCTTGCTTATACCCTTTACCACACACAGGGCAAACATAGGGGTTTTCCCCAGTGTGTAAATTCATGTGGTCCTTCAAAGACGCGTTGTGTTTGAAGCTTTTTTCGCATAAGGCGCAGACGAAGTTCTTTGCACCGGTGTGAACGCGCATGTGCGTTTTCAGGTTTGTCTTTTGTCGAAAACGCGCACCGCATTCGCTACATTCAAAGGGTTTCTCATTGCTGTGCCACAGCATGTGGGACTGAAGCCCTGCATAGCTGGTGAAGACTTGGTCGCATTCCTTGCATGGAACTGGGTTGGAATGACCTGGAAACGATGAAATGAAATTTAGGCGATTAATGTATGTATACACGCAGCAGCATTAAGGCTGAATCACATTGGCCAGATTCTTGTTCTACTTGCGTGTTCTAATTTTTTTTGGACTGAGATTCTGCTAGATTTTTTGTTGCCACATTTTCTTGCTGGTACACTTCCTACACTGTAAAAAGTTTCTCCGAGTAAGGATTAAAGTTGCTGCAGTATTTGCTACTGGGATTAATCTTATCTATACTAAATAAGGTTAATCATAACTAGAGATAAGTTTATCTTTTTAGAGACAAGATTAATCCCAGTAGCAAATACTGCAAGTTTTTTTTTTACAGCATGGCCAGAATCGGAAATAACTGCGTTTCTCACATCAGAACGGGAAGATAGAACCTAAAACTTTGTTTTTACTTCCTCTTTGCTATTTCTTTGCCATCTAGCCTTACGTTTTTCATGTCTATTAGTTTGGAGGAAAAACATTTCCAGGTGAGACCCGGAGTTCGGTTTCGAAACGTACAGCCCCAAATCCTCAAAATCTCGAGTTAAGTTACTCTAGGCATTTTCTGTGCAGTGCGCCTAAAGATCCAAATGATTCAAACGTTTTTCTCCTTTTACAGCTGCCTTCTTTCTTCTAAGAGGGAGGGCTCATTAAAAGTGAAATTTCATTCATTAAATGATGAGCCCTAGAGCCCCTTTTTATAGAGATATCTTGGAAAAACTGACAGTCTGACTCAGGCCCGTATACATGAATTTATTTCGGGGGGGGGGGGGGGGGTGCCCGCGGGTCGGACGAAGAAGACATAGATCAGAGGGAAAAGCCTATAAAAAATTCTTATTTTTGTATGTATCGGGGGATACGGCCCTTGTCTGACTGTATCCAATCAATAAAGGTGCCACCAAGAATATTAAACATATATGCACTTACAGGGGAGGCTCTCAAACCTTGGTGGCTTCTTCGGACCCCTCATCTCACTATACAGTTCTTCAACTGTCTTTTTCCTTTTCTTTCCTTCTGGCTGACCACCACCATCAACTTCATTTCCCATAACTAACACCTGTGTGATCTCGGTTTCAATCTCTTCTGGAACAACTTCAACAGTTTCATTCTGGACTTGAACATCTTCCCAAGGTTTAAAAGTGGCAGTTGTATCCTCCCCTTCTTCCCCTTCTAAAACATAATATTCTTCATGCATCAGGGAGTTCAGTTGAAGGTCGTCTTTAAGAATTCGGGGGTCAGTGCCAGTTCGAATTTCTGACGTTTCAATCTGGATCTCAAGCTCACTGATAAGAGACAGTAATTCATTATGGTTGCTTTTCAGGCACTGAGCTTCCCCGCAGTACAGAAGCTGGATGAGGGACTGAACTACTGAAGCCCTAAAATAAAGGAAAAAAAAACATCAGTAGAACTCAAGGGTGTTGCAAGAGCGGAGTGATAACCCAGCCTTCCCAAACGCCCTGAAAACTTAAAAAAAACACAAGAACAGCTGCGGAGAGTAATGAACAAACAAGAGCTAAGAGCTCATACGGCGCCTGTTACGAGTAGGCGGTAGAAGGAAGTAGATGAGAACGTCGCAAATACACCCGCCATCCAAAAATACGGTTCGGACCTAGAAATAGGATCTGTAGTCTCACTAAAGTCTGAGCATTTCCGGCATCATCTAGGGTCATCTGGAGCAAATGACTGTTCTAACTTCCAAATTTCAGCCCAATAAATCCACTCATTTTATCCTAGATGTGATACACAATTTCCGGTACATCCCTCCAACTCCCCGTACCGCGGTCGAATCTGGTTCGGACTCAATGATGGATCATCTAAAGCATCTTCTCTTACCAACTATCAAGTTTCACTCGAATCTGAGCATTTTTTTTGAAAATTCCGGTACCCCCCCCCCCCCCCCCCTCGTGGTCGGATCAGGTTCGGACACTAAAGTATGTCATCTAGACTGATCTAGAGCATACGCTCTCTTTACATTCCAAGTTTCCTTTAAATCACTGCACTCGTCTGAACCCTAGCCAGCCACAAAATTTCCGGGACTCCCCCTTCAACTCTCCGTGCTGCGGCCGAATACGTCTTGAAAACATGAAAGTCGCATTTCTGACATCTCCTCTTCACTTTGGCTGGAATTGGAGCATAGCCTATCGGCAAATTTCCGGCTCCAGCCCCCTCCCTACCGTGGCCTTATCCGGCCCGGACACCAAATAATAAATCTAGGCCGCATTAACTCGGTACCGTCCAAATTGCATCTCACTCGGTCAATCCCTTTGGTTTTTGTGCATATCAAAAGTTTCCGGGCCCCCTCCCTCCCCCCGCCAACTCCTCCAACAGTGGCCACATGTGGTTCGAAGGCATGTTTTTCATGTCTAGGTCATCAATTCTTATCACCCATTAAGTTTCACTCGAATCAGAACACCCGTTCCCAACTTACGGAAGCCAATTCCGTGTTCCCCTTCTCTCACTCCCCCAAAAATGGTCGGATCCAGGAACGGAAGTTTTCCAAGGGCATTGTGTCAGGTTCTCGAGTGAAGTCACGTATGTAGGCCTAATGCTTGTTCTCCCAACCAAGTTCCATCCCAATCCCTCGACTGTAAGCGTTTCACAAGTTTTCTGGTGCCCCCGTCCTCCACTCCTCCAACGACGGTCGGATCGGTGAAACGACTGCTCTTAAGTCAATCTGCTCGGATCCCTGACACGCCTGCCAAGTTTCATCGTCCTAATACATCAGGAAGTTCCACCCCCCCCCCCCTCCCCACCACCACCAGTTTCCCGGCAGTGCCCGGATCCGGTCCAGCTACAGTAGAGGTGTTTATGTGAACAGCTACTCTAATGTGAACAGTGCAGTTTTGGGCTAAATGGTAGAACGGAGATCCAAAATACCTATTCAGGTGTTTTAAGATGCCTTAATTACCTACTTTGGCTAACTAGTAGTTAGCTTTAGACACATCAAGTCCATGAAAATGGCAAAGTCCAAAGTCAACAAACATTCACATAAGCATACCTCTACTGTACGTCAATGACGTATCAAGGACTTGTGCTTGTTCTTCCCACCAAGTTTCATCCCGATCCCTCCACTCCAAGCGTTTCCCAAGATTTCCGGTTCCCCCCCCCCCAAACTCTCTCCAATGTCACCGGATCCGGTCCGGATTTAAAAGAGAACGTCTGAAACCCAAGCTCTTTCTAAATATTAATGTTCGTTCAAGTCTAGTCACCCGTCCAAAAGTTAACGCATCAATCTGTTCGGGCCCCCGACGTGCGGGCAAAGTTTCATCGTCCTAGCGCATCAGGAATTACCGAATTCGCGGGATCACTAGAAATCCGGACTCACCCCAACTCCCCCACAGTGCCTGGATCCGGTCCGGTTATGTCAATGACGTATCTAGGAGTTGTGCTTGTTCTTCCCGCCAAGTTTCATCCCGATCCCCACTATAAGCGTTTTCCAAGATTTCCGGTTCCCCCCTCCAACTCCCCCCGATGTCACCGGATCCGGTCCGATTTAAAATGGGACATCTGAGACACGAGGTCCTTCCAAATATCAAATCTAATTAAAATCCGATTATCCGTTCGTAAGTTAAAAATACCTCAATTTTTCAATTCCCCCTCCCTCCACTCCCTTCCCACCAAATTACCACTTTAATCTGGTCGTGCCCCTGATATGCCTGCCAAGTTTCATCATCCTAGCTTATGCGGAAGTGCCCGAACTAGCGACCGACAGGAACTGCGGACTTGGCCGAAGGCCAAGTGCCATAAAAATATGTGTGGTACTGGTACCAGAGATGGGCGAATCCGAATACGGATTCGCATTCGAATCGAGGATTCGTCCATTTGGACAGATTCGAATCTTCTGCTTGTCAGGTTGGATTCGGACTCGGATTCCAAGCCTTCAATCTTACAAATACGCTCAAATTTCTAGTCTACACCCTCCAGTTTCCATTTCCCAATGTTTACACAGAGAGCTTAGGCAATCCAACTTTTTGATCTCCAACACCAACCATCCTCAGTCATCAAACACGTCTGATTACAATCAATCTGATTACCTTAGATACCAGTGTTTTTCTTCACTCCTGATTTTTTAAATCTAACTTATCTACATTATCACAATTATTCTACCTTTTTTGGAATTTCAAGAGGTAGGTTGGGGGCTGGTTGGGGGTAGGAGGGAGATTATGTACCTGTAGACAGTTTCTATGGTCTACTGAACTGAAATATGCCAATTCTGTTTTCTAACTGATCACCTATCTTCCCCTCTCGCTTCTTCTGCACAAGTCTTCTCCTCAGTAACAGCACTACCCTGCTTGGGGTAGAGATCTCTTCTGATCTAACTTGGCATGAAAACACAAGATTGATTGTAAAAAAGGCAAATGGTGCTATCCAAGTGCTGAAGACTCTAAAGAAATTCCGGGTTCCTAAGGATAAACTAAAATTAATTTTCTGCATGTTCATCCGCCCACTAGTAGAATATGCATGTCCTGTTTGGCATTTCGCTCTTACAAAAGAAGAAAGTGATAAAATTGAACGGGTTCAGAAGAGGTCTCTACAAATCATCTACGGAGGTTCCCCACTGCCTTACTCTTTTTATCTAAAAGAATACAAACTTGACCCCCTTTTTGTCCGTCGAGAGAAACTGTGCCTAAAATTTGGCTCAACCCTCCTCCTCCACCCCATCTACAAGAACTTCCTCCCGCCTCCCTTTGTCCCCCTCAGATCCAGACTCCTCAGAGAGGCGGCTGCGAAAGTTCCAAAACTGACACCAGTTTACTCCAGGTCACAGCGTTATTCTCGAAGCTTTGTGCCGAGTTTTGTTCGTACTTTTAACAATTCGTAACTTGTGCGTTTTATCCTATTCTTTTTGTGTTTCTCGTTGACAAATCTTTCTTGTATTAACTGTTTGACTAAAAGATCCCATATTTGGGCTATGCCTATGAGAGACTGTATCTTGTTTACATTAAATGATTTGATTTGATTTGATTTGAAGTTTTTTTTTCTCCTATTCAGCAGATTCCCTTGGGCAGGAGAATTCTCCAAAATATCTGGTGCCCAACTATTATAGATTAATTATAGAGAATAGGCACATATCAACCCCTCTCCCAATTTTGCCATGCCTTGATTTTTTTTCTTGCTTATAAAACATTCAATAGCTAACTGTTTGACTTTCAGCAATCTTGGTACAGAATGCAACTTAAATACATAAGTTGCTGCTGTCACAGCAAAAACGAGTTAATGTTGATGGTGCCAAAACAGCAAATCAGATGAAATGGACCAGAGCAGGGTGCAAGTATTTTCCTGTAGCTAATGGCATGCAAGTGTTTTGATCAATTCTTTCTAATCATTTATTTTCCCTTTTTTTAGGATTTCAACAGTTAGGTTGGCAGTAGGGGGAAGATGATGTACATGTAGACAGTTTCTAGGGTCTATCGAACTGAAACATGCCATTCCCATTTTCTAACTGATCACCTGCCAATTCCTTTTTCTAACAGATCACCTATCTTCTCCTCCCCCTCCTCCTGCACAAGAGATTGTTTTCCCTCTGCAGCAGATTCCCATGGACAGGAGAATTCTCCAAAATATCTGGTGCCCATCTGTTTTAGAGTAATATAGAGAATACTTTTGCCATGCCTTGATTTTGTTCCTTGCTTATAAAACAGTTAAATAAAAATAGAGAATGTATTTATCAGTGATCAGCTAACTGTTTCACTTTCAACAATCTTTCAAACTTTCTTTTCTTGTCTTTCACCAAAACAAATTGAACATGTTCTGTTAGCCTACATTATTTCTTAAAATGTTAAAACTTCTCCTTCTATCATCTCCAGAAGGTATAAGCGATCTGAGTTTGTATGAATTCTTCTGCAATTCTTCTTGGCAAGTATTTTGCAGTAAAAGTGTAAAAGTTGCTTGTTCTGTTTCAGTGTTTTCCTCTGTGAATGTTGGGCGAATGTTCCCTATTTGGCCCAGTCTAGTACACTAGCCCTTCTTCAGTCATGGTGCTCAAACGTCTAGCACCATTCCTAAGTGCTAGACCTTTGAGCACTGTACCTTGAAATTCATGCATGGTGCATGGATTTCAGCATACAGTGCACACATAAAAAAGCACAATTTCTAGCGTTGCACACTAAATACCGGCTCGAAATGCCTGTGCTCATGTGTGCACTGTACGCTGAAATCCCTGCGCCATGCATGAATTTCAAGGTACAGTACTCAAAAGGCAGGCCGCATCAGGCATGGTGCTAGACGTTTGAGCACGGTGACTGAAAAAGGGCTAGCGTACTAGACTGGTTTGGCCACATTCAAATGCACATACAAATACAATATATGATTTAGAAACTGAACTGTTACCTTACATCAGCAATGATCAGAGTGTCTGAATGAGAAGTACTGGAGACCAAATGTCGAAAAAATGGACTAATTGCTGCCAAGTATTGCTTGTGAACTTGATAAGATAACCCCTCTGCAACAATAGAGAAGTCACCACAAATCTCAGAACCAATGTACGCTTTCAAGGCTTCCCCGTGATCCTCATAGAATAGACTAACGTCTCCCATTTTTTACAAGCATGATCGAGAAATTTAAAACTGACGCCTTCAACCTCAAAGGAGAACGTCAACCCGTACAAAAAGCAACGGACCACTGAGCCGTCACTTGTTGTACTTTTATACTTTGGCTTTTGACAAAACAAAAGTACGCCACGCACTTCAACGCATTTGAGGCATTTTGCTTGGCAATATTTTTTGTTGAGACAGTAGATTTTATTTTGGTCCTATGGCTTATTACAACTCAGGTCCAGGCCCACAAGCTCCTAACAGGGATTTCCTGTACAAAGTTTTTCAGAAGTAAGTATCAGCTAGAGATGCTTTGGGTCCAGGATTTCACTGAAAACATATCAGCTGGTGGACAGGCAGAAACGCCTAATAAATTTTTTTCAGGAGGCTGAAAAAACAAGCAGATTTCTGCACATCGTCTGCACTTTAACACTAACCCTATCTCCACCTGATCTCCACTGACTGTATCTCAGTCTCTGTTCATGCTAGTGACAGGCTAGAGTGTGCCTTGGCCTCGGATTCAGTGATTTGACCAAAGCCTAACCCATTTTCATGAAAAAATTAGTTACGTGTTTCTGCCTGTCCACCAGCTCTATGTACATGTTAATGTTTTACTCTCTTTACTTTACTTAGAGCCTGGCAGGAGCCTGGTCATACACGGAGCCGATTCGGCAATCTGCAACAAATATCTCGGCTGAATCAGTCTACCACAAATCCCTGATTTTTGGCATACCCTGTGCCTAACGCTGGATACCCTATGCCAAACGCTGGATACCTGTTGGTAACCTAACCCTGACCTATCTCAGTATAAAGGAGTTTTGATTGGTTGATTTTTTATGCTTCACTCAAATCATCAATATTTTACTGGGTTACAGTATCCAGCACGTGGCGTCTGCCTGGCATAGTGTTTCCAGCGTTAGGCATAGGGTATGCCAAACGCTTGACATATCCAGCATTTGGCATAGGGTATCCAAAAGTCAGGGGTTTGTGGTTGACTGGGCTGAATATGAGTCTACAAATCTGCACAGGTCCCTGTGGTAGCCAGGAGGATTCTTAAAAATAGATATCCACTATTCAGCTAAAGTAAAATTTAGTCGTTTATATATATAAGAAATGTATGTAGCTGATCATACTATACCACCAAAAGTTCGTAGCCAGTTAGTTGGCTACTCTTGATGTGCCCTATACAAACAAGCTTAGTAGCCAACTAGTTGGCTACACATGTCCCCCCAGAAACACTTTCAGTAGCCAACTAGTTGGCTACACTTGTCCCCCTAGAAACACTTAGTAGCCAACTAGTTGGCTACACTTGTCCACAAAAATCAGCACTTGCCTACGATTTCCAGGGGTGTCATTTTGGTGGGGCAGGCTGCAGGGGGGGGGGGGGGGCAGGTGCCCCTGTGGCTTTCGAAGACAGCCAAGAGCCACCCAGGAAAAATCCAGAAAAAATCAGTTTCTAATCAGAACTATTACATCTGATTGCATCATATCAGTTGACCAAGGTCACTCATGAAAATTGAACCCTTTTTAATCTGAGACAATGACCCATTGATCGAGGACGAAATGTCTTTAATGTGTGTTTGAGCCTGGGTCAGTTAGTGTTTGAACTCTGAACATGGGGAGAGACATCATCTTTGTAACATGGAATTGAGTACCACTTTATGATTTTTTCCTGGATAGCTCAGGGCCCCCTTGGAAATTCAAATGGGGGCACCACATGAAGGAGCACAAAATAAGAGCGAAAGAAGGGGAGATGGTCAGCCAACACTCAGTGCCCTTTCCACTTAACCACAGTTTGTTTATCTTGTAAAATGGTAAGAAAAGTTTTAAATCTTTGTTTAATGTGGGTTTCAGCAAAGGCTACCCCAGTTCAATTTTGTTTCGGATCGTCATTTTATTCAGAAAGGGACACTGCTTGAAATGTATTGTGCCTAAACACTATGAGGTGATCTGTGATAGGTGGCTCTTCCTTTTACTTGTGATCCTGGATAGCTCAGGGCCCCCTTGGAAATTCAAATGGGGGCACCACATGAAGGAGCACAAAATAAGAGCGAAAGAAGGGGAGATGGTCAGCCAACACTCAGTGCCCTTTCCACTTAACCACAGTTTGTTTATCTTGTAAAATGGTAAGAAAAGTTTTAAATCTTTGTTTAATGTGGGTTTCAGCAAAGGCTACCCCAGTTCAATTTTGTTTCGGATCGTCATTTTATTCAGAAAGGGACACTGCTTGAAATGTATTGTGCCTAAACACTATGAGGTGATCTGTGATAGGTGGCTCTTCCTTTTACTTGTGATCTAAACAGGCACTCCGATCACTCACTGAAAATAGGAAGGTCCATCCATGAAACCCTTTTTCTTCTGTTACTTTCTTGAAAAATGGGTGTTTTCATCAATTTCCGCAATTTTACTGAAGGACATGTTCCTGATACATAGCAGAATGGGATGAAAACAGTATGCAGAACTGAGGTTTCTATTTCGTTGATCATCCAGCAGAATGGAATGAAGAATGAGATACAACTCAATCTCTGTTCTGCTAAAAAAAGGTAATATCACTACAGCTTTCTACTAAGAAACGCTTATAGAAGAATGGTGAATGGGTTGTTCACAAAAAACGGGGCTACAGTCTGCTTGATATCCCCAAAGCTGTCCCAAGCCATCAAACATCACATCCCCAAAAGATTTTTCAGGGGACACCACATTCAGCTAAAGTAAAATTTAGTCGTTTATATATATAAGAAATGTATTTAGCTGATCATACTATACTACCAAAAGTTCGTAGCCAGTTAGTTGGCTACTCTTGGTGTGCCCTATACAAACAAGCTTAGTAGCCAACTAGTTGGCTACACATGTCCGCCCAGAAACACTCTCAGTGGCCAACTAGTTTGCTACACATGTCCGCCCAGAAACACTCTCAGTAGCCAACTAGTTGGCTACACATGTCCGCCCAGAAACACTCTCAGTGGCCAACTAGTTTGCTCCACATGTCCGCACAGAAACACTCTCAGTAGCCAACTAGTTGGCTACGCATGTCCCCCCAGAAACACTCTCAGTAGCCAACTAGTTGGCTACACGTGTCCCCCAGAAACACTTTCAGTAGCCAACTAGTTGGCTACACATGTCCCTCCAGAAACACTCTCAGTAGCCAGTTAGTTGGCTACACATGTCCCCCCAGAAACACTCTCAGTAGCCAGTTAGTTGGCTACACATGTCCCCATACAAACTTTCTTAGAAGTACTGTACCTGGCTTCTGTGAAGTGTTTCTGGGAATATTCTTCTTCTTCAGCTTGCATTGTTGTTGAAATTAGCCTACACTACTTCTACTTCTACCAATTTTCCGGTTTCAGCCGGATTCCGGACGAATTACATGTCCGGATAAAAATTGAGTGTCATATACAGATTCAGCGCCTCTTCTTACCCTTAAATCTGTCATCTGATCAATGTAAAATAAAACTTTTGCTTTTAACACAGTTTCTGTTTTGTCTGGATTCCGGACGAACTAGTTGTCCGGGTAGAAAATGATTTGCGCATAAGCGTTCAGAATGTCTTCTTATCCCTAAATTGAACATCTAATCAACTTCAAATAAAACTTTTGCTTTTAACGAACTTTCCAGTTATCTCCGGATTCCGGACGAACTACTTGTCTGGCGAGAAAATGGTTTTCATCGTTGTGTTCAGCATGACTTCTTCCCCCACAATCGACTATCACATTAGCGGTTTATAAATATTTTGTTTGGCCCTTAATTTGAACCCCATCCCCTACCCCTAAATTAGGGCTACAGAGCCCACCGACCTTACCCTTGACCTAAAGAACCCTCACAACAAGTTTCATCACAATATCTCATTCCCTTCGCTAGTTATCGTGCTCACAGACGGACAGACGGACAACTTTTGCGATGTCATAGGTATCCTTCCACTTCTGTTTTGGGATCCCAAAAACAGTGTCAGTTTCTGTGCTCTCGTGACCAGAACGTAAGAACTAAACATGCTCGTATAATCCCCGCACTCTTCCAAGCTCCATCTTTTCTCTTTTCTTTTTAGTATTTATGTCATCAGATCCTGGAAAGAAAAAAATACAAATCCTTGACTTTCCTCCTGCTCATGAACATTATTTGGTGGACGTTTTAGTAAGCCAATTTCTATGCTTAACGGAAGAAGAAGAATTTTCCCAGAAACACTGTATAGAAGCCATGTACATCGTTCTGAGAAAGTTTGTATGGGAACAAGTGTAGCCAACTAACTGGCTACTTAAAGTGTTTCTAGGGGGACATGTGTAGCCAACTAACTGGCTACTGAGAGTGTTTCTGGGGGGACATGTGTAGCCAACTAACTGGCTACTGAGAGTGTTTCTGGGGGGACATGTGTAGCCAACTAACTGGCTACTGAGAGGGTTTCTGGGGGGACAAGTGTTTTCCAACTAGTTGGCTACTGAAAGTGTTTCTGGGGGACACGTGTAGCCAACTAGTTGGCTACTGAGAGTGTTTCTGGGGGGACATGCGTAGCCAACTAGTTGGCTACTGAGAGTGTTTCTGTGCGGACATGTGTAGCAAACTAGTTGGCCACTGAGAGTGTTTCTGGGCGGACATGTGTAGCCAACTAGTTGGCTACTGAGAGTGTTTCTGGGCGGACATGTGTAGCAAACTAGTTGGCCACTGAGAGTGTTTCTGGGCGGACATGTGTAGCCAACTAGTTGGCTACTAAGCTTGTTTGTATAGGGCACACCAAGAGTAGCCAACTAACTGGCTACGAACTTTTGGTAGTATAGTATGATCAGCTAAATACATTTCTTATATATATAAACGACTAAATTTTACTTTAGCTGAATGTGGTGTCCCCTGAAAAATCTTTTGGGGATGTGATGTTTGATGGCTTGGGACAGCTTTGGGGATATCAAGCAGACTGTAGCCCCGTTTTTTGTGAACAACCCATTCACCATTCTTCTATAAGCGTTTCTTAGTAGAAAGCTGTAGTGATATTACCTTTTTTTAGCAGAACAGAGATTGAGTTGTATCTCATTCTTCATTCCATTCTGCTGGATGATCAACGAAATAGAAACCTCAGTTCTGCATACTGTTTTCATCCCATTCTGCTATGTATCAGGAACATGTCCTTCAGTAAAATTGCGGAAATTGATGAAAACACCCATTTTTCAAGAAAGTAACAGAAGAAAAAGGGTTTCATGGATGGACCTTCCTATTTTCAGTGAGTGATCGGAGTGCCTGTTTAGATCACAAGTAAAAGGAAGAGCCACCTATCACAGATCACCTCATAGTGTTTAGGCACAATACATTTCAAGCAGTGTCCCTTTCTGAATAAAATGACGATCCGAAACAAAATTGAACTGGGGTAGCCTTTGCTGAAACCCACATTAAACAAAGATTTAAAACTTTTCTTACCATTTTACAAGATAAACAAACTGTGGTTAAGTGGAAAGGGCACTGAGTGTTGGCTGACCATCTCCCCTTCTTTCGCTCTTATTTTGTGCTCCTTCATGTGGTGCCCCCATTTGAATTTCCAAGGGGGCCCTGAGCTATCCAGGAAAAAATCATAAAGTGGTACTCAATTCCATGTTACAAAGATGATGTCTCTCCCCATGTTCAGAGTTCAAACACTAACTGACCCAGGCTCAAACACACATTAAAGACATTTCGTCCTCGATCAATGGGTCATTGTCTCAGATTAAAAAGGGTTCAATTTTCACAATTTTCATGAGTGACCTTGGTCAACTGATATGATGCAATCAGATGTAATAGTTCTGATTAGAAACTGATTTTTTCTGGATTTTTCCTGGGTGGCTCTTGGCTGTCTTCGAAAGCCACAGGGGCACCTGCCCCCCCCCCCCCCCTGCAGCCTGCCCCACCAAAATGACACCCCTGGAAATCGTAGGCAAGTGCTGATTTTTGTACTTCCTAGCCCCTCAGTTTAAAGTTAGTGCAATACGCATTTTTTTTTGTAACAACCTCAACAGAGAACAAGTTTGAAACTCATTGAACAAAAAACGGGCTTATAGGCAGAACAGAGAACGGCGTAAGGAAAATGGAGTTTTCCAAAAAACGCGGCTTGTAATTAGGGTTATAAAATCGAAAGTGGACCAGTTTAGCAACAATTCAGCTTCAGTTGTTGGACTATTGTGGACTATCATGATTTTGTTTTCCACATCCCAGGATTCAGCTAGGTTGTTGGGGGAGAAAGGTAAAGAGTTTCTAGATTCAAAATGTCATCAGTCACATCCATTTCATGTCTATTTTTTGTTTACTAAAGAATAATAAGGAAGCATCTTTGACGTCTTTTCCGTTTTTTACAAGTGAAAAAAAACTCTTACTTGCATAATTCTTATAGTTTCATGTAAACATAATCAGAAATGCTGTTTCGTTCTAATTGATCTCTTGAATTTAAATCAAGAGCTACGAGCTCGTATGGCACTTGTTACGAGTAAGTGGTGCAAGAAAGTAGATGAGAATGTCACAAAGTACCCCCTTGAACGCCCTAGGTTCAGACCTAGAAATAGGATATCTAGTTTCACTCGAGTCTGAGCATTTCTGGCATCGCCTTGGATCATCAAGGGCAAATTACTTCTCTACGTTCTAAGTTTAGATCCACTCGTTTGATCCCTAAACTTATGCATGCCACACTGTTGCAGATACGCCTCCAAGTCCCCCTGCCGCGTCCAAATCTGGTTTGGACACATAAGTGGATGATCTGAAGCATCTTCTCTTACCGCCTAAGTTTCACTCGAATCTGAGCATTTTTCGGGAAATTTCGGCACCTCCCACATTGTGGTCGGATCCGGTCTGGACCATAAAATATGTCATCTAGGGCATATGAGCTCTCTACTTTCCAAGTTTCATTCAAATCGTTCCACTAGTTTGGCTCCTATGCGATCCACGGAGTTTCCGGGACTTCCCCCACTGTGGCCGAATACGACTCGGACACATAAACTTAGCATCTCTGACACTTCCTCTTCCCGTCCATCAAGTTTGACTCGAATCAGAACATATCTGCAAATTTCCGGTTCCCGCTTCATCCTCCCCCTACCGTGGCCGGATCCGGTCCGGACGCCAAATAACAAATCGAGGCTGCATAAGCTACTGTTCAACTTACATCCCATTCTGTCCATAGGTTCGGATTTTGTGCATATCAAAAAGGTCCCCCCGCCCCAGCTCCCCCGATCGTGGCTGCATGCGGTTCGGCTGGTTCGGACACATGTTTTGCTTGTCTAGGTCCTCAGTTCTTATCGCCCTTAAAGTTTCACTCGAATCGGACCTCCCGTTCGCAACTTACGTAAGTCAGTGATTTCCGGATTCCTCTTCCCTCAACTCCCTAAGATGATGTTTGAGTCCCAGAACACAAATCTTCCTATGGCATTGTGTGGGATCCTTAAGTCGCCAATATGCCTGCAAAGTTTCATCGACCTTAGAACATCTGGAACTATCCTAACTGGCGATCACCGGAATTCCGGGAGACCCCCTCCAACTCTCCTCACAGAGCTCCGGTACGATCTTGCCCCGTCAATTAAGGCCTAATGCGTGTTTTTGCGCCAAGTTCCATCCCAATCCCTCGACTTAGCTCTAAGCGTTTCAAAAGTTTCCCGGTGCCCCCCTCCACCCACAAGTATTGAATCCGACCCAGACTTGACACGGAACATCTGAGACGATAGCTCTTTCCACTTGCCAAGTTTCATTCAAATCCAATGACCCATTCAAAAGCTGCCCGTGCCACTAGATTCCGGATTCCCCGTCCCTCCACTCGTCCCACGATGGACGGGTGGAGGAAACGACGATTCACAACTCAATATGTTCGGGTCCCTGACATGCCTACCAAGTTTCATCATCCCAGCACATCAGGAAGTACCGCACTCGCGCGATCACTAGAACTAAGGACCACCACCCGAACTCCCCCAAAGCGCCCGAAACTGGTCCTATTATGTCAATGACGTATCTAGGACTTGTTCTTGTTCTTCCCACCAAGTTCCATCCCGATCCCGCCACATCTAAGCGTTTCGAAAGATTTCGGTTCGCCCCTCCGACTACCCCCAATGTCACCGGATCCGGTCCGGGTTTATAATGGGTTGTCTAAGGCACGAGGTCTTTCTAAATACCAAGTTTTATTTAAATCTGATCACCCGCTCAATAGCTGAGCTTGCCACTAGATTGCGGATTCGCAGTCGCTTCACTCCACCCATGATGGTCGGATCGGGGAAACTACATTCTCTAGTCAATCTGTTCGGGTCCC
The DNA here is from genome assembly GCA_030848855.1 of Branchinecta sandiegonensis. NCBI lineage: Eukaryota > Metazoa > Arthropoda > Branchiopoda > Anostraca > Branchinectidae > Branchinecta > Branchinecta sandiegonensis. Next base: position 7,957,845 of record JAUPMV010000009.1, read on the forward strand.
TGAAACGACTGCAAAGTTTCCTCGTCCAAGCACATCAGGAAGTATCGAACTCGCGGGGTCACTAGAAATTCGCCCCCCCCCCCCCCCACCCCGCGCAACTCCCCCACAGTGACGGGATCCGGTCCGGTTATGTCATTCAAGTATCTAGGTTGTGCTTTAATTCCGACAAAGTTTCGTCCCGAACCATGCAGTTCGTCCCGAACAATGCAGTTCAAGTGTTTTGCCCTTAAAATCTTAAATCCTTAATTAGCTCCCAAACTATGGCTATACCTGACGTTTGCCATTGCCTATCCGAAAATAAGGAATTCCGTATATATAGGAGTTAGCCAACTTCTATATAGCTAAGTTACCTCCACACAATAGCAGCCTTACTTATTGTTAAAAGAAGTAAGGAAAAGTGTTTGATTTCCAGATGCACCACTGGGTCCCTCTTGGTGAGTAGGATGGCTTGGGCCCAGTGGCCTCATTTTGAGAAAACCGGGGGGGGGGGCGGAGCGTGGTGTTGTTCCGGGTCCTTAACTCGGCTCAAAAAGTTGGAAGTTTTCTGGGAGAACCAAGTTTCAGCTTGATACTTGTCATGGTTCACGAGTTAGCTTCACACAAAACAAGACCAAAGGTTTTGATGGGATCCCAAATGTGTAATATTTGGTCAAGACAATTGGGTCTTGTCTTCGCCAGATCCAGCCTTCGCCAGAAATTTTTACTATTTATAGAAACAGATTAAGGCCAAATAGCTGATCATTTGAGAACACCAAGTTCAGATATGGATTCAGCATGTGAGTTAATCCTGTAAGTCAGATCTATTTTGACGAAACGGATCGAAACTTCCTGCCTTACCACTGCCAAAGCCGTTTTCGGACGAATTCTGGAACTACTAGTCCGGCCAAAAATAAAGCTCATAAAGGAATTTAGCCTATATTGAACATCTAATCAACTTCAAATAAAACTTCAACTTATAACAAATTTCCCGGTTTCGGCCGGATTCCGGGCGAACTGTATGTCCAAGTTAAAAACGATTGTCATTTACGGATTCACCATCTCTGCTTACCCATAAATCGGACATCTAATCAACTACAAATAGAACTTTTGTTTTAACAAATTTTCCGGTTTTAGCCGGATTCCGGGCGAACTACTTGTCCGGCGAAAAAAATGGTTTTCATCGTGTTCAGCAAGCCTTCTTACCCCTTAATCGACTAACTCATTAGCTGTTTAAAAATATTTTTTTGCCCCCTAATTTGAACCCCCTCCATGTAGAGCTACAGAGCCCATCTACGAACTCGACCTTTCCCTTGACCCAAGAATCCTCACACCAAATTTCATCATTTCCTTCGAGAGTAAACCTGCTCACAGACGGACGGACAGACGGGCAACTTTTGCGATGTCATATGTATCCCTCCACTTACGTTTGGGGATCCCAAAAACGATGAAAACCGAAAGTGGGTATAGCGCTCACAAGAGTGGATTATTCATAAATGAACACTCCACTAAAAATCATATGCCAAAGTCTAGATTCACATTTTATTTATTGTTTTCCTCAGTTTTTGTAAGACACACTCTTTTTTTAGGGTAGATAAAGATAGAAGTGGTGCTATATCAGCGCAGGAATTACAGGCAGCTCTTTCAAATGGAACTTGGGCTCCTTTCAATCCAGAAACTGTGAGGCTAATGATAGGTAAGTCCATATTACGAAACATCTCCCTGTATGCATAGTGTTATGTAAATATAATTAGTACAGGTGCGATCGTGCCTCTCGTTCTCCGCTTTAATGATTGTTGTGTGGATGATCGGAGCGGAATTGATTCGATTTTCTCATCTTTGATTTGATAGCTCTTTGTAGAGTGAAGATTCATCTTGTGCCAATAAAGAAAGATTGTTTATGACACATGAGATAGAATATAGACTAGCCAATCGTGCATGCTTCCAGTGTTTGCATGGTATTGTCTATTTTTTGGGGGTAATTTAGAATTTCTAAAAATATAAATAAATTCCAGATAAAATTCAAGTAGCCTGCCGAAACAGAACTGAAAGCTTCCGTCCGACCATTCTGTGCAGAAAGGATCCTGAGTTTCATGTCTTTATCCTTTTTTTTATTATTCTGTGGGGTAGGCCAGACACTCCAGCCGAAACTCAGGCCACAAATGCCTCTATCCTTGTTGAAGTAGTTAATATGATATAATATATATATAATATATAATATATATAATTTATTAGACTTCATTTGCTACTAAATTTCCCGCTAAGTTCGAAGCACAAAATCGCAAATCACCTCGCTGGTTGTTGGTTGAGTTTGAGCCACAAAATCTTCGCGGAAACACATTTCCGGGCCTCACAAACGACCGCGAAAACACTCTTTTCGAGCCACAAACGCTTTGTGCGATTGCGGGAAAACGCCTATTATAATCTTCACAAAAGATATCTCCTGTCACAGTATAAATAAATACAATGCTCAAATAAGGCTGGTACGCCTCCACTCCTCAAGAAATCAAGTTCAGAATAATCCACTATAAATTTGAATACCAACGCAAAAGTAAAAAGCAAAGAGACCACATTGCGGACTTACTCGTCAGTGTTTTCAAAAAGCACTTGTATACAAAAGGCATACTTGACTTTCTGCAAGCGACTGTTCGTGAATCTGTATTGTTTATCGGTAAACGTACGAGTTTTGCATTTGTGAATGAATGAGTGAACCTACTGTACGAAAAACCCAAGGAGTCATGACAAAAACAAACAAGAAAAACAAGCGCATTCTGTGGGACAAATCATCGTGGAGGAATCTAGCCAAACTTACGAATATCCTCTAAATTTGAGTTTCCAGTCTTTTCCTCTAACCATTCCTCCCTAGTACCCTTAGATCACTCAGACCTTCGCATTCACACATCAAATGGAGTGCAACCTCGTTCAGTTTGCCTCAAATAGGGCAAAAGTAAGATCCAACCTTGAACCTATTTTTTTTACAGATAAACCTCCGCTCCTCACAAATCGTAAATCTTCCCTCCTCCCTTCCCTACGTTGAATATTCACCCGAGTAAATGCCCTCCCCATAAAATCTTTGGCCTTCGCGGTACAAGAACCACTCGGCTCCTCGACTCTGTCACCCCTGAATGTTGTGGTCGTGCAGAATTTGCTCAGTCTGTCGTGACGGTTCACGACACTTTAGCGAAATGACGGTTGTCATTCCATATTTCGGGAAGGCCGACATGTACCAAGAACATTCTTTATTTGTAGAGGCCAAGATTTGTTAGAACTACAGAATTTATTTCCTATATTGCTCACTGCATTTTCTGTCCGTATCCTTATCATTTTGTTGTTGTCGAAATCTCGCTCCGGGCATGTCTTTTTGCTGTGCCATCCTTCTTTGGACAGATGTGCAGGGGCGTCGCAAGGGGGGGGGGGGTGCGGGGGTGCAGCATCCCCCACCTTTTTGATATCATCGGTAGTCTTTACTTTTATTTTGGATCCCAAAAAGAACATATAATCATAAATATTTCGAAAATTCCGCCTGAGGGGGTTTTAAGCCAGTTTTAGGATTGAGATTTTGAAACATTAAAAGCCAGAATTTGGATGGAAATTAAATTTTGCAGTAAAAAGGGAGAAAAAATTTCGCCTGCAGCGGTCACTTTATGTGATTATGGCTAGTATATTGACTACGACTACAGTTGCTGCTGCTGTCGGAATGTCGCTCTATCCGGTTTCTGAAACTTCTTAGAGTCTCGGTATTTAATCAACGGTAAATGATAGAATTTGTAAGAGAAGCAGTTAAATTTTAGCCTACAGAAACATGGATTTCGAAATTTTTCGCCTGCGGTGCTCGATTTAATTTTTTATTGGCCATAATAGATAAGGCTGTTACTGCAATCATGCCCGGCAATGTATTCTCCATGTGGGCTTCGCCAAAACGCCGCCTTATAGTTGGCTTATCGTCTTTCATGTTGCCCTTTATTGGTGCTCTTCCTACGTAATCGTTTCTGTTCCATAATTTAAAGCTCGAATTCTTAGTTCTAGGATTCGGTAAAATTTTTGAAAGATTCGGTAAAATTTTGGCTCTGCGCCCCCCCAACGAAAATGCACTTGCGACGCCCCTGAAGATGTGTCATATGCTCGCGGACTGGAATACTCAATAGGACTAAGTCCGGAATACGCCAGTGAACCTCGGGAAGAACGAGAAACGTCACCCGCACGAATCCTTGAAATTGTTTCAAATCCTTTGCAAACGAATCAACAACGTTTGTTGGCGACAATTGCGGTGACATTTTTGGCTCTCCGCTAGGCCCACGACGATTCATCATCGGCACGAAGAGTTGGTCATCAAGAGTATTCCTGCAGGATTTTTGGTTTCATCAGTTTCATGCGGAAAAGTTTAGATTTTTTAACTTTACGATGAAAGTATAGGAAATCCGGCCGGAAAAATCATGTTCGTGCATTTACAGCATTAAACTTAAGTGTTTCATCATCTGAAGAAAAAATCCGCGAGCGGGTCCAAAATTCTCTTCAGAAAGCTTCATTTGAAATTATTTCTTTCAGGTATGTTCGACAGAAATAACTCAGGCACCATAGATTTTGATGAATTTTCTGCCCTCTGGAAGTATGTGACAGACTGGCAACAGTGTTTCCGCTCCTTTGACAGGGACAACAGTGGTAACATTGACTTCAGTGAACTGAAACAAGCACTAACAACCTTTGGATACAGACTCACAGACCCCACGGTACATATGATGCTGAGAAAATTTGACCGTCTAGGAAAAGGAACAATATATTTTGATGACTTTATCCAGTGCTGCATCGTCCTACACGTAAGTTTCTCCGCATTTCGTATTTTCGAGTCGATGACTATATCCTTACCACGCCCGCGAGTTGTACCCCGACTGATGATATATTTTAAATTTTTCATATTATGTAGGTCAGTTATATTCAAAGATGCCTTTATATATATTCTTTCTTTCTTCTTTTTTTTGGGAGGGGAAGTGAGGGGATACCTATGATTTCGTAAAGTTGTCCGTCCGTCCGTCTGTCAGGGGTAATGTCAATTTAGGGGCAAGGAGACATACTGAATCTGAAAATTATTTTCTCGCCGGACAAAACCGGAAAATTTGTGAAAAGGGAAGGTTTAATCTGAAGTTAATTAGAGGTTTGATTTAGGGGAAGGAGATATGCTGAATCCGTAATATGAAAGTTATTTTCTTACCGGACAAGTAGTTGGCCCGGAATCCGGCCATAAGCGGATATTTAGCATGAAGTTTTAAAACCCAATAAAATAGTCGAAATAGGGCTGGCAAAATTTGCCAAAACCCGAAAATACGGATCGAAAGGTTCGCCTCTCAGTGTCACCAGACCTTTTGCTCAGCATGCCGGTCGCCGAGAGTAGCCTACAGCTAAAAGGAGGAATTGGTTAAGTCGTCAAGTTGGTCTGAGGTCGATTAGAGATGAAATGTTGGGATATGCATCCTGAATCCATATCTGTACTTGGTTATAGGTTAATAGTAGAATGTTAAAGGGGTTTGGTGAAGACCGGAATCCTTCGAAACCTTTGGTCTTGTTTTTGGGATCCCAAAATGTAAGTGGAGGGATACCTATGACATCGCAAAAAGGTCCGTCTATCTGTGAGCAGTGTGAGCACGATAACTCTCGAAGGGAATGAGATATTTTGATGAAACTTGGTGTGAGGATTCTCTGGGTCAATTGTATGGTCAAGTCGTAGATGGGCTCTGTAGCTCTACATTTAGGGGTGGGGGAGGGGGTTTTAAATTAAGGGGAAAAAAAATATTTTTTAAAAGCTATTGAGATAGTTGATTTAGGGGTAAGGAGACATGCTGAATCCGAATATGAAAGTTATTTTTTTTGCCGGACAAGTAGTTCACCCGGAATCTGGTGAAAACCGGACACAAAATTTGTCGACCAATTTTCGGCTATAGCGGTCCTACCCCTTTATTCTCAAATGATTATAGCCCTCTGCACGTTGATGCCGCCAATCATTTGTTGTTCTGTGGACGTCGGAGAAAATTGTGTAATCGAAGGTCGAACGGGTTCTCTAAGGTTTTATACAGAGGCGAAAGGGACATGGGGTGAATGTGTTTATTTTAAAGCGGATTTGGATAGGGAGGAATTGAAATTATTAATTAGTATGCGTGCTGATATTTTACCACTGGGAGATAGGAGGAGTTTACACGGGTAGGCCGATTGGGAGAATTGGTCCTTACTTCTGCCCGATGTGTGGAGATATGAATGAGTGTGTGAGACATCTTATGTGTGATTGTAGGGAATTGAATGATTTGAGAAGTGAAATATTTGGAGTAAATGAGTGTGATCAGGAATGGATGGAGCAAATGCTTAAGAGCGAATAAATATCTTATGAGTCCGCGTGGGGTGACTCCCTCTATTCTCGCCGTTCCCTTCTATTCCCCGACGAGTCCTCGGGAACGGCAAGAATACGTCTTTAGTGAGGGCAGGGCATTTTGTTTTACAATCTTCCAGTCAAAACTTCTTCTGGTTAGGCTCGTCAAAGGGTTATGCCAAATGCCTGCACTGCGTTATCTACCTACGCAATGCCTTTGATTGTTTTGACGTAGAATCATTTTATGATGAACAAGCATTCTGCTGATAACAGTCATTCGGCCGAAACCGAGAGGTTTTCAACTCCAAAATTTCGCGGTTCCGTCTGGAAGCTGACCACCTTTGGAATGCGACTGACACTCTGTGCAGGAGAATATTCTTGATGACTAACTCCACATGCCGATGAAGAATCGCCATGTACCTAGCGGAAGAGCCGGAAGCTTCACCATAGCTGTCGCCAACGAACGCCGTTTATTGGTTGACACAGGATTTGAGTCATCGTTCGCGCGACGTTTCTCCTTCTTCCCGAGGTTCACTGGCGTGTTTTTGGACTTGTTGATTGGTCTCCTATCAGCAAGCTTGTAGCTCTGTATGAAAGCGAAAGTGAAAGTCCAGGGACAGAGTGGACTGATGCAGAGGGCCATCATTCGAAGTGAGTTTTAGCCGCGGTCGCAAGAAGACACGGCGGATGGGCCAACGGAGCTTCCCAGACCGCCAGGATCGCCCTTAGGTCTCATGTAATAGCGCGACCACACGATCAAGATGTCAGGACAGATTTCCAATCTTTTATCGGTCAAGTTGAAAACATCTCCACTTTTCTGTCTGTATGGCATTAGTGAAGCTGCTGAAACTACAGGCAAGAACTCCAGTCCCTGAGCAACCGGCCTGATTGTCCGTTCAAGGCACAAATGTGGTATAAGCAAACACTAATGGAAGTAGGGAAGCCCCTAGCGGGTATCTCCTTCAAAGTAGGCTTTTTCTATTCAGGATGGAAGAAAGCCCCCCCCCCCCCCCCCCCCTTACTGTTTTAGTCACACAGTTTCGCGAGGATAGTTCCCAACGACTCGGAAACACCTGAAAACTGACAGGCCAGGATAGGTGACCTACCTTCAAGCATTAGATTTCATAGGCAGGACTGAAAATCTGGCTGATAGAGATTGCATATGACAAGGGCAGTAGGGAAGCCTCTAGAGGGCCCCTGTTTCCAAGTAGGCGTATCCTATTAGATCGTCTAAAACATCTTTGTGAGACAGTCCGCGCGATCAGCGATGGCATCTTCTGCCTCATTGTCTCATTTCACCCACGTTCAGGCGTCTCGTTCTTGTACTCCGTGGGATTTCAGCGGACTTGCTCACCTTCGATCTTCTTGAAATGTGTTTAGTTTATTAACAAACATAAATAAATAAATAAGGCTACTCAGAAGTGCTTGTGGCCTGTCCTTCTACCGCCTATTAGCAACAACAAATAATCAGATAGAACCTCCGTCTTTGGTCCCATGCAGCGACTATGGATAGCCTCCCTCCAAAAAAACGAGCTGAGCTTAGCGTACTTGCTTTAGCTTTGAGTTGATACCCGTCTACTTCGTTCTCTGCTGTTGCTCATAGCAGAGGAAATAGTGCAGGAGGCACGCTGATGACTTGCTCTGGAGCGCGTCCAGAGAACCAATCGGCTTTTGCTTCGAAAGTTTTTCCTATGCGGCTTCGCCTATTTGTGGAGGTAACGAATTATGATGTGCCGCACGCTCGTTTGCATCCGGCAGGGTAAGGGGAAATATTAGATTCCGCATGGTCGTATTGCAGAGATAAGGAAACGAAGTTCTTGCTTATTTGTTCTTGGTGCAATGGAATGTCGTGCGTGTCTAATATTTAATATTTAATATAATATATAATATTTCACCGTTGTCTAAATTTGTGTCTTTCTTCTTTTTAGAACCTGACTGCAGCGTTTTCCCAGTTTGACACTGACAAAGATGGCGTTATAACTATTCACTACGAACAGTTTCTTCAGATGGTAATGAATACCAAAGTGTAATTAATTGGCAAATTGCAGTTGAATTGCTTTTAAAGGCGGTGCAGCTTTGTGAGAACCTGATCAGCCAAGCTTCAGGTATGTTCTTCTACTGGTGTGGCTGCTCATCGACCATCGAGTGTTCATTAGGTACAGTTTTTGTAATGTAATACAACCCTGGATATCGGAAGTAATTGACCGGTGTGCACAAAATTCAAGTGAGGAATTACTCGCCTTCCCTTTTTTAAGAGCGTGTTCCACCCTTCTTACAATAGTAGCTATTACTTGCTATTTTTGTTCCAACCTCGTAAACAGTTACTACGCTGACCGTTCCAACCTTCGCGAAATAGTATCTAGTAGTAACTGTTTGCGTGGGGAGTGTAGTAAGCGTGGTAACTACGAATCTCTGTAACGTCATTGGCCGGATTAGCCCGTTGCATGATATTTTTTGCCGAAAATAGAAAAATGCGACCAGCCTTGAGGCCAAGAAGCCAAAATTCGTGACGTCATGCGTAGTAACTACGGCGGAACACGCTCAAAGTTTTATACTGTGCCATCTCAATCTGGAAAACCTTTGTGGTACGAGTTTGCATGTGTAACCCGACTGTTTAGCAGTTGTTTGGTTTTGATGAGTTTTGGCTTTGAACCGCAGTGCTTGCCATTAGAGGCGTTACCGTGTGGAATTAGGGTGCGAGTTATGTCGCTAATCTTCTGTTTGTGATTAAGTGTCTTCAAACATTTCCCACGCTCTGTGATTTGCCCGTTGTTCAGTTCATGACATTTTGTAAGAGCTGGTTGCGCTAATAAACTTTTTGTTTAATTTTGTTGCACTAAGGGGACAGTAAAATGCTGTCAGCAGCGTCGGACTATATCAGATGAAAAGAAAGTTCCTGCCTTATAAATAAATACCAACCAGATGTGCTTATCAGAATTGTGTAGTTCCCAGACATCGCCCACAGAGGCGTTACTAGCAAAAAAAAAAACAAGAGCTGTAAGCTCATATGGCACTTGCATGGGTCAAGATGATTTGATTGATCAAAAGTAAGTTTCGACTTTGCGGTTGAGATACGCACTCTAAGGGAGCTGGAACTTCATTTGTAAGCAAAACCCTTGAGGCAAAACTGCTAATGGGCTGATGGGCATCAAGAAAATGCATATATTGCTTAAAAGTATTTTTTTTACTTTGTTGTCAAGATTGGTACTTTAAGGAATAATCGTATTTTGGAAGTAGCAATTTCTAAGCAAATGTTGTTGAGTCTCCAGTATTCCAGCGAAGTTCCATCGTCCTAGCACATCTGGAAGTACCTTAACGCGCGATCACCGGAATCCCAGACCCCCCCCCCCCCCTCCTCCAACTCCACCCACAATAACCGGAGCCAATCCGGTACTGTAAATGATTAATCCAGAGCATCTGTTTGTCATTCCCACGAAGTTCGATCCAGATCACACCAGTCTAAGCGAGTCAAGTATTTTCCGCCCTCCCCCCAATAATTGCCGGATTCGGTCCGGAAATGAAAAAGGTCACCAGAGAAAAACGTCCTCTGTTTAATTATTAAATTTCACTCGAATCCGATCACCCGTTCCAAAGTTACGCATGACTCAATATTCCGGATTCCCCTCCCTCAACTCCCCCCCCCCCAAAAAAAAAATTATCATATCAGGATATTTGACGGTGCAAAACGGATAAGTCAGCTACATTTTATTCGAGCAATATTTCGGCCCTTCTTGGCAAGGGTCCTCTTCAGGCTCAAGCCGCTCAAGCTGGAAAATAAACTTGTGGAAAAATAATTTAAGATTCTTCCTTAAATATCTGCTTCTGAGAATCTTCTTCTCTGAAAGTTGGTTGGGGTTAAAGCTGGTGCTGTGATTTTGTTCTGGACTCGGCGACTGTTTTTGTTGTTCGATTGGGTCGTCGAAAGGGTAGAGATTCTTCTGCATTTTGGTTTTAGAGTCACCTGTCTCTTCTTCTTCTTTCCAGCTAAGATGGATACTTGTTGGCGGCATGTATGGGCGATTAGTTCCGTACTTCGGTGATAGATGTTCCTACGGCCCAAGCTGACTGCGAATCATATTTGACGGTGCAAAACGGATAAGTCAGCTACATTTTATTCGAGCAATATTTCGGCCCTTCTTGGCAAGGGTCCTCTTCAGGCTCAAGCCGCTCAAGCTTGAAAATAAACTTGTGGAAAAATAATTTAAGATTCTTCCTTAAATATCTGCTTCTGAGAATCTTCTTCTCTGAAAGTTGGTTGGGGTTAAAGCTGGTGCTGTGATTTTGTTCTGGACTCGGCGACTGTTTTTGTTGTTCGATTGGGTCGTCGAAAGGGTAGAGATTCTTCTGCATTTTGGTTTTAGAGTCACCTGTCTCTTCTTCTTCTTTCCAGCTAAGATGGATACTTGTTGGCGGCATGTATGGGCGATTAGTTCCGTACTTCGGTGATAGATGTTCCTACGGCCCAAGCTGACTGCGAATCATATTTGACGGTGCAAAACGGATAAGTCAGCTACATTTTATTCGAGCAATATTTCGGCCCTTCTTGGCAAGGGTCCTCTTCAGGCTCAAGCCGCTCAAGCTGGAAAATAAACTTGTGGAAAAATAATTTAAGATTCTTCCTTAAATATCTGCTTCTGAGAATCTTCTTCTCTGAAAGTTGGTTGGGGTTAAAGCTGGTGCTGTGATTTTGTTCTGGACTCGGCGACTGTTTTTGTTGTTCGATTGGGTCGTCGAAAGGGTAGAGATTCTTCTGCATTTTGGTTTTAGAGTCACCTGTCTCTTCTTCTTCTTTCCAGCTAAGATGGATACTTGTTGGCGGCATGTATGGGCGATTAGTTCCGTACTTCGGTGATAGATGTTCCTACGGCCCAAGCTGACTGCGAATCATATTTGACGGTGCAAAACGGATAAGTCAGCTACATTTTATTCGAGCAATATTTCGGCCCTTCTTGGCAAGGGTCCTCTTCAGGCTCAAGCCGCTCAAGCTGGAAAATAAACTTGTGGAAAAATAATTTAAGATTCTTCCTTAAATATCTGCTTCTGAGAATCTTCTTCTCTGAAAGTTGGTTGGGGTTAAAGCTGGTGCTGTGATTTTGTTCTGGACTCGGCGACTGTTTTTGTTGTTCGATTGGGTCGTCGAAAGGGTAGAGATTCTTCTGCATTTTGGTTTTAGAGTCACCTGTCTCTTCTTCTTCTTTCCAGCTAAGATGGATACTTGTTGGCGGCATGTATGGGCGATTAGTTCCGTACTTCGGTGATAGATGTTCCTACGGCCCAAGCTGACTGCGAATCATATTTGACGGTGCAAAACGGATAAGTCAGCTACATTTTATTCGAGCAATATTTCGGCCCTTCTTGGCAAGGGTCCTCTTCAGGCTCAAGCCGCTCAAGCTTGAAAATAAACTTGTGGAAAAATAATTTAAGATTCTTCCTTAAATATCTGCTTCTGAGAATCTTCTTCTCTGAAAGTTGGTTGGGGTTAAAGCTGGTGCTGTGATTTTGTTCTGGACTCGGCGACTGTTTTTGTTGTTCGATTGGGTCGTCGAAAGGGTAGAGATTCTTCTGCATTTTGGTTTTAGAGTCACCTGTCTCTTCTTCTTCTTTCCAGCTAAGATGGATACTTGTTGGCGGCATGTATGGGCGATTAGTTCCGTACTTCGGTGATAGATGTTCCTACGGCCCAAGCTGACTGCGAATCATATTTGACGGTGCAAAACGGATAAGTCAGCTACATTTTATTCGAGCAATATTTCGGCCCTTCTTGGCAAGGGTCCTCTTCAGGCTCAAGCCGCTCAAGCTGGAAAATAAACTTGTGGAAAAATAATTTAAGATTCTTCCTTAAATATCTGCTTCTGAGAATCTTCTTCTCTGAAAGTTGGTTGGGGTTAAAGCTGGTGCTGTGATTTTGTTCTGGACTCGGCGACTGTTTTTGTTGTTCGATTGGGTCGTCGAAAGGGTAGAGATTCTTCTGCATTTTGGTTTTAGAGTCACCTGTCTCTTCTTCTTCTTTCCAGCTAAGATGGATACTTGTTGGCGGCATGTATGGGCGATTAGTTCCGTACTTCGGTGATAGATGTTCCTACGGCCCAAGCTGACTGCGAATCATATTTGACGGTGCAAAACGGATAAGTCAGCTACATTTTATTCGAGCAATATTTCGGCCCTTCTTGGCAAGGGTCCTCTTCAGGCTCAAGCCGCTCAAGCTGGAAAATAAACTTGTGGAAAAATAATTTAAGATTCTTCCTTAAATATCTGCTTCTGAGAATCTTCTTCTCATAAAGTTGGTTGGGGTTAAAGCTGGTGCTGTGATTTTGTTCTGGACTCGGCGACTGTTTTTGTTGTTCGATTGGGTCGTCGAAAGGGTAGAGATTCTTCTGCATTTTGGTTTTAGAGTCACCTGTCTCTTCTTCTTCTTTCCAGCTAAGATGGATACTTGTTGGCGGCATGTATGGGCGATTAGTTCCGTACTTCGGTGATAGATGTTCCTACGGCCCAAGCTGACTGCGAATCATATTTGACGGTGCAAAACGGATAAGTCAGCTACATTTTATTCGAGCAATATTTCGGCCCTTCTTGGCAAGGGTCCTCTTCAGGCTCAAGCCGCTCAAGCTGGAAAATAAACTTGTGGAAAAATAATTTAAGATTCTTCCTTAAATATCTGCTTCTGAGAATCTTCTTCTCTGAAAGTTGGTTGGGGTTAAAGCTGGTGCTGTGATTTTGTTCTGGACTCGGCGACTGTTTTTGTTGTTCGATTGGGTCGTCGAAAGGGTAGAGATTCTTCTGCATTTTGGTTTTAGAGTCACCTGTCTCTTCTTCTTCTTTCCAACTAAGATGGATACTTGTTGGCGGCATGTATGGGCGATTAGTTCCGTACTTCGGTGATAGATGTTCCTACGGCCCAAGCTGACTGCGAATCATATTTGACGGTGCAAAACGGATAAGTCAGCTACATTTTATTCGAGCAATATTTCGGCCCTTCTTGGCAAGGGTCCTCTTCAGGCTCAAGCCGCTCAAGCTGGAAAATAAACTTGTGGAAAAATAATTTAAGATTCTTCCTTAAATATCTGCTTCTGAGAATCTTCTTCTCATAAAGTTGGTTGGGGTTAAAGCTGGTGCTGTGATTTTGTTCTGGACTCGGCGACTGTTTTTGTTGTTCGATTGGGTCGTCGAAAGGGTAGAGATTCTTCTGCATTTTGGTTTTAGAGTCACCTGTCTCTTCTTCTTCTTTCCAGCTAAGATGGATACTTGTTGGCGGCATGTATGGGCGATTAGTTCCGTACTTCGGTGATAGATGTTCCTACGGCCCAAGCTGACTGCGAATCATATTTGACGGTGCAAAACGGATAAGTCAGCTACATTTTATTCGAGAAATATTTCGGCCCTTCTTGGCAAGGGTCCTCTTCAGGCTCAAGCCGCTCAAGCTGGAAAATAAACTTGTGGAAAAATAATTTAAGATTCTTCCTTAAATATCTGCTTCTGAGAATCTTCTTCTCTGAAAGTTGGTTGGGGTTAAAGCTGGTGCTGTGATTTTGTTCTGGACTCGGCGACTGTTTTTGTTGTTCGATTGGGTCGTCGAAAGGGTAGAGATTCTTCTGCATTTTGGTTTTAGAGTCACCTGTCTCTTCTTCTTCTTTCCAGCTAAGATGGATACTTGTTGGCGGCATGTATGGGCGATTAGTTCCGTACTTCGGTGATAGATGTTCCTACGGCCCAAGCTGACTGCGAATCATATTTGACGGTGCAAAACGGATAAGTCAGCTACATTTTATTCGAGCAATATTTCGGCCCTTCTTGGCAAGGGTCCTCTTCAGGCTCAAGCCGCTCAAGCTGGAAAATAAACTTGTGGAAAAATAATTTAAGATTCTTCCTTAAATATCTGCTTCTGAGAATCTTCTTCTCTGAAAGTTGGTTGGGGTTAAAGCTGGTGCTGTGATTTTGTTCTGGACTCGGCGACTGTTTTTGTTGTTCGATTGGGTCGTCGAAAGGGTAGAGATTCTTCTGCATTTTGGTTTTAGAGTCACCTGTCTCTTCTTCTTCTTTCCAGCTAAGATGGATACTTGTTGGCGGCATGTATGGGCGATTAGTTCCGTACTTCGGTGATAGATGTTCCTACGGCCCAAGCTGACTGCGAATCATATTTGACGGTGCAAAACGGATAAGTCAGCTACATTTTATTCGAGCAATATTTCGGCCCTTCTTGGCAAGGGTCCTCTTCAGGCTCAAGCCGCTCAAGCTTGAAAATAAACTTGTGGAAAAATAATTTAAGATTCTTCCTTAAATATCTGCTTCTGAGAATCTTCTTCTCTGAAAGTTGGTTGGGGTTAAAGCTGGTGCTGTGATTTTGTTCTGGACTCGGCGACTGTTTTTGTTGTTCGATTGGGTCGTCGAAAGGGTAGAGATTCTTCTGCATTTTGGTTTTAGAGTCACCTGTCTCTTCTTCTTCTTTCCAGCTAAGATGGATACTTGTTGGCGGCATGTATGGGCGATTAGTTCCGTACTTCGGTGATAGATGTTCCTACGGCCCAAGCTGACTGCGAATCATATTTGACGGTGCAAAACGGATAAGTCAGCTACATTTTATTCGAGCAATATTTCGGCCCTTCTTGGCAAGGGTCCTCTTCAGGCTCAAGCCGCTCAAGCTGGAAAATAAACTTGTGGAAAAATAATTTAAGATTCTTCCTTAAATATCTGCTTCTGAGAATCTTCTTCTCTGAAAGTTGGTTGGGGTTAAAGCTGGTGCTGTGATTTTGTTCTGGACTCGGCGACTGTTTTTGTTGTTCGATTGGGTCGTCGAAAGGGTAGAGATTCTTCTGCATTTTGGTTTTAGAGTCACCTGTCTCTTCTTCTTCTTTCCAGCTAAGATGGATACTTGTTGGCGGCATGTATGGGCGATTAGTTCCGTACTTCGGTGATAGATGTTCCTACGGCCCAAGCTGACTGCGAATCATATTTGACGGTGCAAAACGGATAAGTCAGCTACATTTTATTCGAGCAATATTTCGGCCCTTCTTGGCAAGGGTCCTCTTCAGGCTCAAGCCGCTCAAGCTGGAAAATAAACTTGTGGAAAAATAATTTAAGATTCTTCCTTAAATATCTGCTTCTGAGAATCTTCTTCTCATAAAGTTGGTTGGGGTTAAAGCTGGTGCTGTGATTTTGTTCTGGACTCGGCGACTGTTTTTGTTGTTCGATTGGGTCGTCGAAAGGGTAGAGATTCTTCTGCATTTTGGTTTTAGAGTCACCTGTCTCTTCTTCTTCTTTCCAGCTAAGATGGATACTTGTTGGCGGCATGTATGGGCGATTAGTTCCGTACTTCGGTGATAGATGTTCCTACGGCCCAAGCTGACTGCGAATCATATTTGACGGTGCAAAACGGATAAGTCAGCTACATTTTATTCGAGCAATATTTCGGCCCTTCTTGGCAAGGGTCCTCTTCAGGCTCAAGCCGCTCAAGCTGGAAAATAAACTTGTGGAAAAATAATTTAAGATTCTTCCTTAAATATCTGCTTCTGAGAATCTTCTTCTCTGAAAGTTGGTTGGGGTTAAAGCTGGTGCTGTGATTTTGTTCTGGACTCGGCGACTGTTTTTGTTGTTCGATTGGGTCGTCGAAAGGGTAGAGATTCTTCTGCATTTTGGTTTTAGAGTCACCTGTCTCTTCTTCTTCTTTCCAGCTAAGATGGATACTTGTTGGCGGCATGTATGGGCGATTAGTTCCGTACTTCGGTGATAGATGTTCCTACGGCCCAAGCTGACTGCGAATCATATTTGACGGTGCAAAACGGATAAGTCAGCTACATTTTATTCGAGCAATATTTCGGCCCTTCTTGGCAAGGGTCCTCTTCAGGCTCAAGCCGCTCAAGCTGGAAAATAAACTTGTGGAAAAATAATTTAAGATTCTTCCTTAAATATCTGCTTCTGAGAATCTTCTTCTCTGAAAGTTGGTTGGGGTTAAAGCTGGTGCTGTGATTTTGTTCTGGACTCGGCGACTGTTTTTGTTGTTCGATTGGGTCGTCGAAAGGGTAGAGATTCTTCTGCATTTTGGTTTTAGAGTCACCTGTCTCTTCTTCTTCTTTCCAGCTAAGATGGATACTTGTTGGCGGCATGTATGGGCGATTAGTTCCGTACTTCGGTGATAGATGTTCCTACGGCCCAAGCTGACTGCGAATCATATTTGACGGTGCAAAACGGATAAGTCAGCTACATTTTATTCGAGCAATATTTCGGCCCTTCTTGGCAAGGGTCCTCTTCAGGCTCAAGCCGCTCAAGCTGGAAAATAAACTTGTGGAAAAATAATTTAAGATTCTTCCTTAAATATCTGCTTCTGAGAATCTTCTTCTCTGAAAGTTGGTTGGGGTTAAAGCTGGTGCTGTGATTTTGTTCTGGACTCGGCGACTGTTTTTGTTGTTCGATTGGGTCGTCGAAAGGGTAGAGATTCTTCTGCATTTTGGTTTTAGAGTCACCTGTCTCTTCTTCTTCTTTCCAGCTAAGATGGATACTTGTTGGCGGCATGTATGGGCGATTAGTTCCGTACTTCGGTGATAGATGTTCCTACGGCCCAAGCTGACTGCGAATCATATTTGACGGTGCAAAACGGATAAGTCAGCTACATTTTATTCGAGCAATATTTCGGCCCTTCTTGGCAAGGGTCCTCTTCAGGCTCAAGCCGCTCAAGCTGGAAAATAAACTTGTGGAAAAATAATTTAAGATTCTTCCTTAAATATCTGCTTCTGAGAATCTTCTTCTCTGAAAGTTGGTTGGGGTTAAAGCTGGTGCTGTGATTATTGTGATTATGCCCATTATTAACAGGAATTTCAATAAACATAACTAATCTTGTTAAAAATAACCGGGTTCCATGTGTGGAAAGTAAATCCCGAATGTCAAGATGTTTTGTTGCTGCTCGAATAAAATGTAGCTGACTTATCCGTTTTGCACCGTCAAATATGATTCGCAGTCAGCTTGGGCCGTAGGAACATCCATATCAGGATTTTTTTATTCCAAGTCAGTTTGACCGGGTCCCTGATATGCCTTCCAAGTTTTGTCGTGAAAATCCCCCAAAAAAAGGAATTCCGGGAAACCCCCTCCTCCCCCCCTTAAGTGTCCGGATCCAGTCAAATTATGTAAAAGATTTACATGGACCAGATGTTTGTTCTTCCTAGCAAGTTTCACTCCGATACCATCATTCTAACCGTTTCTCGAGATTTCCGGTCCACCACCCCCCCCCCCCCCAGCTCCCCCGCGGTGCACGTAGCCAATCCGATTCAGCAAAAGACTTACTTAGAGCATCTGTTTGTTCTTCCCACAAAGTTCCATCCCGATTCCTCCATTCTAAACCAGTCACGTATTTTCCGCACCCCCCCCCCCCCAATAGTTGCCGGATCCGGTCCGGATATGAAAAAAATCATCGGAGAAATGTCCTCTGTTCAATTCTTAAATTTCACTCGAATCCGATCACCCATTCCAAAATTACGCATGACTGAAAATTTCGGATTCCCCTCCCTCCACTCCCCCCACCATTATCTGATGGACAAAATTTTTATTTTCCGGGACCCCCCCCCCCCCCCATAAGTGTCCGGATCCACTAAAATGGTCTAAAGGACTTATCTAGAGCAGATGCTTGTTCTTCCCAGCAAGTTTCACTCCGATCCCTCCATTCTAACCGTTTCTTGAAATTTCCGGTCTCCCCCCCCCCAACTCCCCCCTGGCCACCGAATCCGGTCAAGACTTTAAACGGGACATTACAGATATATATTCTATTCAGTTATGAAGTTTCATTACAATCCGATCATCCGTTCGAAAGTTACACACTTCTCAATTTCCCGGATTCCCCTGCCCTCCACCCCCCCCCCCCAAATGGTCGGATCAGAAAACTGATTATTTCTAAGTTTGTTTGGTTGGGTCTCTGATATGCCTGCCAAGTTTCATGATCCTAGCACAACTGGAAGTACCCTAACTCGAAAAAGTGTGACAAAATGCCCTAAATTTTCAAGTTTCCAGCGCCCCCACTTCCCCGCATATGGTCGGATCGGGAAACTGATTATTTCCAGGTTAGTTTGGTCGGGTCCCTGATATTCCTGCCAAGTTTCATTGTCCTAGCTCATCTGGAAGTACCCTCACTCGAAAAAGTGCGACAAAATGCCCTAAATTTTCAAGTTTCCAGAGCCCCAACTCCCCCGCATATGGTCGGATCGGAAAACTTATTATTTCCAGGTTCGTTCGGTCGGGTCCTGATATTCCTGCCAAGTTTCATTGCCTAGCTCATCTAGAAGTACCCTAACTCGGAAAAAAGTGACAAAATGCCCTAAATTTTCAAGTTTCCAGCACCCTGCACTCCCCCCCATATGGTCGGATCGGGAAACTGATTATTTCCAGGTTAGTTTGGTCGGGTCCCTGATATGCCTGCCAAGTTTCATTGTCCTAGCACATCTGGAAGTACCCTAACTCGGATATGTGGGACAAAAAACTCGGACCGACCGACAGACGGAATTGTGATCGGTATATGGCACTTGAGCCAGAGGCTGCAAGTGCCAAAAAAAAAATTTGGGGGAGGGGGCAAGGTATTTACCGACTTGCTGGTCATTTTTATCGACTGTTTTCGCAGATAAAACGACTATTACTAAGAAAAAACGACTGTGTTGACGAAAAATCGGCTGATTTTGAGAAAAGCTACTATTTTTAAGAAAAAGTCCACTATTTTTACGAGAAACTGATTGTTTTTATGGCACTTGCAGCCTCTGGCTCAAGTGCCATATACCGATCACAATTCCGTCTGTCGGTCGGTCCGAGTTTTTTGTCCCACTTATCCGGCATATCAGGGACCCGACGACTACCTTTGACCGCATTAAAATTGAAGGAATAAAATCCTGCCGTTTCAGAAACATCAGATTCATGTTAAAATAACATTTTGACACCTCTCTACTCTCTAAACCCCCTGGAAAAACAAAAGTTCGCGTCTTTCGGGCATACCGCAAAGTTTACCGTATTTTCGTTGCAGGATACCGCGGAAATACTGCGTTTTCAGGAGACCGGCACAGCCAAGCGATGACAGTCGAGCGGCAACACTGATGTAGGGTTAGTCATCAAGAGTATAATGCTCATTATAGGACACAAAATATGTGAAAGACGGACTAGGACCTGACGTTGTACTTATGCTTGAACAGCATCAATAGCCCATAGGACTTATCGTGTTGTCACATTAAACTGGTAATTTAACCGTTGTCTGGTAGACTTCATATCCTTTCCAGGAAAATATTTGTCACTTGAGATACGGATTATCTTAGAATCCGATCCTATAGTAATAGATCCAGCACACGATATACATATTAGGCTATTTATTGACCATATATGCCGTATTAGCATGATATAACCAGTATCTTAGCTTAATTTTTTTGCCGCAAAGTGGAATTTAGCAAAAAGCGGTAATCCGGCAAAAGTAAAAGACTGTTCTAAAGCTGATTAGAGATATTTATAGGGGTAAACATACATGTTGAATCCATTTCTGAGCTTGTTTTCTCAGCGAGTTAGCCTTGATCGTAATTCGTCAAAAACACCAGTACCGTGTAATTTGTTTATACATTTCTGGTCTGGCAAAGACCGGAAATCTACAAGACCCGATTGTCTCCATTGCGACACTTCTGTACAAAATCACAATATATAAAGGGTCAAGCCGGAGACACAAGGTCTATTGACAACAAGCCAGGACAGTTACAAAACAAACCTATTTGACATTTAACTAGTTATATAAAGAAATATGAATAATTCCATGACTCACCACTAGACGGGAACCCGCCCCACAAACCTACCGACACTCGGCAAAGATCAACCCGAAATCCCCCCCCCCCCCCAAAAAAAAAGGCGAGGGTAGCCAAAGTCCAGTAAACATTTCATTCTTGGTATCACATCGCAAACCTTGGGTCTTGTCTACAGGGTCATGTAACTTCTTTTCTGATCTCTAGCTATGTTCGATCACAATAGCAGCTGAACCAGGAGTTTGGGAATTTGTGGAAATATTTAACGGACTGGCAGGATGTCTTCCGGAAATTTGATACGGATGGATCAGGAGCCATGATACTGCAGAGCTGAAGACTGCCTTGATCAGCTTGGGCTACCGGTTGTCCGACGAGACTTTCAACTTGATAGTGGGACGATTCCGAAAGCCAAGGGAGAGTGGGATACGTTTCGATGATCTTATTCACTGCTGTGTAATACTTCATGTGTGTATTTGGAAGAAAGATGGATACTTGTCCCCGGATAAGCCGAGGGGCTGCCCACTTTTGGTTTTAGTGCACAGCAGTTGTATTGCGGCACCGGCTGACACCAGTCGGTGCCGGTTCCCGCACGTGTTAGATCATTATAATCAGTACGTTTAGAAGGTTTTGAAATATGGATAGCCTAATTTATGACCGGCACAGCTTCTGATAAAGGATGTACCTGAGTAGGTAGCTCCTCAGGATAAGCATGTTTTCACTCCTCTCCTCTCGTCGTCCGTGGGTCGGTCTGAGAAGAAAACTGGCAATTCTTATGATGGGTTTACACACTGCGTAAAATCCGAGCGTATTTTACGCACGTTTTGAGCTTGAAAAGATTTCTAGCAATACGTACCTATTTGAGAAATCGGTCCGTTTTGTATCTAAATACGTCCGTATTGCTAGAAATCTTTTAAAGCTCAAAACGTGCGTAAAATACGCTCGGATTTCAAAATACGCTCGAATTTTACGCAGTGTGTAAATGGACCATTACCGTAGCCTGCACAAGCTTCTGGTCAGTATTCGAACCAACGTTGCCACTTTTCTATGGCGGAACCTGTGATATTAGGCCGCCCATTCTGGCACCTACGAAACTCGGTCCAGTCTACCACCTATAAACGAAATCTCACTTTTTCAGCTTCATAATTATAAGCTTTTTTATTGTCTTATCGGTCGCAGAATTCTGACTCGCTTTGTCAAACAAGACCAAAGGTTTCGATGGGATCCAAAAAATTTATTAACTGATACAGACAATTGGGTCTTGTAGATATCCGGTCTTCGCCAGACTCCTTGAACATTTTACTATCAAATTTAGAAACAGATTGAAAAATAAAAACTTCCTGCATTACTTTTGCCAAATTTGCGGTTTTGGCCGGATTCCGGCCGAACTACTTGTCCGACAAAAAACTAAAGTTCAAAAACGAATTCAGAAAATCTCCTTTCCCCCGTTATCGAATCTTTCATCAACTTCAGATAAAACTTTAACTTAAAAAAAAAATCCGGTTTCAGCCGGATTCCTGGCGAACTGCGTGTCTGGTTAGGAAATGATTGTCATATACAGATTCAGCATTTCTTCCCTTCATCGAACATCTAATCAACTTGAGATAAGACTTTTACTTTTAACAAATTTCCCGGTCTTGACCGTATTCCGGGTGAACTATTTGTCCGACGAGAAAAATGATTTTCATATGCGGATTCAGCGTGTCTCCTTACCACTATATCGAACCTCTAATCAACTTTAGATAAAACTTCTACTTTTAAAACATTTTCGGTTTTGGTCGGATTCCGGATTAGAGGATATGGGAGCCTAATGCTCTTGGTGACTGTAACTCTAGGTGCCGATGAAGAATCACCGTGTACCTAGCGGAAGAGCCGGAAGTGTTACCACAGCTATCCCCAACGGACGCCGTTTATTGGTTGACACAGGATTTGAGTATCGTTCGGGCGACGTTTCTCGTTCTTCCCGAGGTTCGTTGGCGTGATTTGGACTTAGTCAAATAGAAAATCCTATCCGGATAGAAACAGCACGATTAACGGTGGGTTGGTGTCATAGGAAGGGGGCTCACCTACGTGCAAGAAGCTCTAAGACTATAGATGAGCGCTTCTTTGCAGAATGCCACCGAATCATTCAAGAAGCACGACACAGATAGGACTGGCTCTGTCACGCTGCACTACGAACCTTTCGTTCGGCTCATATTCGATACTGTGGCTTAAACTCCTTGCTGTTTCTGCATGTCGGTTGGTTTCAGCATTCTTTTGTTATTGTATTAAGTTGGGTTATTCCGTTTTGTTTCCCGGTTCCCGAGGTTGATTTTTATCTTGCATTTTTATACTTTCTTGACCCAATGCCATAGTTCTCTTTTTGTCTAAGCACATTACTACGAGTTCCACGTCACAGTTCGTTAGAAATCCATGTAGTGCTATACAAAAAAAAGTTGAGAGAATACTCTTTGCCTCTATATGACCGCTCTATTTTACTGTAACCAATTTAAACGTTTTTGTTTGTACGGTGATATGGTTCTTCATTTTATCTCGGCCGTTTTCTAGACATGTTGATTTGTATCAAGCGTTTGGATGCTTTTTGGGATCCCAAAACGTAAGTGGAGGGATACCTATGACATCGCAAAAGTCTGTCCGTCTGTCTGTCCGTCTGTAAGCACGATAACTCTCGAAGGGAATAATATATTTTTATGAAACTTTGTGTGAGGATCCTTTAGGTCAAGGGAAAGGTCGAATTCGGAGATGGGCTCTGTAGCCCTAAATTTAGGGGTGGGGGAGGGGGTTCAAATTAAGGGTCAAACAAAATGTTTTTAAACAGCTAATGAGATAGTCGATTAAGGGGTGAGAAAACATGGTGAAAACTGATGTGAAAATCATTTTCTACCCGGACAAGTAGCTCGCCTGGAATTCGGCCAAAACCGGAAAATTTGTTAAAAGCAAAAGTTGTAGGCTATTTGTAGTTGATTAGATGTCCGATTTCGGGAATGAAGAGATTCTGAATCCGTGTATGACAATCAATGTTTACCCGGACATATAATTCGCCCGGAATCCTGCTGAAACCGGAATTTTTTTTATAAGTTAAATTTTTATTTGAAGTTGATTAGATGTTGGATATAGGGGTAATGTGATACGCTGAATTCGTTTTTGTGGATCGCGGGACAAGTAGTTCCGAAATTCCGCCGAAACCGGAAAATTGGCAGAAAAAAGGCAGGAAGTTTCTATCTGTTTCGTCAAAATAGATATGACTTATAGGGGTAAACACACATGTTGAATCCATACCTTTACTTGGTTTTAGTTTTACCTTTTGGTTTTACTTTGGCCTTAATCTGTTTCTAAATTTACTTGGTATCTTTACTTGGTTTTGGTATCACCTTTTGGTTTTACTTTGGCCTTGATCTGTTTCTAAATTTTAACGGTAAAAATGTTCAAGGAATCTAGCGAAGACTGGATCTGGCGAAGACAAGACCCAATTGTCTGGATCAAACATTGAACTTTTGGGATCCCATCGAAACCTTTGGTTTTGTTTTACCCATTGCCGTAGGTTATCCTTCTATCTGAGCACATTACCTCGAAGCTGTTAGGTCACAGATTGTTCTAGCTAGTGTGATTGAATAAAGTAGAGTGAATGTTCTGTGCCCCTGTATGACCGTTTCATACTATTGTAACCCTTTTCCACGTCTGTTATATAGTCAAGTGTTATCCTTACCTGTACCGGTGTCAGCTCCGCGTTATCATTTCATGCCCCGTTTATGGTGGGTTTACACACTGCGTAAAATCCGAGCGTATTTTGAAATCCGGGCGTATTTTACGCACGTATTTCTAGCAATACGGACGTACTTAGATACAAAACGGATCGATTTCTCAAACTCGTCGTTACTGCTAGAAATCTTTTCAAGCCCAAATGCGTGCGTAAAATACGCTCGGTTTTCAAATACGCTCGGATTTTACGCAGCGTGTAAATGCATCATTAGGCGAAACTACATAAGCCATTGATTCTGTTTTGAATGAGAGTATTGAGAGTATTTGTACCAGACGCCCGTCAATATTCATCTCTGGTGCTCTAACGAATGTTCTCAGCATAGCAGTCTCCGCGGCTGTAGCCTACAGGTAGTTTATTTCTCTGAGCCTTTACAACAAGAGGTCCTGCCCGCCAAGGGTAGTTGTATTTCAGCTAAGGGTCGCAGACGGCCTGGAGACGTAAATGGAACATGTAGGACGTGTGCTTCCGTCAAGCCACCTATCTAGGGTTCGAGAGTTATCTATGTCACAAGCAGAGGCGTCACTAGCCAAAATGTTTGGGAGGGGGGGGGGCTATAGGTATTTACTGACTGCCTTGTCATTTTTACCGACTTTAATTGCAGAAAAAAATGTTTTGACGAAAAAACGACTGATTTTCATAAAAGTCGCCTATTTTTAAGAAAAATTTACTGTTTTGATGAAAAGTCGGCTGATTTTCAGAAAAACCGAGTCCCCCCCCCATACGTGACGCCCCTGGTCACAAGATATCATGAGCGCCTCCTACTCCGTCGTGGCTCACAAGGGTCATTGCTGAATCCCTTCTTTAGTATCCACGAGGTAGTCAATTCTATACACGGTTTCCTGATGCTGGGAAAATCGAGTAGCGATGGCGTCGAAGACGGGACCGTTTTTCCACTATTCTGGGCTCTAATGGCAATGGCGCTCACCTAGAACCTGCCGAATCGTGTCCGGCACGGCGCTCAAGTCATAAATAGGCAATGGCGGCCATGGAATTCGTCTACAATGCAGTGTTGCCACACAACCAAAATTAAGTTTACTAAACTCTGGAGAATTTTTTGGATGTCGCCGCGACATGCGCATTGACTTGGACTACAGACACTACGGTACACACATCTACTATTTTTCGACAATAAAGAAATACATCGAAAGAAAGTTCAGTTTTTGGTCACATTTCTCATCTGTAAAGAAAGCAGCGAAAATATATTGGACCGCGGACTTGGTCATCAAGAGCAGAGACGTCACAAATAGGGAGTGGGGCACCCCGTACCAATTTTGTCGGCCAATCGGTAAAGGAAAAAGTGATCGGCGCGAAAACGCGAAAACAGTCGATTTTTTTCTTAAAATAGGTCAAATTATCTTAGAAACGGCCGATTCTTCTGAAAGCGGTTGGCTCGTTCGTTTTTGGGATCCCAAAAAGTAAGTGGAGGGATACCTATGACATCGCAAAAGTTGTCGGTCTGTCCGTCCGTCCGCCTGTCAGCACGATAGCTCTCGAACGGAATGAGATATTTTGATGAAACTTGGTATGAGGATTCGTTGTGTCAAGGCAAGAATTAATAAGGGAGAATTGAGAACTCACATAACCTTAATGTCAGCATCCTGAATCTTTTTTGGTCCGACATTATTTATCGGGGGTGGGGCCTGGGTGGAGCTTCGCGTTTTGCCTCTTGCAGTATTAAGTGTTACCTCCAGAGCAAAAGTGATGAAGCAGTCAGAAAAGGCGGGAAGTTCAAATAGACCTGATTCTGAGGATTATAGAAATGGAAACGACTTTTCAATCTCGGGTCAGATTTGCAATATGAAGCTTACGTTATCACGACCCTTCACAGAGACAGTGAAGCCCAAGGGAATGCGGCGTTTGGTGACTCAGGGGAGCAATTAAGCAACTTGAAGGTTGAAGCATAGACCTACCAGGCATGCATATAGTTCAGATTCAATAGGACTGGTGTCAGGGACCCATAAATTTCCTGTAATGACTCGCCATTCGGGGGGCTTGTCAATAAGAGATTTCTGATGCGCTCTTGACCGAGCGTCAGATAGTTCGAGAAATACCCACGGGGAAAAAATACGCGACTATCCACATAGACAAAATTTTCGCAGCTGTTGTGCTGAACTAGGAATATTTCTCTCTGTAATAGAAAAGTATCTTGGATCTTTTGTCCTAGCTTAGGTACCTGGTGGCATGCTGAATAGTCCAAACAAATTTTGTCTATCTGAGCAAGAACGCAGATTCGACCCAAGCGGAATTTTTGAAAACTAGGTGAGGCTCGGGCAACATAGCAACACAGAAGCATAGGAAATGACAAGCCCCCTGAATGGCGAGTCATTACAGGAAATTTATGGGTCCCTGCTGGTGTTAACATTATAATTTTATTTTGGTCTTCTCAGGACTGTAAAGAATCGCTTCTAGAAGAGGTATTAAGCTTGGACAACTTAAGGTATTTAGTTGTCGAAATGAACTCAATGAGTTATTATGTTTTGCTTTTAAGTTGTACTCTCTACACAAAATTTAGTTCATATTATTTTCTCGTGTATTTGCGAAAAACAGTAGGCTGTAAAGTATTTCCTACTTTTAAATTCATGATTGCTGATTGTAAGATATCTTTCAAGACGTTTCAGTTTGTGATAACAACTTGTTATTTTTTGGTCAAAAATGTGTATCATGATCTCGGATAGTTGCACTATACATCTGCCTAAATATGTCATTGTCTATGCCATTAACAGTTCGCTTTTTCATCATCGTTTTTTACCACTATCATGTTTTTACATCATTCAAATTCGAATTTTGGGCACAGCTAGCGAAATATACTCAAAGAGTTTTTATGGCACTTGCCCTTCGGCCAAGTGCCATATAGCGATCGCAATTTCTGTCCCTCAGTCGGTCTGTCGGTCTTTCGGTCTGTCTGTCCCGGTTTTGCTAGTTCGGGCACTTCCAGATAAGCTAGGACGATGAAACTTGGCAGGCATATCAGGGACCGGACCAAATTAAATTATAAATAGTTGCTTCCCTGATCCGACCATCTGGGAGGGGAGTGGAGGGAGGGGGAATCCGAAAAAATGGGTAAAATGAGGTATTTTTAACTGACGAACGGGTGATCGGATCTTAATGAAACTTTATATATGGAAGGACCTCGTGTCTCAGACGTCCCGTTTTAAATTCAGACCGGATCCGGTGGCAGTGGGGGAGTTGGAGGGGGAAACCGGAAATCTTGGAAAACGCTTAGAGTGGAGAGATCGAGATGAAACTTGGTGGAAAGAACCAGCACAAGTCCTAGATACGCGGTTGACATAACCGGACCGGATCCGCTTACTTTGGGGGTGTTGGGGGGGGTCGAGTTTGTAGTGATCCCGCGAGTTCGGTGCTTCCTGATGTGATAGGACGATGGAAATTGGCAGGCATGTCAGGGACCCGAACAGATTGACTTGAGAATAGTCGTTTCCCCCATCCGACCATCTGGGGGGGGGGGCTGGAGGGAGGGGGAATCCGGAAATATTAGATATCTTTAACTTCCGAACGGGTGATCGGATCTTGATGAAACTTGATGTATAGGAAGAAATCGTGTCTCAGACATCCCAGTTTAAATCTGGATCGGATCCGGTGATATTGGGGGGAGTTGGAGGGGGGAACCGGAAATCTTGGAAAACACTTAGAGTGGAGAGATCGGGATGAAACTTGGTGGCAAGAACAAGCAGAAGCCCTAGATACGTGATTGAAACAACTGGACCGGATCCGTTCACTGTGGAGGAGCTGGGGGGGGATCCGAATTTCTATAAGTGATTGCGAGTTTGGTACTTCCTGATAAGCTAGGACGATGAAACTTGGCAGGCGTGTAAGGGACCCGAAAAGGTTGACTTTAGAATAGTCGTTTCCCAGATCCGACCATCTGGGGGGGGGGGGATCCGGAAAGTGAGGTATTTTTAACTTGCGAACGGGTGATAGGATCTTAATGAAACTTGATAAGTAGAAAGACCTCGTGTCTCAGACGCCCCATTTTAAATCCGGACCAGATCCGGTGATATTGGGGGGAGTTGGAGGGGGAACCGGGGAACTTTGGAAACACTTAGAGTGGAGGGATCTGGATGACTTGGTGGGAAGAATACGCACAAGTTCTAGGTACGTCATTGACATAATAGGACGGGGTTCGGGCTCTGTGTGGGAGTTGGGGGGGGGGTGCGGATTTCTAGTAAGCGCGCGAGTTCGGTACTTCCTGATGTGCTAGGACTATGAAATTTGGTAGGCGTGTCGGGAACCCGAATAGATTGACTTGAGAATAGTCGTTTCCTCGATCCGACCATCGTGGGAGGAGTGGAGGGATTGGGAATCCGCAATCTAGTGGCAAGGGCAGTTTTTCATCGGGTGATTGGATTTTAATGAAATTTGGCTAGTGGAAAGAGCTTCGTCTCAGATGTTCCATGTCAGGTCCGAGGAAGAGTGGAGGAGTTGGAAATCTTGAGGTATTTATACATTTCCAACGGGGGATCGGATCTTAATGAAACTTGATATTTGGAATGACGCCGAGTCTCAGACGACCCAGTTTAAATCCGGACCGGATCTGGTGACTCTGGCGGGAGCCGGAAATCTTGAGAAACGCTTAGAGTGGAGGGATCGGGATGAAACTTGGTGGGAAGAACCAGCGCAATTCCTAGATACATCGTTGACATAACCGGAGCAGATTCAAACACTGTGGGGGAGTTGGAGGGGGGGATCCCAATTTCTAGGGATCCCGCGAGTTCGGTACTTCCTGATGTGCTGGGACAATGAAACTTGGCAGGCGTGTAAGGGACCCGAACAGGTTGACTTGAGAATAGTCGTTTCTCCGATCCGACCATCTGGGTGGGGGGTGGAGGGAGGGGGAATCCGGAAAGTGAGGCATTTTTAACTTGCGAACGGGTGATCGGATCTTAATGAAACTTGATATATAGAAAGATCTCGTGTCTCAGAACCACATTTTAAATCCGGACCGGATCCGATGATATTGAGGGGAGTCGGAGGGGGGAACCGGAAATCTTGGGAAACGCTTAGAGTAGAGGGTTCGGGATAAAACTTGGTGGGAAGAATAAGCACAAGTCCTAGACACATCATTGACATAACCGGACCTGATTTGGGCACTGTGGGGGGAGTTGGGGGGGGGGGGGCTTAGTTCTGGCGATCCCGCAAGTTGGCGATCCCAAAACTTTGAAGACGTATCAGGGACCCGAACAGACTGACTTGAGAATAGTTGTTTCCCCGATCCGACCATCATGGGCAGTCAAACTTGATGGACGGGAGAGGATAAGTCAGAGATGCGACATTTGTGCTTCCGAGTCATATTCAGCCACGGTGGGCGGAGTTGGAAAGGGAGTCCCGGAAAATTTGTGGCTCGCATAAGCGTCAAACTAGTGGAGTAATTTGAATGAAAGTTGGAAGATACAGAGATCATATCCCCTAGATGACATATTTTAAGGTTCGAACCGGATCTGACCACGGTGGGGGTGGGAGGGTGGCATGCATAACTTTTGAACGGGTGAACGGATTCGAGTGAAGCTTGATAGGCGGTAAGAGAAGATGCTTTAGATTATTCATTTATGTGTCCGAACCAGATTCAGCCGTGGCAAGGGGAGTTCGGAGGGGGGGGACCGGAAAAAGTGTGGCACGTCTAGGATCTAAACTTAAAAGGTAGAAAAGTAAAATGCCTCAGATGATCCGACGCAATGCCTGAAATACTCAGACTCGAGTGAAACTAGATATCCTATTTCTAGGTCCGAACCTAGGGGGGTTGAAGCCGTTGAAGGTGGTATTTTGTGACATACTCATCTACTTTCTTGCATCACCTACTCGTAACAAGTGCCATATGAGCTCGTAGCTCTTGTTATGTTTGGTTTTTAAGTTGTACTCTGTACACAAAATTTAGTTCATAGCATTTCTCGGATAATTTCGAAAAACAGTTGGCTTGAAGTATTTCCTAGTTTTAAATTAAAAATTGATTATTGAAATTGATGATTGTACGGTATCATTCAAAACGTCTACATTTGGATAACAACTTACTATTTTTGGTCAAAATGTATGTCATTATCTCGGGTAGTTGGCTAATTGTTTCATTATCTATCCTGTTAAAAAAAAAAAAGTTTCATCACTATATGAACCTGCCAGCCATAGATATAACATGACTGTTTTTGTGTGAAAAAAAAATCTTTCTTTCTTCCCACTTCTCCAGAGACGGATATTCTAACTGACTTTCTAAGCCTAGAGTAAAAACATTTGGAAGCATGTCCCTTCCTTCTTGAAACTTATAGTGTTCAGTCCAAATCGATCCTTTTCTGTCTTTGTTTTCGTCACCCTTGAATGTAGAATTATCTCACTGTACTTTGGCCCTTTATCTCGTCTTTTAAATTAGTGGTAGCTGCGATTTGTTGGAGGGAGAAGGTCAAAACGTCGGCCTCTTTCTGTTTAATTTGAATTCGGCGCACTTTCTTGACGCGAAGAACGGCGATCAGAAGAAGTAGCGTCAATAATTACTCTGTAGTCGGGACAGGTGCCGAATAGACTCCACCCCCGTTACTTGAGAATCGGGGGAAAAAAGACATCGGATGATTCAAGTCTTCTCAATTCTTCCCTTATTTATTCTTGGTCAAGGGTAAGGTCAAGTTCGTAGATGGGCTCTGTAGCTCTACATTTAGGGGGGAGGGGGGTTCAAATGAAGGGGTGAACAAAATATTTTCAAACAGCTAATGTGATAGTCGATTATGGGGTAAGAAAACACGATGATGAAAACCATTTACTTGTCGGATAAGTATTGCGTCCAGAATCCGGCGAAAATCGGAAATTTGTTAGAAGTAAAAGTTTTATTTGAAGTTTAGATGTTCGATTTAGGGATAAGAAGACATGCTGAACACTTACGTGAAAATCATTTTCTACCCGTACAATTGTTCGCCGGGAATCCGGCCAAAACATTTGTTAAAAGCAAAAGTTTTATTTGAAGTTGTTTAGATGACAGATTTAGGGGTAAGAAGAGACGCTGAGTCTGTCTATCACAATCATTTTATACCCGGACATATAATTCGTCCAGAATCCGGTTGAAACCGGAAAAATTTGTAGAAGTTAAAGTTTTATTTGAAATTATTATTCTGTATATGGATAAGGGGATACGCTGAATTTGTTTCTGAATTTTCTTTTTTTTGCTGGACAAGTAGTTCGCTCGGAATTCGGCCGAAACCGGAAATTTGGCAGAAAGCAGGAAGTTTCGGTCAGTATCGTCAAAATAGATATGGCCTATAGAGGTATATCTGATCTGAACTTGGTTTTCTAAGATGATTAGCCTGGCGAAGGCTGGATCCGGCGAAGGCAAGACCCAATTGTCTTGGTTAAATAAAAGATTTTTGGGATCCCACGGTAACCGCAAACACGACTCTTGGTGACTAACTCTCCTTGCGATGCAAAATCGCCGGGTACCTAACGGAAGAGCCGGAAGCGGTATCACATCTGTTCCCAAAAATCGCCGTGGTTGGTTGACACAGGATTTGGGTTGTTGAGGTTGAGTCGTTAGTGAGACGTTTACTCGTTCTTCCTGAGGATCACTGGCGTGTTTTGGACTTGGTCAGATAGATTATTGCTGATCCAGTTACCGTGGTAACAGATACCGTGATATCTGCAAAACGCAACTCATAGAAAGATTGCACCCTACCCGATGAAAACGGATATTGCTACACCATCATCACGGGATCGTAACAAAAAAAAATTAACATTGGGAGGTATAGGACTTTCAACTTTGAAATTTAATTAAACGACATGGTATCGTGCAGAATATGTCACGAATTCTGCTTCTTCTTCTAAGTTTTCCTGTGTACAACTTACAGCACAGTTTTTGATTTCATTCGACGCGCCGAAACCTCGTCTATCCAGCGATTGGCCGTATCTCTCTTCTATGCGTTTCAATGTTTCACGAATCACAGACACGTCGTGATTTTCGTATCGTGTCCCCACATGGAAATGTACATGCTTTCGCGCATCGCACAGTAAGGTATTTGCTAGCGAGCATCGCACGGCAAGCTTCCTTCCGTGTACTTGCTTTCCATGTGCCAGGAAATGGCCGTAAGTAATGTACTTTTCAGTAATCAAAATACAGTTACCTTTCATTAAAACATATGTATTTGTGTTTCAGTGAGAGGACAATGAGAGGACTAAAAGAGGAAAAAGAGGACTACTTACTATACAGAGTAAAAAAAAAAAAATCACTCGTCTACATTAACTACCGTGAAACTTGTTCCAGATAATTCATTCAGAAGTTTCTCGATGACAAAAAATATGTCAATGTCGTCCTCGTCGTTAAAATAGTTTTGTTAGTTTTAGTTTTGTTTTAGTTTTGAAAATAGCCTATCCGAGCCGAAGATCTACCGAGTGGAGCGGGGTTGATATTTTCTGTTAATATTTAACTGTTATAACTTTTCGAACAGAAATCCTCTCCGGAGGCTGATATGACTTCACAACATCCTCTCTGGAGGCTGATATGACTTCATATCGACTGGGGACGATTCGCAAACAATCGACTTTTCGAACAGAAATCCTCTCTGGAGGCTGATATGACTAAATATTATCCTCTCGTGGAGGCTGATATGACCCCATATCATCCTCTCTTGGAGGCTGATGTGACTTCATATCGACTGGGGACGATTCGCAGACAATCAAATTTTCAAACAGAAATCCTCTCTGGAGGCTGATATGACTAAATATTATCCTCTCGGGGAGGCTGATGTGACTTCATATCATCCTCGCTGGAGGCTGAATGACTTCATATCATCCTCTCTTGGAGGCTGATGTGACTTCATATCATCCTCTCTGGAGGCTGATGTGACTTCATATCGATTGGGGACGATTCGCAAACAATCTGTCGGCGCGATAAAGACACGATTCTTTTCTCGTGTTTTATTATTTATCTTGTTTTTCTTTGATCGATATTTTTACTAGGTAAGCGACAATCCATTTGTAGTAGCCTAAATGTATCATAAGGATTAGGCAACTGCAACTTTCTTTTTAAAACATAAAGGCACCGTAATTACCACTTACCCCTTTATTTCGAGCACACCATTTCTCTTATTTGGAACTGTCAAGCTGCACGAAATGTAACTGGTGCTCTCGCGAGACGAAACGGGCCATAGATCAGACATCACAAAAAAAGTACGTTTTTTCGTGCAGACACATTGTGAGTTCGCGATATGTCAATTACTTACCGAGAATTTACTTATATAACTAGAGCGGTAAGCTGTTTTGCGTATCGTGCACTAATATTTTGCGTCTGTGATGCTACCAATTCAATTTAATAAGCACAGTTTTGCATGATTTGATGCTCAAGGTAGTATGAAACTTACTTGCCTCTCCTCTCAAATTATTTCTCGAGTCACACTGCAACAGTCGACAATTTTCAAGAAATAGTGGTGAATTTTAAGAATAAATTCAAACCTACGGAAGTTGGAAGCGAAGTGATGATTACAACGACTTGCCCGCACAATTACGCGATTTTCAAATCCCTAGTACCGCCGAAACGGCAGAAAATTTAAAATTTGGAAAGCACATTACAAGAGTGACTTCTGATTGATAAGTTACTGTACGATATGCGTGACTGATACTAAATTTGCACGATACTATAGTCGCGTTTTTACTGATACCATGGTATCTGTTACCACGGTCCAAAGTCGTTTTTGCAGTTATCGTGGTATCTGATACCACAGTCAAAAGGCGTTTTTGCAGTTATCGTGGTACCTGGCCAGTTATCGTGGTAACAGACATTCAGATACTATGGTCCGACCGTGGTAACTGGTCGTGGTATCTGAAAAGTCATCTCACTTTCATCAAATTTTGTCAGATTGGTGAGAAAGAAGTTTAGCACTTAGTGATGTAACTGGATATCTGTTTTTCTTTTGGGATGACTTCGAAAGTGCAATTTCGGCAATAGTCGTTTTTGCAGAGCACCGTGTATCAGATACCACGATAACAGCAAAAACGACTAATTGCAGATCCAGTTACCGTGGTAACAGATACCATGGTATCAGCGAAAACGCAACTTATGTCATTTACCTTAACGGCGTAGGATCATCATTCTAAACCAGGGACTTGCTGAAAATGGACTCTATTTTTGCAAAAGAGTTTCCATGGAAAACGGATTTTCGAATCCTTTTGGTCGGTTACGACGTGTCATTCAAAACCAACCAATAGGAAGCGGTTTTCGTATTTGTAGTGAAAGTTTCAAGCCTTCAAACAAACTCTCATTTCTGATCAAACTTTTCTATAAAGCTGTGATTATACAATTAAGAAAAACTAGGAATCGTTTCCAGCTATTTAAAAGCTTGTAATATTAATGTAATGTAATATTGCTATTTAAAAGCTTGTAATATTAATTAAACATGGACAAATTGGTCTCAAAGCCGAAAGTCCTATGTTAAATTAATCTTTGAACGTGTCCGAAAGCTCCGAAACGAACGAAGATGCTGAATTAATTCATCATTTTATGCAGCATTTCGCTTTCGGACTTAAATTTTCGCTCAATTAATGCAGCATTAATCAGCAAGAATGCGAAATTTTATGCTGAATTTTCAAGAAGAAACTGGGGAGTACGCCGTGTTTTCGGTGTGTTTTCGGCGTGTTTTCGTGCGTGTTTTCGGGCAGCAAACATACAAATCAAAAAGACAACTGACAATTTTGGTATTCTAGAAGGGTCATGGAAGAAAAAAAGGTAACAGCTTTCGGACCAAAAAATAAAGAAAATGCAGCATTAATGCAGCATTTACAGCACCAAAAAGCTTTCGAACACGTTCTTTTCTTTGTCTACTCCTCTCCGTTTTCGTGGGGTAGGCTGCAATCTCTCTATGGGCGCGACCACATTTTCCCGCGGAAGTTCAAAATAGACATTAAGCATGGGGGCTGTTTCACAGGAATTCCTTTCCAAGATTTTTCAGAAGTAAGTTACAGTTCATGAGGATGTGTGCCGCTCTGAAGCTTCAGAAGTAAAGATATCCTACTGATGCCACATAACCATCACTATAGTCTGTGATTTGCTTCTTGACTGTTAGGATAGCATGGAAATTTCATTTTGACGTTTTTGCAGCAAAATTCAAGGTTGTTTAAAAACGAGGTCAGGTACCACTCCTGTACACCATAAGAATCTGATTTCTTTTTTAAGTCTAAGGAAAGCTCAAACATTTGGCTCTTATCTGCTGCTTATCTGAGATTAGGTCCTTAACTTTAAGCATTCTACCATAAACCCCTGATTTTTGGACACACTATGCCTGCCCTATGCCAAACGCTGGATGTACCTATCTAGCGTTTGGCATACCCTACACAACCTTGGATAGGGTACAATGACCAGTAACCGGTTGTGACAAAAAAAAATCGGCCACCATATTTCCATAGACTTTAAAACTTACAATAATTGAATTTTTCAACAAAATATATCGAAACAAACAAAAGGACTATAAAGAAAATCTTTTCTTTTACTTGAACACCCAGCACTGTCAGGAACATTGAATAAATTGCATTTTTCAAGGTGGCCGTTTTTTGGTCTTCATACATCAAGCTGATTTTTCGTGATAAAATCTTACATGGCAACACTGTGACAGAAAACTTTCCATTCGTCACGATCAGCATTTGCATTTAAACGCGCTTCTGCACGTGTATGATTCTTGAGAATCTGATAAGAATTGATTGACTTATTGATTGTACAGTGTTAGAGTAAGTTTCAAGGGCCGGTTACTGGTCACTGTACCCTACACTATGCCAGTAGTTGCATTTTTGCAGATACCATGGTATCTGTTACCACGGGAACTGGATCTGCAATTAGTCATTCTTGCAGATACCATGGTATCTGAAATACGGTCGCTCTGCAAAAATGACAATTGCCGAAATTGCGCTTTTCGAAGTCATCCCAAACAAAAAACAGATATTCAGTCAAATCACTACAGCCACTAGAAAGTGGTAAACTTCTTTCTCACCAATCTGACTTTTGACTTTTCAGATACCACGACCAGTTACCACGGTCGGACCGTAGTATCTGAATATCTGATACCACTATAACTGGCCAGACACCACAATAACTGCAAAAATGCCTTTTGACCCTGGTATCAGATACCACGATAACTGCAAAAACGACTTTAGACCGTGGTGTCAGATACCATGGTATTTGCCTGCAGAAATGCAACTAATTGCTGGATACTCTAGCCCAATGAAATATTGATGATTTGAGTGAAGCTCAGAAATCAGCCAGTCACTACCACAATACATCTATAATGAGAAGGTTAGAGTGTCATCAGGTAGCCGGCATTTGGCATAGGGTATCCAGTGTTAGACATTGGGCATGCCAAATGCTAGGTATACCGAGTATTTGGCATAGGTTACCCAAAAATCAGGGGGTTTGTGGGAGGCTGGTTCTTAAGTTCCTATTTCCATTCAACAGTTTGGAGGGTTAAACAAGAAAGCCAAGGTGGTCTAAGATTTATAAAAGTATTCGAAGAAGCATACCTCTAGCCTACTGTATTGTGTGATTTGAGTAAAAAGTAAATCAGATGCCGAGAGTGTTATTCTTTCAAGTGTTTAGGTTGTGAACTCCAGATAACTGCCAAAGATAAATATTCTTTGAGCCCAAGCTGACTTTGGCTCTTTGGCAATAAACTGCCAAAGAGTTGTAGCAGTTTTGCATAACTCTTGTATGTGTGTGAAGCATCAGCAGGATGATAATTTGATGATTTGTCATTCTCAGGAGCACACAAAAACAAGGTGGTTAAAAATTTAGGTCGTGCCTTCGAAGAAGCATCCCACTATAATTGAACACTTTCTTCTACCATAACGCGAAGTAGGCGATAGT
The DNA here is from genome assembly GCA_030848855.1 of Branchinecta sandiegonensis. Classification (NCBI taxonomy): domain Eukaryota; kingdom Metazoa; phylum Arthropoda; class Branchiopoda; order Anostraca; family Branchinectidae; genus Branchinecta; species Branchinecta sandiegonensis. Next base: position 7,994,498 of record JAUPMV010000009.1, read on the forward strand.
ACTCAACAGTACTAAAGGCAACTAGAACTCTGGCACCATTAAAAATCCTTTTCCCAAGCAGTTTTTAAATCTGTTCGAATAATGCATAAAACGGATACTTCAGCTACAATGGTTTGGCAGCGACATTTCGGCTGTCTTGGCAAGGATCCTCGTTAGGCTGTAGAACCTCAGGGACAACATTGGAGATGAAACGAACCTTAAACATTTTTTTAGATGGAGAAATTAGTCGAATTGAAGTAAACATCTAGGCGATTATTGCTGTTATTATTGTTATTGAAGTCCATACAAGATGGAGTTACAAAAAGGAAAAAGAAAAGGAAGAAAGAACAAACCAAAGGTTTAGATGGGATCCCAAAAATCTAAACGTTTTGGCGATTACTGTTATTATTATTATTGAAGTCCATACAAGATTGACTTACAAAAAGGAAAAAGAAAAGGAAGAAAGAACAGACCAAAGGTTTAGATGGGATCCCAAAAATCTAATATTTGATCCAGGCAATTGGGTCTTGTCTTTGCCAGATCCAGTCTTCGGCAGGCTCATCAGAGAAACCAAGTTCAGATATACCTCTATAAGCTATATCTATTTTGATGATACTGACAGAAACTTCCTGCTTTACTTCTGACAAATTTTGGTTCGACAGAATTCCGAGCGAACTACTTGTCCAGCAAAAAAAGAAAATTCAGAAACAAATCAGCAGATATTCTTATCTCTATAAAGAACATCTAAACAACTTCAAATAAAACTGTATAACTTATAAAAAAAAATCTGGTTACAAACGGATTCCGGACGAATTATATGTCCGGGTAAAAAATTATTATCATATACAGACTCATCGTCTCTTCTTACCCCTAAATCTGTCATCCAATCAACTTCAAATAAAACCTTTGCTTTGAACAAATTTTCCGGTTGGGGCCGGATTCCGGGCGAACTAGTTGTCCGGGTAGAAAATGATTTTCACATAAGTGTTCAGCTTGTCTTGTTATCCCTAAATCGAACATTTAATCAACTTCAAATGAAGCTTTTACTTTTAACCAACTTTCCGGTTTTAGCCGGATTCCGGACGAACTACTTGTCCAGCGAGAAAGAGGCTTTCACCGAGGTTTTCATCATCGTGTTCAGCATGTCTTCTTACCCCATAATCGACTATCACATTAGCTGTTTAGAAATATATTGTTTGTCCCTTAGTTTGAACCCCCACCCCTAAATGCAGGGCTACAAATCCCATCTACGAACTTGACCTTACCCTTGACCCAAAGAATACTCACACCAAGTTTCATCAAAATATCTCATTCCCTTCGAGAGTTATCGTGCTAACAGACGGACAGACGGACAACTTTTGCGATGTCATAGGTATCCCTCCACTTACTTTTGGGGATCCCAAAAACTCTGGTAAGGTTCTCCCAGCATGGTGAAATATACTAGAGTGGGATGTTAGCCTACCAGTGCACTGAACACACAGCTTATAATTTTACGATTGACTGAATGTTAAAGTGCTACAGCGCGACCGAACCAGAGCACATGTTTTTAACCAATTTCAATACCTAGGTATCCCAGACTTTTTATGGCACTTGCAGCCTCTTTTAATATCTAGGTATCCCAGACTTTTTATGACACTTGCAGCCTCTGGCTCAAGTGCCATATCCCGGTCGCAGTTCCGTCTGTCGAGCGGTCTGTCACGCTTTTTTTTTTAGTTCGGGTACTTCCAGATGTGCTAGGACGATGAAAGTTGACAGGCATATAAGGAACCAGACCACACTAACTTGGAAATAATCTGTTTCCCGATCCGACCATCTGGGGGGGGGGGGGGGGAGGGCCGCGGAATCCGGAAAATTGAGTAGTGCGTAACTTTCGAACGGGTGATCGGATTGGAATGAAACTTAATAACTCGATAGATGACATATCTGGCATCCCATTTGAAGTCCGGACCGGGTTTGACAGCTATGGGGGAGTTGGGGGAGGGGAGATGACAGGAAGTTCCGAGGAACGATTAGAATGGAGGGATCAGAGTGAAACCTGCTGGGAAGAACAAGCATCTGCTCTACATAAATCATTTACACAATTGGACTGGATCCGGACACTTGGGGGGGGGGGGGGGGGGGGGGTCCTGGAATTCCGATGGTGGTGGTTTGGGGGATTTTCACGACGAAAGTTGGCAGGCATATCAAGGACCCGATTAAACTGAATTGGAAATAAAAATTATTATCATTTTATCTCAAGGGTTCTTCTTACAGATGATCAGGACAAACCTACGAAAAGGCAAATTCTATATTTCATCCTCTAAACCAGCCTTGCAAGTACCATATGAGCTTCCAGCTCTTGTTTTTTTTGTCTGCGGATGGTTTTAAAATTCGTACGCAAAGATGGCTCTTATGCTATAAATCCGTTGTAAATGATGAAGTCAGTCTTCGAAAAATTAACAGAAAGCCCAATTTTTGGGGGACTCATCATAGAGGCATAACTTGTTTGGGTGGCTGGCTGGAAACTTGACAAGGAAAATATTATTTTCTCTATATTGTAGGGTTGACAAGGACCACAGTGGAGCTATCTCTTCGCAGGAACTGCAGAGTGCTCTCTCGAACGGAACATGGGAACCCTTCAGTAGCGCCACTGTCAAAATACTCTTCTGTAAGTATGGAAGCTTACCTCTGATTTTTCACTTGGCTGTGGAAAGTAGCCAAACGACAATGCAGCTTGTTAATCTGTCAATGGATTGGCGAGACTAATTATGTCGAAACAGTAAAATTTTTGAGGCATGGATGCAATGTCGAGGGAAACTCGGCATACTTGTGGAAGATTGAACAGGTGCATTTAGCTTCAGAACTTTGCAAGAGTGGGGTCGCTTATTGCCGTCGCTTAAACGAGGAAGGGCAGGATCTCTGTTCTGATGCCTTAAAACCTTTATCCTAATCTACCCGTCAGCCAAGCTGCCTTCTTGTTGGGCGATTACCAATTTAAGGTGTAAATGCGTTAGCGATCCAGCTCTCATAAGACAGCTCTTGCCGAATTTTGTCTTAAACGGCAGGGAGACAGGTAGCGTCTTTGCCGAGGTGCATGCTGATGTGTGTCCTGTAACTTCTTTCCTAATTTCTAGCTATGTTCGACCGAAACAACAGTGGTACGGTTAACCTACAGGAATTTGGGGCTATGTGGAAATATGTAACGGACTGGCAGAATGTCTTTCGGAACTTCGATAGGGATGGCTCAGGGGCCATTGACGCCGCTGAGCTGAAGACTGCCTTGACCAGCTTTGGCTACAGGTTATCCGACGAGACCTTCAACTTGATAGCGGCGAGATTCCGAAAGCCGAAAGAGAGTGGAATACGTTTCGATGACTTTATCTACTGTTGTGTCATGCTTCATGTAAGTATAATTCATAAGTTTGGATATGTCTTCTTATTCCGGATAACAGTATATTCCCTTCTCTCCTCCCGTTGTCCATGCCTCTGTCTGAGAAGAACACTGGCAGTTCTTGCCCTACTCTGCATATGCTTATGTTAACAGTTTACCAGCTTTTATCTCGGGGCGCTGCTCCGGATTTGCACTTGTGTGTCAAGCCACGTGCACACAGTCTGATAAGATTTCGTATGCGAAACTTGCATGCGAAATTAGGGTCACTATGAGTGTGCTTCACTCTACTTACCGTAGTTACTACGCATTACGTCTCGGATTCTTGCTTCTTCGCGCCAAGGCTGGCGAGTATATACATGTAATTATGTATATATTGTTTGCAAAAATTAACTCTGTACGGTGGCGGAGCGCCGTGCACGAACTTGTCAACGTATGCCACAAGGTGGCCACGGAAACGAGGTTCGGGCACTTCCATAAAAGCTAGGACGATGAAACGTGGCAGGCATATCAGGGACTCCAAATGATTAAGTTGGAAATAGTCAGTTCCCTGATTCTGTCATCGTGGGGGAGTGGAGGGAGGGGATAACTATTTATAAACTTTCGAAGGGGTGGTCGGATCTTAGTGAAACTTGATATTTGGAAAGACTCACTTAAAATCCGGACCGGATCCGATGATTTTGGCGGGACTGCAGGGGGAACCGGAAATCTTGGGAAACGCTATGATTGGAGGGATCGGGATGAAACTTGGTGGGAAGGGTAAGCACAAGTCCTAGATACATCAATGACATAACCGAACTGGATTCGGGCACTGTGGGGGGAGTTGAAGGGTCCGGAATTCTGGTGATCCCGCGAGTGCGGTACTTCCTGATCTACTAGGACGATGAAACTGGGCTTGCGTATCAACGACTCGAACAAACTGACTTGAGAATAGTCGTTTGCATGATCCGACCATCATGGGGGGAGTGGAGGGATGGGAATGTGTGATCCGACTTGAATGAAACTTGGCAAGTAGAAAGAAGTGTCGTCTCAGATGTTACGTGTCAAGTCCGGACCGGATCCGAAACCGGAATGTTCGTGAAACGCTTAACGTCGAGGGATCGGAAAAGACTCATCAACAGGAAATCAAGAAACTTCAAGAAATGGAGGAAGACTGGTTTAATCTCAGACCATGAGGAATACAAAGAGGCTAAAAATGCAGTCAGAAGTTCGTCAAGAAAGCTAACAAGAGCAACGGAAAAGAAAATAGCATCTGAAGCCGAAACAGCCCCGAAAAATTTTTGGAAGCATGTAAACTCCAAAATCACTTCTCGCCAAGGAGTGCCAGATCTGGTCAACAAGGATGGTGGCACTGTGTCAGAAGACAAAGAAAAAGCACAACTCCTCAACGACATCTTCAGCTCCGTATACTCCTCCCAGACAGCCGCACCAACCAAAACAGCCACCAACAATAGCCAACACACTAGCCCCCACAACAGCCCCCAGATGAAGGAGATCAAAATCACCCCAGCACATGTTCTAAACCAACTTAACAAACTGAAGCCCGACAACTCTCCCGGACCGGATGGTATCCATGCCAAATGGCTAACCGAAGGAAAAGAACAACTCAAAGAGCCACTCTCACATATATTCCAGTTCTCACTAGAGCAGGGGAAGCTACCCACTGATTGGAAGATAGCTACAGTAACCCCAATCTTCAAGAAAGGTTCTAAAACCAAGCCTAAAAATTACAGACCCATCAGCTTGACAAGCCTGGTCTGTAAACTCATGGAGGGAAGCCTGAGAGATGGCATTATTGAACATGTGCTGGAACATGACCTGATCAACCCCAACCAATTTGGCTTTCTTCCAAGAAAGGGCACCCCAACTGCGCTTCTAGAAGCTCTGAATGACTGGACTGAGGCGATTGAGAGCGGAAAGTCTGTTCTTACAGTATTCTTTGATGTGGGAAAGGCCTTCGACTCAGTCCTTCACCCAGAGCTACTAAACCAGCTCAAACTCTTCAACCTGGCTCCCTCCGTTACCATCTGGATAGAGGATTTCCTCAAAAGTCGATCCCAGCAAACAAGAATCAATGGAAGTCTCTCCGAGCGAAGTCATGTAGAAAGCGGTGTTATCCAGGGCAGCACCCTCGGACCCACGCTGTTCCTACTACATATAAACTCTGCCACAACAGGGCTAAGCAGCCCCCACAAAATCTATGCAGACGACACAAAGATCTACCGTACATACAACAGCCAAGACGATGTAGACGCTCTCCAAAGAGATATAAACCTTTTCACTGCAAACCTTTCAAATCTCGGCCTCAGACTCAACATCATGAAGTGCAAAGTAATGTGGATTAGAAGACCAAAAATAGCCCCCCCCCCCTCATCTAACAATTCGAGACAAGCTGGGCAAAACACACACTATGCCAGTTGAAGACAAGGAAAAAGACCTGGGCATCATCATTGACGATGAAATCAAATTTCACCTCCAAACCAACGCAGCAGTCAAGAAAGCCAATGGGATACTGTCCCTGATCCACCGATCCTTCAAGTACTTCAGCAGGACGACCCTCACCCAGCTGTACAAAAGTCTTGTCCGTCCGATCATCGAATACGGCAACATCGCCTGGGGTCCATCCTACATCGGGGACTGCACAGACATGGAGAAGGTTCAACGCAGAGCAACCAGAATGATGCCAGGCCTAAAAGGGAAGCCATTTGAAGACCGCCTGAAAACGCTCGAGTTGCCGAGTTTATCATACAGACGTAAGCGAGGAGACGCCATCCAGATTTTCAAAATGAAATCCAAAATAGAGAATCTGCCGTTTGAAAAGTTCTTCAGGAAACCAGCCACAAGCCGAACCAGAGGCCACTCGGAAAAAGTTTACAAGCCAAAAGCCAGAAAAAGAGCTCGAGCAAACCTTTTCTCAATGCGAGCAGTCGACACTTGGAAGAACCTGCCTGAACATGCCATCCAAGCACCAAATATAAACAGCTTTAAAAACAGAGTTGACAAGTTCTGGGAAGAAAACAACAGCATATTCAACACATTGGCTGAATGGTCAGAATAGCTACAAGATCAACCAACTACAAACTCATCAAGCAGACAGATGGCATCGAACAGGCAGGCCAACTGCCGGATGGTGCTGAACAACTTTAAGTAAGTAAGTAAGAATTTGGTGGGAAGAACAAGCATAAGCCCTAGATACGTTCTTGACAGAACTAGACCATATCGGGGCTCATTGGGGGGGGGGGGATGGATGGGGTTTCCCCGAATTCCGGTGATCGCAAGTTACGATACTTCTAGATGAGCTAAGGACGATGAAACTTGACAGGCATATTAGTGAAACTTGAAGGGAGAGAAGATGATATGTCGGAGATACGACGCCTACGTGTCCTAGTGAATGAATGAATGAATTTTATTGACCCACTGCACTACAATGAGGACTAGTGGAGTATAATAAAAGAAACTGGAAAAGGAAAAAGCAAAACACAAAGTACATGAACAATAACAATAACACTTAAAGGACGGTAACTAATCATACTCGATCATTCGTGGCCGCACAGACGGGTGATCCAGGGGTGGTTGCAAGAACGAAGGATTCGAGCACGGAGATCTTCCACCGCGGTAACAGGTTCATTAACTTTAAATCTGTTGATTAAATAGGTGTTCCGCGTCCAAAGTGGCAATTTTAGCAAAAATTTAAGGTAACGAAAGAATAGTGAACGGATATGTTTGATTTCAAAACGGGTAAAAAATTTCCAGAAGGGGGTAAGGTAGAGGACATGAGGAAGGGCTACAGTATTGTACAAAATAGCAAGATATTTCCGACAGAATCGACGCTTATTTGCCACTATGGATGCGTACGCCGTTCGGAGTTTTCCCCCAGATACTCAATAAGCAAACAACGGGTTTCGCGGAGACTTCTCCCGATTGGGACACCAAGGTAGATGACCTGATCAGACGGTTCAAGAACGGTGCTCCCCAGTTTAACAGGTTGGCTAATAGATAAACGATCATTAAAGAACAAAATATTTGATTTCGAGGGGTTAAACGTTAAACCAACTTTTTTGTACTCCTTTTCGAGGATATCATAATTTTCAGTAAGTGTAGGAACGAGTCTGCACAGGTTAAGTAGATCATCTGCATACGTTAGCAAGGACAAATCCAACCCTTTCAAAATACAAGAAGTACGGATTTTAGACTGTGCTTCTAGTACACTATTGTTGAAGAGGTCAGGGGAAATAACTGATCCTTGGCGGACACCTTTCTCAACGGGAACTTCAACAATCTTATGAGGATCATTTGGGACCTTGATACAAGCCTTAAGCCGACGGTACATCTAAGACAAAACCTTCACAATATCCAGTCGCACACCTCGTCTGTACGCTTCCAGAATCACTTGTGGATGAATAGACGAATCGAAGTCGTATTTGGCCACAGCGGTTAGAGTTGGAAGGGAAATCCCGGAAATTTTGTGGCTCGCATAGGGGTCAAACGAGAGGAGTGATTTGAATAAAACTTGGAAAGTAGAGAGACGATGTGGTCTAGATGACATATTTTAGGGTCCGGACCGGATCGAATCTGAACACGGTGGGGGGTACCGAAGTTTCGCGAAAATTTCTCAGACTCGAGCGAAACTTGGTAGCCGGTAAGAGAAGATGCTTTAGATGATCTGTTTATGTGTCTGAATCAGAGTCGGCCGCGGTAGGGGGAGGAGTACCAGAAACAGTGTGGCTTCTAGTGATTTCTCTAATGATTCTAGTGATTTGCCCTAGATGATCCGATGCGATGCCGGAAACGCTCAGACTCGAGTGAAACTAGGTATCCTATTTATAGGTCCGATCTAAGGGGGGTTGAAGGGGGTATTTTGTGACGTTTTCATCTACTTTCTTGTAACACCTACTCGTAACTAGTGCCATATGAGCTCGTAGCTCTTGTTTTCATGAGCTCCTAGATGAGCCATGCGGTCCTAGAAAAAGACGCATGGGGTCGACCTATAGGCTTGGGGTAATCTCATCATAAGTAACGTGCAAGAAATTCGTAGTTCGGTAAGAATTCTAAAAGACTGATTGAGTACTTTTTATGGCACGTGCCGTTCGGTCAAGTGGCATATAGCGATCGCAATTTCTGTCCGTCTGTTGGTCTGTCCGGGTTTTCCTAGTTCGGGCACTTCTACATAAGCTAGAACGAGAAAACTTGGCAGGCATATCAGGGACCCAAAAGATTAAGTTGGAAATAGTCGCTTCCCCGATCCGAGCATCGTGGGGAGAGTGGAGGGAAGGGGAATCCGGAATCTTGAGGTATTTGTAACTTTTGATCGGGTGATCGGATCTTAATGAAACTTAATATTTGGAAAGATCCCGTGCCTCAGACGACCCACTTCAAATCCGGACCGGATCCGGTGACTTTGGGGGGAGCTGGAGGGGGAACTGGAAATCTTGGGAAACGCTTAGAGTCGAGTGATCGGGATGAAACCTGGTGGGAAGAACACGCACAAGTCCTGGATATATCGTTGACGTAACCGGACCGGATTCTGGCACTTTGGGGGAGTTGGGGGGGGGGATCTGGTGATCCCGCGAATTCGGTACTTCCTGATGTGCTAGGACGATGGAACTTGGTAGGCGTATTAGGGACCCGAACAGAGTGACTTAAGAATAGTCCTTTCCCCGATCCAAGCGTCATGGGGAGAGTGGAGGGATGGGGAGCCCGGAATCTAGTGGCATGCATAACTTCTGAACGGGTGATCGGAATAGAATAAAACTTGGCAAGTGGAAAGAGCTGTCATCTCAGATGTTCCATGTCAAGTCCTGATCGGATCCGATGCTTGTGGGGACGGGTATTGGAGGGTTAAGGACCCGACACAATGCCCTAGGAAAACTTGTGCTCCTGGATCCGACCATTTTCGGGGGTTTGAGGGCAGGGGGATCCGGAAATCACTGGCTTTCGTAAGTTGCGAGCGGGTGGTCCGATTCGAGGGAAACTTTATGGGTGATAAGAACTGATTACCTAGACAAGCGAAACATGCGTCCGAACCACATGCGGCCACGGTTGGGAGAGTTCGCGGGAGGGGGGGGGGGGGTCAGAAACTTTGACATGCACAAAAACAAGTTGGACAGTACCGAGTTATTCGGCCTTGATTTGTTATTTGGTGTCTGGATCGATTCCGGCCATGGTAGGGGAGAGGGGTGAAGCGGGAACCGGAAATTTGCAGATAGGCTATGCTCCGGTTCCAGTCAAACTTGATGGACGGGAATAGGAGATGTCAGAGATGCGACATTTATGTTTCCGAGTCTTATTCAGCCACAGTATGTGGGAGTTGGAAGGGAAGCTCCTGAAATGTTGTGCCTCGCATAGGGGTCAAACAAGTGGAGTGATTTGAATGAAACTTGGAATGTAGAGAGATCACTTGCCGTAGATGACAAATTTTACTGCTCCAACCGGATCAGACCACGGTGGGGGAGGGGGGGGTGGAGAGATACCGGAAATTCTCGAACAACGCTCAGATTTGAGTGAACTTGATCGATGATTGAAAATGCTTCAGATGATCCATTTAGGAGTCCGAACCAGATTCGGCCACGGTAGACGTCTTAGGGACCAAACGAGTGGATCTATCGGGTAGAAACTTGGAAAGTAGAAAAGTCATTTGTCCTCGACGATCCGAGGCCATGCCGGAAATGTTCAAACTTGAGTGAAACTAGATATCCTATTTCTAGGTCCGAACCGCATTTTTGGATGGCGGGGTATTTTGTGACGTTCTCATGTGCTTTCTCGTACCGCCTACTCGTATCAATTGCCATATGGGCTTGTAGGCACTTGTAGCTCTTGTTTTTTTTTCAGAATGCCACCGAATCATTCAAAAAGCATGATACAGATATGGATGGCGTCGTCACACTGCAGTACGAACAATTCGTTCAGCTCATTTTCGACACTAGAGTTTGACTCTGCATGCCTGTTGGTTCCAGGATTCCTTTGTTATTGTGTAATTGTGATGTTATATTTCTTCCATTTTGTCTCCGCCGTTTTCTAGACATGTAGATTTGTATTTTGCATTTGGAAGCTTTCTTAGCTCAGAGCCATGTTTCTCTCTCTACCTAGAGCGTGCTCCACCCTTCTAACAATAGTAACTATTAGTTGCTATTTCCGTTCCAACCTCGCCAAAAGTTACTACGCTGACCGTTCCAACCTTCTCTCGAAATAGTAACTATTTGCTTACCATGCTCGGGAGCGTGGTAACTACGGATCTCTGTAACGTGATTGGCTGGATTGACCCGTGAGGTGATATATTGGCGTAAATAGAACAAGACCAAAGGTTTCGATGGGATCCCAAAAATCTAACATTTGATTCCAAAGTTCAAAAATGTATTCAGCATGTCTCCTTGCCCCGATACCGAATCCCTAATCGATTCCGGAAACACGTTGAGCTTCAACCAAATTTCCAGGATCAGCCGAATTCGTGATGAACCATTTGTCTAGCAAGAAAACCAAGTTCAGATATGGATTCAGCGGACCTCCTTACCCCCTCGATGAATATCTTATTAGCTTATAAAACATGCATGTTTTACCGTAAATTCGAAACCTCTCCTCTGCCTGTAAAGATAGGACTAAAGGACCCATTTACGAACATGACCTGTACTTTACCAGTGAATCCTCATTGAACAACATCCTCGCTTGAACATTATATCAACCCGTTCGACCTTTGATTACACTAGATCTCTCCGACGTCACACAGAATAAACAAATGAATGCCGGCAACGAGGCGCAGAGCTATACTAGTTTGAGAACAAAGGGGTAGGACTGCTATAGCCGAAAACTGGTCGACAAATTTTGTGTCCGGTTTTCGCCGGATTCCGGGCTAACTACTTGTCCGGCAAGAAAAATAACTTTCATATTCGGATTCAGCATGTCTCCTTAAAAATCAACTATCTCAATAGCTTCTAAAAAATATTTTTGTTTACCCTTAATTTGAAACCCCTCCCCCACCCCTAAATATAGAGCTACAGAGCCCATCTTCGAACTTGACCTGTAGTTTCACTCAAAGAGTTATCGTGCCAAATTTGAACAAAATATCTCAACCCCTTCGAGAGTTATCGTGCTAACAGACGGACGGAAGGACGGACAACTTTTGCGATGTCATAGGTATCCCTCCACTTACGTTTTGGGATCCCAAAAATACGTTCCAGCCTTGAAGCCAACATTCGTGACGTTGTGCGTAGTAACTACAGTAAGTAGGGTGGCACACGCTCCTAGGCACACGGCTCTCATCGGACGTTCTCAAAATTTCACGTCAGAGATTTAGGGTCTTGTGCCCTAGGGAAGAAAGATGGGTACCACGGTTAAAATAGGGTACTTCCTTCTCTAAATCTGCAATTTAAAGTTTTTGGAATCTTCGATGTCGTTAGTGTGACTTTGAGCGGAT